>CM046861.1:25497576-26697576 GCA_025617745.1 Heliocidaris erythrogramma | reverse complement strand
TGATCCTGTGATGTTTCATAGAGTAAACTGAAACTGTCGAAAAAAAAAAAATGTTACAACTCCTACTTTTTCAGAAGAAGTTACAAGAGGATACCGTTTTTGTGAAACTGCGATGCAATGGCAAAAATAATCATTGTTAACCATTTAATAGTCACATCTTGCTAAGAAGGGCGTCAATTATTCACACTATTTTCATTCAGAAGAGATCGTCCAAGGTCACAATGTATCTTTCTCTACAGTGACTACAATGTACATAAAAGGAATCAGTGGCGACTGAAAAGGTTTCAAGTTTAGGGGCTCAAAGAGCAAGGAATCTTTTTTTCTTCAATTTTTAGAGGATTTACAGTGTCATATTTACCTTGCTTTGGCACATAATGCTTTGACTTCACTTTCCTTTATGATTTCACAATTTCTCAGCTGCTCTATTTGTCTGCGTGAGATAACAAAATGAAAATATGATATACATGTATGTGTAAACTCATTAAGCAGCTGATATGCGGATATATATTGTCCAACAAAATTCTAACTGATACTGCCCAATATTCTAAGTCACTATTATGTGTTACCTTCAATCAATTTCTCAGCAAATTGCATCTTTGAAGTAACTTTACTGCAAAGGTTGTTTTCCTCTTAAATGTGATCTTTATAAGTACATTATATCGAAAGGGAAACTTTGAAAATGTATACAGTCTTTTTATACACCTTTCACATGATATTCCAATCTCCATATCTTGTTCAAGTAACAAAATCCAAAGAACTCACTGAATAAATTGAATTTTAAACATTAAAAGATAACTTGAAGCAAAAAAATTGAATTTTCAAGATATTGACTGCCATGTTACGTCATACTTATATATCAACATTTATTATAAGTAAGACATTACCGGTAAGTAATACATCAAGTCAGGAGCAGTTTCATTAAAACTTACCTATCTAAATCACTACACTACAGTCTGCCATCATTTAATCTGCTGTGGAACCCCTTGGCCCTTCTTGTTTTCTCTCTTCTGAAAAAGTAAAAAATATCAAAGGTAGCTGGAAATTAATTGAAAGTACAAATCCTGCATGATCAGGTAAATTTCAAATTGGGTAAATTCTGAAAGATACGTACTTGCGCGATATCATCATTAGACTTGGTGTGATAAATCCACACTGTCTCCTGTAACTATCTGTGATTACACAGGAGCAGACATCACTGCATGCTGGTCAACTTTATAATTAATAGGGTGTTGCAAGAAAATTGCAATCAATTGTAAATTGTAAAGCAAATTAGAACAACCATTCTGAATGGTTCAGGGTCTGCCCATTCAAGAAGATGCGCTTGCAACAATGATTTTGATTGGTCAGTACGGATCAGTTGCAACTTGCAATCAATCCCAACTTTCTTGCAACACCCCATTAGAGTGTTAAAGGTATTTGCATTCATGTATAGCATGATGCGAATACAATGGTGTATGAAAAAATAAACGATTGCGCATTGGGGACAGTGTGGCACTGCCAACGCTCTCATTTCAGTTGAATTTTTTTGGGGGAAATGGGACCCATGTCTAAGGGGGGGGGGCAGGGGGGCAGTTGCCCCCCCCCCCCCCGCCCCCCAGAAATTTCAAAATCATACTTTTTTTTAATCGGGTTTTAGACTTCAAGTTATGGGTTCCTTTGAAAGCGATCATCTTGCCCCCCAGGAAAAAAATTCTGCGTACGGCCTTGATTGTAATCACAAGAATACATTTTTTCTAGCCAAAAAAAAAGAAAGACAGATGAAAAGAAAAGACATCCATTTTATATATCCAATGGATGTCTTTTTTTTTTCATCTGTCTTTCTTCTTTTTTTTTTGGCATTCACGAGAAGGCCCTTTCTTTCTTTCCCATTTTCTTTCTTTCCTTCTCCCTTTCCCCACTTTTCCTATTTTTTTTATCGCAAAACTTGGGGGGGGGGTCCCCCCACCAGTATGCCAGTACCCCCGTGGTACTACGGATTTTTTTTCCTGAAGAGATCAGTGGGTGGTACTGGTGGTGGTTTTTAAATTTTAATTTGCCTTATCATCGACACCGTCAAAAGTCTCTGGACTCGACTCGACTCCCGAAAAAGAGTGAATTTTACCGAATTTTGAAGAGGACTCAAACTATAAAAGAAGAAAGTGGTAAGCTAAATTTAATGGACATGTTACTGTACTTGTTTTTATCATCAGAATCTATTATAATAGGATTCTTTTAGACTGTAATTGTGACGTTAAAATTTGCGAGAATTCCTAATTCTTTAAAATTAAAGTTTAAAGTAATGACTTCGGTCCCGCCTCATGATCATTTTTGTGTGTGCTTAAAGTTAAACTTAGGCTTAGGAAACTGTGTTACTACTAGTAGTACTAGTACTCAGCTGTACTTTTTGTCGATAACTCCTATCGAGACTGTCCCGTCAGCATCCATTTTGTATTTTTCACGATTATGATGAAGGGAGCCCTCAGCGCTCGTAGTGGTACCGGCGCGATCGCTTCGTCGATCTCCTAGAGTCCTACGAAGACCTGGAAGGGCCAAACTGACGACGTAAAAAAATAAGAAATATTACGTACGTACGTAATAATTACTATGTACGTACGTAATATTTTTTATTTTTTTACGTCGTCAGTTTGGCCCTTCCAGGTCTTCGTAGAATAGCTTGTGTGCGTAACATTCTGCGTACGTATCTATGGTGCGTAACCATGTAGAGCGGCCTCACTAGTGCGCAACATATTGAGAGCAGTCGTCATCCGTATGGAGGTGTGGGTATTAACAAGTACGAAAAACAAGGCTGTAAATGTAAGTTTTTATAACTTTCTACATTTTGTATCTTAACGAACTTATAACGTAAAATCTAAAGAGTGATACTTAAGTATCAGTTTGCCCACAAAAACCTCCATTTCAAACAAAATTACATCTGTATCCCCAATACCCAGTATACACACATGTATATGATCCTAATGGTCAATATGACCATTGCTTGCTGATGTGAGTCTTACGTACATGCAAGATTTTATTTGTTTCGTATTCAAAATGTCTACAATTGAGCTACAAAATTAAATTCAACATGGATTTGATTCATTCAAATTATTCAATATTCTCTGCGGTTTTTAAACTAATTTAAAGAAATAATGTCAAAATCTATTTTGGATTAAACTTATAATAAATTGTAAAGCCCTGAATTTAGACTATAACTTTATAATCGGCCACGGGGCGTTGTGGCGTGCGATTGTAATCCAGCTACCAGTGGAAGTTATAAACTGATTCAGCGGACCCATGCGGTTCGAGACTGAATCACGTCTTTCGGATGGTAACGTTAAAGGTCGGTCCCAGGAGTAAATAATCATATCTGATTGATACACGTCTGTAGAAACCCAATTACACACACACACAATTTGCATTCAGCTTGATTGACATTTGCAATAAGCTAATCAGCGGAGCTTTGACAATCGTATAGGCGGAGCCCGACGGTGAGAGTTCCCCCTGAAATTCGGGGGAGATGGCAGGTTTGGCTGGACTGTATTGAGGATCGACAAATTTGTGTAAGTCACTCGCCCTCAACGTCCTCTTGGTCTGCTTGCTGCGTGGATTATTCAATACAGTCCAGTAGGTGGACTTTGTTTGCTGTGGTGGTTCTGCCTCTGGAGTCTGGTCACATTTCAATGTTCAACTTAATAATCTATTCAAAATATGAAAAATTATCTACAAAAATTTGGCAGCGGGGATAGGATTCAGCTTACCTTCCGCATGTTGCTGTAAGAATTGTCATTATCATGACAAAAGATGACCTCTAATTCTCTCGAGCAGCTGAGCCGGCGCGAAGTCAGCACTGGTCTAGACTCTAGTTCTAGACGTTTTTAATTATTTTGTCCGTAAGACCATGAAGCTATACTAGGAGAACTTTTTTAGAGTCTGCACTCTACATTAAATTTAATCTTATGAAAAGAAACTATGGGATCTACAATAACGTTGCATAAGTGTGAGTGGGATAAACCTTTATTCATAAAGTGCTTAGCTGTTGAAATGTTAAATGCCTTTTAAATTCTGAAAGACTTCCAAGTCCTTGACATTTCATGACATAAAAACAATCTTAGCTTTCCCTTTTCATTGATAAACCCGAAATATTAATGTGCCTTTCAGAAATAGTTAATCCCATCTGCCTGTTAATCAACAGGATTTCTCCAGAGAATAAAAGCGGAGCAGATCAAAATATTCAAATAAATGAATGCTCTCCCAGTGTAACCGGGCTGCTGTCATTTTCATGATAATGTCATATATTTTTGTTGCTGTGAATTATCTTTAGGTTCTTGATTCATTTGTTTAAAAAAAAAGTCACAGTACATTTACATTTCTCTTGGCAGGTCATTTGATCCTTTGCAATGTCTGGAGTTGAAAAGGAGAGTCCATCTTTTCCTCAATTTGATGCTGAGCTTACTCCCAGCTATGGCTATGTGGGAACATGGGAAGATGCTAAAGCAATGAAAGAGTTCTTTGAATTGCGGAAAGCACTTCGTTTTCCTGCTTTGAGGACTTCCACTAGCTTCGGGAAGACGGGTATGTATGCTGAGAAATTCTACTGTGTCTTGAACATCTGATTTTGTTCAGTTGTGAAATTCTTTCACAGATGTGTAACAATAAAAAAGGATGTTGATTTTGTAGGAGTTATTTTCCACTTGTAAACATTCTCATTTTTTTTTATAATGCATTTTACTTTTTTTTCAGATTTATTTTTGTCATAAATGCTATTCATAATCAAATAGGATGTTGATTTTGTAGGAAGTATTTTTATGTTTTTAAATACGCTGTACTTGTTTTTAGATTTATTTTTGTCATGCAAACTAATTTAGATTGAAAGTAATGCTGCTTGATTTCATTAACAAATATTAATTCAACTTTGCATGAAAAATAAATGGACTATATAAAATGGCTAAGGAAAATAATTTAAGGAGGTTTTTAAATCATATCTTGGAAGAACAACATATTTCCAGTTGATTATGTTTTATCCTGCCAAAATGATATTATATACTGTAGATAATCCTGCCAGCTTACATCCATATTCTTTGCACATTCGAACAGATATTCTGAAAGGAAAGAGAAAGAAGTACAAGTGGGCCGAGGCTGATGAGTATGTGGCTGGGGGCGCCATCCCATACGATGGTGTACCATTCATTATCTTGGATAAGAACATCTACGAGTGTGAGTACGGGGTGGATCACAAGCTGAAGAGAAAGGCGATGAGAGGAAACAAACAGAACCATGAGGTGAGCAGATAAGGTTGGTTTGTTCATAGCGTGTTGAGAGAGATAGTTGTGATACGCGTAATATGTACATGAGCGCGGTCATAGGTTAAATCATGGAGCTCTGAACAGTTCCTTCCCGTGTACAATTTCCATGGGAGGGAACTATTTCAGTAGAGCTCCATGAAATAGCAGACAAATCAGGGGCAAATTTCGGTGACATTACTATATCTCTCAACTAGATAGGCTCTGTGTTTTGAGCTTTTTCTATTTAATATAGAAATATGAATTCTGATAAGACCCACTCTTTCTTGAGATGGCTCACAAGGACAGGGTAAGTTTCTACAGCCTAAGTGATTACATTTTGTGAGTAATAGTCAATATGTTCATCGCATTCTCAGGTACAGGGTTTAAATCAGTCATAGGCTACCAAGGCCGTAGCTGTGGATGCCCAGTTGATTGCCTTCAACGCCCCCCTCCTAAAGTCACTGTTTTGCTGTGGCGGTTTTGGTGCTGTTTCTAGATCTTCCTACTGGTGCTGTAATAAAAGAACAAGCTCTGTAGAAAAAGTGGCCTTGCCCTAGAAATAACCAAATTTAAGGGCTGCAGGTAAAAGTTTTTTATTTGTGAATGATCCCTAAAATACCAATGATTTTGCAAAACAACAAATTAGATGAGATGAACGAGATAAGATATCTCCTCAATGAAGTACAAATAGATGAAGAACTTCTTCTTGATTGTAGTTCTCCATCATTTAGATGAATTGCTACCATTAACTCTAAAATGGCTTTGGGTGATACAACTCATGTGAAGTGACAGTGACTTGTATACTCTTTTTGTTATCAAATAAAATGTAATTTTAATCTTTCTGATTGATTTAGACTGATGTGGAAGGCAACATACAGAAGACACAGGGGGCTGAGGGAGAGAAGAGAAAGAAAAGAAATTGCCCCGCCAAGATCCGCATGAAAGAAATCATGAAGTTTCCAGATTTCAAGGTAGGACTAGGGGTGGGAGTTTCAGGTATTTTTTCATTTCGGGAACCCGACGATTTTTCGGGCGGGTTCCGGTTACCCGAAAATCATATAACACAAATTACAAGCTTATATTTACCCTTAAGAAGCTATTAACACTGGGAAAAACTTGAAAGCGCATCACTGCAGTGGGGCGCTACATGGATATTTACATGTAGATATTGAATGGATGGTCGACGTTATCTACCGCCTTGTCATGTTACATAATGATACATGAGTAATCATTAAATACTTATTTTCGGGAAACGGGCATGTAATATTTTGACCCGGGACCCGATGCTCTCGGGCGGGACCCGGGTACCCGGTTTTTAGTCCCAGCACTAGGTCGGACCACAAATAAAAGCATTCAATTGAAGAACTTTTACATTTACAGTTCTAATAGAGTTCAGGAATACAAGTCCCCCCACCCACCTGATTGTTTTTTATGACTATTCATGTAATGCTCCACATCAAACTAAAGTACATTTCTTAATAGCATGCTGGGGAAAAAAATCAAATTGGTATTATGTGCCTGAAATAGCTATCACTGAAAGCTATCAATTTTATTTTCAATATCATTATCATTTCTATGTAACGATCTGCAATAAATCAGATAGATTTTATGTTTATGTTTAAGACCATTCTTTTTATAAATAACCAGTTATTACATGTCATTTTGATAAACACTGATATTTTAAAATAAAATTTTCTGAAAAGTTTGTCCATTGAAAGTTATTTGAGAAAAATCCATGTGAAGTCACAAACATGAAGGACTTAGTTTTGACTTCTGAAAAGAAAAGAAGTAATTAACAATTTAAAAAATATATTTTCTTTCATCTAAAATATGAAAGTTAAAACTTGCATATATTTCATCATATTGGTTGCTAGAGTTACCAGTGATTTTCCTTCAGCTTGAGTTGTTGAGATCCCTTTTTTACCAGGGCCTCTTGCATAAAAAGTTGCTTTTTTAAAACGCAACTCAAAAGACAATCTAAGCAACTTGAATTCCAACCAATCTTGACGACTGCATATGCAGGATTTGTGGTTAATTTTATGAGTTGCATTTAATTGCAACTTTTTATGCAAGAAGGCTGAATTTGTTGCTGATTTTGTATCCTCTATTATATACATGTATCAGATTGACACAGACACCCGTTACAACAGGAACAAAGGAGCTGAGAATCTGAATGTAGCCATAGCCAAGGGAGCCGTGAGAGGTGAGAGGAGGATCTATATCTACTTCCCTTCAGACAGCGAGCATAAAGGTCATGAACTCAGAAGTCAGGTAATAATGGCAGTGTTTTCATTCAGTCAGCCTTGGGCATTTAGGGTAATTTCTAGCTAGTGGATAGCATACCTAGCCTTTATAGAGAGTGTTAAGAATTAAGTATAAATGCTGATGGCAGTGCTTTAATTAGGTACTGGACAGGGAGGAATTTTACATATGGTGGTCATAGTAAAAATAGTTTTAAAAATTACCATATTCGCATAATAAATTAGCATTAAATTTCAAAATATGGTAATTTTGATAAATTTAACTATGCATTCTTGTACGTTACATCATAAACTAAGTGCACGCTAAATTTGGTAACGATGGGACATTGTATAGCCGAGATCTTATGGGGGGGCCATCATAAGCCCCCCCCCCAAGTCTTTAAAACCTCTGAAATAGCCCAGTCTTTTTAGGGTTAAACCAAGTATTACAATAACCTATTTAAAGCCAGGTCCCTGTTTAATTGACCGTACCGCTGACCTTTGACCTGTAGGTGTGTGCCACGAAGCAGCATGTGGATGGGAGGGTGTTATGTCTAATAGATCATCTGGTCGAGGAGGGTGTGACCTTAGCGGATGAGATCAGTCAACAGATTAGCCTCTGTGTTCAGGATGCTGCAGCCACCACCCAGTCTGGGGAAAGAAACACTTCTCATGCTGAGTTGTCTTGTCCAGAGGATGGGGACATCAGGTAAGTCTCTGTGTGCTTAGCGAGATTGGGGAAGTAGGTTTGAGGTCATTGATTTGATCAGTCTTCGTGGTAGACCTCAAAACCATCTCGATTTTGCTTAAGTAAATGAAATCCTTAAATTCAGAAAATTTGTTGTTCAGTTTTAATCACATCTGTTTGATGGGAATGTCCGAAACAGTTTTCATATCAATGTTTTCATTCATATTAACCAAAACACAAATGTATTCATAGAGTTTCCATGTAATACAACTTCATTACCAGAACTTCCTCTTTTACACACACTTATTTTGATCATGATATATGAGTTATGTAAATTTGCTTTAATTTCTTCAATATTACGAGGAGGAATTGACATTAAAAAATTTGTATCAAGCAATTGATGTTCAAGATACTTTATATTATCCCATCCAAGATACCATATACAAGCTGCCCAGGTGATCCATACATACTCAAAGCTTCAACCAGGGGATCTGGAGGATCATTGTGCGCAACTAAGACTGGTTCATGAAGATCACAACGTCTTCTTTAGAAAGCAGTCTGCTCGGGTAGGCATGATTAAATTATATGAATTCTGATTCCGATTTCAAATCAAGTATTATTTCCTGCAACGTATTTTGTTGAAGTTCGAAAGAAGTAAAATGGACAACTGTTTGGTAGGAGAGGGCAAGAATCCTAAATTGCAGACATGTTGAAACCTTTGGGAACTACGGATAGTCATTCAATCTTGAGAAACATGATTTTCATATGTTTAAGAGAAAGATCAATACTTTCTCATCTATTATCATTTTTTTTTATTACCTATTAAAATAAAAGCTGTGAGACCACCATATTTACCACCTCTTTCTTGAGGTATGCAAGTGTTTTTCCCTTCTTACGATTTTATCTGCAATTCCTTCTACGATACCATTGATTTTCTTTTGATTATTTTCAGGAATCTTTACTGGTGGTGCATCAAACGATGGAGCAGCAACAGATCATAGAAAGCTACCCCAAAGGCAGATACTTCCTAGATTCTACATGTAAAACAACCGAGTGAGTATTTTTATACATCATGATATAGCCTAAAAGGTTACATCATAACTGCCTGTGCCTGATTGTACCTTTTCGTTTCATTTTGTTTTATTTCATTTCATCGTTGGAAAGTTACATTTTAGCACCTGACATGTAGTCCTTGATATGCAATATTGTTTGTTTGCTTACAGATGTTGCTGTCGCAAAAATCTTTGCCCAGCTTGGCTTGTGATCCAACATCTGCTACGGTGGCAATTGCTTCAGGCTTTATTTTGCCAAAAGTATAGGATCAGGGTTAGGATTAGTTACAGTTATTGTAGGAAATTGACTGCAGCGCTACTGTAGGAAGAGCATGTGTTGTACAGCCACCCAGCCTGAACCCGAATGTCCAGTTTTTCTGTCCATGGATTCCATCATGTGCGTACTTCATGTATTATATTTGTGCATTTGTTTGTTTGTTTGTTGTTCTGTATTGTGTTGTTGCATATTTCTAAACAAAAATTTATCAACGTTTCTCTCTTCTGTCAAGAGAGGAGCTCTTCCACTAATCCTAATCTCTGTCCAAGCTGATGGCATTCACCATATTGTAGGATCAGCCATCCTGCAGAAGAAGTTTTCTAGCCTGATCCTAGAGGCCTTGTATGTCTTCAGCAGCCCTGGATCAAACCTACGCCATTGTGTAGACAGACCATTAGACCAAATCACATTCTCCTTTTCTGTTGAGTTGTTCTCTAGTATGTTACATTTTAATCAAACTTATCAACATCTCTCTCTTCTGTCAACAGAGGAGCTCTTCCCCTAATCCTGATCTCTGTCCAAGCCGATGGCATTCACCATATTGTAGGATCCGCTATCTTGCAGAAGAAGTCATCTGGCCTGATCCTAGAGGCCTTGGAAGTCTTCAAGTCCTGGAACACAACCTGGAAGCCTCTCAGCTTCACCACTGAGTTTGAAGAGGAGGATATAGATGGGGTCAAGAAGGCTTTTCAAGGTGAATATTCCACAACTTTTCATCATATGCCATAACAAATATATTACTGTAGCTTTTTGATAATGATGCTTACCTGTATATAAAGCAATCTATAGCCTCATTCAGACATGATGCAAGCAACTGGTTAAAAAAGGAAAAGCAATGGCAGTGGGTTCTAAGGTTGAAATTGGAAATTCGTTTAGTGTAAGATAGTGACCATGAAGGGAGCGTTGCAGGAGTTTCTGTTGTGCAATCGGTACAAAAAACACTTTTGGCAGTGACTCAGAAAAGTCATGTTGTTATCTGATTCTGATTTTCACCCAATCCAGGAGTGCCTGTTCTCCTTTGTGATTACCATCGGGTATCTGCGTGGAACAAGTGGGTGACGGAGAGAGGGAATGGCATTATGGGTAGCAAGGGTGCACTCATGTCCATCCTTGAAGCTATGTCGAACGCCAGCACAAAAGAGATGTATTACCAGCTCCTCGGCAAGCTGCAGAGTAGCTTCTTCTGGAAAGAAGATGAGAGGTTACAGAAGTGGTTCAGGCGAAAATGGCTGCCTCGCTGCTCAGTAAGAGTTTTTTTTTTCGTTGGCTGGATGATATACTGTATGCTGAGAACCAGAAGACCATTTACTCACATTTTAGATGGAGTTGTGATAACGAAGGCACTGGCCCGTATTCTGAACTCTGGTTTAACTTAAACCGCGAGCTAATTGTGGTTTATACCCAGTATAAACCTGCCCTTTAAACCCGAGTGTAAAAAATCACATTCTGAACTCCGGTTTAACTTAACCTCGATTTTAAGTGTGGTCTAACTTTGTACCGAAATTTAGACTGGACTTGTGGTCTAAGTCAGTTTTAATTAAATTCTGGTTTAATTTAGACTGGAGTCTAAGTTAAACCGGAGTTCGGAATACGGGCCAATGGATGTTACTATTAATGGATTATGTATCTCATATGGCAGAACTGCCCATACATGTTGCATAACTTCATTAATTCATTCCAGTGAAATTTGTTAATATTTTTTTGTTTGTTCATATGTGTTTTAGTCTGTTTGTTTGTTTGGTTTTAGGCTTAACATTATCCGCAACTGTTCTGGAAATATAATTTCAAATTTCTTTCTTTTATTCTTAGATATAAAGCCATGATTGACAAAAGCTTTGTGAATAGAACCTGTGGTCAAAAGTCGAATTTGAAAAGTAGTGATGAATTGGTACTTGTTTGATCATTCACGCACAGATGTGGGCTCAAGCTTTCTTCCCCAAAGCATCCTCACCACCATCAGTTGATCCTCCCGATGGTGACCAAGAAGATTCAGACATTGCTCTCACTGGCACCCTGCGCGAGCGCTGTCTTCAATCTATACAGAGACTCACAGACATTGCTCAGCAAGAAATAATAAGCCGGCAGGACCTTGGTCACCTAATGGCATGCTTGGACTCCGCTGAAGAGCAGTATGCAAACATCATCGCAACCAGCAGCCAGGAGATGACAGAGCAAGGAGGGGAGGAGGTCCAAGAACACCAGGAGCTGGAGGAGGAGGGGGTGCAGCAGGAGCAAGAGCAAGAGGAAGAGGTGCACTTAATGGAGGAATTCGAAGCACAAGGTGTAAAGAGGAGGAGAGTGGAGACGGATAGTGTGAAGACGGGCAATATTGAGGTTGGTCAGGAGCCCATTTTCCTGGACATGTTCGTTGAAGCAGTGGAGATCGTCTACCGGAACCAGGAGACTCTTAATCAGGAAATGGTGACTGGTGAAGTCCATCAAGAGATGGTTTCGAGCGAAGTCCATCAAGAGATGGTTTCGAGCGAAGTCCATCAAGAGATGGTTTCGAGCGAAGTCCATCAAGAGATGGTTTCGAGCGAAGTCCATCAAGAGATGGTTTCGAGCGAAGTCCATCAAGAGATGGTTTCGAGCGAAGTCCATCAAGAGATGGTTTCGAGCGAAGTCCATCAAGAGATGGTTTCGAGCGAAGTCCATCAAGAGATGGTTTCGAGCGAAGTCCATCAAGAGATGGTTTCGAGCGAAGTCCATCAAGAGATGGTTTCGAGCGAAGTCCATCAAGAAATGATGGCAAGTGAAGTCCAGTCATGAAAAGACTATGGCCCGAATTCACAAAGGAGGTTTAAACCGAAACCATGGTTTAAACCTTGGTAAGCGTACTGAAATAAGTGTAATGAGCGTACATTGCCCATGCACATACGCTTAAAAACCCAGGAGGGGTTTAAACCATGGTTTAAACCAGACCTCCTTTGTGAATATGAGCCTATGAATCACCATTATCATTTGTATATCGTCAGTTGCTCCTACACTGAGGTGTGGGATGTTTGCCTCGTACCATATGGCCATGTACCAAGCAAAATTTCAAGAACAAGTACAATTTACACTAAAAATCTCATCTTTTGTTTTAACAAGAGGTAGTACATACATATATGTATGGATACTTATACATCGATTTCCAGGTTTACTGTGTTACAAAACAACCTGCCACATACCAATTTCTCTTCATCATGAAAATATGAGGAAGAAAATAATCAGTTTGCCATTAATAGTCAAAGTTATTTACTATGCAAAAGAAGCAGCAAAACCACTGCAATTATTGTATCCCCAGCAGAATGCCGGAGGATACTTTGGATTCAGCAGCGTTCTGCCGCCGCAGCCGCATCACATTCTTTTGTGTGTTCTAGCGGTCACATTTCTTAACTTTGTATGGAGGTGTATCTTGGTAAAATCTGGACACGTATAATTTCTGGTGATGCTGCCCTCAGTGTTCCGTCTTTTATAGGGTAAAAGGCCATATTTTGGGGGATAGTTTGTGCACTCTAGCGGTCACATTTCTCGTCGGATTTTGTTCAAATTTTGCATGAAGGTGTCTCTTGCTATAATCTAGAACCCTACAGATTTTGGTGATGCTGCCTCCCGTGTTCCATCTTTTATAGGGTCAAAGGTCCTTTTTTGATAGATGTCTTGTGTGCACTCGTGGTGGTCACATTTCTCAACGGATTTTGTTCAAATTGTGCATGAAGGTGTCTCTTGGTGTAATCTAAAAACCTATAGTTTTTGGTGATGCTGCCACCAGTGTCCCGTCTTTTATAGGATCAAAGGTCATCCTTTGGAGAATGGCGTGAGTGCACTCTGCAGGCCACATTTCTTGGATTTCTTTCAAATTTTGCATGGAGACGTAACTTGGTATCTACACATCTTTACTTTTTGGTGATGCTGCCCTCAGTGTTCCGTCGTTTATAGGGTCAAAGGTCATATGTCTTTTCTGCGCTCTGCCACATTTCTTGACGGATTTCTTTCAATGTTATATGGAGGTGTGTCTTGGTGAAATCTACACATCTATAGCCCCCAGTGTTCCGCTTTTTATAGGGTCAGATGTCTTATTTTGGTTGCATACATTCTGGAGGAAACTTTGACTGATTCCTTTCTAATTTTGTATGGAGGTCCATCATAGATTACTCTAGACCTCTTCAGTTTTTGGTGATGCTGCCCACAGTGTTCCGTCTTTCATAGGGTCAAAGGTCATATTTTAGTGGACATCTTGTGTGCGCTCTGAGGTCACATTTCTTTCGAATTTTATATAGAGATGCATTATCTACACACATTATGTTGGTGATGCAGCTTCTCCTAGTGTTGACAATAGTCCTGGCCACTGGCGGCAATCTCTACGCCATCCTTTGTTTGAGGGAGGTTCTTTGTCCCGTTTTCAGTGCCGGGGGATACATTCGCATTGCGCGGCAACGGACATTTCTAGTTTTCATAATGCATGCTCTTTTCAAAATGAGATTTAAGGTTCGATCCATGTTTTATGAGTCAAGTAGTTTAAGCACTGGACTGGAGATGCCAAGGTCATGAGTTTGATACCGGCACGGCACTATGTCCTTAAACAAGACATTTAATCTATATTGCTTCTCTCCATCCAGGTGTTGAATGGGTACCCGGTAAGATGTGAAAGTCATTGTGATTCATCTGTAAAAAGTTGCCTGGCTGGAATGCTCCCCAGAGAGTAGGTGCGGGCAACCATGAAGCCAATGAATCCAATTGCAAGGGTAATCATATGTTCGTAAAGTGCTTAGATACATCGTAGATGTATTTAGGCACTATATAAATCCAGAATATTATTAATATTATGAATGTGAAAATATGAGTTTGAAATACATTAAATTTCTATGATGAAATATGACCATTTATCATTTCATCAGTGCGCTTTTGTTAGATTTTCCTGAAAGGTGTGTTGGTATGTGTTGGTATGAAAATTATCTTTTACATGATGTAGCAATTGTTGGTATGTTAACTGTCATAACAAATCTGAATAAGAACGTTTTGCGGAGGTTTTGCTCACGTGACATTCTCATGGAGTTCATGCGAAGTTCTCACAAGCGTTTGCCGCACAGCGCATGGCCGAGGTGTCTCACTTCATTCTGTGACTAGACAGCGAACTATTCACGAAGAGACTGATCAACTCAAGACAGCTGTCAAATCGTGTTCTTTGTGTATGTGGACTGGCCATAGTTCTGCGATTCTACACACATTTGCACATACGCCGTGAGAACTACGCACAAACTGCGCAAGAATGATTTACCGCTCCATTTTCGCGACACGTTCAGAGAAAATCTTTCCTGAATGTTAGATTTTGCCATTTTTTCGACATTCACATCCTTCGCCAATCATTCGTGTGCCCCGTGAAAACCCACCTTAACATGTTAGTTTTAAAAGAAGCAAAAAAATTGAAAACAGATCAGTGAAGGTTTGAACAAAATACAATAAATGAGATTTTTGAAGTTGCAACTCGTTGACGTATCTTGTGAGCTCTTCTCCCATTTGCCCCCAAAATAAAAAATCATTAAATTTCCATTTTCTCTACAGAGAATATTCAAACATACATGCACCTTTGATATAATTGCTCTTACGATTTTATACAAAACCTGCATCAAACAAATATATTCCTTCATCAGAAAATAAGAAAATAAGAAAATATGACATTTTCTGTACTGACAAAATGGGAGAGGAGATGCAATCTGAGCATGAGCAGATAAAGGTCATCTGTACCAAATTCTAAAACCCACTGACAATAATATTCGATATGTGCTCATGAATGTCATGTAATCATTATTCAATTATGCACTAATGGTGCATTCCATGATATCCAGGTGGAAGTATTCCTTTTAAAGGGGGAAACAAAAGCTATTCATGAGGCACCTCTATCACTCCCAGAGTTATTTTTCTGAAGTGCACATAAAGGGACCCTCCATGTCTAAAATATCTGTGGATATTTGGGGTCATTTGTACCATGCGCTAACCCCGAACTGGCTTATTTGTTGTATACATTATAAATAATCAATTATGCAAACACACACATTTGGGAAGAAATTAGTACCATTGGGTTTTTAATAAAATTCTGAGTGGGCTTCCTTCTAGAAATTTACAGGTAATTTACAAAGGCAACATCTTAATTCACTGAAGAAGCCGAGGAAGAAAACCATTTGGACATTTCATTATTTAAAAAAAAATGATAATACACATATTTACACTTTTCACAATCCTGGGCAAGTCGACTCGTAGTCCAAGTTGCCCAATTTTTATGGCATTAAATAAAAAGAATTCATTCAAACAAGCAGAAGAGGAGTTGCCACATAACACAATAAATTACATGTAGCAGTTGATTGGTAACTTACTGTACATGTAGTAAGGAAAAATTCAAATTGAGAGCTGATCATGTCCCTTCATGGCAACCTTTCACCTACATTGTATTATTAGTGTGAATAATTTAAACAAAGCAAAATACAGTGTACCATTCAATTTGTCATGTTTGTTATTCCATAGTTATCATTAAACAAACTCAAATCACAACCAGCAAATCAGTAATTTTAGGAGAGAACGAAAATCTTCTGGAGCTGGCAATGTGTAAAAATAATAGGCACTGTTCCAGCTTTAACGTACCCCTCTCGTTATAAAGTCTATACAAGTAATACTGTGACAAGTGCTTCATATACTACATGTGGATAATAAATCTCAGTTTCTCACACGACCTCCATCTTTTACTACTTCTCAAAATAATTAACTCACAAGCATAGCATACCTAGTACATTAAAAAGATAAAACCGTGTGTTTTGTAGACCGTGTGAAAACCATGTGTGGTGTTCCAGTTTAGCATACGGTATGTCATCCATTTTTAGAATGAAGGGCCTACATTCTAATTACTTGCATCAAATGAAATCTTTACAGAAGAAGCCACTTAGACTTAGTTGTTTTGTCAAACTTGCCTTTTTCTCGTGCATAGAGTATGGGTCATACTACATGTACATGTATCTATCGATACTGTGATCATTTCATTTCATATCAGAAAACATCACTGGCTGCATTATGTAAACCATTCACAGAAGACATGCGAACAAAGCATTTTTGTCAGACCTTTCCATTGCACTATATGAGAGCTGAGTTCAACATAATTTGGAGGTCAATGGTGGACGTTCATCAATGTACAGGCCTGTGTAAATTTCAAAAATTTGGGAAGTTCATCAGCACTTGACCCCTGTTTATCGTGCCAAGCCCTGCTTGTAGCCACCTTACAATTTGTTGTTCAAAGATACCATTACACACTGAAGTACATCTCATATGAACAGTAAGTGATTAAAGATGAAATTACATATCGAGGTTAATATATCATATAAATTTCATGATGATGGTGATGATGATAGTGGTGGTGGCAAGGATGATAAGATGATCTTGACAAACTGATGAAGGAAAATTAGCTGAATAATAAGAAAACAGGAAAAAAAATTTATGTGAGAGAAAGATGATAGAGATGATGAGGATGGTAGTGATGATGATGATGATGATGACGACCATGAAGATAATGACGACGACCATGATGATGATGATGCTAATCATGACCACATTAACTAAGGCTTTGTGATGACTGTTTACATATTCAAGGTGACAAACACATTCAATTTTATATAGAAAATAGGCCTACTAGATTTTCCCCAAAATAAATGTGTTACAAGATTGGTGATACCATCTCTTTCAACTTCCAGTAGCACTTGAATAAGGAAAAACTTTTGTAAGTCAATGGGGTGGAAGATGAAGGATAACAAAAATGCCATATTTTTTGCAGCAAATATGAGTTTAACACTCCAGTATACAAAATCTTATAAAACTGTGTATATGTCATACTTCTTGTCAATGATGTCCTAGACATTTCGATTAAGGAATAAAACTACTCAAACATCAAACGAATTCTAACACAGAAATATTGCTACATATTCAATACATGCGGAGAACATAAAATAGTAACAAGATGGTTCACATTTTGATATATTTTCATCCAACACTGCCATGATTGAAATAAAAGTGTAACACTCTTCAACAAGGTCTTGATGATCAACCAAACAAATGCCTATCGGTTCTCAGTATCCGTTAGAGAAGTTTACAGATCAAACCAGTTTCACCCAATTTGAGCGAAACCGACCCGATGGTAGAGTGTATACGTCGTATCAAAGGAAATGCCTCATGAAGTGGACTGACGTTACATCTCCACAGAGGCAGAAGGGCGTCGACCCGTTGCAGTTCAGTTTTCTTAAGGTCCAAATTAATCAGCTTTCCCTCCTCAAATTGGCACCAATTATTCTTATTTTCCACTTTTATAGTTTGAACAAAATAAAAATGTATATTAAATGAAGCAATGTGAATGAAAATTGAAAAATTCAAAAAATTGGTAATTTGTACACGAAAATAGTGATTGTATATTTTACACTGCGTTACCAATTTAGAGTATTTAATGATTAGTTACAATCAAATTACTTTTATTCGTGAACGGCACAACGTACTGCATTAGAAATGGACCTAAAAATTTCTGTGATTTTTGTCTTTTTCTGCTCATGTATAATGTGTAAATTCTAGCATTCTGGATTGAAAGATAATGCAAGAACGTCACTAGAAGGAGACTGAACTGCTATGGGTGAAATCTGTAAAAACTAAACTCATTACGCATTAACACCATTATCATGGCTCTCTGTAGAATATTTGTTATGAGGCCCGACAGCACAAGCGACCTGCATTTTGTATCTCCACTCACTTCCTAAGTTCATGCAAACGTTTGGAAGAGCACCCGTCATTCTTATCTAAGAAATAAATACCTTACAATAACATCAAAACCTGCTCATCTGCCATCTGTTTAAAAGAAATAAGACCACGCTTCGACTTGGGTTCTCACTCTCCTTCAATCCATCGTTACCAGTTTGTACATGAAGCATACAGAAGCCTGACATGATCCGACACAGAGAAATGAAAGAGCTGGAAATAAAGGACTGCAAAAAATTATGGTCCTTCTTCTCGCCTTTTCCTCTCATTATATATAGATCGAACATTTTCTAGAACAGTGGAAACTCATTATAAAGAGCTCCAATATAACAAGATTCCTGACATTAAAGGTAATTTTCATGGTCGTAGGGTCCTTGTTACAGTGAGTTTCCATCGTACAGACTGCTAGAACACAGTACAAAATGGTAGGTGCAAATGAAAATATCTGAGTTCCTCAAAAAATCACTTCTCAAAAACATCAGTAAACCACCGTACAGAGAAATGCAGTGGCTGTACAGTTTCAAGCTTGTTAATATCTTCTTCAAAAGACAAGGCTTTTTCAATGCAGCAATACAAAGCAATTGCCATTATTGTGCACTGTAGATCTTTTCATTGGATTTCTATTCACCTAACAACAGAGTGAGAGCTGATATTTCATCCAGTCATATCCTAAGAACAAAAATATAATTACCCTTGAAAAGTCAATAAAATCACCCCAAACTACTTTCACAACATAGCCTACAAAGTTGTCTTGCCTGACAAAAACACAGTGAGATACTTGGTGAATAGGACAATTTGCTCCCACAATGACCAATAGTCAGCATTTTGTACACACTGTAAATCCAGAAATATTGTGAACTATCAAATCACTTTAAATTTTAATCAATGCTATACTTTCACTAATTTGTGTGTGATTCAATGATTTTGCAGCATGAAACCTTCGCAAATCCGGACCACTCACTAATTCAACAATGTTCCCTGCACATGTCAGTTTCTGGCTTTACATTGCATCATAAATATAGTAATAGTGCAAGCATAAGTCCATTACAAAACTAGCATACAAGATGTGACACTTGTGACGGGCACAGGTCTAATCGTCTGATGAGCGCCAGAAGGCTTCAACTCTTATCACAGACTCCTTGAACAAAAACTTTCTAGAAGAGAAATCTGCATCAGAGGAGTCACGGTATTTGCGAATCCTTACTACAGATGAAGTGGATTTGCGGATTGCATGACAATGTTATGGTACAAGGTTTCCAGGCCCTGCGGGATCAGATCAAGTAGAGGATCAGAGTTGGAAAAATATTGAGATCTTGTCACAAAAAAGATCAAACTTGTGGTATAAAAAGGGGCTGAGATGGTGCTGATCACAGGAAGTAGTCAGGCTGAGGCTTTTTGGCGGGTATCCCTCGGACCTCCTGCATTTAAAATAGAACAATTGGAGAATAATGGTGAGAAAGAGCTGCAATGGAAAATACATGGACACCAAATATTTATATCTCTACCAAACCAGTTAATTCCTTGACTACTAGAGTGATTTATTTGGAGCTCATATTGGATGGGAAAGGAGAAAAGGGGGATGGAAAACTGAAGAGGGGAAAATGAGGCGTGGGATGGAACTCCCAGATCCTACTTCCAAAATAAACCCTTAAAAAGACATATTGCCACAAACTTTAGAGAATCATGTACACAAAAAATTATGCCATAAATAAATTTGGGAGGAAATGACCACTTTTGACATATGATTACAATGTATCAAAATTACATGCAGAAAATCTTATTTTAATAATTACATTTTTTTAAATGAATCTATACAAAATGAAAAAATCAACATGAACAATAAACTCTAGCCTGAGCTCTAGCATGAAATCAAAACAATTGGCTTTAAGTTTTATGGCACCTTTTATTAACTAGTAACACTTGACTTGGTCCAACAACTTTTTTTACAGATTATCGAATAATACCAAAATCTTTCACAATTTTGTAATTTTTAAACAAATTAATGTGGAACTGTATGCCTGGAAGCAAGTTTGCTAACAATTTTACTCAATAAAATGACTTTTTGTCTGAAGACTGTCTCATTAATAACTGAAAATTACTTCATACTAAGCATGACAAAGTGAAAACTTAGAAGCAAGACTTGTTTTCTCACTTGAGGAGCAGCTTCAAAAATTGTAAAGTCCCTCTGTAGATGCTCGTCCAATTCCAAGATGGCAGCCACGTTTCCGCATCTGAAAATAGAATGGGGAAAATATGATAAGCATGATAAGGGGTAGTACCTAGAGAGGACCATAAAATATCTGTTATCTTATGTGTCCACAGGAAAAGGAAAGGTCCCTATGCGTTTTAACATTTTGGAAGTCTGTAGAGCAATAGGGGGTGGGCGGTCTGTAACAAACCCTAAGGCTTGTGAATAGTGTCATGTCCTTTTACTCGTTGGATCTTCACTGATAATAAAATGCATGACAGAAAAAAAAATATTAACAAAAAAAAATCTCTACAACAGTAATGTCAATGAGTTTCAAACAATTCGGACTTAGCTTTGAAATCTCCAGCTTTCAAACAATTCAGACATAGTTTTTAAATCTGCAGCTTTGACAAACGTCATCACAGTCACAAAGTAAATTAACACTAATTTGTGATTGTCATACGCACGAAAAAAGGTCAATCTTGGTAGCTTCAGTCCGCGACGTGTGATTCAAAAAATCCACCCCTCCTCTTCATTTTTCTCCCAAAGATTACTTGTTTATACATTTCATGTTGTTTTTGCTTGACATGACTCTCCACTAAACTAAACCATGCATGGCCTTCGAACTTCTCCATGCAATACTGAAGGATCCAAAAGAAAATGCTTTTTCCATTCATGTACACTATGACCTGTTATCACCTCTGAAACTTCCACTCTAACAATAAACCAACACAGGGTTAAAATCAACCCATCATTCAGTCGCTACCCACACCCAGTCATGAAAAAGAGGAAAAATAGTTCGTTGTGTACCTGGCGTTCATTTTGTAATGAAATGACATAAGAAAGAGAAGGTATAACTATCACTCTAAACAATTGACATGTTCATGTGATGTGTAGCTGTGGTCAACGAAAAATCAAATAAAAATATTTGCAGGCCCTTGCATCCGTTCGCGTCCTTCCGCCAAGCTTTACTAACCTGTAGCAGTAGTTGGGGGCAGACCAAACGGTTAGCACCGTTTCATTGAAATGCCACTTATAACCTTCTATCACAAGCTGATGCGCTCTGCAGATCATGTCAATATTATTAGCAGCGTTGAACTGACTCACGACATCGCTACCAAACAGATAGCCAGCACCCCTTGGACTTACTCCCCATCCTTGCGTATCTGCTCAAAGGATGATATAGAGAGAGAAGAAAAGGTTAATCAGGACATTGCATACTTAATCACCAAATGGAGCACTTGAGAAATAACTAGTTTAATAAAAAAAAGTGCTGATTACAAAACAGATTTTCTAGTAAAGATGCTAGGGTATCTTTCAGAAAAGTGAGACAAATACATATTGACATGGTTTGCTTAAGCTATTGAAAGAAAGTACCCAAAGAGGATAACAAAAAGGATTATGATCCTTAAAATTGGGCAACATGAAGTGATGTTACAAAAATCACTATTTTTCAGTACAAATTAGCAATTTTTTATCTTTTCAACATAGTAGTAGTCCATGTAGGCCATATTTTTGTTTCTCTTCAATTTTTTTTCTTCTTACGTAATGTTCAAATCAATTACCTTCTGGATCTGACCAGAGTAGATCACACATTGGACCATCATGAGGTACCTCCTGTTTCCTATCGATCATTCTAATCTGATCTAGCGTTGTGATGGACGGTGACAATCCTCCATGGACACAGAAGATCTGAGGCAAAGGAGAGACAGAAGACTATGAAGTTTTTGGATTAAACCCTGTGTATTGTTCCAAAGATATAGCACTGAAAAGGGCTGATGAGCTTTTTGTAATCTCGACGATTCTCGATCTTTACTCTCAAATTACTTTCTAGCAATCATGCTAATGTGATCCAAGGGAGAGATAGGAGAGTAAAGTTCTTAGGTTTACACCAAGTATATTATTCTTTCAATGGAATAACAGCCACAAAAAGGACTGATGAGCTTTAGTGAGAGCTTTTTGGTTCTCAACAGTTCTTGATCCCTTTACTCTGGCGTTACTTTCTATCAATCATTCCAATCTGATCTAACGTTTGGTGGACGGTGATGGTCCACCATGGACACAGAAAATCTGATAAGAAGGAGAGAAAGTTCTAACATTTTCAAAGACAAAGCACTGAAAAAGGGCTGATAAGCATCGCTATGAGTTTTTCTTGTTTGGTTCTCAATCATTCTTGACCTTTACTCTCAAGTTATTTCCTATATGGATCATTCTAATCTGATCTAGTGTAGTGATGCATGGCGGTAGTCCTAATGGACACAAAAGATCTGAGAACAGGAAGAGATAGGAGAGTAAAGTTTATGTTGCCACAGACAACTATTGTCACACATACAGTGCACATATACATGTACCATATACTCCAAACAATGTGGTAGTCCAGGGTTTTCATCCATGGCAAATAAAGAGTTATGCGTACCATTATACATAAACATCACTTATTCAAGAAATTTGCTATTTTACTTTTCCATCAGTGATGGCTCTTAGAATCAGGCAACCAAAGATCTCTGAACATTATCTCCACACCATGATTGACCCATACTTTCTTAGATGCTCATCATAGTTGGATAGCTATCATACAAACATATCACTTTATAAGTCTGATATAAGATTACCTTTCCATCAATGATGGCTGACAGACTGAGGCAATCAAAAATCTTAATACAGCACCTCCACAACATGAGTGAACCATACTTTCTTACAGCCTCATCATACAAACTGGACGGCTATCATACAAACATATCTCTGATATAAGATTACCTTTCCATCAATGATGGCCGACAGGCTTAGGTAGTCAAAGATCTCTGTACAGTATCTCCAGACCGTGATGGAACCATATTTTCTTAGACACTCATCATAGAAACCATAGACCTGGGTGATTTGCCTGCTTTCGTGATTTCCTCGAATTAACGTGATTCTGTCTGGGTACCTAACCTGAAGCATAAAAATATACAATGAAGACCATCCATTAAACCATTAATATTACACTCTGAATTGGTCACCTCCCCTAAGACATCAGTCACGATACTGAGGGGGCACTGGCACCTTTGTGGGGGGGGGGGGGGGGGGGGGGAGGGGGCACCAGTGTTACTAATTTTTAATTGATTTCATTGATTTTACAATAACTACATGTATTTGTATGTATTTGCAGGGAAAGTTTTCAGGGTTACACCATGTATTCTTTCAAAGAGTAACCCTAAAAACTTTGCCTAAAATTTCTCCACCACGAAAAGTACTGCAGAAACTCATAAAATGTAGTTTATCACCTGACCCTACACAGTAATACTAATGCATTCTCTGCATAGGTTTTGCTATACAATTCTCTTAATGCCTATATGTTAAGGTCTATCCGCCACACTTGCACAATATGGTAGTACCACATTATACAATTCCTCACTGTGCCACTTATTTGTAGTTAACAAGTATCATATTATTATCATGACAGAGGTAACATTGTAGGAAGAATAAGGTCGTAGTGATGTCTGTGTTTTGTGTATTCCAAAGTCTCTTTGAAACCTTAAAAACTTCAATATACAGTAGTACAATACAAACAAAGTATTATCTGACTACAGTGTACATACATTGGGCTATGCTGCTCTCCTATGCTTTACAAAACATTATGCCATAAAACAAAAAGATTGTGCATATGTTTATGCTTGTTACAAAAAGCACAAGTCCAGTTTTAAAAACACGCCATTAGCGATATTGTGTCTCGATAACGAGAAATATTGCGATCTCTGTTGCCATGCAACAGAATTGTATCCATTGTCTGCCATAGAATGTAACGTCCCATAAAATTTGAGAAGGGCTATTTCATGAAATGCTTGTCCCTTCACCTACTTTTCCTCTACATACTCCTCCCCCTTTGATATTAGTAATAGTGACAAAGTTATCTGTCATACAAGAGTCTTGCAGGTAAACTTTAACGTTTGACGTTAAATGACCTTTAACCTTATCATGTGACCTCCAACGGCACCATAACATGCAGGTCCCCTTATTGCATCTAAAACCCAAGTTTGGTTGAAAAGTGAGTGACGGTTGCAAAGTTATGTCATACAAGAGTCTTGCAGGTAAACTTTAACGTTTGACGTTAAATGACCTTTGACCTTATCATGTGACCTCCAACGGCACCATAACATGCAGGTCCTCTTAGTGCATCTAAAACCCAAGTTTGGTTGAAAAGTGAGTGACGGTTGCAAAGTTATCTGTCATAACATTTGGATCCCTTAGTCTCGCCTTCACCTCCGGTGGGCGAGACAAAAGAGAAGAAGAGAGGAAGAAGAGAGGGAGAGATTTATATCAAAGTGAAAGTACAAACAATTACTTACTTTAAGAGCTAAAAGAAGAAGAAATGTTTCTACACTGTAAAAGCCTCTGTCCACAAAGTCACCCATGAAAAGATAATTTGTGTCGGGAACATCACCTCCAACCTGAAATGTAAAAATCAAAATAACAGATTTCTTCTTTTCATCAAAAATCATCACTCACATTCTTTGTCATCCTTTTTTTAATTGCTTATTTGCATCTGTGATTTTAACATGTAATTATATTTCTAATACAAAATCTGGAAAATGCTTACAAAGACAGACAGGTAGAGAGAGATAACATATTTAGATTTTAAAGAGAGAAAAATGTGGAGAGGCAGGATGAGATCTAGATAGAAACATATCCAGACACAAGAGAGATTAAAAAAAAGAGAAGAGAGATGAAGAGAGAGAGAGAGAGAGAGCAGACACAATAGAAGAAAAGAAAGAGTGACTACACGAAGCTGAGATATAATTAATTATAAAAACCCAATAGAAAATACATGTAAACAAAGTTATGAAAGATCAAATATTGGGAAAAGCCTATTTTATCTACTACATATACTCCATAGCTTAGATCACCTACACTGTAAACAGTATTAAATCCACATTCATTATATTTCCCTCATGATATCAATGTCATTGAGGAGTGATAGTCTACACAATGTCTAAAAAGAGCTGTTGACGCCATGTGTGTCTGATACATGTACAGGCTCGTTCTTTATCATTAAGAATTTGTTTTGAACCATTGCCATAAAGACTATAACATCATTAGACCTTGAACTCTTGTCATTTAATCTATGAAGAATGGAAACAGCCTCATCAACACAAGGATCACATAAATCTTATATTATTCCAACAATACTTCCTTGTAGCAAGGACACTGCACTCGTTCTATTATGTTCAGAGATCTTCACAATATAGCAAGCTTAGTCTTATCCCCTATTGATAACAAGTTCCGATCGCTCAGCTCAGTTCGTTTATTCATTTCATTTTCTATAAAAACACAGTGAAATCAAATAAATATGTATAGACATCAATACAATGACATAACTTTTTAACTTGATATAAATCATACTATTTGTCATATTCATGTACAAACAATGTTCGGTTCATTGAAAGACTCCAAATTAAATATGAGAACTAGAGAAAAGCCTGTCATAGCTTTGTATTGTAAAATCCCCTTGTTTCTGATTCAGTAGAATAATAAGATTCATTTACAGTATATAATAGCAACAAATATTCTTGTCCTGAAAAAGGTAAATCTTACCTTAAATAATTCTTTGAGGTCATAAAATTGGCCATGGATATCTCCACATACTGTGACCGGAGCATCTACTCTCTGTACATTGCTTTCTTCTACTAGAATTTCCCTAGAAACAAAATACAAGATACAAAGTTTAATACAGCACAACAGAGCTAATATAAATATGCAGAGTTGGTCAAGGAATTCCAAATTTCAAATACTTGAGATATTTACGATTGAACGAGTCCACAGTAACACAAGAAATAAATCAGTGGCTGATAAATCCAAACGATCAATACCGAATCTATAATTTCTCAAAAGTGCATGCATTCTAGAGCGAACTTTTTCATGAAGTGTGTTCTTTCCCTTTACATATTAGGTGTAATTCTTAAAAAATAAACTAATAAAGGATTAATAAAAAAGTCTGTCTCTGACCACTTTGAGTTCTACCAACTCTGTGCATTAAGAGACCTTAATTCAATCTTTTGAAAGACCTGAACATCTCTACAATCATGGTATCAAAGAAGATTCTACATGCCCTGCCTGGTGTTAAATACATTTTGAAGTGAAGTCAGTGTTTATATGTACTGAAACTTCTAATTTTAGCGAATAACAACATGCACACTGCAGTGATACAAGGAAGTGAAAAATATTTCTCTGAAAACTTGGGAGTGATTAATAATTGACTCATGATTTGTTTTTCAGTGTCAGGGCAGCGCTTCATCAAACCATCATAAGTACAAGTTCGCCGACATCCCATAAAAACACTAAGAGTAAGACTAAATTAGGAGTTTGGTGAACTTGCACACATGTATGACGGTATGATGAAACGATGCCCTGTATATAAGAACACAAAAATAAAAAACTTTCCTCATGATCCATCTTGTTACACTTTCTGTTTTAAACCTAAATTCGTCCGTCTAAAGCCAGAAGGTCCTTTAACTCATATACTTTAACACAGAGTTAACGCCCTTCTGGCTCTCAACAGATGAAATATGATCCTGTGATGTTTCATAGAGTAAACTGAAACTGTCGAAAACAAAAAAATGTTATAACTCCTTCTTTTTCAGAAGAAATTACAAGAGGATACCGTTTTTGTGAAACTGCGATGCAATGGCAAAAATAATCATTGTTAACCATTTAATAGTCACATCTTGCTAAGAAGGGTGTCAATTATTCACACTATTTTCATTCAGAAGAGATCGTCCAAGGTCACAATGTATCTTTCTCTACAGTGACTACAATGTACATAAAAGGAATCAGTGGCGACTGAAAAGGTTTCAAGTTTAGGGGCTCAAAGAGCAAGGAATCTTTTTTTCTTCAATTTTTAGAGGATTTACAGTGTCATATTTACCTTGCTTTGGCACATAATGCTTTGACTTCACTTTCCTTTATGATTTCACAATTTCTCAGCTGCTCTATTTGTCTGCGTGAGATAACAAAATGAAAATATAAATATATGTGTAAACTCATTAAGCAGCTGATATGCGGATATATATTGTCCAACAAAATTCTAACTGATACTGCCCAATATTCTAAGTCACTATTACATGTATGTGTTACCTTCAATCAATTTCATAGAAAATTGCATCTTTGAAGTAACTTTACTGCAAAGGTTGTTTTCCTCTTAAATGTGATCTTTATAAGTACATTATATCGAAAGGGAAACTTTGAAAATGTATACAGTCTTTTTATACACCTTTCACATGATATTCCAATCTCCATATCTTGTTCGAGTAACAAAATCCACAGAACTCACTGAATAAATTGAATTTTAAACATTAAAAGATAACTTGAAGCAAAAAAATTGAATTTTCAAGATATTGACTGCCATGTTACGTCATACTTATATATCAACATTTATAAGTAAGACATTACCGGTAAGTAATACATCAAGTCAGGAGCAGTTTCATTAAAACTTACCTATCTAAATCACTACAGTCTGCCATCATTTAATCTGCTGTGGAACCCCTTCTTGTTTTCTCTCTTCTGAAAAAGTAAAAAATATCAAAGGTAGCTGGAAATTAATGGAAAATACAAATCCTGCATGATCAGGTAAATTTCAAATTGGGTAAATTCTGAAAGATATGTACTTGCGCAATATCATCATTAGACTTGGTGTGATAAATCCACACTGTCTCCTGTAACTATCTGTGATTACACAGGAGCAGACATCACTGCATGCTGGTCAACTTTATAATTAATAGGGTGTTGCAAGAAAATTGCAATCAATTGTAAATTGTAAAGCAAATTAGAACAACCATTCTGAATGGTTCAGGGTCTGCCCATTCAAGAAGATGCGCTTGCAACAATGATTTTGATTGGTCAGTACGGATCAGTTGCAACTTGCAATCAATCGCAACTTTCTTGCAACACCCCATTAGAGTGTTCAAGGTATTTGCATTCCTTTTGCAGGCCAAAATGTATAGCATGATGCGAATACAATGGTGTATGAAAAAATAAACGATTGCGCATTGGGGACAGTGTGGCACTGCCAACGCTCTCATTTCAGTTGAATTACAGCAAGCAGAGACCTGAATCATTGTTTACGTTCAGGTTTCTTTGTCAATAATTAGTCTTACATTCATTCTCAGTAATAAAACTGCCATATCACAATTTAAGAATGAAAAGATATAAAAACGCTTATCCAATTTGTGATATTATGTTTAATATTCACTTCTGTTATTTTATCGTTTGTATCGCTTGTATACTAGCGGCGAGTATAAGGAGCTGAATGTAAAAGCAAGATGCGCCGTTAAAACTAAAAGTTAAAGCCAATCCACAACATGCATGCGTCATAGGTACATACATTATGAACACGATGACAAAGAGAGCGGACAAAATATACAGCTCCTCATTGTACACTCCACAATTGCTCTGGTAGACCAAAGAACATCCCTTCATTGCTATTATGTAAAATAAGCAGAAGAGGTGAATATGCTTGTGACACCTGTTCTACATACTTTCACATAATAGCAATCAAGGGATGTTCTTTTGTCTACCAGAGCAATTGTGGAGGGTAGAATGAGGAGCTGTATATTTTGTCCGCTTCTTTGTTCACCATGTTCATAGTGATACATACAACGCACGCGGGTAGCCAGGATTAGCTTCGTGAATGTAGAAAAAAAAAATGGCTATACGCCTTCTACACACGAAGCTAGGCGTTATTACCCAGCAATCAGATTCCGCACGGGGTAGTACGACATGAAAAATGCCCTGAAATCACACTTTTCTGATAATTTCCGCGACCCACAGGCCCTTCCCCACAGCGTTTCCTCCTAGGGAAACGTTTAGAATGACAATTTTGCAATTTCCATTTTTTTAAATAATGATTTTACAATATTCATCATATATAAATAATGAATTTTGCAGTTTCCATTATTTATAAATAATGATTTCACAAATTCATTATATATCAAATATTATGGAAATTGCAAAATTCATTATTTATAAAACATTGTATCCTTTATGTCATTTTATCGTATAATAATCGTAGAAAAGAGCTAAATAGTGAATTATATGTAAATAATTGAGCTAAATAATAAATTTACAAACGGCGCCTAATAGTTTTCATGATTTCGATTACGGCGATCGTGCCGCCATTTTGATCTGCATGACCTCGGAGGCATGGATACGCAAACGCTGGTGAGTTTTCTGAAATTTTTATTGTTATGGATATATTTCCAAAATTATACTGAATCAAAAAAAAATTGTCATTCTAAACTTTTTCATGTCGTACTACCCAGTGCGGAATCTGATTGCTGGGTAATAACGCCTAGCTTCGTGTGTAGAAGGCGTATAGCCATTTTTTTTTTCTACATTCACAAAGCTAATCCTGGCTACACGCGGGCACCATCATTCAGGCGCTAATGTGCTTTCGTACGCCAAATTAATCACTCTTACGGAGGACTTTAAACAAGTCTATAAGGGTTAGGGTTAGGGTTAGGGTTAGGGTTAGGGTTTTCCAGAACACCAAAAAACAATCCACACTGATATACTGGTCGGTTAAATAGAACTAAAAAAAAAAAAAAAAAAAAAAAATTGAGGATACCATAATTGGACCTCATTGCGGTACGTACGCTATCGAAGTTGACGGGGAATACAACCAAAAATTGTCCAAAATAACGGGCAAAATATCTAATGACAGACAGCAGAGAGGCGATATGATATTGTAGAGGGTCCAGTTAGGTGAAGTGATTAATTTGTAAGTGTGAAAACTGTGATTTACGTTGGCGTACGAAAGCACATTAGCGCCCATCATTCATTCACCAGCTGCGATACGTTCATGTCTCTAGCCTAGGGGATTCTGCTGAAAGTGAGGAAAAAATCGACGCTTACAATGAAAGTTTCGATCATTTTTCTTATTTTTGAATATTTTGTCAATATATTTTCACAGAGTACGTGTGTGAAGTTGCATGTGTATCCATTCGACATGTAATTTGGGTGGATATTATTAGTCTGATTTCTGGTTACAGACATAAAGCGTGCTACATGTAGTTGTCAATACGTATTTGCATTGACCCGCTACGCTAGCATTGCTGATGATTGATGGTCATGCTTTAATTTTAAGTTTATTAACTCCAGGGAGTGCGAGCTCCAGTCCAGGTAAAAATAACCAAACTCTTCCTCGTTGCCAGTTTAGTTAGGCACGCTCATCCAACACGAGAGGGCGCATTCTCCGTGTTCATTTATGCTGTACAAAAGTTGCGACACGCTAGATCGGTCACCTGTCCATTCGCTATCATGCACAACCCCTTCAAAGTTCCCATTCTAGGGGCTTTTATATAAATCAATGGTTAAAAGAAATATGACGGCATTTTCCTTGCGACTTCAGCTTTACAATGCAAGTATTTTTCGCCGCCGAAGACATCATAATCCAAACGCAAATTGCGTTTGAATATGTCTAAACCGATGTGTTGGCTCAGTCAGTAGAGCGTCCGCCTCACAATCGGGAGGTCGTGGGTTCGAACCTCGGCCGCGTCATACCAAAAGACGTTAACAGATGGGAGTTGCTGCTACCTTGTTTGGCGTTCAACAATTGAAAGGATAGAGCAACGTAGATCTGGTGCACTGCACCTCAACAGTACGACAATACGCCTGACGGTGGACTGTACTGCAACTCAAAGAGAAAGAGAAGAGAAGAGTCTATAAGTACCACTTTTGCTTCAATTTGTCCGATTTTGTGAATATAATTTAAGTATCAGACACATTACATCAAAAGTACATATTCTACTATAAAATTTAAATTGTAAGGATTGATTTGATACCAAATTCGTGACGGTTCTTTCTGCCACTAACTGCCAAGACGGCTTGAAAAAACCCTTGTCAGCCAGTTTCGCGGTGAATTTTCCAACATGTAGTCCCGTATATTGACGAATTTGAACCGAATGCAACACGCGCATGCGCACTGATCAGCTGATCTCTCGGACATCAAAAATGCCGACGAATTTGCCCTGACTGCCCATTGGCGAGGTTGTCGCATATAAAAAATCATAACTATAGTTATATTAAATTTTACGTCTAGATCAATACATTTTCATGTTCTGTGACAAAATCTCTTCAATTTAAGGTAAGTTTCACTAGATTTTCATGAGCATTAAAAAATATGTGAGCGTGCCTAGTTTAGTCATGTTGTTAGTTAACCTGGACTGGAGCTCCATTGCCTAACGCCCGGCGGTGGCGCTCCAGATAGGGGTCTAGATGACCTATAGTATAGTTCTATTGATCTAACTTGTTAGATCAAAGAACATCATCTTTCTCAATCCGTAGCTTGCACACGGAGCAGTGCTGTTGACTACACTCACTCAGCCGTCCTCACTCAAGTCACACACTGACACAGTGACAGTATGGTATGGCACGACATGCCCACTGCCACCGGCAACTGCCGCGCATCGTTTCGTAAAGATATTTATGAAGAATGTGAGGGAAAATTAGTCCCTGGAGAAGACCGCCCCATCTTTTCTTTCACAGATGCCCATTAAATACATTACAAAGCATGCTAAGTTTATATTATATACAAAATCAGTTCAATATCACAAATCTTACCTTTCCAATCTAGCCTACGCAAGACAACCCTGGTGTCGTACATGTATGTTCCGTATGCGTTTACGTTATACGTGTGACAAACTTACTTATGTTGAAAATAGTATGTGCTCGCGCGCACTATTATACGCTATGTATATGAATCCAATGGACGAACAGTATCTTTATTGATACACAGACGCGCTCGCATACTTTTCACGCAGCTATCATGGTCAAAGTAGTTCTAGTAAGCAAACCTTTTATTGTATTAATTTTTAATCTACATATTTTAAAGGAGGAGTTTGAGACAAAAAATATGTACAATATCCTTAATTAGGTATTTATGATAATTTTTTATATAAAAAGAAGACAATATATGCTAGTAATAGAGAAGTTTTGAAATTATATGTATACGAATCATTCATGTTTATTAATTTATTATTGATAAAGACTAATCAACGCTGCTTAAAAACGTGCGTGCCTGAGCCACTTATGCCAGCTGCTATACTATCAACTAGGTCAAGGAAATAATTGGGATACCTTTCAAAACACAGACTTGTTGTTAATAGCATCAGCATAAATTTAATATTTTAAATGTTAGAATAAGAACATCATCAGACTTTTGAGTCTCTAGTGAACACTGAACGGTCAAAATATCCAATGATATCAAGAAGTGAAACTTGGAATGAGATTGACATCTAAATCGACGGACAATGATGAAACGCGGACTCTTGGATTTGTTTGGGAATGGCATTCCGGCTTGCATACTTGGGATGCCCAGCTGTCTGGCAAGTTACCAAGGACCGCGAACGTTCTATGATGCAACATATCTCGACCGGTTGATGATGGATAAGTGCACCCCTCCCACCCTGTCAACATCATCATCGCTCGTACAGCCTTATGAGCCCTACTCGGGTACAGCCGGGCATACACATTCCCACTCCCCCCTCCCCCACGTTTTCTAGGGTGCGGGCACTACAGGGGCCAACTGGCCCAACCCCACGTTTTTAAAATGTGCTTCTGCATAGGCCTAGGCCTATAGTTAATGGATCTTTTTATATCAAGAAGTTATTACAGAACTGTGTCTGTGATAACTCCTTGGTTATATCATGAAGCTAGTTTCATGGTTATATCATTCGAAATTTCATTTTGCACCCTCAACATTCTCAACCCAAGGGGAAATGCCCCAAAAAGGGAGGCCGGGGCCGGTTGGGGGTTGTATCATAGAGATCGAGAATTTTGTTTAAAGTTGAAGCACTGGATCTCTTCAATCAACCTTTATATTTAATTTTCCAGTTTGAAAACCTTATATAATAATAGTATTTAAAAGCAAAATACAGGGTATACATGAATTAATACAAAATAAGAAAAACAAACAAAACCATCATCAAATTAAGTTCATGGTCACGAAGGCGTAGAATAACAAATATGCATATTAATTAGTTTCAGTTCAGTTTCATTTTCAGTTGTATTTTCATTTCCAACAGAACAGTAATTTTGACAAGAAATCAAATATACAATTGAACATTCAATAACAACATTTTGCATGGTTTAAAGTTATAAAATAGAAAGTATACATAAACATCCAATATAATAGTTCTTTTTTATTTTTTTAAGTTAAACCTGTGGAAATGAAGGGATCTATACTGAAAAGCAGAGCTTGTAGAATGTGGATACCTCGAATTAAAACGAACATAATTTTTGTAACATGTGAATATATTGACTAGAAAAAATTATAAATATATAGATTACCAAAAAATGGCAGAATAATAATACAATAATATAAATCCGTAATTTGAAAATTTGTTACGACACGAATATAGTATAGTGAACATAATTTTAAAAAAAGAGAGAAATACAAGGATAGAAATGTTGCTATGTGAAGAGTATAAAGAAAAGGAGAGGAGAGGTGGAGAGGAGAAGAAAGGTCAACAGAGAGAGAGAGAGAGAGACCACGATGTACATATTACAGGGGTAGTGACCATAATTATATATAGAGCGTACACTGCAAAAACCAGGGTGTTAAATATTCAACACTACGTTGGTGTACAATTAAATGTATTCTTATGGTGTTATTATAACACCCAGAGAATCATTGTTATGGCTCCGTAATCAAATCTGTTGGAATAGTTCGGTTGATTACACCATCGGGTGTAATTTATTTAAAACACGCATGCGCAAAATAATCGCTAGCTCCTGATTGGTCTAAGCATAGTGCAGCAGCGCATGCACCAAACTTTCTCGACGCGTGACCGGTAGGAACGAGAATCGAAGTTAATTGACATTAACATGATTTTGATACACAGTTATGTAAAACCGACTGAACAAATCTTGCAAAGTAACGCTGTAAGATATTTCTTCATAAAGATTTTTACAATATTGCCCTTTTCGTTAAGTTTATTTAACATGCACAATGTAATTTGTCGTCATTAAGTAAAAATGTTTTGCAAACGGTTTTGTAAAAAATGCATTTTCGTATTTTTCCCTCAATATTGGGGGAAACACTTATATGAATATTCATGAATTTTCAGTAGCGTATGGTTTGGGGTGGCCCGATTTTAATAACTCTTACCATATGCATAAAAAATTATAATGGGTATATAAGAGCTTGCACTAGACTGTACCAATAGGATAGGATAGGACTAGGATAGGATAGGTTAAGATATACATGTAGGATAGGATAGCTAAAAGTAGGATAGGTTAGGATGAATAAGTTAAGACCCAGAAAGACATAACAAGCAGGTTTATTTTTTTTTTACCTGGGTTGGAGGAAAAAGGAAACAATTGGGCAACTGAATTTGCCCAACCACATAATACATGTGTAGAATTGTTTGTTAGGTAAAATTTACACATGAATTTTAAGTACCTATATTTAACATGACATTTTACATAATTATCGTCGAATATATTGTTAGCTAAAATTTACAAAAAAGTTATGAAGTTCCTATTTAACATAATTTTTTACATAATTTTTGTAAAACATTTCTGTGTGTGCACCAAGATGATAATAGGACATGGCGTTAATCTGACACCAGCTATGGTGTAAATTATTGGTGTAAATTATTTTTAATACCATGGATGGTGTACAATATTGGTGTTTAAATAACACCAGTGGTGTTGATCATTGGTGTTGAATATTCAACACCATTCTGGGTGTTAATTTTTATTTAATCCGAAACTAGGTGTTCTTTTAATCTTTCGGTGTTGCAGGATATAGATACCGGGAAAGAATAACTTTTAACACCCATGGTGTTGAATTTAACACCCTGGTTTTTGCAGTGTAAAGAGAGACGTGATGGGAAGGATAAATGCATTATTCACCTTTAAAAACGATTCTTACGGTCTAAGAAACTCAGTGTATAAATTTAAATTACCCAAAATGAAAACTAATTATAAATTACGAAGTCTTCAGTATCGAGGGGCAAAAGCATGGAATAAATTACCTGATTACCTGAAAAGCATTATTAGTTATATAATTCATTCAAAAGATCTCTCTCTCTCTCTCACTCTCTCAAAAAATTTTCTCTTCCCTTGCTCTGTCCCTCTCCCTCTTTTGCTCGCTCTCAATCCAAAACCTCAAATTACCCTCAGCAAGTTGCAATAGATACCTAATTTTCTTTTATTGTATATTTTGTCTACTGTTTTGATTTACCAGTATGTATGATAATTTATTGTGTTTTTAATCGTAATTTTGTATCCATATTTATTTATATTACTATTTTGATGATTTCATATGTTTATATGTATTTCTATATTGTATTTATATTTTAAATTGTTGCATCGTGCAATGGTTTTTAATTGTATATATGCACGGACATGTCGAACAACAGCCATTGGCTGAAACATGTTTATTACCGTGTTGAAATAAAATTAAAATAAATAAATAAATAAATAGAAAATTTTAAAAAGGCAAGACATGAATTGATTTGCACTGATATTAATGTGTATTGTAAGGAAGTACAAGAAACAATTTCAATTTCCTCTTAAATGAATTAAGTGAGGGGGCAAGTTGAATGTCATTATGAAGAGAGTTCCAAAATTTGGGGGCTGTATAAATAAACGTGTTTTGAGCTAGAAGGGTTCTCAGCAGAGGTATAGATGAAAGTCATTATTAAACGCCGGGTTGGGTACTTATGAGAGGACTTATTTTGGGTGAACATATCATTAAAAATGGAGGGGATCATGTGGTTATTATAAGAATACATAACATGGCCTAACTGAAAGAGAAAAAGATCTTTAATTTTCAATATTTTATTTTCAAAGAAAAGAGGACACGTATGGGAGCGAATATGAGAAAGACAAATGATACGAAGGGCTTTCTTGTGTAAAAATAAGATTTCGTTTAACAAAGTTTGGTGTGTATTGCCCCACACCATGCATGGAGTCCATAATGTAGATATGGTAAGACCAGAGAGGAATAAAGCATAAGTAAGAAAGATGAAGGGAGATGTGTTTTTAATCTATTGCATGACACCAATATTACGAGAAATAGTTTTGCAGATGTTGTCAATATGATACTTCCAAAGCAGGAGAGTTTATTGTTGACTGTTACGCCAAAAAATTTAGTGTGAGAAACACTCTCCAACGGGAAGTCATCGAATTCAATATTGATTGGCAGTGAGTCTGTAGCATTACTGAACAACATATTATTATATATTTTTTTTTTAAATTAAGTGAAAGTTTGTTTGCTCTAATCCATTGCAGAATCTTAGATAGTTCAGAATTAACCGTTTGCGCAAGAGTGTATGGATTGTTGTGGGAAAAGAACAGATTCGTGTTGTCAGCAAAACGTATAAACGATAAAATATGAGATGATATGCAGAAATCATTTATATTATAGAATAAATAAAAGTGGACCTAGGAGGCTTCCCTGTGATGTAACACCACAGCTATCATTAGGGAGACAAAGTAAGGAAAATCATACTGGGATAGTAACTCAATCTTTAAAATTACTGATAAAATATGTAAGAAAAGTATATCATTTGAGCTTTCTCTTGAATGAATTAAGAAATTGGACGCCTGTCTTAATTAGGAGGGCAAGGAATTCCAAACAACATTTTCTAAAAGGCGAATTGATTTTTGGAGATGACTATAAATTACTTTCCATTCATGAAATTCCACTACATTACGAGTATTACAATCATGAACTTCATAGTTAAAACATGGCCATTAAAATAATAAGGAGGAAAACAACTAAATAGGTATATAGCGATGCATAATTGCAGTAATTGGGAATTTATTTATATCATGAACAGTTTGAACCTGACATTTATAAAATGTTGGTCGATATAGAGTATCAAAACTTGCTCCAGTGTGAGAAGGCTTATTTCTTAAATAATATTTCTTTGATAGATAAGCGAGAGAGATGACCAACCAAGGAGTTCTCCTTGGACCAACTCTATCGATGGCTTTGCTTTTTGGCAATGAATAGCGCCATCATCTTTAAACCGTTAAGAGAATGAAAGACGAAATACACACTCCACAAAATCCATCTTTCATCTAACCATTGGTTTGTAGCTTCATGATCTAACCAAGGAGTTATCACAGAATTTGATCTAACCGCGTCACTGTTATAGTTCAGTTAGCCTGTGATAATTCCTTGGCCTGACGTATAATGCTTCTTTTCCATCCCACACTATATACCCTCGACCCCCACCCCCTCCCTGACACATTTTCTTTATCTCTCTCTCTCTCTCTCTCTCTCCCATAATTATAACCTCTCTCTTTTTTTCTCTCTTCCTCCACTCACCCCTTTTCTCTCCCTCCTTTTCAACTATTTCTCCCCACAACCCTGCCCCCCTCTCTCTCTCTCTCCGTCTCAGGCGCACTCTCTCTCCCTCTCTCTCTCCCTCACTCTCTTTCTAATTTAACTGTGATAAAGGTCTAGATCGACGATTGCGGTTCTTAGTATGGTTTGGTTCAGGGAGAGAGACATAGATGGAGAGAAAGGTAGACAAAAGCAGAAAAAAGACAGAGATACGAGGAAAAGAAAACTTAATTAAGTTTTGTTTAATAAGAATATAAAGCGTTGAAGAAATATAACAGAATCATGCAGTTATACTGCACAAACAAAAGAAAATTGCGATGAAAATGGTTGTTATTATATACTTCATACATAGATTCTTATTCACTGATTGGTCAAAAATATATATCACATGACACGGCGCATCTGGATCTATCATTGCGTCAGAGGGTTTTGGCGTTCTATCAGTTGACCTAAGTAAGGTCAAATGATAGAACGCCAAACCCCTGTGATAGAACGCGTCAGAATCAACATTTTCCATTCCAAGGAAGCAATTTCTAATCGGCCATTAGAATTAAGTGTTCATTAGAGTTAAATGTTCAAATTAAAGGTCCCCTGCAACCCAAATGCAAGTTGATGTGCAGGGATGTATATATACAACTTATATTTTGTTATTCAAAACATCTAAATATGTTTCATAATTTTTTAAAATATTTTTAAAATCATTTTCTCAAACATGCTAAGCCCCACCCCCCCCCCCCCAAAAAAAAATGCCCCAGATCTCATTCCTGCAATGACATCATCTGCCAATCATTATTGAGCTAAGGAGAGACAGTGGTATGTAGCTTTGCCAGAGATTACCATCTGTTCTATAGACCAATACAATGCCTATGTATAGGAGCTGCTATATGTCAGACATACTGTAGCATCACCAGGAAAAGAATGGTATTGAGGATTTATTGTTTGAAAGCTTACAATAATATTCTATTGTGAGCATGTGCTGAGCTGGGGAATTAACATTCCACTGTCTACTGTAGAATGTTAGTGTAGCTGAATGATGATTGACAGATGATTGTCATTGCAGGAATGAGATCTGGAGCATTTTTTTAAGGTGGAGCTTAGGAGGTTGGAAAAAATATTTCAAAGAACATTTAAAATTCTAAGAAACATATCTAGATGTTTTAATAACAGAATATTAGTTTATGCATCCCTGCAAATAAACAGGAATAAACTTTCATTTAGGTTGCGTTTGGGTTGCAGGGGCCCTTTAAAGGAGAATTAAGCCCTGATTACAAATTTACTTATATTGGAAGGTGTAATATATTCCTACTTATTGGCCTAAATCATTTTCTAATAAGATATCAGAAAAGGGTATAAATAAAGATATTCCAACACCCGGTATCTTCTCCTACTCATTTACATGGGGGCTGCCATTTTCTTGCTGAGTTGGAGTTGTACATGAACCATTGAGCAAGGCCGTACGCAGAAATTTTTTCCTGGGGGGGCAAGATGATCGCTTTTTATTATTGGATCATTTAAAAGTCTAAAACCCTATTTTAAAAAAGTATGATTTTGAAATTTCTGGGGGGGGGGGGCAACTGCCCCCCCCCCTGCCCCCCCCCCCCCCCCCCGCTGCGTACGGCCTTGCCATTGAGAAATATTCCAGTCAGGAAGATATTTTGATATATAATATAACGTGGGTGTTTACATGTATTATAAAAATTAAATCTTTATAATGATACTTTTAAATTGTCTGGTTTTGCTTAACAAAAATCTATTTTCTTGGGTTTGCCAAACAGAGCAGAACATAATGCAGCATGCATTCTGACTTTTCAAGTCCATTATCCGAAAGCAGGTGAATGCATAGTTTGCCGCTATAGATGCTCAGGGAAGAAGCATCCATAAAATTTGAATTAATTTGCTCCGTCCCATACGTCCAGTATCGAGAAAATAGATTTCTATTAAGCGAATATCGATTTTCAACAGAAATATATAAGGAAATCTTCAGTTTAAAAATAAATTGACATATCTATTCTATATTTTTAATCTCAAATGGGTTTTTAATTTTGAAAAAGGCAATTGAGCATTTGGATTAAGAAAATCTTCTTGTACACATAAACAAAATGGCAGCCCCCATGTGCTGCTAGCAGGCGATACATATTGCTAGCAGATGGTAAATTTTGCTCAGAAAAAATTGATTCGTATCGATCTCGTATATTTTGACGCGAAGCCATATAGTCTAACAAGTAGGAATAAATAACACCTTTGAACACTATCGTCTTTATTTTTGAGCGTAATTCTCCTTTAATGTATCAAAGTTCCCCATTGAATCTATAGTCTCGCCGAAACCACTAGCCCGTCTCCATGAATGGCCTATAGTAGTCAAGGTAATGGCGCGCGTTCTGAGGCAGCAGGAATTCGGCTTCGATTCCCGGCGGAGACATTTTTTTCAACCTCTGCAAAACTCAACATGCATCGACGCAGCAATGGGAAAGTTTGATAGAGCCTTCTCTTTAATAAGCTCAAAAGAAAAAAAAGGTCCGTTTTTGTTCATCTGTATGATGAAAGAAAGCCATTCACAGTGGTTTGAATAATATTGCTTACGGTGTGGCTGCCGTTGGAGAATTTCCCTTCAGCAGGGGCGGCGGAACGTCTTCAAAGTGTGTGTGTGTGTGTGTGTGTGTGTGTGTGTGTGTGTGTGTGGAGGGGGGGGGGGCACCAACAAAAAATGGTCACCTACAGCATCATCTTCTTCATTTTTATGGTGGTTCTGCTTCAGCTTCCCCAATTAGCAGATGTGTGTAATGGTCTGATGATTCATGTGTGAGCAAGCGAAGCGAGGGAGCAATAATTTTCAAGACTTTTTTCTAATACTGAAGTCCTTGGGTTGTGCATTATTTACAGCCATGTCCTTGGATCGGGGGGGGGGGGGGGGTTGGGGGTATATATCCCCCAAAATTTGAGGTGGGAGGAATGGCCTGTATTATCATTCCCCAATATTTTTCGATGAAATAAATAAGAATTATGATATATTAACTTAAAACTAATAATGATCCAAACTCATTATGTTTGATCTTGAAATACCATCACATTCTTTAATGATAGAAGTATAATTAAATAAGAAATGCCATATAATTTCAATGCGAAAATATCAAAGAAAATTCGTTCGATCGCATTGTTATTCTCAATTGAGGGGTTCCGTTCATTGGTGTAGATGCGCGCATTCCTTCTTTTCTAAAAAAAAAAAAAAAAATCTGGGATGCTCTAAAATGCAATTTTTACAGACAGATTTTTGAAAAGGTCCCTGGTGTGGGAGGGTCGTTTCGCTCAGTGGCGTATGTAGGGGGCAGGGGCACGTGCCCTTGGCGGCACTTGGAGGGGTGTAAAAAACGCAAAGGAAAGAAAGAAAAAAAAGGGGGCAAATGAAGAATTCGCAGGGTAAATGCACTAGAAATCTATTTTTTTTTTCAACATTATTATGCGATCTGCTTGATTTCATTATATATAAGAGCGAGCGAGCGTAGCAAGCGATTTTTTGTTTTTTGTTTTTGCTTTTGTTTGTGTGTTGTTTTTTTTTTTTTTTGGGGGGGGGGGGGATTTTTCAGGAAATATTGTCCTTACAAATTATAGGCATATTCGAGCTAGCGGAATGTGAAATCCTTGGGGGGGGGGGGGGGGGGACATTGTGCTCCTCGATCTTGCCTCCAGCTCCGCTGGCGTACATGTAGTATGGGTACATAAAGTTGCACTGATTCTTTGAAGCTAGCTGTATAGATATGGCTCCTTTTGTAAGAAACATTGGGAAATATAGGTAAGAGGGGGCACTTATTAGAAGAGGAAAAGGCGCTTATCAGAGGTGAAAAGTGGCATTTATAAGAGGTGAAAATTGACACTTCAAAAAATGAAAATCGGGCGGGGGGGGGGGTACCTCTCGCGTTTATCTCTTTATCTCTCTCTCTCCCTTCTCACCCCCTCTCCTATTTCTTTCTTATTTCTTCCATACTTTCTTACCTCTTGTGCGCGTGCTTGTTGATTTTGGGCGACCAATGGGATATGTGGGCCCCGTTCGTCCCATTGCCGTAATTTATGCCTATATATAAAAATGATGAGTATCATGTTTTGCACGGGGTGGCTCTTCCGATATTTACCCCAGAATATTAATCAATTGTGCTTATTTCAGTTGGCTTGTTCTCAAAAATATAAATATAATCTGTCCTGCGAAACTGAGAATGACTTACATGTATTTCTTTTGTTTTCGGCTAAGCTGCTTGCCAAGCAAAACACTAGCCTACTGCAACTTGTAGTGTCAAGTGTCCAAACACCGGAAAGCTTATATGTTGAGAAGGAAACAGAGCACCTGACTGGCTTGGCTTTGGGTCTAAAGGTAGGAAGTATTTATAAAGGCCATTTGAAAATTCCTTCTCTTAGAAAATTTTGACGTCATTCATTCATCTTATCAAGTTTCACTGAGTGCGGAAAATAAATCACACACGATCCAGGAAAGTAACTTTAGTCCACTTTTCCGGTGACTCCTCTTCACTCACTGAGCCGCACTGTGCTGTTGAAAGTAATGATGGCAGGCGCCGCGGAACGTCTTGGAAAGTGGAGGGGCTTAGGGGGGGGGGGGGTGATGGGGCTGCGTCTATACCACATTTTTGCACTGCCATACGTATTTGCACGTGTTTACTGAAAAAAGTGGGGGCACTGTCTGTAGCCCTTCCCCCCCCCCCCCCCCCCCCCCCCGCGGTCCCTGGATGGGTTATGGGTGTGTTATGAATAGGCATATCAAACATCAGTCTGTCAGAAATCACAACTCGAACGTAAATGCCATCAAGTTCATTTTCGGCAATGGAAAGTGGGAAACTGGAATTAAAGCGAAGGCAAATTAAGATCAGAGAAACAAAGATTGCGTAATTTCCTATCTAATGCTAAATCGGGAGCGTATGTAATATCGATCACGTGACCCATCCCATTATTTATGGTACTCGGCCATCTTTAGCTTGGTAGCTGGTGGAAGGTGTGTGGAAAATCGAAATCAGCCCGAAAGAAGGACTGTTATTATTCATTTTCACTGATATTCGTAAATAATTTTCACCATGGGGAACTGCCATACGGTTGGCCCAAACGAAGCACTTGTTGTTTCAGGTGAGAAAGCTTGAAATTTGTTGGGAATCGTTATTTTAATTTTTATAATGTTTGTTGATCATGTTGATGTTTGTGAGTGTGAGTGGGGTGATCTGGGACTCCCGTCGCCGATTGTGTGTTGGGCGACCAGTCCTGCAGCTGCGCTGCACTGTACATGAATGGACAGCGCCCACTTTTTTCTCTGTGCCTGGCCTGGCAGGCCTGGACTGCACTGCAGTTTACATGGTGTAAATTCAGTCCATATTTCGTAGTAGACCGAAAGCTTCAGTCTCTGTTCGTCGGGTGTTCCACTGGACTACGTCTTGCTTCACTACACCTCCTTACATAGACTGAAGTTCGTCTCTCACTCTGTACCAGGGACTAAGGACGAATTTTCATTTTCCAATAAATACATTATTTTATTAAAATAAACAACTCAGAATGAGAACAACGGTAATATAATATGCTTGAATAAATTTCTTACCCCAAATTCCTCGTCTGGTACACGATTCTGATCATTTGAAGCATGGAAGTTGCACGTCAGTAGCGAGTCGCTGACAGCCATTCTTGGTTATAATCACATGACCCGGAAGTAGGCTTAGTCGGAAGCGTATAGAGATTGTGTAGTAAAACGCAGCGAATACTCAGTCAGTCAGTGCGAAGGGAGTTCAAACCAGAGTAAGTCCGAAATTTTGTTAATTATCTGTATATTTTTCGGGGTTTTTTATGATGTATTGAAATATGAGAACCCTAGCACCATCTATGTGAATTTTTAGAGAAAGGGGATGGCTTATAGGGATGGAAAATCAGATCCCCCTTTTTGGGGGGATTTCCTCATAGGCCATGTATTGTAAGATCCCCTTATCTACCGCGAAGGTTGGGTAGCCGTCTGTGTAGGAGGAGAAGGTAAAAATAAGAAAATGTTAAAGACTCCTCCGAAACAGACGGTTTTCAGCTGTCTAATTTCGTAGGTGCTGGCATTGTCTGAAGTATTTGATGTTATGGAGCTCATTGTTGAATATCAGATAAATTATTTGAAAATTGTCTTTGTCACTCACTGTCACTACTGTCATGACTGTCAGTGTCACTGTACACTATAAGTTAGAAAGAAAAATCTGGAGTTTTTTACATTTTCTGACTTTAGAGGTTATCCTCCCAACACAGACGGAAGCCTACCATAGTCACCGTAGTCGACACTCCCGGGTACATTTCTGTAAAATAGTTGGTATTTTCTGTCGCATGTACTAAAGGTATGGGGGGAAAAATAAGATAAATATTTTAAATACTTGCTTTCAAATTCAGCCCTTAAAAATCTCACTCCTACATCAAATGGCAATTAGGAAGAACTCTTGATATTTTCAGCAAAATCCAAAGTCAAAATCTTGTCCAAAACCGGAGAAATCCCCGCCGATTTGTTTCGCGATCGCGTGTTGTTTACAAACTGCCGATGTCTTAGACTAAAATCGGCCAATATAATTTTTGTCCACGAAGAAACTCGGGATCGCAAGGGCACATCGATCTTTACGATCGCGCACACAGAAAATCGGAACTTTTCCGTGTATGCCATAGGGACCGAATTTTTGAGGACAAAACTCTTTTGGGAGATGTCAGCGCCCGCGGCGACCAGGAAATGTACACAATGACTCCGATAGCTCGTTTCGCGAGAATCAACAGTAAATTACGGATTTCATTTTTGGAAATATCTTTTCCAACATTGGTGAGTTGAATTTATTGTATTTCTTGGATATTTTGGGGTCGGTTTTTGAAAATTAAATGCCGATTTTGAGTGAATATTGGTGACTTTTGTGCAGTGGTGTTTTAAAAAGATGAGGTGTATGATTGCCTACATTATACACACGAAGTATAGGAATGTAGCTATGAGTGGTAGTCGAGTGGGTATCGTGTGATCTTAATCACAGTCCCTATGGACGTAGGGGTGAGGTGCCTCACCTAGCCACTCATACTCATAGCTACATTCCTATACTTCGTGTGTATAATGTAGGCAGTCATACACCTCAACTTTTTAAAACACCACTGCACAAAAGTCACAAACATTCACTCAAAATCGGCATTTAATTTACAAAAACCGACCACTAAATATCCAAGAAATACAATAAATTCAACTCACCGATGTTGGAAAAGATATTTCCAAAAATCAAATCCGTAATTTACTGTTGATTCTCGCGAAACGAGCTATCGGAGTCATTGTGTACATTTCCTGGTCGCCGCTGACATCTCCCCAAAAGAGTTTTGTCCTTAAAAATTCGGTCCCTATGTGGCATCATAAAGATCGATGTGCGCTTGCGATCCCGAGTTTCTTCGTGGACAAAAATTTTATTGGCCGATTTTAGTCTAAGACATCGGCAGTATGTAAACAACACGCGATCGCGAAACAAATCGGCGGGGATTTCTCCGGTTTTGGACAAGATTTTGACTTTGGATTTTGCTGAAAATATCAAAAGTTCTTCCTAACGGCCATTTGAGGTAGGAGTGAGATTTTTAAGGGCGGAATTTGAAAGTAAGGTATTTAAAATATTTATCTTATTTTCCCCCCATACCTTTACTACACGCGACAGAAAATACGAACTATTTTTGCATTTTGTATTCGTAGTGGTCAATATGACCTAGCCACCTAGCCAGGATGGCCAAAGTCGTTATGCCCAGCCGCCATTAAATCCCCCTGAACAAGTGAATAATTAGTCAAGTTTCTTGGTTTTCATTGTTGAAATTTAGTTATTTATAACGGAATAAACGCTATCGTTATCGATTCATAACTGAAAAAATTATCAGCAAGAAAGAGTGGGATTCGAACCCGGGACCTTAAACGCGAGTGCAGTGTAGAAAGACAGTCTGACCAGACGCCTTTACCACTAGACCACGAGCAATTGACAGCGAATCTGATCTTGCTGCACTAGATCTATTACTTAGTTTATCATTAAGGCTTTATACCTCCGTTCCATACAAATCCTATCTATACCTCCGTTCTGCTGTTTTTTTTATATCCTAGGTAGGATTCTTGCCAATTTGAGGATTACTGGGCATATTAGCTATAATAGCCGCCAGGATTAGCTTCGTGAGTGTAAAAAAAAAAAAAATTGGCTATACGCCTTTTACATCACAAAGCCAGGCGTTTTTCCCCAGCAATCTAATTGTGCACGCGTTAGCAGGACATGAAAATGCCCTGAAATAACACTTTCCTGATAACTCCTGCGACCGACGGGTCCTTCACCACAGCGTTTCCTCCTAGGGAAACTTTTGGAATTAGTATGTGTTTTTGATCGTACATATTTTTACCAAAAAATCCAAAAAAAGAGCATAAGAAATTTCCGAGAACTCACCAGTGTTTGTGTATCCATGCCTCCTCCTCTTGTCATGCAGATATAAAATGGCGGCTGTGTGCGACGGCGCGTGCTGTCAATGACGTATAGTTTCAATTATGGTTGTATCGCAGCTTGGGAATTGTTTTTCCGTTAATTCTGAAAAGTTCAAACTAAACTGCAGAAGGGCAATTCCATGATTAAGTGGACATCAGGCCAAACTTTATATTTGCTCTTTCTCAAATTCAGGTCAATTTGGGGGGTTTAAATAAATACAGGAATTGTTTTTATAAGGGTTTCATACTCACCAAAAACAATTTTATTTAATATGGCCCCTTATAGAAGTATACGAACCATACTCAAATTTAGATAGATGGGACTTCACACAGTTTTTTAGTCATGGACAGAAATATACTGCATATTTTGTGAATTTTTCGATTAGATAATTTGTAGGGCATTTTAATAGTCACACCAATTTAAAAGAAAGTAGGCAATAAGAAGTTGTTGAAAAGGTATTATTATGTACATGTACATGTAGTACTGGACAAACTGTAACAAACTGTAAGGTTTTGGGCTCTGCTTAAACAAATTGAGAGATACAATCTGTAAGCAATTTGGGGCAACATTTGTCATCATTTAAGAAGTAATACTGATCATGGCTCAAAGTTTGAGGTACAATACAAAAGGAGGAATATTTTTTCAAAAACTGTTTTTCATGTCCTTTTTTTGTAACGTTACTAACCGTCATCAAACGTTCTCATTACAGCTCTTATTTTATTCATTTACTTTTGATGTCTTTATGTACTGTAGACCTTTGTTAGGTGAATATATATTTGCAAGAGTAGGACTTCAGATGAAAAAGCTATTGAATTATCTGTATCAAAAATATTAAAATTTGATCAAGTTTAACGTTGCTAATCACGGGGACGGCGCGGTGCTGAGTGTGGCCGGCGGCCCGGCAGTTTGATCGATTGGGAGTTCTCATCACATAATGTACCATGATTTATATTGTGGCGACATCGAGAATAAAGAACATACATGTACTCTACCTTTCATGTAAGCCTACCCAGTATATTACTTCACACTCCTGTTACAAGTTGGACAAAGAATAAAACGAGACATGTCCATTGATTAATTTCAATGTATTAAATCCTCCCTTACATCCATTTATATGCACATGGCCATGAAAGCAATAAAACTGCATGCAATGCATGCAGGTACGGCGTCTGTCCAGCCAGCCGGCTGTGCAAACATGACTAACACATGACATTTTGTTCTTCACATGAGAGCGCGAGAGAAGACACAGAGATCGCACCAGCAAGTCGGGGAATTTTTGTAAACAAAAATCGGCGTGTGGCAGTTTTGACAATGACTGATTTCACATCACCGTCTAGTTCGACTTGTACGGTGTAAATTTAATGTTTTTTCATGGTATTTTTCTGAGAATTTGATCGATATAGGCGAGTATTGTACAAAGGATTAACACACGTAAGTCTACGAGGATAAATTGGGACTTTTTATTTGCATCGACTTGAGCGACTATTCGACACATGCGACGTTGACTTAAGCAAGGTTGACTGTATTTCCTTTTACCAGAGCTATATTTGTAGTTTTCATGTTACGCTAGCTCTTTTAGGCTCTTTTGGGGCTTTTCAGAGTAAAATCGCTGGGTCCCATGTTACTTTTTCATTTTTGTGTGCATTTGGCTCCTGTCAGTGTTGAGTCCTATTGTGGAAAGTATTGTCTTGTTTTATGGGCACCACATTGCTCCCTCTAACATTAAACCAAAACTTAATATCTTCTTTTCTTTTCAAAGGTGGGTGTTGTGGAGCAGCAGAGAAGAAGTATGTGATGGGAGGCTGGGCCTGGGCGTGGTGCCTTGTTACAGATGTTCAGAGGTAAATAAATCATTTATACACACAGACTTTCCGCAACAATAAAATCTTACTTTTTAATGTTTGTTTAATAGAAAATAATGAGTACTGAATCATTTCCTTTACATGTAGTTCTTAAAAGTTGTCCCATGACGGGGGAGAAGGGCATCCAGCCAAAAATATCAATTTAAATAATACAATAACAAAAGTTAAAAAGCATTTGTTTAGTTCCATTTCATAGGTACATGCATGTATTTAAGCCATTGCCATTTGACTGTTGCCATGAATAAAACTAAGAATCTCACATTTTGTGCTTGCTTACTTGCTCATAAACCTTCCTATGTCTGTAGCAAGTTGTTACATTTTCATTCAGTTAAAGGAGAATGAAACTCAACAAAGAGCTGATAATCATGTGAAAAATTGTCAGCCTGTTCAAAATATCTTGAAAATACTCCTATTTGATAATTTTGATTACTCAGGAAGGAGAACAATCTCTGTGTAAATTTTGCAGATTCCATGCTAGATATTATCCCATGGGGGCTGCCGTTTTGAAAAAAAATGTGATGTCATAGCCATACATGTCCATTTACAATGGATATGATGTTGCATAATGAATAGCTATTGTACAACTAAAGCCACCAATGACAAATGGCAGCCATATTGGCATCCCCATTGTCACGCACAGGTATCTAAGAGCACAACCCTTTGTCTGACCAAGCAACAACTTGTGCATGCCAAATCCTGCTTAACAAAATAAACAGCTGAATCAAATATTTTGATACATATAGGTAATATGACAGGATAAAAGGATCTTCATTTGAATGTACATGACTACAAAAATGATTTATTGTGAGAAAATCTAGTGTCGTACATTCTACAGGTGATCATGAGTGTCTTGTAGCTAGTGTACAGGTCAGTGGGTATCTCACAAATAGAACTGTTCTGAAATTACTTTTGTAAATAAAATGGCAGCCCCATGGGATATGTCTAACAAGGAAACTGCAACACTTTGAGACACGCTCTTCTTCATAAATAATCAAATAGGAGTAATTTCAAGATATTTGTAATGGCTGACAATTATTTACATAATTATAGGCTAATGTTTGTTGCCTTTCATTCCACTTAAATTATGATAATTTTCAAAGGGTTTAGGAGTTGACACTTGGCACACCATAAGTAAGCGGGCTTACTCCATGCACTTCTAAGGCAGGCATTAAACCTGGCCTGAGGTTAGGCAGCTTTTAAGAATAAGGGTCAGGGAATCTCGGTGTGACAGTATGGAAATGTACAGAGCACACTGTAATTATGGCTCCTCCCTATTTCTTCTCTATGCACTCAGATTGTCATTAGAAGTGATGACATTAAATCCCCGCTGTGAGAGTGTGGAGACCTCCAAGGGTGTGCCCCTGACAGTGACCGGTGTAGCTCAGGTCAAGGTCATGACAGAAGAAGGCCTTCTGGCCCAGGCTTGTGAACAGTTCATCGGAAGATCCATCAGTGAGATTGAGAGTGTGGTGCTGCAGACGTTAGAAGGTCATCTTCGTGCAATTCTTGGTAAGCGGTCACAACGCTATTTCATTTGATATGTCTTATCCTATGCCTATTTAGGCATGCTGTTTCTCCTCCAATTTGGTGATTTCAGTTTCTTCTTTTGGGGGGTCAATGTCAAGTTCATTTTTGTAATCATTAAACTTCATTCAGTACATTAAGTTACGAAGAACTAGCATTTATAATGAGGTTCTTTTCTGCGAAATGGCATTACCGCTATTTTTTATATTGCTACAATTTTCTAATAAAATTGATGTTAGAAAATACTGTATGTCACAGAGTTTTAAAATGGCTGATATGTACAGTCATGGTTCTGAACTTTTCAGCATGTTGCCATTATAATGATTTTATTGCTTATAAAGTACTTTCCTTTTAAAAATCGCTGACTTCAAATGCCAAGAAATGGAAGAGTATGTTGAGAAATTCTTGTTCTTTCTGCTCTAACACTTGGTATATTTCTTAGTGCTTTAAATCAAAAGTTATTGAGAAAAGCTTTGTCCATAAATTGATAAAAAAAAAACACTAAAACTTTGGATGAAAGAGCAGTTTAACTACAGATGCAGCGCTAGTAATGAGCTAAAGAAGACTAAAAAACAGCTACATGTTCATGTAAAAAGAAATGGACAAAAGGATATTTCTGAGGATATCTAAACATTTCTTGAATGGACAAAAAATCCATTTGACACTGCCTCGTTCTCCAGGTACTCTGACGGTAGAAGAGATCTATCGAGACAGGGATCAGTTCGCCCAGCTGGTCAGGGAGGTGGCGTCACCGGACGTCGGCCGTATGGGTCTGGAGATTGTCAGCTTCACGATCAAGGATGTCTACGATAATGTCGACTACCTGGACTCACTGGGTAAGACGCAGACTGCTGCAGTCAAGAGGGATGCTGATATTGGAGTGGCTGAGGCAGAGAGGGATGCTGGTATTAGGGTAAGTAAAGTACATGCATATCAGAGTTCCCGTAGTCATCGAAAAGTCAGGGAAGTTGAAAACTGTATTTCTAGGCCCAAAAATCTTGGAAAAATCATTGAAAGTTAAAAAATATTTATGGGCAGTCACAGGGCTGTTCTGCTAAACCAGGACGCGCACTATTGCGTTAAGCAGAAGGTCGTTAGCATTGAAATACTAACTTTAAAAAATAGGTGCTTTTTTTTTATCAAACCACTCAAATTAGGTAGTTACCAACCTGTTTTTCATTTTTTATTAGTTGATGAAGAGAAAAATCACTGTCATGTTTAAAAAATAGTGTACCATGTTTAGAGCAATCAAAAATCTTAGAAGCGGGCAATCAGAAATTTGCATTGTGGCATGCTAATGTCCTTTTACCATCCACACAATGAGTTATGGAATTTATTTTCTCGGAAGTGCTGGAACCTATTCATGTGCAATACATGTGCAGTTACATGTTTCTTTATTGTCAATATTTATTTATACATTTTACTGCATGATGTATTTCTTGGATGACTATTTTTAGAAATGTTGTAAGCTTCATCTTGCGAGCTTATCACAACCTGTAGCAGTAAACATGCATACCGAGACCTTTATGAACAATACTACACAAACACAAAATGGCGGATTATAAGGGGATTCTAGTTGCTTGACTCATTGTTATTCATAATATCACATAATCCAGAAATCCTACTTCCCTGGGAGTACATGCTGACAGGAAGGACAACAGCAGTTGTGATTTAGCAGTTGATCATTTGTGGTTATAGGCATGCACGTACAGTATGCATGTACATGTAACAATAAAAGTATTTGATGAACAACATGGATATGAAGAATTCAGATTAGGAGTAGGTGTTATCCTTTGTCATGTGCTTCAGAATTTGCATATATATGTTGGCATTTACAGTTATGTATTCTTTCGGTTCATATAACCCCCTTTTTCTCTATCCAATGCCCCCCCCCCCCCTTCCTTCTCTATCTCCCTTGCCTATTTTTAAATTCCCTCTCTTTCTCTGTCTCTGTCTCTTTTTTTCTTTTACTTTTTTCCTTAATCTGTTGTCTCCTTTACTATGTTCATCTCATTCGTTCTACATGTACATGTACATGTATTTCTCCCTCTCTTTCTTTCTCATTCTTTCTCAATCTGTTGTCCTTCCTGTCCATCTCTCTGCTGCTATTTCCATTTCTCTTTCTTTCTTTTTGTCTCCATTTCCCTCCACTTCTCTTTCTATTTCTCTCGTTATTATTGTTATTGTTATTTTTTTTTTACTATGCTTCCATTTTTAGCTCACCTGAGCCTAAGGCTCGAGTGAGCTATTGCGATAGAAATTTGTCCGTCGTCCGCCGTCCGTTAACTTTTTACATTTTCATCTTCTTCTCCAAAACCCATGATCGGAATTCAACCAAACTTGGTAGGAATCATCCTTAGGGGTAGGGGACCCAAAGTTGCTAAAATGGTACATGTGGCCCCCAGGGGGCCCAGGGGGAGGGCCCCCAATTGTAAAAGCTATGTAAATTTCAAACATCTTCTTCTCCAGAACCAGGCATAGCTCAGACTTGGTATTGTGTATGGAGATACCTCTATAGATGAAGAATGAATGTTCATGAAATTTCTCTGAGTGGCCCTATAGGGGCCCTGTGGGGTAACATACTGGAGGGGGGGGGGGGGGGGGCGCTGCCAGGCAAAATGTACATTCTGATCTTCTTCAAAACACATGATCGGAATTCAACCAAACTTGGTAGGAATCATCCTTAGGGATAGGGGATCCAAAGTTGCTAAAATGGTACATGTGGCCCCCAGGGAGGGCCCCCAAGTGTAAAAGCTATGTAAATTTCAAACATCTTCATCTCCAGAACCAGGAATAGCTCAGACTTGGTATTGTGTATGGAGATACCTCTATAGCCGAAAAATGAAAGTTGTTCATGAATTTTTTTCTGGGTGGCCCTATGGCCAATTTTACAATCAGTGGTGTAAAACACAGTATTGGCACTAATTGGTGTAAAACTTATATACATTGAAAGATGTGCATTATTTTTTTCCATAAACTTACCCTCCCTAGTGTCTACCTTGGGTACCTTAAGAAACTTCCCCTTAGTTTTTCTTTCAGATGTGACGGACACTTATGTGCTTGAAATCAGACACTTTTGGTGTACTCGCTCTGACATAGTTTTTTTGTCAGAGCCAGCATTTTAAATTGTTTATTCCTTTCCATTATTTTTGTTGTTGTTGTGATAGACAAGTGTCCAATATTAAATGCCATTATGTTTTCCAGGTTCTGCTTTGTCTTCTTACAAGACTGAAATTGTTCAAACTTTACGTTTCGGAGGTGACTTTTTCCGTTAACAATTAACCCCTCTTTTGAGTAAGCTGTTGTTCATAATTAATAACAGTGAACTTTGTTAATTACTATCAAAACAGAAAAGTAAGCGATCTAACTTTACTTTGGTCAAAACATTGTGGCTCTGGTTTTTTTAACTATGACCAAATAGCTTAATGGCACTTTGAGGGCCCCCAAATTTTTAAAGATAAAGAATTGGAAATCAGTTTTAACTCTTTCTTGTAGCATGGACCTAGTTTGATCTCCCATAGCTTAATGAAAAATTTTCAACTTTGATTTATGTGCCTGAGGTATCCCTGAACAGCAAATTGTTTACGGAATTTTGTAACCCAAATTGACATACCATTTTGTTTGGAGCTGAAAAATATATAAAGCCATACACAATATATTCCTTTTCTATTCATGATTAATGAGCATGGATGGATCTTTAAAAAAATTACATGTCATCTGAACAATCTCTCATATTTTGATGGAACGGTGTAATCAAAAATGGTGTTTCGGACGTTACATCTTCCGTAAACATTTTATACCCACATTTAACCCACTAGAACAAGAACTTAATTACCTCATATCCATATTAGAATACAATTATTAGTTACTCCAAATAAATAGCTTAAAATAAAATAGCAATATATTGTAGTAGTGCTGATGGTAAAAATATCCTCATCAAATGAAAAAGATGTCAAATTTTCCGTAAACAGTTTTGTAACGTCCGAAACAATTTTCATTTTGAAGTAGTAAAAAATGTATGACTTGGAGGACCTATCTTTTACAACATTTTATAAACATCTTAAGGCAGCTACCCTTCTAAGCAAAAAATAATGGAGCTTTATTACATTGTCACTTTATCAGTAAAATCAATTTTCCGTTAACAGTTGTAACGTCCGAAACAAATGTAACGTCCGAAACACAAAATACTCATTTAAAGCTGATTAGTCAAATTTTATGGTATCTGGAGTGAATCAATCATTATGGAATAAAACATTGTAAGTCATTACACAAATTTAGACACAAATTATTTGATTCACATGCAACATTTTTTTGTAAGGACAAGAAAGTTGTTTCGGACGTTACATAATTTTATTGTTAACACATAATTTACAAATTTCAACTAATTTTTTGACATATCAGCAAATTATGATTTCACAATCTTTTCCCATGTTAAGAAAAATATTTTTAATATTTTATTTAGCTTTGAATATAAAGACAGCATGAATAGGATGCTAAAAACTCATTTTTTAATGAATCATCTAAGCTTTCTGCAAATTGAAATATAAACAAATTATAATTTTGAAGCCACTCTATGTGATGAAATGCATTGCTGGATGGTTTAGTATATCCTAAATTGTAATTTATCGCAAAAAAATCACAACAAAAGTTACTTGTAAAAAATTTTGAGTCATTTTAACAGTATTTTCTGGTATGCTGTAAGCACGTTTCGGACGTTACATTATCCTGTTAACATCTATTTTTAAACTCCAGCCAGTTCAAATGAAGGGCAAAGATTGATGTAAGAGGGAGTGATTTCCATTTTTCAACCTTTCCTCTTACTGTTAACAGTGTTTTGCATTTGTATTTTATCAGTTTTTCATTTTTATGAAGGATATCCCAAATGATGTCATTAAACTTAAGTTTATTTGGTGAATTTAAAGTATTTTTTCAGTAACAGTCACACACCTTAACTTTACCCAGTCTACAAAAAAAGAATATGTGGTGTAAATATTTCCAAAATACAACCAAGCTAAACCATTTTCTCAAAATTTACATGAAATATGGATTTTTACCTTAAAATAGGGGGACTATTAAACTTTAATTGTATATATATATATATATATATGTATGTGTGGGACTACTTACAACTTTGAATTTTTAGCTGATTTTTTTAATGCTTAATCCTCACAATTTATCATGCCATTTTGTGAAATAGAATTGGAAACCAATCATTTTAACATTCTAACATTCTAACATGGAAATAAAAATAAGCTAAAGCCTCTCCAAATCCATCCATTCATTTATTATCTTCTTGTAGGGTGTAATACCCTATCAGCAAACTCTGTCAGCAAAAACTTAAAAAACACCACCAACAATAATTCCTTGTAGAAAGTATACAAGAATAAAGCATTACAACTAAATTTTTGTAGATTTCCGTTAAGTTCTCTCACTTGCTTTTTTCGACTTTACCAAAATGTGAGCTACATGTACATGTACGCTTACTGTACTATTCAAATGCTTGTAGAAACTATGAAAATGAAAATGGGTTCTTTATTCATGTTGTGTACCATTGTTAAAGTCTGACAAAGAAAAGATCCTGGACAAATCTACAATGTAAAAAAAAAAAAAAAATGTTTATGGTACCAATAATGTTTCATGGCTTTCTAGAAAGCTTGATTTATGCTCTGAATACTTTGAATATCCTCATAGAATCCCCTGGTGAAGCAGTGTGTGATCTAATGACCTAGGTTGTCACATCTTTGACATCAGCAAGCTAGATTAGAGATGACCAAAAGTCATTACCATTCAAGTTCATACATCAGCCACCAAAAGACTAAGAAGCACAAGCTTTAAGTTCAGATCAGGACAAAGTTTGGATTATGATCTGATCGACATGTTAACATCATGTAACGTCCGAAACGAAACACTGCATACATTGTTTTTCATAACATGCCAAACAGAATATAAGTTTATGTGAATTTTCTAAGAGGTTTCAGTGACTACAATTGCTATTAGGTTCATATCTTGCAAGTTTACATCACTTATACATTTTAAGTGCATGTAAGTACACCTTGGATTCCAAATTGAGTAGCTGATAGAGAAAACTATGTGCTAAACTGCGCATTTGTGTAGATTACATTTTGCATAAATGTAATAAATTATTGATAGAGTATTTAACTGCCAACATGTATTGTCACAGACCAATCATACCAAAAGAAAGGAAATAAAAAATGATGAAAACTGTAATGTTAACAGAATGTAACGTCCGAAACGTCAGGGGTGTTACAAATGGAAATCGTCAAATAATGCACCTGTTCCCAATTTTTTTTGTATGTATCTATCTTATATCATCACTTGTTTACATAAAATAAGTTTGACCCAAGGAAAGTACATTCTCCTATATGAAATAAAAACTTTTAGTTGTCAAACCCCAAATTTAGGGCTATTTTTAAGTTTAAAGTGATGTAAAATCTATATTTTTCAAGATTGAAACTCAAAATTTTCCATGAATAATCTCTGAAGCACATTCCAAATGAATATTATATATCATTGATATAATTTGTAACAAATCAGTTTAATATCACATTTATAAGATATGCTATATTGTGTTGTAAAATTGTAAAACTCATAATGTTCATGTCTGTCCACTAAATATGGAGATAGATTAAGCTCCAAAATTTGCATTTCTCAAAAATATAAATAGTCTTGATACTCAAAATACATGTTTGAAGTGTGTAAACATAATTTCATTTTAGCCCTCTTTGGGGACATATTTGGTATATGTTAAAAAAACCAAAGCCGTATTTCATTTAAATAAGTTTTTTTTTTTTTTTTGTTAGCATTTATAAATTTATGTTAACTTTTCTGTTGACTTTTATGTCACCTCCGAAACAACAGTTTTATACATTTGATTTTATATTCTTGACACCAATTATACATTACATTTATAAAAAATTTAACATATTCCCTAACACTATCTATGAAGGAAAGAAATAGAAAGAGCCTGCTGTTTTCATTTTGGGGCAATTTACACATTTCCGTTAACACTTGTCCCCTCCGAAACAAATGTCACCTCCGAAACAACAAGTGTATAATATCTGATAATTTCTTACAGACAAAACACTTTTGTTAAATATTGTCCAATTGACAGAAATCCCCTTTGGATGAGAATCCTAATATGACAACAGAAAGTGAGAATTTCCAATAGATTAATGTAGGATATAATAAAAACAGAAAAATTGCCGTCTCGGAGGTGACAAAATACTGTTAACAAGACTTTTTGCTCATTTCTATTGAAAGGAAACCATATTATGTTCACAAATAGTTTGATTTATTTTGGTAACTTACGTCTCAAAGTGGAGATATTAACTAACATACTCTAACTTTCTTTTTGATTAATTCACTGCATGTTTTAGGGCAAATTTACATTTTTTCCTCTTTTTGAACAAAGAGCATGCACAAAATGCATCTATCTGTTGTATACATGATACTGTAATCAAGATCAATTCTCCTGTTCCAGTTCAGTAAACATCTAAATGCTTTAACCTCAAATACATGATTTCCAACTAACAATTTAGTTGTGAAGATTTTAGCAAAACAGCTTTCCACGTAGATTGCCTTTCCTTGTGTTTCGGAGGTGACATTGTTTGTTAACACCATATTGTTACAAGTGAAAGGCAAGACTTCAATTCCTTTTCATTATTTAGCTAACATTTTCTAACACATTCAATATCTACTAAATCAATAGAACAGAAGTGCTTTTTGTAGTCCTAGCTCACCAGAATTATCTGGATACCATGGTAATACATGTGACGGTTTATGTCCTATTCTACAATCTTATGATGTAACAAAAAAAAGGTCCTACAAGTGTACCTTACCAGCACATGGAAATAATCCCAGGCTTAAATCTTATGAGCTGGCGACTACAATTCCTTCTTATTAATCAACAAAATGATAAATCAGCATTATAACCATGGGGAAGACTAAACAAAAACTGCAAGTGAAGCTATTCAGTGGCATGCCTGCAACACCCAGTGGTCCATCGAGGTCAACCATTTAGAGGCATAAACTTAAGTCAGACTAGTATAGTCAATGTTTTAAATTGACATTTCAAATCAAAGATGGCTCGTGTGACTGCTCTTGTTCATTATGATTTTTTACTTTGATACCCAAATATGATAACAATATTTTTTTAAATACACTATCTTTATTTCCTGATCCATTTTGGTCTTATTAAAGGGTTTCTGAGAGCAGCTATGTCTGCAACCTTTTGAATGATTTATGGGATAGTTTCTGTTTTGAAAGTAGAAATAATTAGTCCATTGAACTTGTTGTTTGTAAGTCCCTTCGAAATGAAGAACATGACTGAAGGGAAAGAAATCATTCAGAGGGAAATTAACATTCAAACAAAGTCCCCAGTACGGGAAAGGGAGAGGTCCAAAACATGATTTCTAGACTTTAGATCTCAGTATAGTTTCAGTGAGGTTTTTCGTTATTACAATGTTTAATCACATGATTTGGTTATCAGCACTCAAATTTCAAGGAAATAATATTCTTCCTTAATTTCCCTTTCCCAGTTTCAGTCCCTTATAAGGATATATGAGACCAGTTTGCGTCCGGACCGTCTGTGAAATTTATGGGGAAAATTATTGGGGCAATTTCATGATTAGTAACGTTACAGATAATTCAATAGCTTTTTCATCTGAAGTCCTACTCTTGCAAATATATATTCACCTAACAAAGGTCTACAGTACATAAAGAAACCAAAAGTAAATAAATAAAATAAGAGCTGTAATGAGAACGGTTGATGACAGTTAGTAACATTACAAAACTAGAAATATCACTGAAGATGATGATTAATACCCCCGCCCCCGTGACAACAGCCTTTCTTGACTTTTGGTCGAAAACTGAGGAAGTAGTTCGATCCGCAAGATTTTTCTGTGATTTACTGCCATAGATATGCCGTTTCCATGGCAACGCAGCTTCCGACACATCAAAAAAATATTGTACACATCTTCCCAGTAAGACCAATGTGTGTACCAAATTTCATGACTTTCGGTCAAAAACTGAGGAAGTAGTTCAATCCACAAGGTGTTTCCTTGATTTTCTGCCATAAATATGCCGTTACCATGGCAACGCAGATTCCGACTCATCCGAAAAATATGTCTTGCACATCTTCCCATCAAGACCAATGTGTGTACCAAATTTCATGACTTTCGGTCAAAAACTGAGGAAGTAGTTCGATCCGCAAGGTGTTTCCTTGATTTTGTGCCATAAATATGCCGTTACCATGGCAACGCAGATTCCGACTCATCCGAAAAATATGTCTTGCACATCTTCCCACCAAGACCAATGTGTGTACCAAATTTCATGACTTTCGGTCAAAAACTGAGGAAGTAGTTTGATCCGCAATTTGTTTCCTTGATTTTCTGCCATAAATATGCCGTTACCATGGCAACGCAGATTCCGACTCGTCCGAAAAATATGTCTTGCACATCTTCCCATCAAGACCAATGTGTGTACCAAATTTCATGACTTTCGGTCAAAAACTGAGGAAGTAGTTCGATCCGCAGGGTGTTTCCTTGATTTTCTGCCATAAATATGCCGTTACCATGGCAACGCAGATTCCGACTCATCCGAAAAATATGTCTTGCACATCTTCCCACCAAGACCAATGTGTGTACCAAATTTCATGACTTTCGGTCAAAAACTGAGGAAGTAGTTTGATCCGCAATTTGTTTCCTTGATTTTCTGCCATAAATATGCCGTTACCATGGCAACCCAGATTCCGAGTCGTCCGAAAAATATGTCTTGCACATCTTCCCATCAAGACCAATGTGTGTACCAAATTTCATGACTTTCGGTCAAAAACTGAGGAAGTAGTTCGATCCGCAAGGTGTTTCCTTGATTTTCTGCCATAAATATGCCGTTACCATGGCAACGCAGATTCCGACTCATCCGAAAAATATGTCTTGCACATCTTCCCATCAAGACCAATGTGTGTACCAAATTTCATGACTTTCGGTCAAAAACTGAGGAAGTAGTTCGATCCGCAAGATTTGCAACGGACCGACCGACCGCCCGCCCGCCCGCCCAACCATCGACTGATTCCAGTATACCCCCTTCAAACTTCGTTTGGCGGGGGTATAAAAAGGACATGAGAAACAAACCAAAGTTTTTGAAAAAAATATTCCTCCTTATTGTATTGTACGTCAAACTTGTAGTCATATCAGTATTACTTCTTAAATGATGAGAAATGTTACCCCAACTTGCTTAGAGATTGTATCACTCAATTTGTTTAAATAGAGCCCAAAACCTTGGTTAGTAACATTACGGTTAGTCACGTTACAGTTTGTCCAGTACTACATATTTGAGATTTTTATACATTTTCAACAACTTATTATTGCCTACTTTCTTTTAAATTGGTGAGACTACATGTAAATGCCCTACAATTACATATATCTAATCGAAAAATTCACAAAATATGCAGTATATTTCTGTCTATGACTAAAAAACTGAAGTCCCATCTGTCTAAATTTGAGTATGGTTCGGATTCTTCTATAAGGGGCAATATTAAATTTTAGTATGAAACCCCTTTGTAAAAACAATTCCTGTATTTATGTAAACCCCCAAAATCGACCTGAATTTGAGAAAGAGCAAAAATAAAGTTTGGCCTGATGTCCACTTAATCATGGAATTGCCCATTGAAACAAAAAACAAACATAAGTAATCAAAATTTTCCCCTCAATTTCACAGACAAGCATGACGCTCTCTTTAGCTCTCTTCAGCTCGGAAACACAAACTGCGTTGTCTCAACGAAACTGTAAAAAACTGTTGTGATTAGAACAAATTACAATGTAAAGCAGACTATGAATCATCCATTATGGTGACAGCAAATAACTAAATGAAATGAAAAGTAAGAAGTGAAGAAAAAGCTCACATTTGAAAGTTATAGCCTTGGGGAAACACATGAATGTTCACAAATAAATTACACCAATAACCCTTCATCTTTAAGGTCTGAAATGTTATTTTTTCAACAATTTCAAGAATTTCAAACAGGAATCAAATGAAATTTGATCATAAAAATGGCCCTATAGGGGGTCTGTGGGGGTAACATACTGGAGGGGGGTTGGGGCAAGTTGTCCGCCATCCATAAACTTTTTACATTTTCAGCTTCTTGTCCAAAACCCATGATTGGAATTTAACCGAACTTGGTAGGAAGCTCAGACTTGGTATTGTGTATAGAGATACCTCTATAGGTGAAGAATGAAAGTTGTTCATGTGCTAGAGAGAACATGCACCAGATGTGAATTGATCCACCTCAGGTGAGCGTCGTGCCCCCTGGGGCTCTTGTTTCTAATCTTTTTCTTTTGTCTTGTCGTTGTAGGAAGCAGAATGCGAGAAATCCATGATGGATATCAAATTTGATGCAGACACCAAGGTTGCCGATTCACAACGTCAGTATGAAATGCTCAAGGCTGGTTATGAAGCAGAGGTCAACACAAAGGTCAGTTCAACATTCCTGTTCAATCAAGACTTCTGCTATTACACAAACACACCTTTGCGGTGGAAGTGATAATGTTTACAATTCATTTTTCATGTACTAAGCATCTCAAATTATTTGTTCAAATATATTCATTTTTGCTGCAGCAGTGCTCCCTCATATGTTTTATCAACTAATTATTCATGTATTGTGTAGAATAATTTTTGATTGTGTGTGTATTATTTATATTGCACTTTTTGAAATGTGCAAAAAAATATTGTATTTAAAATTTAAAACTTGATTCAATGGAGCTGTCACCTTTTTTATGATTTATTCAATGGTTTATTATGTACACAATAGATACATTTTGCAGCCTCGTGGCTGAATTGCATGTTCTGTTACAATCGCACGAGTACATGTATAAACCTAGTCGGCAAAGGCAGCTGACTTACTGTGCATCGACTTGATACATGTACACTGTATGAAGCCATGCCTCTCCGAATTTGATGATCATTGTACTGTCAATGTGGGGTTTTTTGAGAGAGGAATTGAAGATAAAGTTGAGTTGTGGTCATGAGATTGAATTGTGAAAGAAACTGTCTCAAAGCAATTGGGAAAGGTTGATTATATAGCGCATAAGTATTGGTGTATGCTGTAAGGTTTTTGAATCGCCAACATAAGAAATTGACTCAGTCCTGCTGAGAGTCACATGCAACTGCACACAGAAATGTGTATATGGGACTACACGCAAATGTTCGGCCCGAAGATTTCAACTGTTGTCATATTTGAATGTGAGGGCATTTGAAGAGCAATCCTTTTCAGGGGACATATCTTCCATGATAATCTTCCTAACTAACATAATAAGAATGAGAAAGCTCACAAACTATGTTTTACCTTTCCCAGAACGCAACATTTCCTTTATTTGTCAGTATGTATGACCAATTCTTTTTTGCATTTGAAGATGGTTAGAGTGACGTAAAGGAGGTTTCATTCCCGGGGGGGGGGGGGGGGTACTCAGATTATAATCGGACGGGGTGTGCGGCTGAGAACTCCAGACCCATACCCACATCCAAGGGTCCTTTTGCTGTAAATAGGCAACCAATGTCTAAGGATTTTTTGTGAAAAAGGTAGACCCGTATTTTTTGGGGTCTCGCCAGCTTCTCAAAAAGTCGCTCAGTGGGGGGGGGGGGGGGGGGGGGGTAGGGACAACATTTTTTGGGGAAAATGGGACCCATGTCTAAGGATTTTTTGGGGGAAAATGGGACCCATGTCTAAGGGTCTTTTAATGAAAAGGGGACCCATGTCTAAGGATCTTTCTTCAAAATGTCACCCTTCCAGCGGCACGTCCCCGTATACCCAATATACGTGAGTACCCCCCCACCCCCCCCCCCCCCCCCCCCCCCCCCCCCCCCCCCCCCCCCCCCCCCCCCCCCCCGGGTTTCATCAAACTTTAATTAATATTCTATTCAGAAATACACATGTACTATTCATTGAACTGGAATCATGCATTGAATTTGTGCATGTTTCTATTTCATGAAATCCCAATAGGCCTACATGTATTTACTAATGTATTCATAGTTACGACCACAAGCGTACTTGGGCAAAATCTGATCCACATTGTCTGCTATGTACAACAAAGCTATCAACCAGAAAAGCTTGGAGATTCAGACTTTCCCCATAGACATTACACATGCACACACACACACAGCAGGCCGCTGAGCTTGCCAGAGTCTGGTCGTGCACAGCACGTGCGGGGATTTGCATACTCATTTGCATACTCATTTGCATGAATTAGTAAACATGCCTCTTCCTCTCTCATGTTGATGCTATAGAAAGCTGAATCCGAGTTGGCCTACTCCCTGCAAGGAGCCAAGGAGAAACAGAAGATCAGGAGTGAGGAGGTCCAGATCGAGATCGTGGAACGTCGCAAGCAAATCGACGTGGAGGCTAAGGAGATTGAGAGGAAAGAGAGGGAACTGATAGCCACCATCAAGAGGCCTGCTGAGGCTGAATCATTTAAAGTTGAGACACTTGCTGATGGTCAAAGGTATGATCATCAAGGATAGCAATTTTTGTTGTCTACTTCATGATTTTTACTGGGCTATTTCAAACCAGGTTTATATAGGGTTAAAGATAATATTTAGAACTTGGGGGTGTTTCATAAAGCGTGAAGTTATGCATGAATTTACGAACGACTTAAATATGACAAGCCAAATGAGATGCTCAATCATTTTTAACTGCATCATCTAAAGTTGAACTGTGCAGATGTAAATTAGCATTCTTATTATGACAAACATTTTAAATGCGCGGTATATTTTTTGCCATAATTTAATTGAGGTTTATTGGAAATACAGTCACACTTTGTTAAAACATCAGGAAAAACTTTGGGCATTCTATCTGGCACTTCATATTCAAGTCATTTGTTAAGTCATTCGTAACTTTTCGAACAGCTTTATGTAAAAGAAGATGTCTACAAGTTCTTCTAATAATGTAAGTAAAATTATGTATCATGAGGATTTGGAATTCTTGAAATATAACAAATCTTGCTAAAAATCACAATGATAAGTACTGGACACAGATAGGAGTATGTGGGACCACACTAAACATGTGGCATCAGACTTTGGTCCCCCCCCCCCCCCCAAATCAGCTATTTCTTGTTATATTTGAAATATGAAAGCACTTCAAGAGCAATCCTTTCCGTGTGACATAGCTTTAATGTAAAAGAAGCTGTCTCAAATTTCTTTTAAATAATGTAAGTAAAATATGTATTATGAGGATTTGGAATCCTTGAAATATAACAAATCTTGCTAAAAATCACAATGAGAAGTACTGGACACAGATAGGAATACATGGGACCACATCAGACTTTGGTCAAAATATGTCGGCTATTTCTTGTTAGAGCACGTCAAGAGCAATCATTTCCATGTGACATAGCTACTGTGATTTTCTTCCAATTGGGATTAAAAAGAATGATAAAGCTCCACAAAGTATGTTTTACCTTTACCTGGGGGGCGTTTCATCAAGTGTTTTGTCTGACTTTTACTGACAAATTTGCTCTCGGCCAATCAGATTCAAGGATTTCAGTAGCTTTTAACAGTTATTGCAACTTGTCATTGATGACAAGTTTTATGAAACAGCGCACTGAACTCAACATTCTCTTTCACTTTGACAGGATGAAGACGGTGCTAGCTGCTAAGGGTGATGCAGAAAAGATCAGGAACGTTGGTGGAGCTGAAGCCTCAGCCATCGAAGCCATCGGTAAGGCTGAAGCAGAGATGATGAGGATGAAGGCTGCAGCCTACAAGCAGTATGGAGACGCTGCCATGATGAGCTTGGTGCTAGAGGCCCTGCCCAAGGTATACTGTCCTTTTCTTATTGTCACGTGTATGAATTTCTGTGATGGGGACTCCTTGTTGATGGAAATGTCATTTGATTGAGCTTGCCATCATCATATAAATGTACGATACATATGTAATTGTGTGGGGGGGGGGGGGGGCTGAGGATGTCGAGTGTAGAGGAAGGAGACGAGTACATTTGTAGCAAAATTCAATATATTCAAGAGCCTGAATGCCCTTTGACAAGACAATCAGAGAAGGAATAAATTTATGACAAAGTGTTAAGTCTGTATGGAGTTAATATTCAATTCAATTATGAATTACTATTTTGTAATCAGTTTTACAGGGACATACAGCCAAAGATTGTCCACTTTTATTGAATACCAATATCTTTTAATACCTAATGTTATCTACAGCATAGAGCAAAGCTTACTGAACATTAATCCTTTCTAATGCTCTCTTTTCTGCACAACAGCTTGCTGCTGAGATTTCTGCACCACTCTCCAAGACCAATGACATCGTTCTGCTAGGTGATGACCGTACGACTGGAGAGCTGACCAGACTCCTAGGTTCCCTTCCCCCTGCAGTCCAGGCTCTCACTGGCACAGATATCTCAAAGGTAAGGTATTAACCCCTAGCATACCTGTGCAAAGTGATATAGGCTATGTCTCATATGTGGTGTGTTGTACAGCATCTGGGTTGGCACCTCAAGCAGTTATAGAGTTAACATAGCTACCAACCATTCCTACTTCGGAGGAATGCCTCCTATATTTTGGCCTTCAGAGTAGTGATATCAAGGGAGCTAAACTGATATCAACTAAAATTCCTTTTTTTCAGAAAACTTCAGTGTAAAAGTATGCAAAAGACACAATATTCTTAATTTTGCCTTATGAGATACCTATCTTTTGTGTGGAAGGTTGGCAATTATGGGTTAAAGTGTTTCAGTGATTAGGCAATTTTAGTTCCTATGTACCATCCAAAATTTGCTTCTTGCTTATGTCTTGTTACCTTTAATTCAGTCCTAATGATTAAATATAGCTCACTTTTGAAATCCATTATTCAATGTTACTTTGTAGTTGTTTTTAAAACTGTTTTGTATGAATAAAATAAAGTTAGATTAAATTTTACCAAATTATCATTTTCACCACCAAATGGATTTTGACATCACAGATAGCATGTGAATTATTGAGACATGTAAAAAATGGACTGTGAAAATTAAAGCAGTAGATTTCATTTGTAAGTTTATTTCATTGTCTCTGACTAACACTATGAACATGGCAAACAAAGAAGCGCACAAAATATACAGCTCCTCATTGTACCTTCCACACTGGTTCTGGTAGACAAAAGAACATCCTTTCATTGCTATTATGTAAAAATATGTAGAACTGGTGTCACATGCATATTCACCTGTTCTACTTATTTTACATAATAGCAATGAAGGGATGTTCTTTTGTCTACCAAAACAATCGTGGAGGGTACAATGAGGAGCTGTATATTTTGTCCGCTCTCTTTTGTCATCGTGTTCATAGTGTAATGACATTGTTTGAGGAAGGAAAGAGGTGCTTTGTACTACAAAACAAAAAGGTATTGACCAACTGACATGGTAAAGATTCAAGACTTGCTCTCATATAGAGTATAGTACAAGAATGTACAAGATATCTTCCTTTGACCCTTCCGAGACAATTGAACACATTTTGTGGTTTGGCTCAATAACTTTTGATTCAGGGCTCTAAAAAATATACCAGATGCATGAGAAGAAAGAGCAAAAGTTTCTGCACATACTATGTCCATTTTTGTTGCATGACCATATTGCGTTTGATGCCAGGAATTTAAAAAACGAGAATAAGCTTTAAAATCCTCAAATTGGCAACATATTGCGAGGTACATATTGAGAGGTGCTAAATCAACTGGGCGTTGTGGCGTGCGCCTGTAATCCAGCTACCAGTGGAAGTTATAAACTGATTCAGCGGACCCAGGTTCGAGACTGAGTCACGTCTTTCGGATGGTGACGTTAAAGGTCGGTCCCAGACGTAAATAATCATATCTGATTGATACACGTCTGTAAAAACCAATTACACACACACACATTGGGGTTTTTTCCCAAATTGGCAATTTAAAACTTTTCGACAAAATTGCTAAACATGCATATTGTTTTCAAAGACATTACACCTTATTAGAACCATGTAGCACTAAAAGAAAAGTATTGCCTATTTGAAGAACAAAATGTGATCAATTTATCCCTTTAATGATTCCTGTCCTGAAAGGGTTTTATATTATACTTAGGAATAAATTTCCCTTTGCTTCTCGTTTCCAGGCACTATCCCAAATCCCAGGTGCACGGTAAAGACGACAATCATAATGACGTGTGGCAGCAGCAACAACAGTGAGTGGACAATAGAAACGATAGTGTCTCTAACAATCATCTGCTTCATAGCCAACTGAGAGATATAGTTGTGACACGCATACACATACACAAAAGTTTACATGTAGGTCAATTCTTGGAGTGCCGAATAGTTCCCTCTACATAGAGATACATACGTTTCCGCTATCACGTGTGTAATTTCTACCCTGGAACTATGACAGCTTTTCCATTGTTTTTGTAATATTTACTATTAACTATTATTGTCTAGTATTGCTGAGTTCTAGTAAAAGAAAAAAGATAGATTTGAAGAAAAAAATATAGTTACCGTAAGACTGGATGATGAAAACATTTTTGCCAAAGAAAATACACAAGTACAAAATCATAGATGGAACTATTCATGGAATGACTGACCAATGAGGAGTAACTTTCACTGATGCAACTATCTCTCTCAACGAGCTATGATCTACTCCACTCTCGGCCCTCAACTTCAGGTGGTTTCTAATTCTGTATATAACATATTTTATCCAATTCATTTGTATTTGTACTCTCCCCCCTGTTTTACATGTTGAGAAAAGGTCAATAGGACAAGATTTTTATGGTCTGCTGCTGCTATTTTTGTACATTTTTATTAGTCTTTGATGTACTTTGAGATGTAATATTTTCTGTGGATAATTAATTAGTAGAGTATCTTCCCTGAACATGCGTGTGTGTTCAGATGCCTTTGTGCAGTCAAAAGGAACAAAAATGAAATTGTCAGCATTATTAATTGATGTTGTTTATTGTTGTTAATCATGAATATCCAGATTGAAACAGACCTTAGATTTCTGACTGCCAACTTATGTAGTCATTGAGTTGCCCAACATGAAGTGGGCAAAGAAATCCTGTGCTGCAATCTTTTTCCATATGTTACTGTGCATTATATAATCATATGAAAGTGTAATTTCATTTTAGGCATAGCCCAACTCCATTGATTTGGTCATTCTCCTCATTAAAAATGAAAAATATGATGTAAAAGTGTTCCCACTGAAAATGTTTTTCTGTCTATTTTAGGGAAAACATGGAGATATGCAAATTAAATAAAATTCAAATGTAATGTATGTATTCAATAAGAAGTGTTCTTTCAGAATTTCAAGCTCAAAACTTTTTGGTGAACCATATAGTTATATTCAAATTCAAAGCAAGCACATGTATCAAATTGGTATATACATGTACAGAGATGGGCTTTGTTGCATACATACATGTATTTGTGGACCAAGTTATAGAGCGGCTTTTAGTAGTTGCATTGTTGTCCAGTAAAATCGTCTTTCTTTGCAGTGATCTGTTGAGTAGCTTGCCAATGATATTACATGTTTTGTTTTTTTACGTTGCTTATTTCCGAAATTGCATTTGTGTTACACCGTGAGATCATTTTACATCAATAATTGACCATTTCTCTTACACGGTTTAACACCTTTCCATTAAAGAGAGAACTGAATTTTGCTCTTCTTTAAAACACTTCTTTCATACTTTTTATTCTGTCCTTTCTTTACCGGTGTATAAGCAGGGTATCATTATAGTGTAGCACATTGATATTTCTATAGAACTACATATAGATTGTTATATTTTTAAATATTAATTCTCTCTCATTTTATCTTTCTTATTTCACTCATTTTATAACCAGTATTGGTAAATGCACTTTGTCAGAGGCTTATGGCAAGCAAGTTACATTGTATTAAAGGACTTCTGCCAAGTTTGTTGCATTCCTCCCAGCAGGGGCGGATCCAGGGGCACACCAATGCAGGTTTGTCAACTTTTGGAAAAGGTAGCCCCATATTTTTTTTGTCTTGCCAGCTTCTCGAAAAGTCACTCAGTGGGGTATGGGGGTCCCAGTTTCCCTCCATAATTCTCTGACAAGCAAAAAAAAAAAGAAAAGAAGGGTCTTCATTCGAAAAGGGGGGGGGGGGCACAATCGAGAAAATGGAGGATTGTCTATGGTCAAAATATACTTTTCTTCCAAAATGGGGGCATGGGCCAGAAGTGCCCCCCCCCCTGGATCCGCCAATGCCTCCCAGAATCTAAACCAAGAACTTGTCTTGATTTTCTTGTCTATGCATTTGTTCCTACATTAGTATATTGAGAAATATAGCAGCTATATGCCCCAAACATTTCTTGATTTATGTTTTCAAAATCTGTGTCTAGTGTTAAAATCCGCATGCCTACACTCAATTCTTGGGAGTCTGACTTTATAATGTATCATACCTCTTGTGTATACAGGCGTCTGAAGATTGTCTTGAGTATTAGTTCAAGAAAAACCAATCAGTTTGTATTAGTTCAACAATACCAATGAATTTTTATTGGTCTGAGAAAATATCAATTGGTTTTTATTGATTTGCATTACGAAGTGTTGCTGAAGTGTGTCCAATCCGATTGTGCTTGAATTTGGATGGAATTGTAATTTCTTATTTATTTAATATTCCGATTATAATTATAGGTTGATTTTATGAAATAGATCTTGTCTCATTATCTTACTTTACTTTTCATACCTCTCATTTAACTCTTCATTTCGTATTACCTATGCATATTTAGTCCAACATTGTGTAAACTCGTAGAAGGCTGTTAACAAGTACTGTGTTTACATCTTATGTTGATTATAACTGGGATGTACTATCATGTAACCGTTTCAGATTTACATTGTATCAGAACATATTTACTCCATACGTCTGTGTCGATGACTAGATTGTGAGCTTTTATTGATATACATGTTGAGACTTGTTTATTTTGGTAAATTGGATCATTTGGCCTCTTTTTTTTTCCCTTTGCCTTATCTTTAACCCTTCTGAGACTGAAAGCCCCAGAAGCCATTGACTTGACATATGGTGTTTGTGTCTGTGGTACTCAAAGGGTTAAATCATGAGCAGAGATCTTCAAACCTACCTGGAATACTGTTAGTATTCTCAGCAAGCTGTCATTTGAAGGGAATTTGTTTCAATTCTGAAAGGACGTCTTTCATATCACTTTTACTACTTATAATATTTTTATGGATCAAATTTATCCCTCATTTTGTCTGCATACGAACTAGACAACACGATCATTGATAAAATAATCATTGTGTATATTGTACATACATGTATGTTCTAGATGTTTGTGATATGTAATGTGTAAGGAATTTTATGAAGCCTGTGAACAGTACATGTATTACGAGGTTGTAGAAATCCTCTACGACACGGCTACGTATGTTGTTGTAGGTGACTGACACTTTTTTAAATACATGTACATCATTGTTTGCTAGATTATAATGTTTGACAAATAAGAATTAAAATTGATGTACCTGTAATCCTCTCAACAATTTCTGATAATGTATTTTTATTAATTAAATTCATCAAATTTAAGAACCAATCCGTTGGTAAGGCATTAATTTATACGTCCTTCTGAAGGGACTTAAAGACAGAAATTGCATGATAGCTTACCTACTACTTTGTCCTTGCTTTCTTAGCGTGAAAATAGGACATCATAATCATCGGTGATATACATGCATTGATTTTGGAATGGCAATAGGGTTAGTCTTAGATCTGTTTTTCCACATCCTGCTTTTGAATATGCAAGTGTACACGAAGGCTTTCAGCGTAGGAATCGGGATTTTATTTTAGACTCTGGATATCTGCTCAATGTTAATACAGGAACCTTCAGAATTCCTTTCAATGTTTTACTGATAAAAGCAATAATGGCCCAATGACCACAGGTTTGGTCTTTTTGCAGTCCATAATCTAAAGGAAAGGTGTGCTATGTTCCCCGTCAATTCCGATACAGTTTATTCCATCTAGCCCAAAAGCCATGGATATAGTGAATAATTGACCTAGTTTGTGTAGCCTAGATATGAAATTTTATGCCATGATTCAATGATTGTGAAAGCTGTTATGATTATCCTCTAGATGTCAATATAAATTCCATGTACATGTATCTTGTGTGTATTTGTATATTCTCATGTTTCATATGTTGCGCCAGTATGTAATTAAAGGTGCATCCAGTTGGAGAAAAGCTGTAAATGAGTTCTTTTTGTGTGTGTATTCTACTATTCTTAAAGGACCTATGGAATGCAAGTACATGTTGATCTTTGATGATGTGTATTGTTCTGTACATCACAAAATTTACAACCATTTGATCTGAATATATGTCATATTTTTAAATATTTTTTGTAATTTTATTTTACCTGCTTAAGCCCCGCCCAAAATCCTTTGGAGTCCTGATTCTTCACATGACATAATCAGTCAATCATCAGTCACCTAAAACGAGCCGAACAAAAGACACTGGTATGTAAAGTATCTCTCTGTTTTGTAATTGCTCACAATAGCATGTGTGTTTTCATACAACAGATTTTCAGTACCTTTCTTTTCCTGTGATGCTGGAGCATTTCTGACATAGCATCTGCTATTGTGATTGAGGGTTTATGAGTTGGTATTGTATTAAAACATGCGATGCTATTTTTTTGTGAGCAGGTGCTAAATTGAGAGATAGGTACATACCAGTGTCAATATACAGATCAGAATTTGAGACGGAAAAACATTGATAACGCAATAAAACAGTAGCTTACTTTATGTGAAAAAAAGTATTTTTTCAATTCGGGAACCAGACGATTTTTCGGGCGGGTTCCCGGTTACCCGAAAATCATATAACACAAATTACAAGCTTATATTTACCCTTAAGAAGCTATTAACACTGGGAAAAACTCGAAAGCGCATCACTGCAGTGGGGCGCTACATGGATATTTACATGTAGATATTGAATGGCTGGTCGACGTTATCTACCTCCTTGTCATGTTACATACATGAGTGATCATTAAATACTTATTTTCGGGAAACGGGCATGTAATATTTTGACCTGGGACCCGAGGCTCTCGGGCGGGACCCGGGTACCCGGTTTTTAGTCCCAGCACTTGAAAAAATAGATGACAATTCACTATATACATGTACACAGTACAGTGTAGCCAATAATTATTTGGACACACTGAGAAATTCATACATAAAATAAGAAAATTAACACCCTTTTAAGTTCACATTAAATGAAATACAATAGGCAATATACATGTACTTCTCTTTAATTTGATGTACAATTATATTTCATTCAGAATAATACATTTTGTACACATTTTTGTGAATGCATTTTCAACTTTTCTTGGATACACTGGAAATAAATGTGGACCCTAGATTAGATTCATGTCTCAATATTCAGGTGTTCTTAACAATAATGAAAGTAATACAAAGAGTTTCATAACAAATTAAACATAAATACATCACAGGTTAGAACATCATTATCAATTAGCATTGGTGGATCGGGGGGGGGGGGGGGGGGCACTTCCGGCCCGTGCCCCCCCCCCCCCCCCTTTGGAAGAAAAGTATGCATTTTGACCAGAATATAGCATTATCTACTTCCTTTCGCTTCACTTACCTATCCAATAACAAGTGCCATTATTCTTTGCCAGAAGAATTCCCTCGGCTATTAAAAAATTGACCTTTTGACCCTGGCAGCCCTGCTAGCCACCTGGGAAACCCCGCACACTCGCGCTATAAGAATCCCCACATGTTATAAAACATCCTCTTTCTTTGCCGACGTGCCTTCACGTTCATTACAGTGATTCCCTCGCGAGTTTTTTCTGGAATTTATTGGACTGTTACAAGGATTATTTACACTACCTTTGCAAGAAATCCTTCGTAATTTCAGCTAAGTAGACCTTTCTTGTTTCTAGTTTTCTTCTTAGTCGTAATTATGACGAAAGAAAACCTAACTTTAGCCGAGGCGCTCGATCAAGCCTCCTCTTCTTCCCGTTCGGCGCCGCGGTCGAACAGCAGCAGCGGAGGGAGAAAGCGGCCGTCCCAGCCCGGCGCTAACCCTCCGAAGGTTCCCCCTCCGAAAAAGACTAAAACGGGGGCTAAACCCAAAAACAAAAGCGAGGTCGATGGTAAACTGTCTACCACCTCCAAACATAAGTCCGATAGCCTGCTCGAGGTTGATGGTTCTAAAAAAATAACCACCTCCATAGCTAAGGCTAGTGTTCAGCAGTCCGAGGTCGTGGGTGATAACAACACCCCCTCCGGCTCTGAGGCTCAGTCCCGAGTTACGGGACGTCAATCGTTAGAACCCGAGCTCCCATCGGGAGCTCCGCAACGTGTAGTACCGGGCGTGGGTCCCGCTCTCGGGGCCCCGAGCTCGTCTCTTCCTGATTCCGCGGAGGCCTGCAACTTCTTTTTTCAGGCCATGTCAGCTTTCGCTCAACAATTCTCCGGAACCCTCCCTGCTCGGGCAGGGGATACGACAGGTTCGGGGAACTCTTATGTTTTTTCAGCTACGCAGACCCTACCCGCAATCGCGGGTGATTCGACAGGTCCCCGTAGCTCTTCAGCACCGCATACCGTCTCGCGCCCCCCGCCAGACTCGCCGGAACGGGAGGACCTCCCCGCTCGGCAGGGGACGGTTCCCGCTGGTGGTAGGGAAGACTCCCTCCCCGCCAGGAAATCTCGGGATTGCTCTCGTCGTACCGATAAGCCCCGTTACCGTGAATCGGCTGATCTTGGGGGTCGGTCACATCCTGCTCCCGCTTCTATTCATTTAACCGAAGTGTCTGATGAGGAGCTTGGTTATCATCAGCCCCAATTGGCATCACGTGCGAATAAATGGGGCGATGAGGGGGAAAGCTTTTCCCTGTATTCTGTGTCCGCTAGATCGGAGAATTTTGGGAGTGTTAGAAGTTCTCAGTCACAAGAATCCACCCCAACCGAATACGAGCAGCGGACTCCCAACAAAGAGATTTTATCAGCGGCCGACTTGGTAATAAAATACTGCCCTCAACTAAAGTCTCAGTCGACCTCTCGTGGTGAGGATAACGAAACACAGCCTATATTTTGCATAGACTCAGAGTTGAAGTCTCCTGCTCAGAAGGGAAGTGCGGTGAAACTGGATGCCCCCTTCTCATCATGTTATAATAACTTAGCTGGCCGTTCTTACCATCTCCGTCCGTACCGCAAGGAGGTGCAAGCGGGCTATAGATTCGACAGCGGAGATTATGAAAAAATTTTTAGCACTCCGCGTATACCCGAGTCTGCTTTTCGCGTGGTAGACGCCCGCTCTCGGAAGAGCAAATTCAATCCAATGAGGAATCGCTCGTTCAAAAAGTCAGAAGATCGTCTGACATTCATTGATAGGGCAGCTCGCTCTTCTATGCGTCTGGCTGCGTACCAGAGTTATTTGATTACGGCTCTGCGCGAATCAGACCGCCTAGCTATTTCGGCAGAAGACCGAAAGAAGATCTCAGATTTGCTGCTTCGCACTTCTGATATGCAGTTTGAACAGGCTTCTCGTACGGCCCTACTTTGCACTAACCATCGCCGAGATAGAGTGTTAGAACATCTTAAGCTTGAGAAAGAAGCGGATAAGGCTCTAAGAGAGCTTCCCCTTTCTGGACCGGATATTTTCTCGGGCAGACTCCAGGCCGTCCTGGACGAAAACATTTCGGCCTCGAGCACAGCCGCCAAAACGGTGTATAAACTCACCAAAGATGACCGTCATTCCCGCCAGTCGCCTCGGGACAAACAATTTCAGTCGTGTCCCTTTCGAGATGATAGAAAGTCTAGGGACTTCTCGAGACCTCCCCCACCCGATCAAGTGTTCGGTCGCTCTTACGAGGCCCCCAGAGGGGGAAAAAGGGGATTTGCCAGAAGGCAGACCGATAAATCCCGGGGCCAAAACTTGGGCCCCACCAACAAGAACCAGGTCCCGCGGGACTACCCCTATCATTCCTGACTATCAATACCCCAAAACAGGGCATCCCCCAGTCGGGGGCAGACTGCAAAAATTTGCCCACCAATGGACACAAGTCACATCAGACAAAATGATTCTATCAATAATTCAGAAAGGCTATGTTCCCCTCGTAAGGTTAAAATTTCTACCAAAATTGCACAACAGAACAAAATTACCTCTTCATCCTCAAAAGAGAAAGGCCTTGCTAGAGGAAATAAATGCACTACTATGCAAGAAGGCCATAGTACGAGTTCCCGAAGGGAGAAATGTGATTCTCTCGCCAGTGTTCCTAACCCCCAAAAGGACTGGAGGTTTCCGCATGGTTCTAAATCTCAAAAGACTAAACCAGTACATAGCAAACTCTACCTTCAAAATGGAAAACCTAGCCACCATTCTTCCCCTCCTCAAACCAAACGAATGGGCTGCTACATTGGACTTAAAGGACGCTTACTTGCACGTCCCTATTGCTCACTCGGCTCAACACCTGTTCGGGTTTGCCGTAGGAAACGAAGTGTATCAATACCGGGCTCTACCATTCGGACTAAACTCGGCCCCACGCATTTTCACGCGTATCGTGCAGGTCATCGCCTCACACTTACGAGAAAGAGGCATCAAAATATTTGTTTATCTGGACGACTGGCTATTAGTGGCGGACTCCGAACACAACCTACGTCGTCACATAGACATGACAATAGAACTGGTCACAAGGTTGGGGTTTATAATAAATTTCGAGAAGTCTCATCTAACCCCTTCCCAACATCCAGAATTTCTAGGCGCAAAGCTGGATCTCCGGTACCAGCTTGCTCGTCCCCTCGCCCACAGGGTGGACAGGATAAAGCAGGTAGGACTGTCCATTCTCGACAGACCAAGGTCGACAGCCCTTATTTGGCTTCAGTTCCTAGGGTATCTAGCGAGTCTTTTAGACACAGTTCCCAATTGCCAACGGAAGATGAGAATGATACAATTGGGGCTCCTCAGTCAATATCGTCCCCACAGGGATCCTGTACACAAACTCATCTTTCTGACAGATTCGATGGCGGAAGCTCTCCGAGTTTGGCTCAATCCCCATCATTTTCAGGTAGGAAAACAGTTTGTCAATCCAACTCCTTCTCTGGTTATTTACACAGACGCATCGAACCAGGGTTGGGGTGCAGTGTTGGGTACAGAGATGATTCAAGGTTGTTGGAAGGGAGAGGAAAAGTCCTTCCACATCAATATTCTGGAAATGCTGGCAGTTCGTTATGCCCTGCTCGGGTTCAAGGACAAGATTCAGGGTCAGGTGGTGTTGATAAGATCGGACAATCTTACGGTGGTCTCTTATCTAAACAGGCAAGGGGGAACAAGGTCAAGAAGTTTGTGCATTTTGACCTTAGAGATCCTGGAGTGGTGCGATTCCATCCAAACCAGATTAATTGCGTCTCACATCCCCGGGAAGGACAACTACATTGCGGATTTCCTCTCCAGGGGGAGTTGCCTACCATCGGAATGGCAACTGGACCCAGTGGTCGCGAACCTCATATTCAGCAGGTACGGTCCCCCACAGGTCGACTTGTTTGCGTCGGCCCTGAATACACAACTACCGGTTTATTGCACGAACCACAAAGATCCGGCAGCCCTGGCCATGGATGCTCTTTCGATATCATGGAGAAACATCCTGGGCTATGCTTTCCCCCCCTTTGTAATGATTCCCAAGGTGCTTCAGAAAGTGATGAGGGACGAAGCGAACCTCTTGCTGGTGGCCCCTTGGTGGCCCAAACGCCCTTGGTTCCCGACTCTGACGAGTCTCCTGATTCATCCCCCGGTAGTTCTCCCGGACGAAGCAGATCTTCTGCGGCAACCGGGGACGACGATCTACCATCCAAATCTTCCCAGCCTAAAATTGACGTTATGGATCATTTCAGGTCAATGGCGACTCAGGCAGGCCTTTCTAGCAGAGCTGCCGATCTCTCAGCGAAATTCCTCAGACAATCAACGAGGAATACTTATGACTCTAGACTACAATACTACGTCAGATGGTGCAACGACCACCAAGTTGATCCGACCTCTGCTCCTCTAGGGGAGATAGCAGACTTTTTGATTCATCTGTTTGATAAGAACCTAGCCATATCTACGATTCGAGGCTACAGGTCCGCTATTTCAGCCATCCATGAAGGTAAATTTCAGGATGGAGAAACGCTGAGCTCTTCCAAGTACCTCTCTAGGCTCGTAAAATCTTTGTTCCTTTCTAAACCCCCTCAGGCTAGGTTGAGCCCGTCTTGGGGTTTGTCACGGGTGTTGCGTGCTTTAGCTAAAGCTCCCTTTGAACCGATGGACGCTAGTTCTCTGATGAACCTAACAGTGAAGACTGTATTTCTGTTGGCAGTAGCTTCTGGAAGGAGGCGTAGTTTCCTCCATGCATTGACAGTAAGTCCTGGCCATATCCGTTGGGAAAAACATGGTGTTAGACTTATCCCTCACGCTAAGTTTGTGGCTAAAAATCAAACTATGACTTCGTCCCCTGGTGAAGTGTTCATTCCTTCGCTCAAGTCTTTCTCATCGATTGAGCAAGACAAGTTGTGGTGCCCTGTAAGGGCGTTGAAGTGGTATATTCATAGAACCCAGGCAATTCGTAGATCGGAGCAACTCTTTGTCAGCATTCCTGCTCCTCATGGAGCTGTTTCACCAGACACCATTTCTCGCTGGATTGTTCAAGCGATTAGGTCTGGGGGAGATTCCACCCTTCTCTCTCAGGTTCGTGCCCATGATACGAGAGGGGTGGCTTCCTCTTGGGCCCTGTTCCAGGGGGTTCCCCTCGAGGATATTTTGAAAGCGGCCTATTGGCATAACCCCAATACTTTCACTTCCTTTTACCTATCTGATGTTATGTCTAAGGAAGCTGCTTTTGCATCAGCTGTCCTTTCCTGCCCTAATAGAAAGTGACTGGTGCTTTGACTTCTCCGCTGCCCTGGTAGCCCCTTTTTTTCGTACGTTTTGTTGGTTCGGTAGAGACCTTCTTGTGGTTCATGGGTCTGTCTTCCGTCCTGAAGTTGAGTACGTATGTTGTGCCGCAGTCCCTCCGCCATATTGTCTGTTGGAATCTGGCACTTGTTATTGGATAGGTAAGTGAAGCGAAAGGAAGTAGATATGTATGTTCAGTAGTGAACATTTTATCTACGAGTGAGCTTCACTTACCTATGGGACCCCTCCCTCCTTCCCCACTCTGCGGCATTTTATCTGCTATGCCGGCTCCGAAAGAGGATGTTTTATAACATGTGGGGATTCTTATAGCGCGAGTGTGCGGGGTTTCCCAGGTGGCTAGCAGGGCTGCCAGGGTCAAAAGGTCAATTTTTTAATAGCCGAGGGAATTCTTCTGGCAAAGAATAATGGCACTTGTTATTGGATAGGTAAGTGAAGCTCACTCGTAGATAAAATGTTCACTACTGAACATACATATCCAACTCGAGATCATGGGTCAATACTGACTGTTAATACTACATTGATAGGTATAAGCGTATGCAAGGCCGTACGGGGGGGGGGGGGGGGGCAGTTGCCCCGCCCCCCAGAAATTTCAAAATCATACTTTTTTTAATCGGGTTTTAGACTTCAAGTTATGGGTTCCTTTGAAAGCGGTCATCTTGCCCCCCCAGGAAAAAATTTCTGCGTACGGCCTTGAGCGTATGTTCTTACTATTTTGGTGGATGTAATCGATTCTTAGAATTATATCAAGACAAAGCATGCACACATTTTCTCTTGCATTGATAACCAGGGGCATTGATGTCCTCGCGTTCATTTAGATTTGTTAACCATTTCCCCTCTATATTGTCTAGCGTAATATTTATTTTTAGAGATAGTTTTTGGCAAGTTTTGGAAACGGGATATTAGAGTGAGCTCACGATAAGAGATTTCCCCTCGATTCATATTGGGTTTGGAGGATAAGTTTTATTCATCCGCCCACATGTTTATCAAGTGGGCGAATGATATTATTTTCTCTTACTTGAAATAAGGGGAAATATCAAAATGTGAGCTTTATGCCTTCTCTTTCTCTAGTCTCCCCCTCTCTCTCCTCCGCTTCCTTGATCTCCTTTTTCTTCTTTTCTCTCATTCGCTCTCTCTCTTCCTAACATTCTCCTCTCTCCTTTTCTTTCCCTTTTTCTTACATGTATCCCCTCTTATACTCTCTCTCTCTTTCTCTCTCTTCCCCTATGCCACTCTCACGGTTTCCTCATTGTAATTCCCTTTTTCTTTACTTTTATCTCTTTTTCTTCACTCTCTCTCTCTTTCTCTCATCTCTCGCACTTAATTCTCACTTTTTCTTTTATATCTCTCTTTCCCTCTTTTCTCTTTACCCACCCCCCTCTCTCTCTCTCTCTCTGCCTATATCTTGCCGGCAATTACCCTGTAACCCAAATCAAGTAACACATGACGGCTTCTACAGTTACTGATGATGTAAATGCATGTGATTTTATTAAAGCATACCTGCAAATGTTACCTCATAAACAACTTATTTGATATGTGACTTCTAGTACATTGCAGGGCCGGATCCATGAGTTTATAAAGGAGGGGGGGGGGGGGGGGGGGGGGCGGAGCCGGAAAAGTACACAAAATGACAATTAAGGAGGCTTTTTTTTTTAAATTGTGTACTCACGGTATGCCAGTTGGGTCCGCCCCTGCATTGACACAAAGTCATTCTGAGCTTCTTCTTTCATTTTATTTTCGTAAATGAGAACAACACACTTTGTTTTACAACCTATGTTTGGATCACTTAGCTTAGATACGGAAGCGTTAAAGTGCCATTCGACTTGACGACTTGCCGAGATATTTTATCTCGACGAGGTAATCAAAGAAGAACTCGAAACCCAACAGGCCCGTATCATTGAATTGGAAACGTCATCTAAAGTTAAATCTGCACAAATCGAATCTCTGCAGTCCCATCTGGAAGCTCCGACAAACACCATCAACGCCCTGACCCATCGACTTGATGGCCTGGAACAGTATTCTAGGAGAAATTCCATTCGTTTCTTCGGCCTCAAGGAATCACCAGGGGAAAACACTGATGACGTCATCCTTAAGATAGCGAAAGAGGAGCTCAAGGTTAACGTTGGTAAGGATGATCGGGGATGATCTCGACCGAAGTCATCGCGTTGGGCCTCCAAAGGAAACCGGATCTAAAGATGGCAAGTCACGAGCGATTATTGTTAAATTCGCATCATACAGGAAACGTCGTGAAGTCATCGCAAATCGTCGTAAACTTGCAGGAAAACGAATGTCCATCCTGGAAGATCTTACTGCCAGAAATGCGATTCTACTAAGCGAAGCCCGTCTGAATGAGAAAGTGAAATCAGCATGGTCTATCGATGGTCGGATCTTCGCAATGTCTAAAGAAGCAAGCAGTGAGAAGAAACTTATAACATCCAAGGTGGACATCAATAAACCATGATCACATTTATTTTGACATGTAGACTTCTGGTTGTCTCCTGATTGTTTTTATCCTCTCCACCTGTTGAACTCTATAATTTTAAATGCTTTTTAAAAGTTCTTTTTAAAAGTTCTTTTTTTAATTATTGTTTTCCCAACACTTGTGGAATATCACCGTTGATGTATGGTCTTTTGTGTGTGTTTCTTTTCATCAAGTTTTCTCTGCTGTTCTCTTATTTCGCATGTTTCTTTCCCCCCTTCAATTTCCTAGTTTTTCTCTACCTATTCTGTACTTTCCTGCTTTTCTCCTGTTATTTCTCTTATTTCCGTCTACTTATATTGCATCCTGATGTCATGTGTCGATTGTAATTATGCAATTGAAATAGATTACTTAGGATGTCACCTATGCAGGAATGAACTTTTAAAATATAACCATGTAAATTCTTCTTCTTCTTTGCAATCTTTCAATGGAATATGCCATTGTTCTTTCCCAAGATGTATACATTCTATGTTTCGTTTCAAGACCTAAATAATGATGAACTTAGTGCAATATTTCATGATCTTGAAACTCATATTGATATTGATAATTTCAATGTTTTTTCAGAGAATGAAGATGAGTTTCACTTCAGCAGGTTTCTTAATTGTAGATATTACATTGATCAAGATTTTACTACTCAATTTGACAGCATCGACCACCATTTCAGCATTTTACATTTTAATTCCCGAAGTCTGGACAAAAATTTTAATGCTATATCCAATTGTATATCCACTTTATGTATTGACTTTTCAATTTATGGGTTTTCTGAAACCTGGATATGTGATAGTACACCACTGTTATTTAACATGACTGGCTATTCGCTTATACATTCAGATCGTCAACCGGGAAAAGGTGGTGGTGTTGGATTATTAATCTCTGATACTTATAATTTTAAAATTTAGTAATGATTTTTTACACCTTCATGCAACTATGAATCACTTTTTATTGAAATTGACTTGTCTAGACATAAGAACATTATTGTAGGTGTGATTTATAGGAAACCTCAATGTAATATTAATGAATTTATCCCTGTCTTTGAAAATTGTTTACAAACAATTAACACCTAATGCAAACAGGTCTATATAATGGGTGACTTCAACATAGACCTTTTGAAGTATACCAATCGTACTGTAAGTGATTTTTTTAAGTACAATACATTCTCACTTTTTATTCCTTTGATTGACAAGCCTTCTAAGGTGACTACTAGGTCCATGTCCCTCATTGATAACATAATGACTAATAATTTTGATTTAAATGTTTCTTCAGGTCTTTTAGAGACTTTCACATTGCTATATAAATAAAGTGTTTGAAATGAAATCTTATAAACCTGTTTACAAAAAAAATCAGAAAACCATGGATAACGTTTGACCTTTTTAAAAAGATAAGGAATACAAATAGAATGTATAAAGTATATTGTCAATCGTACATAAAATAGCAGAATAAAATATGTTCGGATCCGAAATAATACTAATAAATGGCTAAGACTTGCCCGTAAAGACTACTATAGAATTCAATTTCATGCGATAACGGGAAACATGATAAAAACATGGCAATTAATCAATGGAATATTGGGAAAATCAAGTAATGTAGTACCAAATTTTATTGATGCTGGTGGGAATCAAATTGCCGATTCTAAAGAGATTGCTGATTATTTTAACCGCTATTTTGTAAATATTGGTTTATCATTACAAACTGCCTCATCCTTTAATAATTCTGAAAATTTTGCCGAATTCTTGCCGAAACAGGGTTCCAACTCAATATATTTTAAACCAATATGTGAAAATGAAATTATCGATGTTGTGAAGAAACTTAATAATACCAACAGCTGTGGCATTGACAATTTTCATCCCAAGGTTATAAAGAATGTAATACACTATTTAGTCAAACCTTTATGTTATATTTTTAACTTGTCTATTTCTACTGGTATTGTACCCTATAAATTAAAAATTGCGAAGGTTGTACCTGTTCATAAGAAAAATGATATTCATAATGTTAATAACTATAGGCCAATATCAATACTTCCCTATTTTTCAAAAATCTTGGAAAGACTCATTTATAATCGCATTTATGACTTCATATGTACTAATTCTCTTTTGAATGAAAATCAGTATGGATTTTTAAAGAATGTATCAACAGAAATGGCTGTTATTGATCTTCATGATTATCTGATTGATGTATTCAATACAAGGTTGCATTCTATTGGAGTTTTCTTAGATTTATGCAAAGCGTTTGATACTATTGATTTCTCTATATTATTATGCAAGCTTTATCATTGTGGAATACAGAGCTTCCTAAAATATTATCCAATATGTTTATAAGAAATAGTGCAATACATAATTATAATACTAGATCTAAGAATAAATATCATAGATGGAATGTACATTCAGAATTTGCATCTTATTCCTGCAGACATCATGTACCTGTAATTTGGAACACGCTTCCAACAAATATCCCTTCAGTTTCTCGACTTAATATCCATATTTGGTCGACATGTAAAGATATTTATATAACCATGTCGACTTATTAACTTTTTAAGTCGACATGGCGAAATAAATTATCTTGCCTTGTCGACTAAATAAAAAAATTATGTCGTCATGGTGACATGAATTATCTTGCCAAGTCGACATCCCCCCAAAATATGTCGTCATGGCGACATAAAATATCTTACCAAGTCGACTTAAAAAAAAAATTATGTCGCCATGACGACATGTATTTTTTAGAAGTCGACTTGGCAAGATAATCTTTGTCGCCATAACGACATATTTTTGGGGAAGTCGACTTGTCAAGATAATTTATGTCGGGTCTGCCCGCGATGTACGACAATATGACTTTGTCGGACCGCCAACAATGTTCTCTATTCATTACTCGTACACATGGTACAGGGCAGATTTCGCTGATGTCGTCTAATCTTGCGGATAAGAAGTACAACTGCGTTCCTGTAATTTGTACTCACTAGACCAAACAAAAGTGGATTTAACCAAAAAGTTGCGTAAACCGACCAGTACATTAATATCCTACCAAGGGGGAAAAAGTGCCAGTCGGGGGTGGTGATTATGACTACTGTTATAATAAGGTAAGGCATCCACACGAGATAACTGGCTCCAACCACGGCAGAAATTGTTATCGCACTTTTACACCTCTCGGAGAAACTATTTTCTTTCGTGCCATGTGCGTCAATCGAACTACGTGATAGCACGGCCATGACCGATTGGCGAGCAATTTTGTCACGCCTCCTCTGCGCAAAAGCAATACGTAACACACGTAGGTTGAGAATAGTTGTTATAATCACCAAAGATAAAGGTGTCATTTGGTAGATCGACATAAGTTGCTGTCCAAACAGGTGAAATCCGTTAAAATCACAGTGACCAATACGTGCACTATGAATAGATCGTGCTGTTGCCAACGAAACTGCAAACGTGATAGCCAAAAGAAAGAAAATTCGGATTCTCCTCGGAGATAAAATATTGTAGTATTTGAGAGGGCGGGTCACAGCGATGTATCGGTCGATGGTAATCACAAAGAGTGTGAATTGAGAAAAAAGCACCATTATTACACAGGCTCCCGTAGCTACATTACATATCCACATCGAATGCATTATGATTGATTTCTTAAAGTAAAACAAAATCTGCATTCCATAACAGATCGATCCTCCACAAATATCAATGATTGCCAAAACACGGAGGCACCAACGGAGATTTCCAGTGAATAGAGAAATGCTGAAGATTAGAACAATCAGGTGGAAAGCATTCAGTATCACTGCAAGGAACAATCCCAGACACTCCATGAAGATAACAACGATGAAAGTGTCAGACTCCTGCCACCGTTGGTAGTCGCTCTGTTCTGCCATGTCTGTAGTATTATTCATTTCGATTCAACCTCGTCTGTCGTGGCCGATGTTTTCAAGAGGTAATTATATTTCCAGAGATGTTTTAAGAAAAAGAGCTCGAACATTGTTACATTCCTGTTCTTAAAAGACAAGTTCTTACATTGCGAAAAAACATTCCGTCAATATCAAGGATCGTATCAGTATGTCTATCTGCAGCTGAATACAAAATGCATCAACGACTATACAACTCAGTGGGCAGGCTATGTACAGAGCACTGAAAGGTCCTGAAAGGTTTTTCCTTCAGTAGTTCTAATGACCAGGTCTGGTCGAGTCGTGATTCATACAATACAAATGTACCTCAAGTTTTAGACAATAAAGTACTACATGATAATGCTTACGTGTATGATAAGTGATCTAGATCGAGTTACAGCTGAGTGTCTGTTTGCATTTTTGTGTAATAGAATACCAATTGAAAGTGGATCTTTATAAAGATGGTTACGTACTTACGTTTATATATGCAGACGGGGAAAACCACAAGAAAACGATACAACTTTATGGGAAGAGGAAACGTTCAATATTGTAGGATATTCGAGAGTATTTCCTCATATCCGAAATCATTCAAAGTCTACTAGACCTATGCATGGTGTGCAGTTTAGATAGCTAGTTATATCTAAAGGGGAAGAAATTTCCTTGGCTGTCGGAGTTAGCAGTTGGGGTTATGGCTTATGCTTCCCCAAAAATAGAAATATTTGAGTCATTTCCCTACCAACTGAGTTGGCTGACCCACCATGCTAATATAAACTTTAATATCTGTTTCGGTTTTAAATTACATTTGATTTTAGGACTCTACAATAACCCACTCTCGAAATTATGAAGAAAATGGTTTTGTATCGAAGACGAAGGTGCGTACGACCCGACGCCTTTTCAAGTTACAAAAGTTCGGGGTGACAGACATATCATGGTTTTCCTCGATTACCTTTGTATACAAATGAATGGGAGCGGCTCATTAGAGGCATCATTCTACATGGCGCGTCATGAAAGTGTGATATTTTTTTAAAGGGCGAGTCAATTACAATCAACATCGGGGCTAAAAATGTAGTACATAGGTCCAATGACACAATTCTGACATTTTTACAGAAAAAAAATTTCCCAGTAACAAGAAATTGGTCAAAAAACTCACTGATTTGGGAACGCCCCCCAAAATTGACAGCTGATTGGCTAGAGCGATTTGACGTAGCATCGGGAAGTCCCCCGCGAAGCCACTAAGTTTGACTAATATGTTGGCAATGTAAATGAATGATAATTTATCCTTTTTCATATCACTATTTATACAATTTCGACAATCTTTAAGTCCCCCAAAAGGATTTGAATAGGTTGTTGAGACATTTTAGTAGAGGTCAAATGACAAGTCTGGCATTTTTTCAAACACTTTACCCATGATAATTCCTCTTTTGGATTAGGTTTATGTTTTGGAAAAACGTAATATTTTACAGACAAGTAGACGTGCGGACAGTCGCTTTACTGCTGACCGTACCTTGCGAATCTTTGTGTGCGTGCTTATGATAACAACCAAGTACACTGAAAGACTGGATGAAAGTCTAAATTACAACAATTACAGCAAAATCGTGTGCTGCAAGTTAGCTGCCTCCGGGGGGGGGGGGGGGGGGCACTCACATATATATGTCACACATGTATGTGCCGCTTTGACGTCCCCCATTTTCAACCTTCTCGAGTCGCTCCCATGATATGCGATTTTCAGATTTTCACTAACCGCACCTCGATTGGCTTCCGACTCGCTCCCTAGAATATGAGAAAACAATGCGCACAGCCCATTGTCCGGGAACGGTCGCTCCCTAGCTTCCCAGGCCAGCGCAGCGGGGAGCTGGGCGGCCTAGTGCCCCCTAACTGAACGCGGTATTACTAGTGATAGCGGCGGCTCAGCGAGATCAATCTGCATGCGACATCGAGCCAGTGCAGTGGTGCGGTATGTATAGCATTAAAAACAGCGCTGCGACCGCTGACTCAGCTCATGCACCGTATTGTACCAGAGTAGTGAGATCGCGAGCAGCTAAAATTAGCTCTGCGCATGAGCCCGTTCGCTCCTTAAACCCTCAAAAATGAGCTTCCTCAATTAACCATTTAGCTCCTTAGCCCCCTGTTTTGAGATTGGCAGCGGCACACCCACATCCAAAAACAGGTTGAGTGCCCCCCCCCCCCCCCGGCTCTACGGTACGGTACGGTAGACCTACCCTCTTTTTCTCCAGTGACTCCAGCTTCACTCCTTCAGAACTGCAGACCGACTCTTGTTTTTTTTAGCTCCCTGTATTTGGCTTCCAGTTCCACAGCCCTCAGTTCCCAGTCTGATGACAGGGATAGCTGTCGGCCGCAGCATTTTATTCTTAGGCGCAAATCCTAGCTGGTCATACAGCCCCAGGCCTGAGGGCCTGACTATCGAAGTCCTCCTCCCTGAAGTGGTCACTGCAAACAGTACTGTGAGCGGAAGGGCCATCCCACTGAGCTAGCTCGCGTCAGTTTGATCCTTGAAATCCAAATTTTTCGAGTTGCATCATCTTTAGGAAAGGTGTGCAGACTGACACCATCGCTGGTGCCTTTGCTGCACCCAGCAACAACAGCATTTTCTTGAGATGCACTCCTATCATGCCTATCCAAAATTCCCTGCACTGGATATACACAGACAAGCGTCGTCCGCTAGCTAGATGTTCCCGATGGTACGTCACAGGTCACCTGACAAGGCATGTGACTGGGCCCTATTTTTCGAGGGGCGTGACAGACTAGCTGATAAACGTGCGATTTAGGCAATTTCAACGAAGCTTAGAGAAGTACACAGATCTTTTTTATAAAAAGTATATGCGATTTCTAGCAATATTGACACAATACTTTGATATTATCATGAAATGTAATTCTAATTGACTCGCCCTTTAAAGCAAAATATGAACAGTGCAGACAATACATTCGATTACTGGCGTATGGGTTAATAGCCTTCACAAGCTTGTTTAGCACAGCTCTACAAACACCATCGAAATGACTCCTCATGTGAGCCGATGTTAGCCTTTATGTAACTGACCCAAAGACACAAGCAAGTTCTCATATCTCGTTGGAAGATGTGAGTAGGTCTAGTGGTACGTTCGCCTACAAACTTATTCAGACGGACCTTATGGGGTCCGCTCGCTAGTCACTTTAAGGACCGCTATTCATTAAAAAATTATGCATAAGGACCGCTATTCATAATAAGACACAAGGGTCGCTATTAATAATACCAAATCAGGGTCGTTAATCATAAGGGTCCCTATTCATAATACGAAAAGAGGGTCGCTATTCATAAAGGACGATATCCTTAAGGGTCGCTATTCATAAAGGTCAATATTCATAAGGATCGCTATTCATAATCGAAGAAGAGGGTCCCTATTCATAATCGAAGAAGAGGGTCGCTATTCATAATCGGAGAAACGGGTCGCTATTCATAATCGAAGAAGAGGGTCGCTATTCATAATCGGAGAAGACGGTCGCTATTCATAATCGAAGAAGAGGGTTGCTATTCATAATCGGAGAAGAGGATCGCTTATTCATAATCAGAGAAGAGGGTCGCTATTCATAATCGGAGAAGAGGGTCGCTATTCATAATCAGAGAAGAGGTTGCTATTCATAATCGGAGAAGAGGGTCGCTGTTCATAATCGGAGAAGAGGGTTGATATTCATAATCGGAGAAGGGGGTCGCTATTTATAGTCGGAGAAGAGGGTTGCTATTCATAATCAGAGAAGAGTGTCGCTATTCATAATCGGAGAAGAGGGTCGCTATTCATAATCGAAGAAGAGGGTTGCTATTCATAATCGAAGAAGAGGGTCGCTATTCATAATCGGAGAAGAGGGTCGCTATTCATAATCGAAGAAGAGGGTCGCTATTCATGCGAGGGAGCGAAGCTAGTGGCGTATGTAGGGATTATGGCGCCCGGGGCAAACAATGAAGTTAGGCGCGAATCCCCAAACTTATCTACCTACTGTAGACGGAAAGTTAGTTCGGCGTCGAAACTGCTTGTCAATTATTTGGACGCAATACTGCACTGTATGTAATAGGGGTGGGTGCAGGGAGGGGGGGGGGGTGTCCCCCTTCCCACGCAAAGCGCGTAAGCTCGTAGCAAACAACTCTTTTTAGTTGGAAAGTTATAGGCATAGTTATTGGACACGCAGACTGGTTTACAAGTTTTCCCCTTCCCACGCGAAGCGCGAAACCTCTGACGATTTAAAGCAAATTTGAGAATAAGACATGTAGCACCTTCTTTTAGGCGGAAATTTAGTTCGACCCCCGGACTGCTTTTCAATTATTGGACGCAATACTGTACTGTATGTATCAGGAGTGGGTGCAGGGAGAGGGAGTTACTGCCCCCTTCCCTTTCAAAAGCGTGAAAACTTTGAGGTTTTAGCAAATTTCCTAGCGCCTTTTCAGGCTTTTTTCTCTCACTTTCTCCGCCTTTTTTTTAAGGGGCTGAATGGGGGGGGGGGGGGTGGGGACGGGCATGGCCCCCGTTTTGCTCGCCTGGCTAAGCTGGGGTGTATTTGTTTCATCGCCCCTCCCATTATTTTTGCTTCGACACAGCCGTGGGGGTGTCTCCCATATCTAATGTTATCATTTTGTTTGCTAATTTAATTCTTTCATATTTCAGTGTTTCATTGAAACAACGAAAATCATATTCCAATATTTTACAAATAATCCTAACCCTAACCTCTTTTGCAAAATCTAAACGTGAAGAAATTAAAGCATGGATCAAGATCTCGGCCGCAGGCTTGGACAAACACTTTCTTATGGAACTAAAGGCCCGGTCACACCGCCAGAACTTTGCTGGAGCGTTCATGGAGCGGTGAAAAAAATTCATCACCACTCGTAACCGTTCACCACCGTTTAACAGAAGTTGGCCCCCGTTAAGGCAACGCCGTATACGCTCGGCCACCGCTGATGGTCCCTCCTACCGCTCCGAAAGTTTTGAGCTGCACAAAATATTGCGAGCGGTGAGGAGCGGGCAATTTTCCGCTCCGGCAAGTTCACCACCGCTCCAACAACGCCCAGTCGAAGTTTGGCACCGCTAGACGCAAGTTCGTGGACGCTTGGGTCCGCTAGGCCAACGCAGAAATCTTGAACGCTGAACCACAGCTGCTTCGCCAGCTTTGCCCGGGCGGTGATTAAACGTTGCACAAACTTTGGTGGAGCGGTTGTAAGCGTTTTACGAGCGGACACGGGATTGCTGGAACGGTGTCGGGCGTTGAAGCAGCGATCCATTGCGGTGCGATGAACTTTGGTTTGGCGTTGGTATGGAGTTGTCGGAGCGGGACCAACGCTTGCTACCGCTCGCTACCGTTAAACCAACGCTAAAGCAACGCCGGCTTCAGCGGTGCATCGCTAAGGCAACGCCCGTGTTTTCGATTTTCCCCATTTTGTGTGCGGTGACGAGCGTTGTCGAAATTCGGCCCCCTCTCCCTACCGTTCAAGGAACGCTCCAACAAAGTTCTGGCGTTGTGACCGGGCCTTTAGATTACGTAGTTGAGACCTTACATTCTGTTGAGCATGTGTTATATGACTGCGAAAGGACATTTCCTGATCAAATATAACAACCAAATTACGAGCTCTTTATGATGGAGTGATACAGGTGCTATACCAATATGGAGATGAAATGATTGATAGTCGACCTTTCCTAACATCTGCTTTGAACCGAATAATAAAAACTCAGATTTATCATCATTCAGCTTAAGGCCATTAGATATTAGCCAGTATTATAGTTCTTCTAGACATGTTTCAAGTTTTGCAACTGTACAGCTGATGACAGTGAAGACACTGTAGGTTTAAAAGATAGATAGATTTGTATGTAATCAGCGTAACATTGGTAACTAATACAATGTTTGTGAAGTATCTTGCTGATTGGCTGCATATACAGAGAGAAGAGCAGTGGTCCTCCAAGAGAGGAAGAATTACCAATTTTAACATACTGAGATCGTTCAGAGTGATATGATAATCAAGGACGGTACCCTTGATACCTAATGATTTAAAGGTTGACTAAATTAGAGAGAAAATGGGTGCTCTTTCCATGTAGTTTTGCCTTCTAATCACGAATCTGCCAATCGATTGTCCAAATTATGTCTCGTTTTGGCGAAAAAGGGGGAAAAGTAGAGGTTTTGGGACCGTACCTTAAAAGTCGTGAGCTGATTGGCTAACCCCCAAGTGACGTATGAAAAGTAAGAGGCGCAATATCTGCAGGCTGCAGCATATAATATTGTACACAGAATGCGGTATTTGACCCCTCTGTTCAACGGACAATTTATGAAAAAAGGAAATTAATCAATATAATCTTAGGAGTGAATAATCATTAACAATATATTTTCTACAAGATCAGAAAACGCTTTTGCTCAAATATACGGCTCTTGTTTTGTTTTTTAGCTTTTCTTTTGAACAATGTTCTCATCCATCTGAGCTTGCCGAACGAAAGGTTTGCATTGGTCATAAACGCGTGCACAGCCGTTTTATGCGTCTGTATGTACAATGTCCTACACCCGGGGGGGGGGGGGGTACTCACGTATATTAGGTATACGGGCATGACGGGGATGTGCCGCTGGGAAGGGTGACTTTTTGAAGAAAGATCCTTAGACATGGGTCCCCTTTTCATTAAAAAGATCCTTAGACATGGGTCCCATTTTCCCCCCAAAAATCCTTAGACATGGGTCTCTTATCCCGGCTCTTATCATTTGTTTCATTCCTCTCTTTTCTCCCTCATTTGTCCGGGATTTTCGGGACATGGGTCCATTTTTCACCAAAAATCCTTAGACATGGGTGCCTATTTACAGCAAAAGGACCCTTGGATGTGGGTATGGGTCTGGAGTTCTCAGCCGCACACCCCCGTCCGATTATAATCTGAGTACCCCCCCCCCCCCCCCCCCCCCGGGGGTCCTACACATCTTTAGTACGGCAGTGACTATGTTCCCCTCGTACATACCGACTGGTGAACGCTTTTGTTTTGTTTATTTCACTTACGGCTTCTTTTTTTTTACTTGCTTTACATAGTACGTTAGTACTGACTGAGATTTTGGCTAAATTCGAGTAACTTATATAGAGAGAGGAAAAGTGCCCGCGATTCCGAGCTGGAGGACTTTCCTTAGCCATGCATATACGAACTCTGATTTATCAGATGATTTATCAGACCCCAAAGGCAAAGAAACTCGAGTGGCAAGGGGAAATTCGGCCATATTATATGTTTGAACCCCTCGCAGAATACGGTGAAGGGCCGTGGGTGAAGTAACTTACGGGTGAAGTAGACCGAAAATGCTGTCTCTCGTTTGTTAGGTCGTCTTAGCTAACGAACGAGAGACAGAATTTTCGGTCTGCGGGTGAAGCTGCTGCAGCTGCTGTCGTTGAAAAACAGATTGGAAGACTTGACTCCAAATCTGATCGTTGGAATAGCTGAATCTTTTAGCTAGCTTATCCTTCTCTTCATGCCAAATTCGAAATACAGGCCAGGATCCTCAAAATCATCTTCGGCAAAGTGATCGCTGCAGATTGTACTCCACTCACCTGGCCGGCCCTTGCCACTCTGCCCGCGTGAGCTTTACATTTGCGACCCACAATTTCCGTAGATTTTCATCTTTAGGAAAATGATGTAGGCTTAGGCCTACACCATCTTTAGGGGTCTTGCTACAGCCCGCAACTATACACCGATTAGGCATTATTGATGAAACTGTGTCCCAAAATCAAAGTTATTGTGAGGAATTAAACACACGAAAATACGCAATGCAAATGGTCGATGCGGTGAATATCATGCTCGGCACCGGGCTGGGCCTGCCGGGGGCTAAATTTTTTTTCCCACGAACTTTTTGTCCCTGTCCTCCCTGGCGCATGCGCACCTGATCCTTTCCGATCTAAATCAATTTCGCAATCATAGGGTTTATTCCGTAAGCGATATAATGACGGTTGCTCCCAGCGTCTTACTGTGGCGAGATGCGTTAGCCCTCGGACATTTAACCTGAGGTATGTGGGTTCGACTCTTAGTTTGGACATTACAAAATAACGTCTTGTATTTTTATTTTTACTAAAAGTAGGATGAAACTTTGAAACCCCATCCAACTCCAAGCATTGTAGGGCTATTTCAAAGTTGCGCATGCGTCAAGGACGATAGTGACAAAAAGTTCGCTGCCGGGGGCCTCCGGGCGCGCACTGTATAGGTTAGTGGAATATTTTCCCTTAATTTTCATGCGTCACAGATCACGTGATCACGATGTCGCTTCGATGGGTTTTTTAGGGGCGGGGCTTATGACTGTGTAAATCAGCAAAAGTGTACTTTTCAAATGATTATAAAATATGACTGAATGCATAAAAAATTGTGTGATGGATATTTTTTGGCTCCTGATGACACCTTCTTACGAAAAATGGGCAATTATTTTTTTATTTTAGTGACCCTTTAAGCCTTTGAATCTACTGTATCGAAAGCTGATCTCATATCGAGCATAATAAGAGCAGTAATATTACCGCAGTCTAGTTCTCTAAAAATACCATCTGTTAAGTTGACAAGCAGTGTTTCAACACTATGACCAGGCTTATAGGCGGATTGACATGGGTCAAACAATTCATGTTGTAGGCCTAAATATGCAGTCAGTTGTAAGGAAACAATCCGTTCCACCAGTTTACTCAAAAAGGATAAGTTTGAGATTGGGCGGTAATTTTTAAGACACTCCTCATCTAAGCCCGATTTTTTCAAGGAAAAGGAAAGTTACCGACTGAACCCTCCAATTACATGTATTTACATACTGAGGGATGGTATTACAGGCCACCCCCCCCCCTCCTTCATTTTTTTTTAAATTATACCTCCATATGCCTCCCAGATCAACACACATGTTGCATAATTTGAAGTAGATGGTTTTCACTTTCTATAATAATAATATAATAATAATACTGTTCTTGTATAGCGCATATAATAACGTCCCTATGCGCTTCCAAAGGGTTTTGGATATTATTACCCTGGCTTTAGCTCCGGCAGCCGTAATCAGCGCACAGTGCATTTCAAGGAATAAATCCTGCCAGGTACCCATTTAACACCTGGGTGGAGAGTGGCAAATGTGGATTAATGTCTTGCCAAAAGACGCTAGTGCCGGGCTGAGATTCGAACCCTCAACCCTTGGATTGAGAGTCAAGTGAATTAACCACTATACCACGACACCTCTAGTAGTATAAAAATATATCGGGAAAAACCAGAAGCAACGACAGAATCGTAGATAAATATTGATACTACAATATTGTAATATATATATATATATATATATATATATATACATATATTGGACTAAAGAATGTATAAATTTCAATTATGATAAATATAATGTATCAAATTACATTTATATACATCTTATAATAGGGGGTGGGGGTGTGAAACCTGGGGGGAGGTCTGTACACACCATGCCCCCACCTGAAAAGTTGGGGGATGTATACCCCCCCCCCCCCCCCCCCGCTATCTACGCCCCTGCTTATATGGGTTAGAAAGAGTCCGTATCCATACCCGTTCCTGGATCAAGATGGTGCATCCTAATTAATTTTGATTAGATTTAAATGTTGTTTAGAGTCCCGATAGAAGGTTGGCCACCGTATTACCAATTATGTCTCGTTGGACTACACAAATCTATATCAAAATTCGTTAAGGTCTGTCCCCGATGTACGACAATATGACTTTTTACACGACTACCAATAATGTTCTCTATTTAGTACTGGTACAGCGCAGATGTCGCTGATGTCGTCTAATCTTGCGGATAACAAGAACAACTGTGTTCCTGTAATTTCTACTCACTATAGACCAACCACAAGTGGGTTCAACCAAAAAGTTGCGTAAACCAACCAGTACATTAATATCCTAGCAAAGGGGAAAAAGTGCCAGTCGGGGGTGGTGATTATAATTACTGTTATAATAAGGTAAAATATCCACACGAGATAACTGGCTCCAACCACGGTAGGTAATGTTATCGCACTTTTACATCCCTTCGAGATACTTTTATGTTCCATCTCATGCACGTCAATTGAATAACGTGATACCACGTCCATGACCGACTGGCGAACAATTTTGTCACGCTTCCTCTGTGCAAAAGCAATACGTAATACTTGCACGTTGAGAACATTAATTGTTACAATCACCAAAGATAAAGGTGTCATTTGGTAGATCGCCATTTACTCGCAGTTGAAATAGTTGAAATCCGTTAAACACACAGTGGTCAATGCTTGCAATATGAACAGATCGTGCTGTGGCCAATGAAACTACAAACGTGATAGTCAATAGAAAGAAAAATTCGGATTTTCCTCGGAGATAAAAGGTTGTAGTACTTGAGAGGGCGGGTCACAGCGATGTATAGGTCGATGGTAATCACAAAGAGTGTGAATTGAGAAAAAAAAGCACCATTATTACACAGGCTCCCGCAGCTACATGACATAATTATGCTCATTGAATACATTATGATTGATCTCTTTAAATAAAACAAAATCTGCCCGTAACAGATAGATCCTCCACAAATGTCAGTGATTGCCAACACACGAAGGCACCTACGGAGATTTGCAGTGAATAGAGAATTACTGAAGGTTAGAACAATCAGGTGGAAAGCATTCAATATCACTGTATGGAACAATCCTAGACACCTGCCTCCGTTGGTAGTCGGTTTCTTCTGTAGTATTATTCATTTTGATTCCGCCTCGTCTGGCGTGGCTGATGGTTTTAAGAGGTAGTTATATTTCCGGTGATTTTTTTTAAAGAGCTCCAACAATGTAACATTCCTGTTCTAAAAGACAAGTTCTTACATTACGAAAAGCATTCCGTCAAATATCAAGGATCGTATCAGTATGTCTATAAGCTGAATACACAAACGACTGTACAACTCGGTGGAAAGGCTATGCAGAGGTGAAAGCTGTTTTTCAGTAGTTCCAATGACCAGGTCTGGTCGAGTTTGATTCATACAGTACGAATCTACTTCAAGTTTAGGACTATAAGTACTACATGTATAACGATTACGTCTATGATCAGTGGTCTAAAATAATGCAATGTGGTCACTTCTAGAAGGCACTCCGTCATGATCACTATGTGGTCTAGAGTTAAAGCTCGGTATCAGTTTGCGGTTAAGTCACCATTTGAAAGTGGATGGTGGGCATACGACTCTCATATTTATAACGATGGTTACGTTCTTACGTAGAGGGGGAAACCACGAGGAAAGTATACAACTTATGGGAAGAGGAAACTTGTCGTTATTTCCGAAATAATTTTTAAATTAAAATTCTTACAGTGGCATTTAACAAATAGGCATCATGTGCAAAAGCAAATGTGCGGAAATCGTGCAGTGTGTCAGCAGTTGCCTTGCAGTCTCCGCAGTTTCCGTACGGAAATCGTACGGAGCCCATCTGATAAATGTTTAGCCCGTCTAAAGGTAGCCTTTTGACTAGGACCTCGTGACTTGGCTATTTTCCTCGGCAAGTAAGCTAGTAGTGGCTGCATAACAAGACTAGCCGCCCAGCCCGGTGAATGCGCGATCGAGCGACGTGAGTCAGAGGGCCTTTTGGAACCTGGCCTGTACCTTATAGGTAGGAGCCAATCAGCAAACGTATCTTCGCATGACGTCAGCATACATTTGCTATGCAAATTCGCCTTCATCTCGAGCTAGCGCGGCCCGTGTAATCAATCATGGAAAGCAAGCCCCGCAGATACCGTTGTGATTGGTCGATAATCCTCGGTAGGCGTGTCAGCATACGAATGTAAACTCGTGAATAATTCATATCGGACGATGGAAACCCAGGTTCCAAAAGGCCTCGCGACTAAAGTCGCTCGATCGCGCGTTCACCAGGGCCGTGTTGATTCTTTTCGTCGCCGGCTAGTCTCATCTCAGGCACAGCATGACGAGGAAAATAGCCAAGTCACGAGGCCTTGTCAAAAGGCTAGTCTAAAGGAGGCTGCACTGCACGGCCGTGGAATGGGGCGGAAGCTACTGGGTAGCTAAATATCACGGGTACTGCACGGGCAGCGAGTGGCAACCTTGTAATAGCTGTGCGAATGTTATTCGAGTCTACAATCTCTGTAAAAAAAACAACCTGTCCCCATTTTCAAATCGTGTGTTGGCTGCATGTTCCGTGCGGGGATTGTGCAATGCCACCTACGACATGTCTACGGGCTATACGGACTTACTCTCTTTTTCAAATTTGTATACTGTTCCCGCGAAACAAAATCGTAGAGTCCACGGAGCCCGTGAATCCGTACGAAAGTCTCACGGCCGCCTCCTGCATCCACACGGAGGCCGCATGGAGGCCGCACGGAAAAGGCCTCGGGATACGGTCAGAATACGGGCTCCGTAGACCAATCGCAGGCCAAATGTATACTAGGCAAAACTGATATTGTGCGGAGTGCATTAGAGGGGACCTATTTCACGATAATTCAACCTCATTACATAAAAGAGAAAGTCTTCCCTAATAATAAGTTGGTCGTAAAAGAAGAAGAAAATTTGAGGAAACAGATCGATGAAAGTTTTAGCAAAATCCGATAAGAAATAAGAAAGTTTGAAGTTGTTATCAATCAAACACAAATTGACATCTCCGTGACGTATCATGCTGCTCCTCTCTCATTTGCTCCGTATACATAAATTCATCAAATTGTCACGTTCTTTTTTTTCGATGAAGATTAGATTTGAAGAAATAGATTTGTATCATACAGCTGAATCCAAGCGTATGCTTGGAGATACACGTACTTGTTTGAATAATTATATACAAGTGTAAGGAAATAAAATATACAATAGATTTGGCAACTGTGGTGGAAATAGATACAATTGTGACTAATTAAACCTTAGTTGTCCTCCCTTTTTGAATTTTTTTTGCAAAGGTTAAAAAAATTGTCTCCGTCGGGAATCGAACGCGGGGTCACTGGCTCAGAACGCCAATGCCCTAGTTAATGCATTAGCTCAGAACGCCATGCCTCAACTAGTGGTTAAGGCACTGGTGTTCTAAGCCAATGACGCGGGTTCGATTCCCGGCGGAGATGATACGGTTTAAGCCCTGCGTGTTCCGACACAAAGTCATGTATAACGTGTCCGCATACGGCCGTCACCTCACTGAAAGTGGGGATGCCTCGAATCCTTTGAGGTATGGAACAAGTACAACATCATACGAATAATTAAATTTGATGTTTGCTGTTACTTATATTTGCATTTTATAGCCAACATTCTTTGTCTGTTTGGCATGTGTAAATGTTGTAATGATTTGTTTTCAAAAAATCAACACGCAAAAGAAGGAAAGATAAGAAATAAATAAGCCAAACACACATCTTAACAAAGATAAAGTTCTACATTAATATCTTTTCGCTCTGATATTACTACGAGATCCATAGCCTCACTTAAACTGAAATGTAATTGACAATTACTAATATTTATTTGTAAAGAAAAGCTATCTTAACACTTAAACTTCCACTTACTGTAGTTATGTTAAGTCGTATTTGAAGATTTTTCACGATCTACTTCCTAAACACGCTAATCGGATAGAATAGTATTCTGATGACTGTCTTGCGGAACAGGAGCTGGGATGCAACATAGCTTATAGGATTGAAGAAACTATTGGCAAAGCTTAGCCAGGTAGCATAGGGAAACAAGCTGAAGTCACCGAAGAAGAGAAGGGTAGGATTGATAGCAAAGATGACACTCAGTGTGCTTTTCGGTATCCAGGCAACGCAGAAGGCGATGATGATGAAGAGGAGGGTTCGCGTCGCCTTCCGCATTTCGGCCGTCGATTCTCGATTAGCTGACTTACTCTGAAAGAGGAGAAAGAAAAACAAAAGGAGATGGGTAATATTAAATAATTTAATCGTAATCATGATGGAGAGAAAATGAATAGAACAAGCACGAGAAATAAATAGGAGAGACAGACTCAGATTGACAGAGAGGGAAAGCCAAGAGAGAAGGGGGGGGGGGGCTCAATATTATACAAAGCGACCAAAATCATGAACATTTCTACAAAAATCGCCTTCTGTAAGTGCACGTTTGATGTCAAAACGAGGGAATGCCCACCCCACCAAAAAAAAAAGGATCTGTAAACAGCCTGCCTTGATTTTGCAAGTGCCCAATTTTTCTGGAAATTATATCACATCCTTGTATCTTTTACAATCCTTCATTCTTAATTTAAAATGGTGCTTCTATAAAACTCTCAAAATAAATAAAGGGATAGCATTTGCAATTTACAATTTCCGTCAATATGTGTATAGAACTGATCATCAGTTACGGTTCATCGTATCCCCGAATGTTCCTAATCATCAGGTCATATCAACACCCATTTTGTTGTGTTTTAATGAATTATTTCAACCAAAGGCAGTGTTAGGCATGATGATTCGACAGATCAGATGCATCGACGAAAAGACAGGCTCCTTTATACTCACCAGGATTTTCTTGGATTTGCCTCTGTTATTACTATACTCATCTGGCTGAGACATCTTAACTCCGCTTGACGATATCCCACCGCTGACACTCTTAATGATTTGATCTTCTGACTTGTCTGAGCAGTCCATGGTGTTCCCCTCCCCGACTGTGTCATTTGACATTATCTCACTGACTGTGTCATTTGACTTAGCCACGGTGTCTTCGAACTTTTTGAGGACGTTTCTGCCTCCAACAGACGTTTGAATCTTTGTGTAGATCCTAAAGTAGAGGATAGAGACGACAGCCAGAGGCAAGAAGACACTCGGGACAAGTGGGACGGTTGTCGAGACGGCACTTTTGGAGTGAGTCGGTACACAGTATCGCCCGTTGTTGACTGTTAACACAGACTCCCAGGCAAGATCATATGAGTACCAGAAACCGATACCGGTTACCCATACGATTGCGTTCATGATAATAGCCCTCCGTTTACTTCTTGACGTGTAATGACGGATGGGGTCGTAGGTTGCACGGTACCGATCGTAACAGATAGCAACCATCCCCAAGTTGGAAACGGTTGGGAAACCCAGCCTAAACCCATTGAATACCCTACAGAAGCTGTTAGATTCAAGGAATGGTAAAGAATCATAAGTACCGTAAAGACATAAAATGATACCGGCAATGCCAGCAAGTAAATCAGAGAGGACGAGATTCATGATGAAATAGTTGTTATAGGAACGGAGCTTCTTCTCAACGGCAAACGCTATCAGACTGATAACGTTTGTCGTTATTGTCAAGAAAACAACAGTGTAGGATAGTGTTATTTCAGCGATGCCATACTTTTTAAAAGTCAGGAGAGGTGTCATTGATGTCGTTGAATTGTAAGCAGGCCAAAAATTATCTAAGGTATACATGATATAGGAATCGTTGTAAGATTCCATTTCGTTCAAGTAAAGGAATCGGTTTGTAGTCGGACTGGTCTCCAAGCAGAAAATGACTCCGCCTAAATATGCGTATTTGAATATGTATTTATAAAGAAATCCGTCAATACTTTCATACTTTATTTCTTCTTTTAGTCTAGTGGTGGCCGCCATTGTCGTCATATTTCTTTGTAGGTAATGCTACTTTCATGAATGCAATTTCAATTCCATTTCGATTTTTCGTCAAGGAAGCTTCACTGCTTCTCTCTTCTTCCCTTTTCCCGCTCAGACCCTCTCTCTATCGCCTTGCATCTTCTTCTTTCTTAAGGATCTGCACACAATATGTAATTCGATAGCTTGTAGTCATAGAAAAACAAATCAATACTGAAGTTCAATATTCTCCCTTCCTTCAATAATTGAATGAGACCATCCTTGATTAAACACTTAACGAGCCATTAAGAAATATTGTGTTTTGATTGGTGATAGTTACTCTCTTGGGAGCATATGCAGGCAAAGAGAGAGGTTTCGCCACTCGTCTCCTTTTCGATTGACTCCTTTTTCATCGCTTTATGCATTTTCTCATCAATGAATGCATGAAATTATAAAGGCCAAAGTCGGGAAATAACTTCAATGGTTGCCTTTCCCTCTCCTAGAAAGTATAAGAACCAATCAGGAAAATAAATGAGGATTTTTTGTTATGCTCTTGAGTTAAAATGATTTTTGTGCGGGTGTATCTCGTGTGACAAGGATATTAACGGTAGATTTTCAGGTCAGAGAAGAAGAGATTCGGATTCAAAGTGAGATTCACTTATTGATTCAAAATTTCATAAACCCGGAAAATTGGCCTCCACTGGCAAAACAAAAACAAAGTACATAATAACAAAAGAACAATATATCTCCTTTTTCATCGCCTTATGAATGTTCTTGTCAAAGAATGCACAAAATCATAAAGGCCAAAGTACTGAAAATAGCTTCAGTGGATGAACTTCCTCTTATGCAAAGAAACCATATAGGAAAATAAGATAATAAGGATGCTCTCGAGTTAAAATGATTTTTTTTTGTGGTCTCGTGTGACAAGGATATCAACGGTAGATTTTTAGGTCAGAGATAGATTCGGATTCAGAATCAGATTCACTGACTGATCCACATTTTCATAAACACCGAAACTTGGCCTAAAAAAACAAAACAAAACAAAACGAAAACAATGTACATAATAATAATTTGAATAAACATAAATGCTCAAGTTATATTAAAAGAAAGAGGAGAGAAGAGAAAGTGGAGAAGCAAAGTGAGAGGAAAGGGAATTTAAAATATTACAAGCCAAGCTTTTTACTAGATTCCCTGATGTTTCACGCCAAGCTAGTTTGTCTTATTCCAACCTTAAAATGATGGAAATATTGATCTGTGTCTTTGTATGTTTACTTGCATATTTTTCTCTTCTTCTTTTGTTGAAAGTATTGAAGATAATATATTCCTATAATATCATAATAATGCAACGGTCATTGTTTATGTTCCAGTTATGTGATTTGAAATATGAAATAAACTAAAACTGAAACAGAAAACTGAAACTGAAATGTAAAAGAGTAATAATCAGACTACCATAATTCAATAGAAATACAATGTACCCCGAAGGAAAAAACCGCGCGCATGAAAGGAGAGGAAAAAGAAGGAACCATAGCGCACTTGGAAGGAGATATATGTAGATACAGGGAATAAAGGGGAGAACTGGAGAAAGAAAGGACAATGGAGGATCAGGAGGAGAAGGAGAACAGTTGGTCGAGAGAAGGGAGCGAGGAGAATAAGGGAGGGAGTAGTGAGAGAGAGAGAGAGGGAGAGAGAGGGAGAGAGAGAGTGTGTGTGGGTGTGTGTGTACCAACATGTGTGTGTGTGTGTGTGTGTGTGTGAATGAAAATATCTAATTCATCCACTTTTGAATTATAGAAGCTTTATTTGTTATACACATTCATTGAATTGTTGATTTATGATTCATATTATTATTGAGTGAAATTAAAATAAAGATCATGGGGGAAAGGTGATTGCAAAGGGCTGGTCACATTCATCCGATAACGATGACGAGATTTTCAGTTAAGGGCTGGTCACATTTGTCCGATAACGAGATTTTCAATTAAAGGTATACCCTGCTATAGTGGCGTATATCTTTCAGTATGCTCGTGGCTGTTAATAGTAGGACAACTCTAGGGTGCACCTTTAAAGTAGTCACTCGAAGAGTCTAAAGTGTTTTGAATTGTTGCAAAATTCATACCCCATCGAAGGAGAAGCTTTACTGATCAGGTATAACAACTTCCCAGGTCAAGATATGTTTTGGGACGGCAGTAATCATCTTTCAAAAATGGTATTTGTGAGATCCAGATTTTCTGCCTTCAGCAGTCCTCCGTGGAGTGTCGCGATGAGTGACGTCACAACATAACATGACAAGCTAGACAACATAATGAGAGCTATGCTGGCTAGACGCGCCGCATGCATTGAAAACACACGCAAGTGACGCAATTTACTCATTGTTACCGTTGGACATTGTAGATGGTGGTGATGACAGGGAATATGTTGTTGATTTGATGATGACAAATGTTGAGGTTGGTTGGGTATATTGCATGTAGATGCTTGTTGTTGTGCCAATAATGACAGAGAGGGCAGAGCAAGTGGGGATGTGGTGATGGTGATGACGCCGCCAAGGCGATATCAGCAATGATGATAGAGATCAGGGGTTGCAGTGTCAGTGATGTGATTGATGGTTGATGATTAAGATGATTCATTGGAGATACTGTTGATGTTATCAATGCTAATGAAGATGAAGGGAGCATATTTGGGGGTCCGCTCGCTATTCATAAGGACCTGCTATTCATTTAGCATGCGTTGAATGGAGGTCCTTATGAATAGCGAGGTTATTTGTCTATGGTTTGCTCGCTAGAAGGACTGCATACAAAACCGTTGATGAAACTTGTGAAGTCTGACAGAAAGAAGATATTATCTAACTTAGTATTATCCAAAAATCACTCTTAAATGGTAGAAAAGTAACATTTGGATTTGGTACCGAAAGTCTATATCTGAATAGAAAATATGACAACTTTTTAACAATCCCTGCGGCTGTCTGACAGTCTGAGTGGTGAGATTATTCTCTCCAAAAATACCAAAGCGAAGAAATCAGTCACGCTCACAGTAACTATTAGGCAATGAAACGTGCAAAACCAGCTCCGGACGCTCCCCGGACATACAGGCCCTGAACTTAACTACACAAGACGCCAAAGCCAATTACTAAGCTGAAGTTGTCAAACTCGCGAAATTGGTTTATAGCCAATTATTGCTTCATAAAAGTTGAAATAATCACGCAGATATATTCTATAATGTTTCAAGATGACACACTCCTGAATGATATGTCGAATGATATCGAATAATTAACTGAAAGAGCGACAATAAATAGCACAAGAAAACAAACGTACTGTAGTGTAGTAAACAAACCAGAGTACAGCGTTCGTGCGCAACCCATAGATCATATCTGTCTAGGGTGTGACGTCACGTTTCAGACCTCGCTACGACCGTTGTTTGGCTTGGTTTGGGGGTCTGAGAAGGGTCTCTAGAAATTACATTTTAAGCCTTTCCACGATATTTATATGACTTTTCAGCACATCATTTGTGTTTTTCAAGTTGTAATTTTTCCATCCATATATAATTTGTCACTAATTTTCAGTTGTCGTGATTTTTCTTCGAGTGACTACTTTAAGGGCTGGTCACATTCGTCCGACAATAGATAGAATAGATAACTCATGCATGAGTGAATAAGACAATATGAAGCAGGGCTAACAAAAAGTCGATTGGCCAACTGAATTTCAAAGAGATAATCACATTTCTAGAAGGTTCATTTTCTGCCCTTTTATATGACACCTCAATCGGGAAAAATGAGCAAAGGATAACAGAGATATCTTGAATTAAAGTGCTGATTGCATTTCCGTGGTTTTCATTATCGGTTTTTGTTTTTGTTTTTTTGTTTTTGGGGTCTTTTTTACACCTGACCGATTTTTCGCATGAATGGATGCGGAGATGGTCACGTGTGGATTAAAAACTTGCGTGTTGATACCCCTTTCCTCCCCTCCCCTCCTCCTCCTCCTCATCACCTTTACCACCACCGCCACCCCCACCCTAGCCCAAATCGTTCCCATTCTGTTACCAGAAATACTCGTTGCTCTGTTAACTGCATGGTTAATGAAAACGTACCTCACTATGAATCAGCTTTTATCATGTTGTAGTTGTACTAACCACTCCATTTTGTTGACGAACAGCCATGCATGAAATCTTTTGTTTTGTTCGTTTATTGCAAGGACAAGCAGCCAATTCAAACGGATTTGTTTGATAAATCATGGAAATGCAGGCATCACTTTACACCAATAGAGCTTTGTCGTCCCAGGCTCAATTTTCCCGATTGAGGTGTCATCTATGAAACGGGAGAAAATGAACTTTCTAGATATGTGATTATCTCTTTGAAATTCAGATATCGATGGCCAAACGACTACTTGGTAGCCCTGCTTCGTATTGTCTGTATTCACTCATGCGTGAAGTATGTATATCATGACTTGTGTGGCATCAAGTGAAAGACGAGGATCTAAGCTTCACAAATATGTGTCAATTATTAATCATAATTGTGATTGAGATATTATTGAACATCTATAAATCTCGGTTTCGTTTTCTCTGAGACGCGCGCACTGTATATATACAGTGCGTCCCAATAAAAAGGAAACCGGATTGTCAGTTATTTTCCCAGTAAAATAGAACTATTCATGACATATAATATATATCATCATGAAGTTTAGCTCTTCCTCTTTCTTTTGACACCTAATATGACACTTAAAGTTTATGCATTGATGAGCAATGAGAGTTTAAAATTTGAATGTCAAATTCAAGTTGCACAGAATAAGTGGTCAAGATTGGAAAGGATGCACCAACGTTGGTTAACAAAGGGAGGGCTCATTAGCAATTCTTTGGTGTTCTTTTTTATGTTTCTTTCACCAAATTTCTCAATGAGAATGAATACGGTTTTAAGCACAAGCTTTTCACTTGCTTTCCTGACCATGCAGCTAACAACACAGCAAAGAGTTTTCCTAGTAACCGAATGGAACCGCACTGGAAGCCTTCAGGACGTTGCCCAAGCTTTCCGTCGTCGGTTTCCTGATCGGAATGTTCCGTCAAAGTCAACGATCTGGAAGAACGTTCGAAAATTCCAGAATGAAGGTACAAGTTTGAACCTCAACAAAAGCCGAACTGGGAGGCCAAGGTCAGTCCGAACAGAGGACAACATTGCCGCAGTTCAGCAGGAAGTAGCTGCAAATCCCCATGTCTGGACGAGAAGAAACGGACTTGGCATGTCAGGGTCTTCCTACCACAGGATCGTCCGACTGGACGTGCAATTGTATCCTTACAGGATACGCATTCGGCATCAATTACTAGAAGCAGACATGCCCAGACGACTCCGATATTCCCAGTGGTTGCTGGATCGTGGCCCAAGGTTTGTTGAAAACCTCATCATTGGAGATGAAGCGTCCTTCTTTATGAACGGCAAGGTCAATAACCACAACGTCCGGCAGTATGCTCCAATCCACAACCCACCACCGTTCCACTACGATGTCAACATCAGTCGCGAGAAGGTTTCCGTCTGGGTAGGACTCTGTGGTAATGGATCGTTGATCGGACCCTTCTTCTTCAACGGAAATCTCGATGGAGAACGCTACCTACATCTTATCAACGAAGACATCGTTCCAGAACTTGATCAACACTTCGTTCGCCAGCCTGATGGGAGCTTCGAAAGAGTCTGGTGGGTACAAGATGGAGCACCGCCTCATCGAAGATTAGTCGTCAGGGAGAGACTGCAGGAACTCTTCAACAACAGAGTCATCGCGTTGAATCATGATGTCGAATGGCCTCCCAGGTCACCAGATCTCACCCCGTGTGACTTCTTTCTTTGGGGCTTTCTGAAAATTAGGGTCTACACCTCCCCACCACGAGACACTAATGACCTGCGTAACAGGATCGTGAGAGAGTGTGAGGCACTGCGGCACCAAGAACCCGTGATTCGCCAGGCAGTAGGAGCCATGAGGGGCAGAGCACAGGTGTGCGTGGACAGGCATGGTGGACATGTTGAGGAACGTTGGGGATAGTTACACGGTCCAAGATTTATGAGTTGCTCTTGTAAAGGATTAAATAAAAAGACATAAAACTTAGTTTCATCATTTGTTTGTGTGTCGTTATTCGGTGTCACAATTAGGCGTCACAATTATTTTAAGTGGAAAACAAGAGAAGAGACCAAGTTGAGATATGCAAGATATTGAAAAGATTGAAGTTAGAATATCACTGAAATGAAATAAGAAGGTTGAAATGAATTGAAGATAACTTAGTTGAGAATAATAACAATAATAATAATACCTAGCATTTATAACGCGCTTTTCCCATAGTGGCCAAAAGCGCTCACAATTCATTATACACATAGCATTGCATGACAATAAAACACACACCAACAAAAAAGTAAGACAATTTTCTAAAACAAGTGGGTTTTAAGGGACTTCTTAAAAAGAATCAATGGAAGGGGATTGTCTTAAAGAATGTTAAGGATTGAATAGAAATCGGGAATGAAAAATGGGGATGCATGGAGACTGAAAATGTAAAAAGCGAAAAGATGCAAATAGCCAGAAATGATTCATAAAGTGAAACAAAATGTATCACATTAAAAGCAAGGAGTGAGCGAAAAGGGGAAATGAAAAGAAAAACCTGAATTAACAGAAACATGAAAACCAAACACAAGAAAGAAGATACTGAAGACAAAACAGAAAACGTGATAACAACATGAAGGGAATTGAAAACAAACTCGAATAATCTGCATTCAAACGTTCGCACCAATATTCTGTGCAAATCGATTCTTACATTAAGCTGGTAAAATTGTTTTAAGTCAGTCAAGCATAAACAAATCTTCGTGTATTTGGTACCACATGAAAGAAGAGACTTTATTCTTACTAAAAGTGTCCATGTTTTATTCCAATCCTATTTCATTATCAAGATATCTATCTCCACAAACGGGTTTCCTTTTTTCAGGGACGCACTGTAGTTCAAAAAGTTCTGCGACGGAGATTGAAATAGAGAGAGATACAGAATGATCACTCCGTTAGACACAAAACACACACACACACACACCCCCACCCACACTCACACACACACAGCTTTACATGGCTTTACTTCCGACGACAAGTATTGTTCCTCTATTGTTCCTCCGTCCTCGGACAGTCGACGGAATAAGGCACAAATTCATTGTTCGACGTTCGAGGACTATTGTCCGGCTTCCGAGGACCATTGTTCTAATGATTTTTTTTTTGTTCTCTATCCGAAAATGTCCTCGGACATACGGCTAAACACGCCCACACACACACACACACACACTTTTTTTTAAATATTTTTTTATTCCTTGATTCAGATTTTCAAAATGAATATTACAAATTAAGCATTAATTACACAATATAATTCAACATGGCAATAAACACAATACAAATTATATATTGCTATAACATGCCATCCATAAATAAACAACGATAGTACAATTTAACTGAACAAGGTATAGATTAAAACCTTAGATTAAAATTCTTAGTATATAGGGCAATTGTAATAATGAATATAATTTTTAAAAACTGTTTGTGATATCATCGCGTATGTCCTCCTTCCGTCCAACATTCAAAATAATTCAATTTCTTTAGATGTATAGACTTAACTTATTTCGAGCTATTGCCTTTTTACGTTCATTATCTTTACTTTCTAATAGTGCATTATAGATTTCTTTCTTTGTCGGGGGCGTTCCTTTTGATCTCGCATTGTATATCAATATTTTATAGGTATAATTAAGTGGTTAATGTACATGTGCTTTTTTGATTTTCCATCTAACCCAACTAAAATCTCCTCCCATTTTACAGTATCTAAGCGCATCAATTTCATTTGTCCCCCTTTTTCTTCCCCAGTTTTTAAAACAAATTGACACTTCATAAATAAGTGGTTGTATACCTCAATTTCCTTTCCACAGAAAGAACATATCATTGCAATATAAGATACTATGTAATAATCTAAACTGAAATTCACGTAATTTACCATCTAAAGTGCATAATCTCGGGGTCAAAAAGGGAAGTTGCAATTCCAGATGTAGTATTTAAATGTGCCATTTCCGCGTGTCTAAACGCAAAGGTTTCCTTTATATTATATATAAAGATTTTATAACATAATTTAAAAGTCAGTCCTTCATTTTTTTTCATTAATCTTTATTCAATTCTATATATAACATAACATTCGTCTTGAATATATACAACAAATTACACATGCACAATCATACACAATCCTACACACAAACGCACACACACGCACACACACTGAGTATTGAGCTTATATATATATATATATATATATAAGCTAAATACTCAGTGTGTATATATATATATATATATATATATACGTATATGTATTATATTTTTGTTATATTTTTATTCCGATTCTTTATAACATATATACCATTGTCCGTGACGGAGGATTCTTTTATCATTATTACGTATATATATATATATATATATATAAGCTCAAAAGAAACGGAATGAAAAGTCGACGAGATTGCAAAATTCTCTTTAACCGGTTTCTTTATTCTTCAGAGAGTGAATTCAAATCAATAGGTGCAACAAACTATATACAAAAAAATATATACCAAAAATGCGTACAGGCGCTTTGCGCTCAGTTGACGCGTTACTTAGCAACGTAATCATCATATCATATTATCATAGGCGTAGACAGGGGGCACAGGGGGCCATGCCCCCCCCCCCAAAAAAAAAAGTGAGAGCGAAAATGTGGGGAATTAGTGAGAGAAAAAAGGCCTTAAAACGGCGCTACGAGCCGTTATCTTTCTCTCAATATTTGCTAAAACGTCAAAGTTTTCGCGCTTTGCGCGTGAAGGGGGAAGTACTCCCCTCCCTGCACACACTCCTATTACATACAGTGCAATATTGCGTCCAAATAATTGAAAAGCAGTCCGGGCGTCGAACTTTAACTTTCTGCCTAATAAAATTGTTTGATACGAACCGTTATCTTTCTCTCAATTCTTTCAAAATCGTTTTTTTTTTTTTTTTTTTTTTTTTTTGTAGATAACATGCAAAGTGTGAACAATAGCCAGCCAAAACACCAAGGATCCAGAAGGCTAATCAATGGTTCACTGCAACTCATTTTAAAAATATATAAAAAGCAATTTAAGGAAAAATATTGGGCAATAGGTAAAACATTGAAGTCATGAAATGCGATTTGCCAAAAGAAATCTATGCACACGCCTTTTAATAGAATTTAGTCCTGTACATGAAGGCGTTAGAGAAAAAAACCTTAAAACGGCGCTACGAGCCGTTATCTTTCTCTCAATATTTGCTAAAACATCAAAGTAACTCCCCCTCCCTGTACCCACCCCTGTTATACATACAGTGCAGTATTGCGTCAAAATAATTGAAAAGCAGCCCCCCCCCCCCTATTGAAAAATCCTGGTTGTGCCTGTGCATATTATTATTGCGTCATAATCAAAATCATTTCAGATCTATCTATTTCTTTTTTTGTTGTACATCTTTATAATATATTTTATAATATCCACAAAGAATTAGAAATATCATTCCTGTATTGTGTAATATATTACACATATATAATAACCTCATCATTCTATCAGTATATAGGCAAATTTTTACTTAAGGTCGGTTCAGCCCCGGCTGAACGTGAATCAGTTTTAACACAATTCATTTCCACATGTTTTACTTGATACGTACAGAGTTATTTATTTGGAATTGGTCAGTCGTGACCTTTTTTTTCACTCGGCATATCAAATGTCAGTTGTAATATATGATATCACTGTATCAGGCCCGTAGCCAGGGTTTCTAAAGGGGTGGGTCGTTTTTGGCAAAATTGGACCTTTTTGTCATAATCAATACGGACCTGCCAAAGGCAGGTCCTTGCTAGGGGGGTCCGATTAAAGGTTTGTTTGTTGTTGTTTTTTTCATGAAAAAGCGGACCTCAGCCCAAGAAGGGGAGGGGGTCGTCCGACCCCTCCGACCCCCCCCCCCCCCCCCCCCCCCCCCCCCCCCTCTGGCTACGGGCCTGTGTATGGTCATCTTGTACACGACCGTTTTTATTTTGACAATCAGTGATTCAAATACAACGGTTACTGCTTAAGGGGTTCTACGAAAATACCCAAATTTTAGAGTTAGGTTGTCACTTTGTAAACGTTGATGAACACTATGTACATGTATATTTTTTGCTGATTAATGTTTCTATAATCAAAAGGCACCGGCGAGTCAATGATTCTCCGATGGAGGTAAGCAGTTATGTTTACAAATTGGTGCACATGCTCTGTGATATGTATGCCAGATTTGCCGGATAAACCACTGAAATTAGATTATATGCGGACCAAAAAAGATGTAAATCTAACAACATTTTGACTTGTTTGCACTTGCGATCAGTCATATTCATAGTGGATCATCTTGCGAATGTCTCCCGTTACGAGTTAGACGTCTTACAGTGTCCCTGTACTTTCTACTGACTAGGCCAAAGATGATGGGATTCAACCAAAAAGTGGCGTAAATCAGCCAGTACATTGCTATTTTTCCAGCAGGTCCGACAGGGGATGAATTGGATTCTGTAGAAAGAATAATGATTGTAATGATAAGGTAGGGCATCCACACCAAGTAGCTAGCTCCTACCACGGCAGAAATTGTTATCGCACTTTTATACCTCTCGGAGAAACCATTGTCACGATTTTGTTGCGCCTCAGTAGAATCACGTGATGGTGGAATGACGTTTGATCGGCGAGCAATCATGTCTCTCTCCTTTTGCGTGCGTGCAATTAACAAAAGGCGCACATTGAGAACAGATGTTACAATGACCAGAAAAATTGGTGTTATTTGATATATCGTCATAACTTTCTTCTCTCTTTCCTTCACGAAGAGCTCATCTCCCTTAAAATCGCAGTGATCAATAGAATACCCATGCACTGATCGTCCTACACTCACTGAAAATCCAAACATAAGAACTGCAACTAACAATATTCGGATTCGCCTGGGCGTAAGGATATTGTAATACTGGAGAGGGCGGGTCACAGCGATGTATCGGTCAACGGTTATTACGAAAAGTGTCAGTTGAGAAAAAAGTACTGAAATTACACTAAAACCTGCAGCTACAGTACATTTAACCTCGGACGTCTTTATCATCGCTTGGTTGAAATAATATATTATTTGCAGTCCATAAGTTATTGATCCTCCAATGATGTCAAAGACTGCTAATATTCGAAGGCAGAAACGAAGATTTCCGGTGAATAGCGAAGTACTGAATGTTAGGACTATCAGATGAAGAGCATTAAGTATCACTGCAAGGAGCAAACCCAAGCACTCCACGAAAATGAGAGTGGTGAAAATTCCGTAGCCAAGTACGTGGTAAAGATTCTCTGTCGAATTCCCCATGGCAATTTCCTCAAGATGAATCCATAAACCCCATAAAACAGACGTGTTAAAGACGCAATGAGTATAGGATCATTAATGATAATGTCCAACTAAATAGCCCTTTTCTTAATCCTGATGTGTTTCCAAATATAATATTCAATGAGATGTCACATAAATTAGTTATGCTCTATATATCCCGATGAAATAATAAGTGGTCCAGTCAAGGTACATTTGAATCACTGGTTTTAGACCTAGACTATCGGCTGATTATTTAGTCCAAAACACGAGAATGAGAGGAAACCATGACGACAACAAAAACCTACAAACTACAAACTCTTTGCGTCCGGTTATACTACTAGACAAAGAGTACAGTGATCGCGAGATGAACGCGTCGATTCAGTTTGAGTACTGAAACAAGATCAAGAAACACAATTAAACCCAAAACAGATGAATTGGTTTATTAGAAAGTCTAGGTTTCTAACCACTTCTGTGAAGGTCGTGATCCCATGAATTACATATTGTATGAGGTATAGTATCCTATATATTAGATGTCAATCTCTAGATCTTTTGTGCTTGGTTAAATTAGTTTCACAAGGTAAATAGGTGTGTGTGAATATTCCTTGTCTGTTTATGGGGTTTTAATCATTCATTAACTGGACCTTAATGGCGTAAGAAGAGAAACAGCGAAATTATTCCACTGCGAGGTTTCATTTATGAGAATGGCCAGAGTGTTCATTAAGCTTGCTTCAAATTACTGAAAATATATAGCGAATGGAAAGTTATTATCGTAACGTATAACAAACATGACAAAGGTTAAATATCACAAAGGATTGTGGTGAAATCGTATATTTATATATCTGTCTATCTCATGGGCAGATCCAGGATTCTGTGGAAAGGGGGTGGGGCACTGCATAATTTTTAAGGGGGAGCTGGGCCGGAAGTGCCCCCATAAATCAGCCACTGATTATGTCCTATCACGCCTAAATAGCTTGGAGGCCGTCGGGTCGACAAAAAAATCCTTTGGAGTCTGATTCTTCACATGACATCATCAGTCAATCATCAGTCACCTAAAACAAGCCAAACAAAAGAAAATAATAAAAACAGGTTATCAGTTCTGGGGGGGGGGGGGGCAATGCATAATTTTTATGGGGGAGCTGGGCCGGAAGTGCCCCCATAAATCAGCCACTGATTATGTCCTATCACGCCTAAATAGCTTGGAGGCCGTCGGGTCGACAAAAAAATCCTTTGGAGTCTGATTCTTCACATGACATCATCAGTCAATCATCAGTCACCTAAAACAAGCCAAACAAAAGATCCCTCTGTTTTGTACTTGCTTACAATAGCATCGTGGTTTTCATACAACATATTTTCAGTACCTTCCTTTTCCTGGGATGCTGGAGCATTTCTGACATAGCATCTGCTATTGTGATTGAGAGTTTATGAGTTGGTATTGTATTGAAACATGCGATGCTATTGTGAGCAGGTGCTAAAATGAGGGATAGGTACATACCAGTGTCTAATATTTGGCTTGTTTTAGGTGACTGATGATGTCATGTGAAGAATCAGTCTCCAAAAGTTTTTTTTTAGGGGTGGGGCTTAGCAGCTAAAATAAAATAATATACAAAAAATATTTTAAAATATATGACACATATTCAGATCGGTTCTAAATTTTGCGATGTACAGAACAATACACATCATTAAAGATCAACATGTACTTGCATTCCATAGGTCCTTTAAACTCTCTCACTTCCATGTTGGAAGTACATGTATGCGAAGTGTAGTAGATATGCAGTAGCCTTCTCTGACAATTCTACTCAAAAGCATCGATTTGGTTTTTTTAAATCTCTGCATTCAGTGTCTAATTAGTACAAGACGACTGATTGGTAGGCCATAAGGAGTGACCAAATTTGGTGCCTATGTCCACTCTGTCACAAAAATTTCCCTAATCCGCCCCGCGATCAGTAAAATCCTACCTGATTTTATTATTTGCTAAATAAGTTGATGTATCTACCTATTATGCTAGTTGACCCAAACTACGCCACCACCGAGAAACTTAAAAGTCACATTCGCGCACGCCCCACCCCGCTATACCGCCTTCCCATAGTCACCTGCGTGAGCGCACGCCCGCCATCTTCCTCTAACGAGCTGCCAGAGACAACGCTTAAGACATGTTGCTGGGCAAGGAGAGGGGACGGTGGGAGGGACATAGGTAGATACATCAACTTATTTAGCAAATTATAAAATCAGGTAGGATTTTACTGATTTACTACAATAAACTGATGTATCTACCTATTATGCTAGACCAGCACAGATAAAAATCCAGGGTGGCATGTCCCAAAGGAAGGAGGCTAACGCGGGGTAACAACTAGTCTAGTTCTGGACTCTTTTTATTGATTTTTTTTATTCGCCGACTATACGCGATAAGCCGAGTGACGGCACGATCCCGAGAACCTGTTGGCCCCGAAAAAAAAGAGTCCAGTGCAATTGCTCCACGCTGACGTCAGGGGTCCAAAGTTCACTAGCGCTTTAGCTGGGGAGGTGCGGCCAATTTTAATTGCTCTCCCTGTAAAATCTCAGGGAAAGTCGTCAGCGTGGAGCAATTGCACTGAAATCAATAAAAAGAGTCCAGAACTAGACTAGGTAACAACAGAAGCTGCCACACTCAGTGACGAAGTTGCAAACCGCGCTTCTGCAGAAAGAAATGTCCTTCAGATAAAAAGAAATAAAAGAATTGGGAGACCGCCAAAAGGCGGCCCTCAAAATGTCTTCTAGGGCAATACCCTGAAAAAGCGCCCAAGAAGTGCTAATGCTTCTGGTATCATGCGCTCTAGGCTTACTATCCGAGAGAAGGGCCTCAGGACCAGCGGCCTGAATGGCCTCAACAATCCATCTAGAAATGGATTCTTTAGAAGCAGGAGAGAAAGGTTCGCGAGTAATGAGGAAAAGTTGCTCGTCCGAGCGGCAATCTTTGGTCCTGTCTAAATCAGTGCCGTATATAGATAGAGTCTGGCCAACTCGGCTCCAGTTGGGTAACAACATGGCGCATATTCCTTTGTTACAAGCTTACATAAGAAAGGAATATACGCCATGTTGCTACCCAACTGAAACCGAGTTGGCCAGACTCTCTCTATATACGGGACTGGTCTAAATACCATTTTAGCGCCCTCACCGGGCACCAAACCTTGTCCTCCTTGACTGAGGAGAAGTCTGACAGAGGACTGAGAAATACCTCAACCGGACCGGAGGAAGCCGTCTGATTTTTGGCTACAAAGGACGGCTTAGGGATGAGACGAACACCTTGTCTTTCCCAACGGATGTGACCGGGAGAGGTGCAAAGAGCATGAAGAGAACTTCTTCTCGGCCCTGAAGCTATGGCCATAAGAAATATGGTCTTGACAGTTACCTGATGGAGAGAAGCCTTGCTCATAGGTTCAAAGGGAGGCTTAGATAACGCATCTAAAACTTTAGGTAGGCTCCACGCAGGAGACAACTTAGGATTTGCTGGTCGTTGGAAGAAGAACGATCTCAGCAATCTAACAAGTAGATGGGAGTTAGAAACTCCCGAGCCGGCCGAAAAGCCAACGTGAGTAGCCGCGATGGCAGATCGATATCCACGGATAGTGGAAAGCGATCTACCCTTATCAAAAAGAGAGATCAGAAAATCTGCAATCGTGCTTACAGAAGCCTCACGGGGTGAAACCCCGAGATCTTCGCACCAAACTGAAAATGCCTCCAGGCGGGAGTTGTAAAGAGTTCTCGTGGACTCTCTACGACTCTGAATTATAAACTGAGGCTGCGACACCAGGTCTGGCCTCAGAGGAAGCGGAAACGGCTGCCCCTCCAGGAGGGACAGGAGTAAGGGAAACCAAGGCCTCCGCGGCCAGCGCGGGGCAATAAGCAGGACCCACGCTCGATCCTCCTTGATCTTTCTCAGAACCTGAGGGATCAATAGAAACCGGGGGGAAAGCATACCCTCGAAAGTGTCCCCAGTGGAGGGCGAAGGCATCGAGTGCCCAAGCCTCCGGGTCCCGAACCCGAGAACAGTACCTCGGAAGACGGTGATTGAGAGCGGTCGCAAACAGATCGATCTCTAGCCGCGCCCACGCCGCTAGAAGAAGATCGAAAACCTCCTGATGGAGGGACCACTCGGAAGGGAGACACCTGTCCCGAGACAGAAAGTTTGCTAAGAGATTCTCTTGCCCGGGAATGTAAGAGGATATTGGAACTACACTAAAGGAAAAAAGAAACTTATAAAAGTTCAAGAGATCACCAAATTAAATTCTCTGCATGGAAATGTACCAAATTTGGATATAATGTTGATTCAATGCATGGCTTTAAATGACAGTCAATAACAAAAAGTTTTCTTCAATGCCACAAAAGAAATGTGCACTGAAGCAAAGGACTCTCTAATCCCAAAGTCACAAAGACAAACTGCAGCCTTGTACACCATATGCATGTCAATGAATGAAACAAAAGAATTTCAAAAGGGATTTGCAAGTTCATATCCAAACAGATTAATAGCCAGTATGTCCACCTCTAGCTTGCTGGCAAGCTGTACACCGTCTTCGCATGCTTCCGATCAGATTCGCGATGGTAGCCTGGGGAACATTGTTCCATTCCTCTTGCAGTGCTGCAATGAGCGTCTCCCTATTGATGGGTTGATTGTCACGCCTTGACACACGTCGACCAAGCTCTTCCCAGAGATGTTCAATTGGGGAAAGGTCTGGTGAACGGGCGAACCATGGCAGAACATCAATATCCTCTTGCTCGAGGGGTGCAAATCCCTTTTGAAATTCTTTTGTTTCATTCATTGACATGCATATGGTGTACAAGACTGCAGTTTATCTTTGTGACTTTGGGATTAGAGAGTCCTTTGTTTCAGTGCACATTTCTTTTGTGGCATTGAAGAAAACTTTTTGTTATTGACTGTCATTTAAAGCCATGCATTGAATCAACATTATATCCAAATTTGGTACATTTCCATGCAGAGAATTTAATTTGGTGATCTCTTGAACTTTTATAAGTTTCTTTTTTCCTTTAGTGTATATTGTTCAACCGACACCACCTCCAAACCTGGGCGGCAAGCGAGTTCAGGGAACCTGACCGGGTTCCACCCTGACGACTGATGTAGGCGGCAACCGTGGTGTTGTCCGTAAGGATAAGAACGGAGCGCCCTACAATCATGTGCCTGAAATGGCGGAGCGATAAGAAGGCCGCCGCATCTCCAGCACATTGATATGGGGAATGGTACGCAGATGAAACCAGTCCCCCGAAATCACCTCGTCCCCACAATGGCCGCCCCAGCCTAGAAGCGACACGTCCGTCGAGATGGAAACTGACGGAAGAGGGACGCGGAGGGGTTTGCCCTGAGCAAGAAACGTCCTGTCTGCCCAGGGGGCGAGTAGACGTCGTCTGATCTCCCTAGGCAATGGAATCCATACTCTGAGGGAGTCTACGCCCGGCGAGAAAAACTTCAAGAGGTGCCTCTGGAAGGGCCTCAACAGAAGTCTGCAGTCCGGAAAAACATCCACTAGGCTCGAGAGGTAGCCTAGAAATTGAAGCCAGCGCTTGACCCGTACTCTGTGCAATAAGCGCAGGGACCGAGCGGCTGACGTAATCGTCCGAATTCTGTCGCGGCTTGGGCGAGCGACCTGATTCGGGATATCTATCTCCGCACCTAAGTACACTGGGGTACGGGGGGGGGGGGGAGACAGGTCCGATTTCTCCCAATTGATTAGAAACCCTAGCTCCTGAGTAGTCTAGAGTAAGAGGTACAACTAGTCTCGGAGCACCGACTCTGAATGTGCTACCAGAAGCCAATCGTCCAGGTAGACAAAAAGTCGGAGACCGCGCTTCCTTTGGAAGGCGGCTAGAGTCGATACTACCCGTGAGAAAATGCGGGGAGCTGGTTTCAGCCCGAATGGAAGGGCGCGAAACCTGAAGTTTTCGCCCTGGAAAGCGAACCCCAAAAGATCCCGCGAACGGGGATGTATTGGGATATGGAAGTATGCGTCCTTCAAAATAATCGAGGAATTCCCCCCAGCAGGGAGGGAATATCCCTATCCAGAATCCCTAAGGACGAGCGGGCCAGCTCTCTCCTACAGTTCGTGGCTTTGACGGCCGCAAGGGTCAGCTGTGACCACAGAGATCCCGTTAAGGAAAACAGGATCTCGTCCAAAATCAGCCCATCAGACTCAGAAACTTGAAGTTCTCGAGAACTGATTTTGAGGCTGATTAGAGACCCCAGATAAGCCGTGAGCCGCAGGCCAGATCTGGCGTGGGTCTCAACGTCCCGAAACCGCTTATCCTTGGCTGAGTAACCTCTACTCGTGAAATTCACACCAAGTCTCGCCCCAACATGATTCATGTCGGGCGAAAAATTCAACTGAATCTTGGGGACGGAAAACTGCGACGCCTGTTCAGCTAAGTTTGCGTAGGCAGCCTTGAAATCATCAGAAAGGGGTATTCCCGAAGAGGGAACCTCTTGACTGAAGAGGAAAGCCTGAGCCGAAACCGGCTGAGCCGGAGGGAAAGTCTCAGGTAAGTATTTCTCCAAAAGAGCCTGCGCGTCAACAGCCAACCCACGAGAGTGTGGGGGGACCGCACTGGCTTGAGACTCAACATCAGAGTCAGCATCAGGACTGGCTGTGTGAGAAACCTGACCCCAGGGGGGCGGATGTATCCACGAACCAAAGACCTCCTTACCGGGTGGAGCACCAAGTGCCGCCGGTATCGGAGTAGCTCTTGCCGGGAGGCTCTGGGCCTGCCGGGATTGAGCATGACCCTCAAGGGGCCTAACACGACCGGATAAAAAAGAGCCGGCGTGAGTAAGAGGCTCTTGAGAGCTTGGCACTTGCAAACCAGGGCCTGATATCGGCAGTCCGGAGCCGTAAAACAGTAAACCGGTGCCAGAATTCGACAATTCGGAGCCGGATACCGGTAGACCGGGGCCGGGAATCGGCAAACCGGAGCCGGTACGCGGCAAACTGGAGCCAGAACCCGATAACCCAAGACCGGAAACCGGTGTGGGGTCGGGAATAGTCGAACCGAAACCGAATAAATCCGGTACCTGGTTCGGATTACCCGCGCCTACGTCCAGGGCGGGGTCAGAGCCACCCGCGGTCGGTTGAGAGGTAGGGGGTAACCACCCGCTCTTCTCGGCAACTATCTTCACAAGGCGAAGAAGTTCAGCCTGTTCGACCGGTAAGGGAGGAGGATCTGGCGTCCCGTGTCGGGAGGCCTTATCTTTCTTCCTTGTCAAATTTCTAGGTTTGCTAGATTTTGACTTTGAGAGAGACTTGTTCGACTGGTGCCTTTTAGACTTCACGCAGGGAGGGCTTGGGCCCTCCGGCACAGAAGTCGGCTCCATGACCGTATCCGGAAGGCCTTGCTTGGCAGGGCCATCGTCGGATAATGTCTCATGACTACCCACCCGTTTGGAACGAGGGGTAGCCTTCTCTATAGTGACAAAGGCTGAGCTATGGCTCGGCGAGTCACCAAGAGTATATACAGTAGATCACTAGAAGCTCCAGTGTCTATATTCAGGTAGGAACTTGTCGGGCATCCGACAGCTCCCCCTGTGAGGACGTGAGTTTCAGAGGTCGGACGACCGGCGAAACTTACGCCCTGCGTTCGGGGGCCTGCGGTCGTTAAACCGTCGACCCCCTCGTCGGGACCAGAAGACCCGACTGATGCTGTAATGCTGAACCCGGCCGCTGCCGGGCTAGCAAACAACATGTTGCCTGACCCAGTTCGAGACCCCCTGGACGCAGGGGTCCCTAACTTACCTCCCGACGAAAAGTCTGGGAAGATAGTTCCTGAACGAGTCGACGACCTCACGACCGACCCGGTAGAAAGTGTACTGCGTCTGAAAGAAGAAGAAGCCGTAACACTGGCTCCCGCCGAGTCAGCCTGCGTACTGGCTGGGGCCGTACGGGTAACCGGAGTGGAGGAAAAACTCATACCGAAACTATAGAGTCGATGTGAGACATAAACCTGAAAATATAAAACAAAAATTAAGTTATTTATACAAGCGCGCAAGGGTGAAAAATAAAGAGCTCACAGTATTCTTAAATAAGGGAATATAAGCACAACTAAGTGTGAAAGGGGAGCCAACTATCAAACACCCCAAGGGCTGTGCACGAAAAAGGAAATCCCCAACGACCCAAGCACGGCTACGTGCCAAGCCTGGATCGCCCGCCCAGCAAACGAGCGAAAAGCTATGTCACCGGGAGGAACGAAGGGGAAGAAAAGCGAGACAGAAAAATAACTAATTTCCTGTCTTAAAACAACGTGACTAGAAAATCCGTATCACAAATAAAATAAGCCTTAGCCTAAATTTGGACGGAAAAAATTATTAAAGCAGATAAGAAAGCGCAAAAAAAAACAGAGATAAATCTCAATTTTGGGCGCAGTGACTTATCTGACAATGTTCGCTCATCGGCAGCGAGAATGAAAAGAGGAAGATGGCGGGCGTGCGCTCACGCAGGTGACTATGGGAAGGCGGTATAGCGGGGTGGGGCGTGCGCGAATGTGACTTTTAAGTTTCTCGGTGGTGGCGTCACGGCCCCCCCCCCCCCCCCCCCACTCGGAGGTCAAAGGGACCGCATGCGTGTTCCCAAAATCTCCGGTAAAGGGGTACTTTTTGGGCGACACAACCCGGCCCATGAATTGTAAAAAAAAGGGGGGGGGGGTAATCTTTCACCCGGAGATTTCATTAAAAAAGGGGGTGTTTTTCTTTCTCTCTCTCTCTCTCTCTCTCTTCGACACCTGAGAAATTAAAAAAGGGGGATATGAAATATCTTGAAAAATTGATCAAATCCCAGGATCAAATTCCTGAAATTCCTGCTAGTTTTGATAGCTCATTCAGCCAGGATTATTTCATTTTGAAAATGTCATGAGATTTTCATTTTTCTTTGGTTTCTTATGACTGCATTGAGTTCTGAGATACCATTTTGAACATAAAAAACATCTCTTCAAAGGTATTGTAATGACAGCTTACTTGGGAGGGGGGTTGGTGTCTGTCCTGAGATATGGGGTTGGAATGAGAGCTCACCTGAGATAGGGGGTACATTGAGCAGTGTTCTGAATTTAGGGGGGTCTCCAAGGCAGGAAAAGCCCGCGCAAAGCCCGCGATAGGGGGGTTCAGAAATTTTGGCAGCCCTGAGATAGGGGGTGCTTTCAAAGGGAGGGAACAAGCATACGAGTACCCTAAATAATACTGAGTGGGGGGGGGGGGCGGGGGGGGGGGGGGGGCGGGGGTGGCGTAGTTTGGGTCAACTAGCATAATAGGTAGATACATCAATTTATTGTAGTAAATACATCAGTCGACTTGAAAATTTATGAGCCTTAAAATTCTGTTATTAGTACATCATTCAGTTTACTCTCTTCCCCCCTGCATACCTGCGTAACTCCATTTCCAAATACAATCCCACACGAAGTCTTCGCTCGTCATCAGACAAACTGTTGCTTCATACACCTAGAACAAAACATGCTTGGGGCGATCGGTCATTTTCAGCTATGGGTCCGAAACTCTGGAATGAACTCCCTCTACAATTACGTCAACTGTCGTCAACAAAAACATTCAAATCACAACTGAAAACGTATTTGCCCGCCCCCCCCCCCCCCCACTCAGTATTATATAGGGTACGCGTATGCTTGTTCCCTCCCTTTGAAAGCACCCCCCTATCTCAGGGCTGCCAAATTTAGACCTCCCTAAATTCAGAACACTGCTCAATGTACCCCCCTATCTCAGGTGAGCTCTCATTCCAACCCCATATCTCAGGACAGACACCAACCCCCCTCCCAAGAATGAGCTATCAAAACTAGCAGGAATTTCAGGAATTTGATCCTGGGATTTGATCAAATTTTAAAAATAATTCAGATCCCCCTTTTTTAATTTCTCAGGTGTCGAAGAGAGAGAGAGAGAGAGAGAGAGAGAGAGAGAAAGAAGATAAAAAACACCCCCTTTTTTACAATTCACGGGCCGGATTGTGTCGCCCAAAAAGTACCCCTTTACCGAAGATTTTGGGAACACGCATGCGGTCCCTTCGACGTCCGAGTAGGGGAGGGGGGGGGGGGGGGGGCCCGGGCGTATTTGTTCTCTTCGCTGCAATTATCGCAATATTTTAATTTACTATGTTTCGGAGAATTCTGTATGTATTTTTCTCTCTAAGCGCCATGACACCGAAAGGTGGACCTGTGCGCTATACAAGTAGCCACTATTATTATTATTATTAAAAGTTCTGTCCGTTGAATTTTTTTCTTGATTTGTGATCCCGAAAAATCGACTCTGGGCAATTTGCATAATTTGCATAAATCTACTTGGCTCCTTCCAGACAATATTTAATAGCGAAATACAATTAGCAGAATGTGTCAACTGATCTAGGTACTATTCTTTATGCGCTATGATACGTGACTGCAATGTGTTGTTCATCTTGTACATGTAGCCAGTAAGACATCGAAATGAGATTATGCAGTAATGTCGGATAATAATGGTTCGATACACCTAAAGTTGTTTTGTGGGGAGTAGAATCTATTTCAATGTTATTTCTTTGCAAGTAAATATCACCTAAATTCCATGCAAATGCCAACTCAGTTATAGGCCTACTTTAACAACTGAAAGTGTATTCCTTCAGTTAGAACATGGACCTACAGTACTCCTATATATGACTTTGAAAAAAATAGTGTAAGTAAAAGTACGTGTAACGGGGTTTGGCAGTGTTCAAATATGACGTTGAATTAAACGAGAATCAACCCTTTCATAGCAAATGGGCTTGAATCGCTTAATTACGGTTGGTTGGTTGGTTGGTTTGATCGTTTATTTAACCTGACTGTTAATAAGTTGGATGAAAGTAGAAAATCATTAAAAAACATATTTATTTAGTGTAAGTTTGAGATAAATCGGACAAAGAAAAAGAAGGTATGATTTTTTTGAAGTTGGGATCACGAGTGATAAGGCGACATTTGCATTGATAATGCGGTCATTTCCCTTTTGTTTTACATTAATCAAAATATCCCTTTTCATAATTCTTATCTTGAAAAAAAATGTTACTCATGATGAATCATGGACATAATGTCTATTCTTTCATTAAAGTAAGTGGGCAAATGGGTATTTTGGGATATTTTTTGACATAAAAAGGGGTTCGATCTCCAAAATATGACATCACACATAATGATCGCAATGCTAAAATGAGATTCACGTTATCATTAGTGATATCATTAGTGATATCATCTTTATATATTTTTTTTAACGAGTTTTATATAATTGTCACTACTCTCCCCTCATTTTCTGCTTCCTTTCAAATACAAATGTTCATAGTTATGTCCATCCCTTTTAACCTCCTGTGACTGAAACTGACAGGAAATTCAAAAAAGGGAAAAAGAAAAGATCGAAACATGAAGATTATAGTCACTCGAAACCCCTTAGCCTTACTTTCATTGTTAATGTTTAAAAAACTAAAAGCACTTTCAGCTGCTTGAGTATAATTAAGTTGGTATAGAGCCTACATGTATTTACATGGACTTAAATTAACATTAAAACTGGTTTCTACACCCCACAAAACCCGTAAATAGAGGTATTATCTGACATTACTGTGTAAACTCCTTTCAATGTCTCACAGGTTGCATGCACAATGACGAACAACACAAGCGTAGTCACGTATCATCGCGCATATGTACATGTAGAATACATGTAGTATGTAGATCAGTTGACACAATCTGCGTAAGCTGTCTTTCGCTACTAAATATTGCCTTGAAGGAGTCATGTAGATTTATGCAAATTATGCAAATTGGACAAAGTCGATTTTCCGGCAACAAAGCTGAATTGTTCGGCGACGACATGGGATCATAAATCAAGAAAATCTTCAACGGAAACAACATTTCTAGGTGTAATACAGACTAAATACGACTGTCAAATGGACTACATCTCTGTTCTGCCTCGAGTTGACTTCTACATCCCTTACTCTCTTTATCCCTTTCTTTTACTCCCCCAAATCTCTCTCTCTCTCTCTCTCTCTCTCTGTCCCAGCTGCCTCCTATTCTGCAATACACCGCTTCGGTAATATATACAAATTTTATGCATACCTTTCAAACAAAGGTTGTTCTTGACAACCTGAAAGCTTGCCGGACATAGCTACAAATAATGTATGCAAGCTGGATTCCAAGCATTGCGGCTCATTTATAAAAAGAAGGTTCATGGAATAGCTCGTCACTAGGTGCTCAGAGAATATACGTGCATAAATCTGTATACATTACATAAGCGGTCTATTAAAGGCCGGTCACATCTGTCCATTATGATAACTAGATTTTCAATTAAAAGTTCTTTAATGTACATCCGTTTTATGCGAGTATGCCCGTTGGTTGTTTGGTTGGTTTTATTTTCCGTATAAAAAAGATCATCAGTACACACTTATAAATATACATGTACAAGAATATAAAGATCAAGAATTAAATCAAGAATTAAACACAGAAATATAACAGCTGGAAAGCTCTGTTCAGAGCCATTAACTGAATGGCTCTGTTCTTCCTAGAGGTCCCCCTCCCCCCCCCCCCAAAAAAAAAAAAGAAGCAACGAACAAATATTAAAAATAACAAAACAAACAAAACTTGCAGAACAAGAAATGAATAAAATAGACATATATACTGTGATACAAAATATAAGAGATATATCATGTACACAATACCCAACTTCCATTCCCTAAACTTCTGTATTTCACATAACCCCCCCTCCCTATCCCGAATACACCATGTCCGTTGTTAATAGAAGAGCAGCTCTAAGAATAATGAAAGATCTCATCGGACAAGTCTGACCTACCCTTTAGTCATTTTCTCATTTCACCGTCTCTTATCCGTCTCTCTCTTGCCCCCCCCCCCCCCCTTTCCATTAAAAAAAATCTTCTCCCTCTCCTGTCAGATTTCATTAATCAAATTTCATTAAAATGACTTTATTGTTGTAGAATTTGTCCATCGATTTGCCAACAGGTGTATTCACAACCTCCAAAATGGGTTCAAAATGAGCACACATTTGCATGGGTACCACTTGTAGCTTTAACATTGCAGATACTTTATTTGAATTAAACATCATTCATCTCAACGTGTAAAACATCAGAGCACATTTGCTAGTCCATCTCCAAGAAATCCCTCAAGGATAAAGAGGACAAAAATACACCCTTCTCCATATAATCTTTACTGTACAGCTGTGAATACATTGTGCATTATTGCAGAAGTGAAAGGCAAAATGTAAACTGCAGGAGAAATATATTCACTTTGACACAATTTGACAAGATAGCAAGGAAAAAGACACCAAATATTGAGAAACTAGTTAGTAAAAGAATTTGCCAATCCCAAATTAGAAGGGGGAAACACATTTGGTGTAGGGCACAGCCCGTACCCCCTCCCCCACCCATTAAATAGAAAAGAGAGAAAGGAAGGGAGGGGAAAAGGGGAAGGGGGGAAGGGGGAAAGAAGATAATAGGACTCTCTTCCACACTCTCCCCTTAATCAATGACCTTGATAATTATGTTATCTACCTAATCAGTGCCCCCCATGAATCTGGTGCCCCTTAAAATGCCTGGAACCACACTACATGAATGACAAAAGCTGTCCCTATCAAGCATCGATTATGAATTACACTGTATATCGTGCTAAGAAAGGCAATTTAATGGTATAATTAAGTTGCTCACAAAAAGATGAAATGTAAATAAATTCCCCATTAGTGACAGATATGAGAATGTATAATCATTGTAAACAGGAAATTATATAGCATAAATAGCATGGCTTATGTGTAGTTTAACACTGTTTTTATTAAAAATAATCAAGTCTGATCTCTGTGTATTATCGTATGAGAGGCAGAAGGACTCACGTTTACATGGTGTTAACGCCCTTCTGAGCCTCAACAGACAATATATCAAAACCGATACTCGGTGGATTTCTACTATATTCTCTTCAGCATTATTCAGAAGCAAGTTTCTAAGTACTCCTTTCTTTATTACAAAAGCATACGGTATACAAAAAAGCAATACAACTTATCTGTCAATGTCTTGACATTGAGATAAATACTACAATAAATACTAACATTGAATGTGTATAACACATATAAACTTGGATAAGGAAAGGCAATACAGTGCACCTCTATACAGCCATTTTTTGTGATCCATCCTACAAAAGCATGTACATGTACATGTACATGTAAATGCAGGGGCGGATCCAGGATTTTGTAAAAGAGGGGGCACAGAGCCGGAAAAATACACAATTAAGGGGGCAATTTCTTTTGTGTATTTAACGTATGCCAGTTGGGTTTCAAAAGAGGGGGCACAGGCCGGTTTTCCCCCAATGTAGATCCGCCACTGTGTACATGTATACATAATCGGAAAATGGCGTTGAAGAGAGACATAATGAAGCTTTTTGTCTTGCACTCATCAGAGTATACCGCAAGAATGAACAGCAAGCCCAAATCAAACAATATACCGGAAACTAAAGGAACAAAGCATGCAAAATTTAAAACGGATTTTGAATGGCTGCCTGCAAGACGAAAAGCTTTTAGTATGTCTCTCTTCAACGCCACTTTCCGATTCTGTAGTACCAAACATCTTTTCAGTATACATTATCTTAAAATTTTCATGTAGTTGATGCAGCCCCTTCACCATTCATCTTGCGAATTCTCCACCTAACACACCCATACACCCCACACACACACTTGCAATTTAATTCATTCACTCAAAATCTCCACAAACTTGTGCTAACTCTCCTCAGCACATACATAACTTAATCCCATCTCCTTGGGCTTACTTAACCCTCTGGCCAATTATAACTGTCCCCCTACCCCCCCCCCCCCCCCCCCCCCCACCCAATGATAATAATATGAGAAAAGGAAAACATAAGTACATGTACCATATTGTTGAGTATTCATACTGCAAAAATATATCAGTGCATTATATAGAGGCAGAATGTTTCGATACATGAAGAGTTTTACACATGGCACATACCCTCAACCAATGTGGAATTCTTAACCATTTCAGGACAGGAATTATTTAAGGGCTAAATTGATCACATTTTGCTCTTCAAATTGGTAATAATGTTATGTTTCTTTTAGTGCTACATGGTTCTAATAACGTGTCATGTCTTTGAAAAGAATACAAATGGTCAGGAATTATGTCGAAAAGTTGAAAAATTCCCAATTTTGATTAAAAAACAATAATTTTGAACCTCTCAATGTGTTGCCAATTTAAAGATTTGAAAGCTTATTTTCATTTATAAAATTCCTGGCATCAAACGCAATATGGTCATGCAAAAAAAAATGGGCAAAGTGTGTGCAGAAATTTTTGCTCTTTCTACTCATGCATCTGGTATATTTTTTAGGGCCCTGAAACAAAAGTTATTGAGGCAAACCACAAAATGTGGTCAATTGTCTCGAAAGGGATAAAAAACCAGCCTTCCTGGAATAAGCCAGTTCGTTATTATAATCTCTGCATGTGCAGATAAAGGTCATTTGTACCGAGTAAAGTTGACCTTAATACGCTTTCATTTTGTACGCAACACGAGGCGAGCACCACTATGATTTTACTTGTTAAACAAGTAGCGCGTCAACCCAAACAAATGCTTGTGTCCGTACAAATTGGGGTCATTTCAGGGTCATTTGTACCATGTATCAGTTACAAACTGGCTTATTACTGGCTTTAAGTATGGTGTTAAAGGCTGGTGTTAGTGTTAACAGTCAAAAGTTAGCGCTAACTTCAACCCTCGCTTACTATTAATTTTAGTAGTCCAAAGGTGTGAAGTTAGCCCTAAATTTTGACTGTTAACACTAACACCAGATTTTAACACCATACTTAAAATCACCCATTGTAATGTACATGTGTATGCATCAGATGTCATATGTGAAGAATTCCACAGTATTTCACACGAGAGTTGTCTGGATATTCTTATCAAAGGACTAAAAATGGCCACATGCATCTACATGTACATGTACTTCACACATTTCGATTAACATCAATGTGGGTCTTGAAGTGGAAATTTGCATGCACATGTCTAAATTAGAGGAGTCTTTTCATAAAAGCCCACCTTGGATATATGGGTTAAGAACCCATACAGTCACCAGAAGAGCACATTCTCTACACTTAAATATAGTCATCATAATCCAAATCAGAAAAACAGTGATGTACAGTACCTGAATTGGGAATAGACAGTTCAGTTAAGTACTTCTCAATAGGCAAGATTTTTAAGAATCAAAATACACGTCAATGCAATAGGTTTGGAGTGGTTTGTATTGGTAAAGGCAGTGAACTATTCAAATGTGAATCAGAAAAAATATCTTTCACACAGCTTAGAAACAAAATATATCATGGGCCAAGTATTTTTGAACCTTGTAAATATGTGATGAAAGTAAATAATATGAATTGATAATATCAAGAATGGCTGTGCATAAAACGTTTTACAGAATACAACCATATCAATTCTTATCCTCCGATATTAACTTCTCATATATAATGCAGTTTGACCTCACGTAAATATGCACCTTCTCTTTCCCCTTGTTTCAAATGTTTCACCTTGTACATATATTCAAGCAAAGCTACATGTCAGTAGAACTTCGCATGAAAGTGAGTTTCTCTTGGCCAACTGTTTGACAAGAATTTATGTGGTAATCCATGACTACAATGACTACCAGAATATTGTTAACATTCCAGTATATCATTAAAGATAAATCCTAGTTCTGGTTACGCGAATACATTGTGAAGAAACTGTCTCAAAGCAATAAACTGCTTCGGTAATGTATGCAAATTTTATACATACCTTTTAAACACAGGTTGTTAAGAACAACCTGAAACTGGATTCCAAGCATGGAGGTTCATTTATAAAAAGCAGGTTAACCCTATATAGCCCGGGCTATTTTGAAACTGCAGAGCCCGGGGGGGGGGGGCTAATTTGGCCCCCCCCCCCCTCAGTTGATTTATATGTACGTGTATACTCTGATGAATATATATATATATATTTATGCAATGTAGCTTAAAATTCAATGTTGTAGTTTATATATAAATATATAATTATGTGTTTACTACTCTGTTCAGCGCCATGAGCGTCACTTGTGACGGACCTGAGCGCTTAATAAGAAGCCACTATTATTATTATTCATTATCTCGGCCATTTATAGACCGATTGCGACCAAACTTAGCGTGTTCGTGTCTCATCATGTATTGTGCAAGAATGCATAGTCAAATTTATGATATACATTTCTTATTTAATTATGCAAATTTTTTCAAGGAATTCTCATTTTTTCAGTTTTCCCCCCATTTATGGAGAAAATGCATTCAAATTTGGCATTTTTGTAGCTTTTCATATAATCTAAAAGATAGCTAAGTGAATTTGACTATGTGCATTGAAATTTCATATTCATAATTAGATTAATTATGCAAATAAGCTAATTTTAAAATTCTTGGAAACCGCCATTTTTTTTTATATTGGTCATGAATATGTGCTATATCTCCGCAACCGTACCCCCGATTTTCACAAATAGGGTCTTAAAATGTGCGCGAGACGTGAAAGAAAAAAGTCATGGAATTTCAGCACGAGATCTTTTCGCGTTAAAAAATTATCGCCAAAAATGTCGAGGGGGGGGCTAAATTAGCCCCCCCCCCCCCCCGGGCTATTCAGGGTTAATGGAATAGCTCGTCACTACGTGCTCAGCGAATATATGTGCATAAATTTGTATACATTACAGAAGCTATCTATTGGGAAAGGTTAATCATGTCTACATAGGAATTTGTATATGTATGTGAGGTTTTGGAATCATCAAAATGATAAGAAATAATAATAATCGTAATAATACATGCTATTTCTAAAGCGCCATTATCCATTTTAGTTAAATGCTCAAGGCGCTTCAGAGCAATGAATTGAAAAGAAGTTGACAAGACAAAAAGTGAGATGTCTGTGTTCAATAAGCACCATTGAATAAATATGTCTTCAGGTTGCCCTTGAAGGAGCTCAAAGAATTTGATTTTTTGATAGTAATAGGAAGAGCATTCCATAGAACGGGCCCCGCAAAAGCAAAGGCCCGATCCCCCCACTTTTTCCTAGACAATGGAACCTGCAGTAAATTTGTATCAGATGAGCATAGGGTACGTGAAGGAACATATTTATGTAACAAATCCAAATTATATTTTGGGGCCGTACCGTTAACAATATGAACTAGATGAATATTCGACCGCGCGCGGTCGGAATTTATGCCTCCGCCATCACCAAATTGGAAATGTATGGCATACATGTACACTCTAAAAAGGATTGGTCCAACAAAATGACAAATCTTTTCACTTAAAATGCACAGGAGACAGAAAAATTTATTTCATTTTATTTTCATATAAAATAAATTGACCTCTGACCTTTGACCTACTTACCCCAAAATCTAATCAGTTCATCTTTCTATGGGTATGCATACTGGTACCAAGTTTTAAGTTCTCACCTCAAACAGTTCTTGAGATATCGCGGTAACGGTGCTAAAAACCAAGAATTTCATGTAATTTCATGTAAATTGACCTCTGTGACCTCTGACCTTTGACCTCCTTACCCCAAAATCTAATCAGTTCCTCTTTCTATGGGGATACATACTGGTACCAAGTTTGAAGTTCTTACCTCAAACAGTTCTTGAGATATTGCGGTACCGGTGCTAAAAACCAAGAATTTCATGTAATTTCATGTAAATTGACCTCTGTGACCTCTGACCTTTGACCTCCTTACCCCAAAATCTAATCAGTTCATCTTTCTATGGGGATACATACTGGTACCACGTTTGAAGTTCTCACCTCAGATAGTTCTTGAGATACCGCAGTAACGGTGCTAAAAACCGGTAATTCCATGTAATTTCATGTAAATTGACCTCTGTGACCTCTGTACTTTGACCTACCTACCCCAAAATCTAATCAGTTCCTCTTTCTATGGGGATACATACTAGTACCAAGTTTGAAGTTCTTACCTCAAACAGTTCTTGAGATATCGTGGTAACGGTGCTAAAAACCAAGAATTTTTATGTAATTTCAGGTAAATTGACCTCTGTGACCTCTGACCTTTGACCTACTTACCCCCAAATCTAATCAGTTCATCTTCGTATGGGGATACATACTAGTACCAAGTTTGAGGTTCCTACCTCAAATGATTCTTCAGATATCGCGATAACGAGGAGTGGGACGGACGGACGGACGCACGGACGGACGCACGCACGGACGGACGCACGCACGGACAACCCGAAAACATAATGCCTCCGGCACCCACCTTCGGTGGGCGGAGGCATAAAAACGAAGAGAAGCAATTTAAAGACAATGCGCTCCCTCACGGGCAACCAATGGAGACACTGTAAAATTGAAGTTATATGATCGCGTTTGGTAGTATGGGTAACGATACGTGCTGCTGCGTTTTGCAGTTTGTGAAGTTGAAAATCTGGTAAACTATACAAAAGACTATTGCCGAAATCAAATCGTGATGAAATCAAAGAATGAACCAATTTCAATGTAGCGGACTGAGTCAAATATTTTCGAATGAAACCAATGGATGAAAAGCACATGCACTGCATACAGAAATGGGTATATGGGACCGCACACACAATCACGCATGTGGAATGAATGTTTGTCCGAACACGTCAGGAATTTCTTGTCATATTTCAAATATGAGGGCATTTGATGAGCAATCTTTTTCAGGGGACATTTCTACTATGATATTCTTCCAAACTAACATAAAAAGAAAGCTCACAAATTATTTTTTCACAATAAGCCACTTCGGAGATGCAATCTGAGCATGAGCAGATAAAGGTCATCTGTACCAAATTCTAAAACCCACTGACACTAATATTCGATATGTGCTCATGAATGTCATGTAATCATTATTCAATTATGCACTAATGGTGCATTGCATGATATCCAGGTGGAAGTATTCTTTTTAAAGGGGGAAACAAAAGCTATTCATGAGGCACCTCTATCACTCCCAGAGTTATTTTTCTGAAGTGCACATAAAGGGACCCTCCATGTCTAAAATATCTGTGGATATTTGGGGTCATTTGTACCATGCGCTAACCCCGAACTGGCTTATTCCCAGAACTCAACCTTCTCTTTTAAGAGAAGAGAAGTTCTGGGAAAGGTGAAAAACAACATTTTGGAGCTTTTTTACTCTTTTTATGTCAGCTTAGAAGAACATTATCATAGAAATGTCCCCTGAAAAGGATTGCTCTTGAAATGCCCTTATATTCGAAATATGAAGAAAAATAGCTGAAGTGTTCGTGCCGAACATTCATGCCAAATGTGTGTACAGTCCCATATATCCATTTCTGTGTGCAGTGCATGTGCTTATCAGCGAGATATAGTCAGTTTGTTATCATTTTGATGATTCCGAAACCTCCCAGTGTACACCAATTCGTATGTAGACATGATCAATCTGTCCCAATGCTTTGAGACAGTTTCTTCCACAATGTAGTTGCATGACCAGAACTCAACTTTTTCTTTAAATATGAAAGACTATCATACATGTATATGTAGCTAGATATGACTGAAAAAAAAAAAAACATTTGACTATCTCTCGAAGGTTTCAGTTCTTTTATAATCTGCACTTGAATAACAGTTTACAGGAGATAAATTTGATATCACAATACTTAATCAAAATCTTTAATGATAACTTTGAGTACAATGCATAAAATGCACAGAGAGCAAATACTTGCATCTTAACCCCTACCATGCCGTGGGCGGCAAATCCCGCCCAAAATTGAGTGTTGAACATTTTGTTAAGGCTCAGAATAGCTTGAAAATTCTTCCTCATACAGACACATGTGCCATCAGTCCAATGTTTATTCCTATGCAATATATCTTTGCCCAGTTTGCTCGAGAAAAAGAACTCTTTGAAAGTTAATATTTAACTCTTGAAACTTAATTTTTTGACATTTGCTCAAAAGTGTGGTGGCATGGAAGGGGTTAATATGGAGTGCCTTTTGGAGGAAACTGGTAACCCCAGCCCCAATTTACCATCCAAGAGCAGCAAACAGAATTTACTTGCTCTCTATTTTTATGACTTATGCTTCATTGGTTAATAATACTAAAACAAATTAATAAGTGTTAAGCTTTCATTGAATGCCACCATTTGAAGTAACCTTTGAAAGTAAATGAAAAATATTTTGAATCCATAATCTTTTAACTGAACCTCTAAATAGCATTGCCGTGAAAAAAGACAACTTGAAGAAGAAACTTTACTTGGCATCAAGATTTAATGATCTTCCGTGACAGAATGGAATGAGTCCTTAGCATGCTGTTGATTTGTTGGTTTCTGTTGTCTTATCCTCCATCGCTCTAGGACTAGAGTCAGTACTGATACCTGATGAATTACAAAAACAAAATAAAAAGTGAATTATGAGAAAATTGCACTTATACTATACACACAAATACTACAAGAAGACACGGTTTATTCACAAAACTGTCAGCTTTTAATTTCATTGTAGTCAAATACAATCACCAAATACAAATCACCACCACCACTACAACACCATCACCACCATCATCAGCATCATCATCATCACATTACAACCACTACACCATCGCCATGACCATCTCCTTCATCATCATCATCACCACCACTACCATCACCACTACCATTATCATCATCATTATCACCACCACCATCATCATTACCATCATCACCAACACCACCATTATCAGTACCACCACCATCACATCATCAGTGTCCACCACTACCACCACCACCACCACCAAAACCACAATCATCATCATCATCATCATCATCATCATCATCATCATCATCATCATCATCATCATCATCATCACCATCCTACATTGTACCTGTTGATTCCCCAGCATGACTACTCCTTGTACTGGGTGTGGCTTTCTTGCGTGTGAATGTGATGGATGATGCCTCTTCTCGCTGACAAGGCTCTGCATTGCTACTTACAGCTGCAATACCTCCACTCGATTCACTCCCATCTGCAGTGGGGAATATATATTTTTAAAGATATATCTCCATAGTCCTTTATGGTTTTTTTTTTTTAATCCTAGTAACTGGATTTTTAAGCACAAGCAGCACAAGAGCTGCATTATCTCCACTCCTTGAAAAGTATTCAAATAATTATGAGCACTGTTCAAGAAAATGTACACGCTGGATAATGGCAAATTGGTATTGACAATGGCTTGATGTAATCCTCCAAACCTAGCAATTACTACTGGTTAGAGATCAGCAATTACATCAATTTCTTGCCTATTGAAGTCAGTACCATGCCTGGAAATAAAATTCTGAGAAGTTTAATCGAAATACTTTTCGACTTTTATACTCACTCTCTGGCTGTGTTGAATTATTTGAATTCCTGTCATTCCTTGTTTCTAACTGGTTATTAAGAGCACTGCAAAGACAAAGATAGGAATGAAAAAATCAATTCTAAAATTGTTCTATTACATACTACAAGATCTTCTTAATCATGTGTGACGAATATCAGTAAACTAATATTGGACTTAAACAGTAGCTATACAAATTAACTTAACATATTAATAGAAATTCAAATGTTTCAATGTTGAAGAGCATGTCCACTAAGACATCACATTGTCACAACCTCAAGCATCACCATCATTTATCATAATCATCACCATCGTCGTCACCATCTTCACTGTTGTTGCCACCTTCATCATCACTATTGCAATTGTCAACATGATAATCATCATCATTTGACAGTACTATTACCTACGCACCACAATCTGAATCCAAATCACAAAAGACATTACCACAACCGTCCTCCACACTGCAACAATTTTCATTGAAACAAGTATCATTTGAAGGTCATATTACGAAAATTGACCTGCTGTCAGTCGCTATAATTCATTCCTATATAAACTAAAACACTCTGAACCTCACAAACCTTGTACTGAGGATTTTCTTTTCCTACCAGGTACCCATGTATTTCACCTGTGTGGAGAGTGGGAAATATTGATTAATGCCACGTCAAAAGACATTAGTTTTGTATCGGGGATTTGAACCCTGAACCATGAGCTTTCATAGTACGCTGACTTATCCACCAGACCACAAATTGATACATGTACATATATGAGAATTCTCACCTGATTCTGGCCATGAGCCTAGCAGTACTGAGGTCATCCAAGGCAGACTGAAGGTCACTGGTACAGGTTGAAAGGTCAACCAGCTGACCGTCTTCTACGCTGAATGATGCTGATGCTGTATTTGCCTCTTCACTGCCGTTTTCAGCTTGACCGGGTGATTCTACATACAGGTATGGAATTTTTACATAAAAAGGCTGAAGTGTTGTTTTGCGCTGGTCTTGAGAAATGGCCCAGATCAAACAATGCTGCATTCATCATACCAGCTGCAGCATTTATCAGATCTACCAGATGCCGAGAAAAATTACTAAGACAACAGAATATTTGTTAAGCATTTTAATTATTTTCTTCACTTTCTTCTTTTCAACGCAATAATGGCAAAATATTAGATGTACAAATCTTCTTATGGGGTGTTGCAAGAAAGTTGCGATTGATTGCAAGTTGCAACTGATCGGTACTGACCAATCAAAATCATTGTTGCAAGCGCATCTTCTTGAATGGGCAGACCCTGAACCATTCAGAATGGCTGTTCCAATTTGCTTTACAATTTGCAATCGCTTGCAACTTTCTTGCAACACCCCATTAGTTTCAATTAGATTCAGTAAGAACATGCACGGTAAGTCTTGATAAATCCTCAGTGCATTGTTAAAAAACAAAAAAACTTGTTAGAGCTCTTTTTGGAGTTTTTATATAAAAGAGTGAGATTACTTCAGGATTTCTTTTTGTTCCCCCTTTCTTTTGAGAGATACATTGCTCTCTGATCCCAAGCATTATTTCACTCCCTTTTCAGAGTGCATCTATGTAACTATCAACTTACAATACACTCTCTGAACATTTATCAAGGGCAGACTTACCACTGTCTACTGCTCTGTCCACCTTCTTCTCCCCTTGACTGGTAACTTCTGTGGAGAGCTGGAGAGAGATACTCGGAACTGGCTTGGTCTTAGGCTTCCAGAAGTATGGGAACCCTACACAAAGTGAAACAAATGACAATGAGAAAGAACGTTGCTTGAGTCTATGACATTGAAGAAAAAAAATTGCCTAATACAAATAGTATATGCAAATCAGAAGATCTTATCCAATGGGCTTTTCATTTTGCAGGATAGAGTCTACATGCATAGTTGCCTAGTTAAATTCAGATCATAAAGCAATTAGATTTTCAATGTATAATTAAAATATGTTACACTTGTCGGGCTACCCGAATAACAATATCCATTTCTAAAAGAAGTGACATCCAACAAAATTTTACTTGCATCTGTTTTATCCACTAAATATCATTCAAAATGATTTTGAATAAACTATCATCTGGGGAGCGTTTCATCAAGCGTTTTGTCAGTGAATTTTACTGACAAATTTGCTCTCAGCCAATCAGATGCAAGGATTTCAGTAGCTTATAACAGTTGTCGGTAAAAATCACAGACAAAACGCTTGATGAAACGCTCCCCTGAAGTGATTTTAGACTGATAACTTCAACATTGACCGCGAGGATACTAAGCCAAGATAACTCAGGCTGCAGTCTAGGGAAGAAGTAGACTGTACTAAAATCATATATAGTATCACGTTAAGTCAGGGTGAAGACACAAGGGAGGTTATGAAGGAACTCACCCAGCGCAGTGTCGGACTTGGAGCCTCCCACGGCCCCTGCTGTATCCTCCGATCCTTCCCCCGGCTCAGCCCCAGACGACGGGACATCTAACGTCGTTAGACCCATGTCCAGCATGCGTGTCTGGATGCGACGTAGGATGGAGTCCGCTGATAGGGGTCGCCCTCGCTTCTCACGTTCACGTTTGTCCTTGCTTGACTTGGCATGGACTGTTGTGGAGATGAATACAGAGATTATAAAATAGAGCACCTGCCAAAAATAACTTTGCTACAAGGGAAAAATAATACCAACATCTTTACAAAATGCTCTTTCCAAATTGAGGTTTCAAACCTATTTCTTGAGCACAAGACCGCACTTTTTTTTATAACTGCAAGAAGAAACCAAAACAAAATAATTTTCTTTATGTATATTTAAATGCTTACATTTGTTTGTCTGTTTGTTCATAACATATTTTATGTGAAATGGGAGCAATTTGTTATATATTTAAAGAACAATTGTTAAAATAAACTAGAAATGTGCATTGCTGGTGCCGCGCAATGCGAAATGTATCACCCGGCACTGGCAGCAAAGACCCTCCCCAATCCCCTCCCTCAAACAAAAGGATGGTGTAGGAATTGCCGCCAGTGGCCCGGAATATTGTCAACACTAGGAGCAGCATTACCAAAACGATTTGTGCAGATTAGAGTATAATGCATTTTTATAGAAAATTCGGAAGAAATATGACCTCAGAGCGCACATAAGCCATCCACTAAAATATGACCTTTGATCCTACGAAAGACGGAACACTGGTGGCAGCATGAGACACCTTCATGCAAAATTTGAACAAAATCCGTCAAGAAATGCAGAAGAGTGCAAGAAATGGAAAAATGACCTTTGACCCTATAAAGGACGGAACAATGAGGGCAGCATCACCAAACAGTAAAGATGTGTAGATTATACCAAGATACATCTCCATACAAAATTTGAAAGAAATCCATCAAGAAATGTGGCCTGCAGAGTGCACTCACGCCATGCCCTGAAGTATGACCTTTGACCCTATAAAAGACGGAACACTGGTGGCAGCATCACCAAAAACTATAGGTTTTTAGATTACACCAAGAGGCACCTTCATGCAAAATTTGAACGAAATCCATCAAGAAATGCAGAAGTAAGAGTGCAAGAAATGGAAAAATGACCTTTGACCCTATAAAGGACGGAACAATGAGGGCAGCATCACCAAAAATTAAATATGGGTAGATTATACCAAGATACATCTCCATACAAAATTTGAATGAAATCCGTCAAGAAATGCAGAAGTAAGAGTGCACAAAAGGGACAAATGAGCTTTGACCCTATAAAGGACGGAACAATGAGGGCAGCATCACCAAACAGTAAAGATGTGTAGATTATACCAAGATACATCTCCATACAAAATTTGAAAGAAATCCATCAAGAAATGTGGCCTGCAGAGTGAACTCACGCCATCCCTTGAAGTATGACCTTTGACCCTATAAAAGATGGGACACTGGTGGCAGCATCACCAAAAAGTACAGGTTTTTAGATTACACCAAGGGACACCTTCATGCAAAATTTGAACGAAATCCGTCGAGAAATGCAGAAGTAAGAGTGCAAGAAATGGAAAAATGACCTTTGACCCTATAAAGGACGGAACAATGAGGGCAGCATCACCAAAAATTAAACATGTGTAGATTATACCAAGATACATCTCCATACAAAATTTGAACAAAATCCGTTGAGAAATGTGGCCTGCAGAGTGCACTCACGCCATGCCCTGAAGTATGACCTTTGACCCTATAAAAGACGGAACACTGGGGGCAGCATCACCAAAATCTATAGGGTTCCAGATTTTACCAAGAGACACCTTCATACAAAATTTGAACAAAATCCGTTGAGAAATGTGACCGCTAGAGCGCACACAAACTATCCCCAAAAATATGGCCTTTTACCCTATAAAAGACGGAACACTGGGGGCAGCATCACCAGAAACTATAGGGGTCCAGATTTTACCAAGATACACGTCCACAGGAAGTCTGAAAGAAATTCGTCGAGAAATGTGACCGCTAGAGCGCACACAAGAATGTGACGCGGCGGCGGCGGCGAAACGCTGCTGAATCCAAAGTATCCTCCGGCATACTGCCGGGGGATACAATTACATCATATCTTATTATAGAATGGGTTTCAGAATCCCTGCAATCTCATTGGTCAAGAGCTGTGCCTTGAATTTTACTGGCCTGCACGTTCGATATCAATAATTATTACGATCACTGACGATAGCCACTGTAAACATGCTATCGATATTTATTTTAGCGAGTGCGAGAGTCTGAGCTGAGAGCCGCGATATACGACTTTTTAATGACGGAGAATTGTAAGATTTGAGACAAAATTCAGATGTTAATGATAGTTGACTTCGGATTCTGATGGTAAGCCCAATAAAATCCGATTATAGGTCTACCTGTTTAAAAACAAGCAAACTGAAAAGGCGATTAAATGAAAATTAGTGCAGTGTGAAACTGAAACTTCAAGTTCAAGGAGAGGGTTACTGTGTAGTACCGTACGCTGCACTGCACTGTGCAGTGCATACGGTACGGTGATTCACTACAGTCTACAGCGCAGCATACACTGGTCTGGGCTGGCCTGGATTATGGGATGACCAGACTTAAAATTTGTTGATGCAAGACTAGAAGTTCTCTTTGCATTAATTCTTTAAATTACTTGCTTTAATGTAAATAGACTAGATTATATCTAACTTGGGCTTGTTGTTGACACTGACAGATTCTAAAATAAAAAAGTTGACAGTCATGACATTAGTTAGCTTAGCCTTAGGGTCAACACTGAAATAAAATGAAATTCTGAAATTTAACCTTAAATTAGCCAGATTTTCAGTTCTCTATGGAAGTCATTAAATTTCTAAAATCTATTTATGATGCATGGAAATGATTTACCAGTGCAAGCATGAAGCAGTGCCTTGTATAAGGTTTTTTTCTCTTATCATGCGTCCGGTAAATTGGATCATGCGTCCGGTAAAATTTGGCCGGTAAATTGTTGCATGATACCAGTAATAATGCCATTTATCCTGTACGCCCATTCTATAAAACAGATGATGCACAGATTTATTTCGTGGGTCGGTAGAATTGTTTGCATTCGGTAAATTTGGCCTGGTCTAAAACACACTCGGCTGCGCCTCGTGTGTTTAAACCATGCTCAAATTTACCTTATATGCAAACAATTCTACCGACCCACTCATATCTGTGCATCATCTGTATACTGTCAAAAGCTATTATCATTTACAGATAAAATAGAACAAAACACAACATCATCTTTAATGAGGAAAATTAGTATTAACATTATTTAAGACAAAACATTTTCAATCTAGGTACAGAAAATACACATATCAACATGGATATCACAGTGCTACAATGTACACATACATGAAACAGAAGTACAAAAAGTGACAGGATTATTATAATGATTACACAACTCATGTAAAGGGCTCGTCACATATGTCTGATAACGATAACGATAAGCGTTGTTAATGTGGAAAAATGAATAGGAATTCTTTATGGTAGGTCAGACTTCTCTGATATATGGTAAGAAGCCTCCCTCACCGGTTTTATTGTCTCGGTGGAATCGCTCGGCCACCGATATTTTTCAGGACAGAGCTCACCGATATTTCTGAGAGCCAATCGTTTTCACTCCTTCGAAGTGACGTTAGTTCAGAAGATTCAGTGTCCGTCGTGCTTGAATGACAGAACCCACAGATTTTACCGTTAACGTGTGACCACTTTTATTGTCGTTATAGGTACATTTTATATGCACATATATTACCGTCATCATTATAGGTATATTTTATATGCACATATATTATCGTCATCATTATAGGTATATTTTATATGCACATATATTATCGTCATCATTATAGGTATATTTTATATGCACATATATTATCGTCATCATTATAGGTATATTTTATATGCACATATATTATCGTCATCATTATAGGTATATTTTATATGCACATATATTATCGTAATCATTATAGGTATATTTTATATGCACATATATTATTGTTATCGGACAAATGTGACCAGCCCTTTAGAGAGACAGAAAGAGGGGAACAGAAAAACAGTGGAGAAGACTGAGAATATTTATTTTTAAATAAAGAGAGAGAGAGGGTAAATATATTGTATTTTTCACCATAAATTACAAAAATTATCATGTGTATGAATTTACACCTAATGCCTGGGTCACACCTTTTCGCATATTGCTGCGTTTCGCTGCGGTATGCGGGGTACATCGGTACGCAGCCGTACCCAGCCACACGCGGCAAATTTGAAGGTAGCAGTCACACTATTGCGTATCTAACTCATAGCTTATGTAGCTCGTTCTTCGTTCACTTGCTGCTTGCTAGCCGCTCGCACCAGTCGCACCACTTGGTCTCATTGCGTCTCACTGCGCAGCTACACGCGCTCCAAAAAAAGAGGTACGTATGATCACGTATTCATGCGCTAAGCCACTCGCTGTAGCTCGCATTCACTCGTATCCGCTCGTAGGCTATTTGTCCTGTGATTGCTTGCGATAGTTTTTAAATTGTTAAAATTGTTAAAATTTTAAAGCTAGTGAGTGACTAATGCAGGCCTATGCGCTAGTCTGCATATTGAGTATTAGTGAGCACGTTTCATTGCGCTTTATTGGGTATGACTGCCTTGTCTGCATTCGGGCAATACGCAACCAAATACGCAAAAGTGTGACCCCTGCATTAAAGGATGGACTCACATACCCCTAAACAGTGTGCAATAAATAGTGACCATATAGACGAGGAGGATATGAATGGATTAAACAAGGAAGCAAGAATGTTTGATCACCTCTTGACCGATACGGAGGCTTGGGCATGAACCCCAGGACGCTCTCCCCAGCTCGGGTCATCTCAAGAAGCTGCATCAACATGATGTCCTCCTCCCTCAGGTTCCGCATCACCGACGCTCCTTCTCCTTGGTGATGAGATGCTTGTTGATGGTGATGATGGTGGTGGTGATGATGAGGACGGTGCTGATGGTGATGAGAGTGGGGTGTGGCTCCCGCTCCCACTACAGAGGCTCCTCCTCCATTTCCACCGGTTGCTGATGATGCTGTGGCGGTGGTGGTGGTGGTGGATGATGATGAAAGTGTGCTTGAATTAGTTTGTTTGGATGAGGACAATGACGGTGAGGATGATGATGATGGGGACAGTGAAGGCGGAGTATCCTTACCAGACCCAGAAGGCATTTGGCTGGATGGCTGGGTCAGAGCGGAGGAGGATGTGAAGGTGGTGGATGCAGTGGAGTGCGCCGTATCCATGGTAACAGCATTAAGGGATGAATCAAGAGACCCATCTAGGGGACCTTCCTCAACATCCCATATCCTGGAATGTTCAACATCATTCTCACCAGACCTGGAGAAACCGCAAAAGTAAAGAATAAATAAAGAACAAATTCAAAAAATAATATACATCTACACAGGTATGGATGATGGAAGGATCGTGCATGACTGAGCAGGCACAATTTGTAACTGGTATCGCACACTGACGTTAAGTCCAAGGTTAAGGCAAAGGGCGGCAGGTTTGCATTTCGCAATAAGGAACTAGGACACAGTTACCATAGTTACACAATGCATTATGACTTTTATTATTAATCCCCTGATCATGATTATGGTGTCATATGAGAGTCTGAACTTTCTAATAATCTGTATTTTTGCTTAAAAGTTGGTTCTCAATGGTTTCTTGTCTTTTTTCATTCATAATGAACAATTGATAATAGCTATCCACTTGTTTTGGAAAATTGGGTTTCTGACAGTGCCACTCCAGATCAAATGATCGGTTGTGCGTGATTTGATGATCATGGTTTTTATGTCAAATCAAAGAAGAGAAAATGAACTATGCAATGATGTGTAATTTATCAATAAACTGGAGTTTCCTTTATTCAGGGACATCCTGTATAGTATTTTCTGAAATTATTAAGCCCAAACAGTCATCCCCCTCCAAGACTGATGACATTGCGGTAATAAAAGTAGCTCACATGGTCTCTTCATCGATGTCATTCTCTTCATTCAGAGGTCCACCCTCCAGGTCATCATGTTCCCCTCCATCAGCCACGATGACGGAAGCGACAGCATCGTCATCCTCGTCTTCGTCATCGTCGTCCTCCTCTTCTTCATCGTCATCAGAAGATGAGGGAGATGATACTGTCACGCTTGAGTTGTCACTCTCCTGCAAGGATTATGAATCACACGTTTCTTTAATTTCCATAACATAATTTCGCCTAAGGTATCAAAGATAAACATTGCGTTCAGGAAGGCTATACACTGGGGCAATCGTCTTCAACCATGCTGCCCTGAAGAAACAGCTTTCTCTAAGTAACAATAACAAGGATCATGATGAACAATTGTGATATGCGATTCATATCTGCCTTCATCAAATATCAAATCTAGTGATTCTAAACAATTTTCAGAGTGAAATATCACTACCACTACTCCAAATCACTTTTCATAGACCATTTAATTTATTAGATGTCATAGATGTTTCTTTCCAGATTCTCTGATGACGAACTATTTACTTTGCCTGTTATTTTTGTCTCCATCTACGGACAGAATCCACTTCCAATAACAAATTTGTTGCTAGGTCAGCAAGCCCTCATTGCGTACAAAGACTAGGAAAGAAATGTGAACGGGTAAAAAATGTCCACTGTAATGATAAGGAGTCAGAGAAGTTTATAACCAACCTGAGTATCATTGTGATCTCTACCGGAGTCGGCTTGATCACGACCTTCTGAACATAATTTGGCTTGAACACCATCGCGATCAGTGTCTGAAACAAAAGATATTATACATGTAGCTACTTCTCACAAGTGCATCCTAATAAAACAATAACATCTAAATGTTGCCTTCTGTGCTGCCTGGCTCAACCAACAAAAATAAATGGAGAAGTATGCATTCAAACATATACATATACTTCTGTATCATCTTTTCTTTTAATAAGATAAGAGCGATTTAGTGTTTTTACAACATCTGATTGAAACTAGATGAGGGAATTTCTTCATATACTATGCTTTATAATACAGTTGTTTTTTTTTTAATTACACATTCTTTCCCAACATCTTGAAGAATAATTTCTTTTAACATGTCATGTGGACAAATATACAGAGTCCATGACCCGAATTCACAAGAGGTTTATTTTAAACCATGGTTTAAACCACCATAAGCGTGGTACATGTACGCGAATGTCCTCTTGTCCAATGGGTGGACAGTAATACGCTTATATACGCTTAGTTACGATTAATTTAGTCCACAGCGGAGGTTTAAACCAAACCTCTTTGGTGAATTTGGGCCATTGTGTCATGACAAAATCGTAAATTCATCTGACTACAGTAATCACAGACCATCTTGTAGGATAGAGTCACTACCAAAGTGCAGGTGGCAAACAAACGTCAAATTTATGACACAAATCTTCTCATGGATATAGAGTACCGAAGTGTGACGTCATCAAATTTTGATTTTTGTATTTCAGTATTTTTATGACCATATTTAGGTAGAGCATGATGGAAAACGTTCACACATCAAATTTGACATGAATCAGTTCATGGTGGCCCAAGGTATGGCTATATGGATATCTAATTAGCCCCACTGAAGTCAGTGTAAATTGACCTGGTTCTTAACAGTTTAGAACCAGGCCAATTTAACATTGACTTCAATGGGGCTAAGGAGGTATTCATGCGGCCATATCTCGGGGCCCAATGAGCCAATTGCCATAAAATTTGGGATCTGGATGTTTTTCACCATGTTCCTTTGAGATATGGGATAAAAAATGTCAAAATGAAAAAATAGCTTTTTGTGACGTCATCACTTCGGTACTCTATTGGAAAAAAAATATCATAACAAAATTGAATATTATAATAGTAGGATTCATCACACTAAGCTTGAACATCAAGCTAGAACAGACTGAACCCTTAGACCAATGCTGATGGTAGCAGCATGGATATGATATGTATTAGACCTACCTGGTGATGATCGTTCAGCACTACTTTGTGTTCTTGATAATTCTATGGCAAGTCTCTGTGCAAAATGGAATAAACAGGGCAAAAAACAGATACATTTGACAGGTGAATGATTAACGTTACAGATTAATATGGAAATGAGAAATAAACACACATACACATCTATTTTTATGATGGCACCTCATACAATTCATTCCCAACTCTTATTCTTTCCAAGCCAAATTTCATATTTATCTCATAGATTGGATTCAGAATACCTGCACTTTACATCTGTCACTCCATAATGTGATGTAAATAAGACTCATATTGGCAGTGAATGAAATACACACATGTATAATTAGAGAAAGAGATAGAGAGAGAAGGGGGAGGGAGAGAGGGGGATAAAAAAAGAGAAAATATACTTAAATACATAAGTATTATCTTTTAAGAAGTCTCACTTTTTCTGTTGAAAATCCTCAAAGAGGTTCACTGCTAGCATAGCATTGTGAAAATTTGACCTTTGACCTACCTCTTTGAGGTCACTAATCTGTTGTACCGACTGTCTTTGTGATGTCTCCAGCTGGTTGATATACCACTGCTGGTCTCGGCACTTCTGATAGAATGTGGGCGGTCGCACCTGATAAAGAAAATGAAGACAATAAAGCTCAGTGAAGGTCTTTGCCAACTGATTTTATTTTTTTATTGTTTGACTGATTTAAAGGGCAATCCAACATCGGTGACAAGATGCTTTGTGTTAAAGCAGAAAAATAAGAAAAACAGGATGGTGAAAGTTTGAAAGTTTGAAAGGATGGTGAAAGGATGGTGAAAGTTTGAAAGAAATCGGACAAGGACTAAGAAAGTTATGGATGTTTGAAAAATGAGATCACTACATCTATACAAATCTCAAATTGGCAGTTTGGTGAGTCGAGGGTGACATTTTTGTGGACAACTCTCCTGTTTGTCGTACACAAAAATATTAATTTGCGGTTTTCTTCGAGGCGCTTTTACCCTCAGGGCAGGACTCAAAATATATTGCAGATAGCACATCGTTATAGGTCCTCATGAAAGAAAAAGATCCTACTGAGTAATACATTTTGAAAAAAAGTGACGTTTTCGTCATTTTGTGTGTTGGAGCGAATGGGGGAGTTGTCCACAGCTACCTCACAGTGACATTATTACCTATTCGGCCAATTTGAAATTCCCATATGTACAGTGATTACAACTTTCAAAAATTCATAACTTTCTTATTGCTTGCTTGATTTCATTCAAACTTTCATCAATCTGTTTCTCTGATTTTTCCTCTTTCTTTCAAAGCAACTTGCTACTAAGGTTGGATTTCCCTTTAAGTTTATACTGCACAGCTCCTTGGTTCTGAGAAAGCAAACAAATAACTATACAAAGATAAACACATATAGGGAACCTACAGCTAATATCCCTATCAGAAGAAATGGGTAACTGACTAAAAGCAGCACCACATTGTCTTAGATTTGAACCTGGGACATCTCTTCTACCGAGTGATTGAACCTGCAACATCAACAAATGTACAGAATCTGAAGTCTTTAAATATGAAGCAATGTGAATGTGAATGAATCTTCCATGAATTTCATGCAAATTCTTCCTACAAAAATGTCCCATGCTAATAATTACCAGAAGTTTGTTTATACAGTTTTCTACAATCCTCATTCCAAAGAAGATTTGCAACCTAAACACTTTGGACCAGTGCTCCTGTACTGAACAGCCTACCTGGAATTGTAGAATAAGAGTGTCTTCCTTGAGGTAGCCTTCACCAGCCAGCAGATCCAATCTGAAGAACCTGTTGTAGCCCCAGCACTCACCCACCTCAAAGTCTGAGGCAAACTCTCGTACAATGTTCCTACTGTTGTCATGCGAAGCCTGGTGGATCATTTCCACTCTGTACTCGTACCTGGCAAAGAACAAAAAAAAAAGCTCACTGTTTCAACATATGGCATCACACATATATTATAATCACTTTCAAAATGTTGAGACAAGGCAGAACTGTGTTTCAGATTCTTCAGAAACTCCACACACATCTAAGATTATGTTATGACTCTGCCGGTGCTATCATTAAGGTCATTAGAGTAAAGATATGCTGGAAAACATAAGTCAAAACTAGATGAATATTCGACCGCGCGCGGTCGGAATTTATGCCTCCGCCATCACCAGATTGGAAATGTATGGCATACATGTACACTCTAAAAAGGATTGGTCCAACAAAATGACAAATCTTTTCACTTAAAATGCACAGGAGACAGAAAAATTCATTTCATTTCATTTTCATATAAAACTAGAAATATTTGATAACAAGGCTAAAAACCAGCAATTTCATGTAATTTTATGTAAATTGACCTCTGTGACCTCTGACCTTTGACCTACTTAACCCAAAATCTAATCAGTTCATCTTTCTATGGGTATGCATACTGGTACCAAGTTTGAAGTTCTCACCTCAGATAGTTCTTGAGATATCGCGGTAACGGTGGTAAAAACCACTAATTCCATGTAATTTCATGTAAATTGACCTCTGTGACCTTTGAACTTTGACCTACCTACCCCAAAATCTAATCACTTCCTCTTTCTATGGGGATACATACTAGTACCAAGTTTGAAGTTCTTACCTCAAACAGTTCTTGAGATACCGTGGTAACGGTGCTAAAAACCAAATAATGTTTATGTAATTTCATGTAAATTGACCTCTGTGACCTCTGACCTTTGACCTACTTACCCCAAAATCTAATCAGTTCATCTTTCTATGGGGATACATACTGGTACCAAGTTTGAAGTTCTCACCTCAGATAGTTCTTGAGATATCGTGGTAACGGTGCTAAAAACCAAGAATTCTTATGTAATTTCATGTAAATTGACCTCTGTGACCTCTGACCTTTGACCTACTTAACCCAAAATCTAATCAGTTCATCTTTCTATGGGTATGCATACTGGTACCAAGTTTGAAGTTCTCACCTCAGATAGTTCTTGAGATATCGCGGTAACGGTGGTAAAAACCACTAATTCCATGTAATTTCATGTAAATTGACCTCTGTGACCTTTGAACTTTGACCTACCTACCCCAAAATCTAATCACTTCCTCTTTCTATGGGGATACATACTAGTACCAAGTTTGAAGTTCTTACCTCAAACAGTTCTTGAGATACCGTGGTAACGGTGCTAAAAACCAAGAATTTTTATGTAATTTCAGGTAAATTGACCTCTGTGACCTCTGACCTTTGACCTACTTACCCCAAAATCTAATCAGTTCATCTTTCTATGGGGATACATACTGGTACCAAGTTTGAAGTTCTCACCTCAGATAGTTCTTGAGATATCGTGGTAACGGTGCTAAAAACCAAGAATTCTTATGTAATTTCATGTAAATTGACCTCTGTGACCTCTGACCTTTGACCTACTTACCCCAAAATCTAATCAGTTCATCTTCGTATGGGGATACATACTAGTACCAAGTTTGAGGTTCCTACCTCAAATGATTCTTCAGATATCGCGGTAACGAGAAGTGGGACGGACGGACGCACGGACGCACGGACGGACGCACGGACGGACGCACGGACGCACGGACGGACGCACGGACGGACGGACGGACAACCCGAAAACATAATGCCTCCGGCACCCACCTTCGGTGGGCTAAGTCATAATAAGAACAACTCAATGAGAAGCATTACACAAGTCATGTAAATGAACTAAAAACACAGAAGAAAAACAAAACTACGATCACTTTCGTTGGAGGACAGCATTGCCTCTCGGTATCCATTGTAAAGGACAAGATTATTTCAACAATGGTAACATCCTAGTATCAATACTGGAAAATATGAAAAACGGTATTAAATAATGAAGTACTAGAATTGAAATATACTCATTGTATTGCCAAAATATAAATCTGAAAGCTTCCACAACTGATATTTCTAGTACTTTCAAAACGCAAAAAGCCTGAGAAGGAGATTATCAAAAGAGATGTTCCACTAAACCGTCCTTCCACTCCTTCTCATTGATTCCACTTAAGCACAACCAGTCCCCCCAACCCCGAAGACTTGACCCTTCTTTTCCACTGCAAAAAGGGGACCCTAAAACCCAATAACTGGTCTAGTCAACATCTCAATTAAGGTCTTTTCAAGAGATTCTTACTTGGATGTCTCTGGCAAGCCTGATGACAACTCAAGAAAGACTGATAGGTAGTTCCCTCTTACCACACCATTACCATCCTGCAAAAAAAATAAGAATGAACAAATCCAGGTATACATCATTACCATCATCATGCAATAAAAATTACTGAAACTTATGAACTGTACATTTTATATACATCATACATACAGTTAGGCTTTAAAATATTCTTGGGAATTTACTGAAAGAAAAGAAAGAAAATCACTGGTTTTGTTCTAATGGAAATAACCCATACAGACTTTAAAATATATCCTTAAAGTTTGAAAAGCCTAAAATGGCACATTACAAGAATTATCAGAATAAAAACTTGCAAATACAAGGTAAAACAAACTGAGAATGAAATTTTCAAGGCTGAATAAGACATATACATTCTGCAAATATAATATGCCAGGGGAGCGTTTCATCAAGCGTTTTGTCAGTGATTTTACCGACAGCTGTTATAAGCTACTGAAATCCTTGCATCTGATTGGTTGAGAGCAAATTTGTCAGTAAATATCACAGACAAAGCGCTTGATGAAATGCTCCCCAGATCATGAAGATGATACCAATTTCTGAACATGTACTGGGTAACTAAACCTGACAAGTCTTTGTTTACTTAGTTTTTTTTTTTTTTTTATGTGTTTAAAGGAGAATTATCCCCAGGCTTTTAAATGTAAATAGGGTCATAGTGAATAAAATAACATTTAATTTGATATAAAAATCACCGTTTTAGACCAACTGATGCCGTTGTAAGAGCAGAAAATAGAGACCACTTTTTACGATGTCTACTCCTACTGGCGGCGTCCATTTTCTCTAAATTTCCCATAAAACCTTGCGCGTGATGACGTAGGGGATGGAGAACTCACTAGCTAGTAGCTAGCTTGCATGAAGCGCGCGCTGCATATACACACGGTAAACATGGTGTATTGTCAAGCGTTCGGCTGTTGTAACTGTTCCAAGAAAACGATAGGGAAATCATTCCATCGGTTCCCAGACCCGCAGAAATGTCAGCAATTGTTCAAGCGTTGGGTGACCATATTGAACGTGGAAAAATTCCAAGGAAAATACTTCAAACTTGATCGGAAAAATGATGTGATCTGCAGTGATCATTTCACGGAGGCCGATTATCACGTAGATCTGCGGGCTAAGCTTATGCCCGGGCGAATCGTATAATCAAGCTAGTGTGTCCTGGAACACGTTTTACTTACGATGATTATTTTACTCTAATAAATGTTTTTCAAATGTGATAGTTACGTAGATAATATAAATTGATTTATTTAATTTAATTATGAAACTCTTGCGTAATTTATGTTATTATTAATAATAATAAACTCTTTTAAAAATAATGTTGGTGAACTATTGCGAGCCAATTACAATGCGCTACGGCCAACTCCATGCCCTACGTCACACAGCCCGATCACACCGGGAACATGGCGACGCTGCTTTACTCTCGAGAACAATAAAAATCGGAGGATTCAATCGACAATTCCCATCCTCTCGATTCTCGAATATACGATGTTTTTACTTTATCAGAAACTGTTTAGAATTCTGTTTTAGGTCAATGATAAAAGTCTCGTGGGGATAATTCTCCTTTAAGATTACATATATTGCCTCTAAAAGTACATACTCTCCATCATGTGTATGCATTTCAAGACAATAATTAACTGCATGGCGCTGCCTTAGTCAGAGTAAGAGAGTTCATTACAAGTTCAGCACGGAGAAGTACTTACTGGATAGACTTTCAGTCTCCAGCTGAGACCAGCAACCATCAGAGGAGGACTGTATACGGGATCAGCCTTATGTTGTAATGCTCTAAATAAACATACAATACAATATAATTATACACTTTACAGCCCGTATTCTCCAAAGGTGCCTACATTTAAGCCCCCGCCTAAGTGTGTAGATTTAAGCCAAATGTCACCCACTTTTAATCCTACAAAATCACCATGGACTCCCTCTAGTTCTGGAACTAAATGGAAATACAAAAACCTCACAATAAAATTGATTTCTGACGTTCATTTCATCCCAGAAAATAATGTTTCTTCTTTTTTTTGTTAGACAAATATAGTAATTTATACGGGACTTAGGGGATGACGAATGGCCTTCCATAAATCAGTGGCCTAAGTTAAGCCTGGCTCAACTAAGGCCACTTTCGAGAATACGGGTCTATAGGTGTATCTTATCATTGCTTCATAAATAACAAAATATACATCAATGATACTGTTGGGTCTTTTAATATCCCACTGAAATTTGCTTACAACAAGGTGTTTCCTGTGTGTTTTTCTAGTATTCTTACAGGAATTGGATGCAAAACTATTCAATAAGCCAGTTCGGGGTTAGCGCATGGTACTGAGATTGTACAAATGACCCCAAATATCCACAGATATTTTAGACATGGAGGGTCCCTTTATGTGCACTTCAGAAAAATATCTCTGGGAGTGATAGAGGTGCCTCATGAATAGCTTTTGTTTCCCCCTTTAAAAAGAATACTTCCACCTGGATATCATGGAATGCACCATTAGTGCATTTTGAATAATGATTACATGACATTCATGAGCACATATCGAATATTAGTGTCAGTGGGTTTTAGAATTTGGTACAGATGACCTTTATCTGCTCATGCTCAGATTGCATCTCCGAAATGGCTTATTAGAGTGGAATTTTCTTCAACAATACCAAAGATCTATACTCACATGAAGCTTGTAAGAACAAATCTGCTGCTGTCATATGCAGGGACAAGCTCACTGTAGATATAGAACATAAAGTACAACAATGTTTAGCATCAACATTTTTGGTGAACAAGAAGATTATATACTGCTTAAATCACTCAACATTTTAGTCACTAAACCACCCGGGACCATCCTTCTTATTACTTGCTGAACCGCCAGGGACCGCCCGTGGACTTTGACCTGTGTAACACTGCTACAGATATATTATAGGGAATATCAGGCGCTGAAACTTTGTGTGTGCTATCTTAAACACATAAGCCATTTAGAATCCGCACTGAAGCGATGCATTACTGTGGAAAGACTTCTTGGACAGCAGAGAGTCTATGCCGCAAGATGGTTTACTGAGACTAAGTTCAGTGTGTAAATGACTACAATACGCATAAGCCTCAGTGACTACAGGTTTGCCTTGTCCATAACTCTCCAAATGTAGGTCCGCTAAGTTTGTCTTCTTTTTTTAAAAACGAATGTAATAATGTGTTTAAACAGGAGAATTCAAAATTCCAATGACAACCAAATTACAGCATATCAAAATTATCTTTTTTTTTAAATTTTTTAAAATAAAATTAAAAATAATCATCACATAAGTAGTAATGCTTACGATTAGAGTTTCAATAAAACTAAGAAGCATCATTCTGCACACATATTCTATTTATGATTTTTGCAAATTCAAACTTTTGTTTAGATAACATGGAAAAAAAAAACCAACCTTGAATCGGTTCCTGTAAATATTTTAAACCCTGGAAAGAATTATGCTAGAATGCATTTTGTGATTGGTTGTTCAATATAGTCTGGAAAATTATCCACCATTATATAACACCTCTGTTACTGAGACGACTTTGTACCTTGTAAAGTCAGCTGGAACAGGAGCTGTGACGAAGGATGCCATTGGCTTCCGATGGACCTGGGTGAAGGTCTGTAGGACGTCAGCACTCTTGGCAATCAGTTCACTCTTAGAGCAGGAGTTGACCTGGTGCTCCACCTCATGTAGGAGAGATTCCAGGAGCTCTGTCTCCTGCATCAGGGAGTTCTTCTGACCTGGACATGGCAGGAGAGATAGGATGATAAAAAAATGAGGCCGTGAAAAAAAATATATACACAGGAGTGAGGGGCAATCAAGCTCTGGAAAGCCATAAAAGACCAACGGTAACAAAACAAAAGAATACATAACCCTTTTCACAAGGATATTTCTCATTTACTTGGGTAAATCCCAAACGAACTCCTGTGAATGAAAAGCATTTTTACACTGAAATCAGTCTTTGCTCAAAATAGCACCTTTGTATATGTATGATTTTTTTCTACTTCTCAATCCGAATAAAAGAGCTATGTCTTCAGCCCCCCCCCCCAAAAAAAAAAACAACAAATAAACAAAACAAACAACATATCATGGACACCTATTTACTAGAAGTAAGGAGTTTGGTGAAGATTCTTGATCTGTATACATATTTATCAAACACGCTCACTTGCAAAACATATTGGGAAGGTTATCATATGGAATCGCTGAATTGTTAAAAGTGGGACGTTTTCATCACTTAAATATTCCTTATTTACATATATTACATAAGAAAGAATAATTATCTTCTGTAATCCCTGTCAAATAGGGAAGTAATTAATATTCAAAATGATCTTTCATTTCTTCCTCATAAATACAAAGTGAACATCCATGGAAGATATGGAAGAAAAAACTTACTTCTTTAAAACTTTACAAGGAGAATGAAACTCAACAAACATTAGCTGATAATCATGTCGAAAATTGTCAGCCTGTTCAAAATATTGTGCAAATACTCTTATTTGATTACTCAGTAAGTAGAAAAATCTCTCTAAAGTTTGCAGATTCCTTGCTAGATATTATCCCATGGGGGATGCCATTTTGAAAAACTGTGATGTCATAGTAGTACATGTCCATTTACCTGTACACAATGGATATGATTGATATGTTGCATAATGAATAGCTGTACAACTGAAGCCACCAATGCAAAATGTCCAGCAAGGAAAGTGCAATTCTTTGAGACACTGCTCTCCTTCTAAAATAATCAAATAGGAGTAATTTCAAGATATTTGTAATAGGCTGACAATTATCTACATAATCATAGGCTAATGTGTGCTGCCTTTCATTCCCTTTTAATTCACTGTTGCCACTGAATCATACAGAGGCATGAAACATTTGAGGATTTGTACCACTTGCAAGACTCAAAAACTTGTAGTGCCAGTAAAAGTCTCTGGTTTCACAAGTACTGATTGGTCAGTCACTTCATAAAAACAAAAACCTATTTCATTACTATCAAATTCTGCTTGCATTTCGCAGAGTAAAGTAGTTCCTCCTGTTAAACACCTACCCATGAGAGTGAGAAGTTTACTCTTGAGTTGTGTTTCAAGTCTCGATATCATGAGTTCCACTGTATTCCTAATCTCTCTCACCCGGTCATCTTTGGCACTTCTGACACTGTCTACATTACGATCCTGAGAGAGAGAGAGAGAGAGAGAGAGAGAGAGAGAGAGATGGATGAGGACAGGTATCACAGATACATGTAACTACAATACAAGTAATAACAAAGTAGTACATTGTGTAGAAATCTATCCTAAAATAAATTTTACCCCCAAAATCTGTTTCACGGAAAAACTGATGATGATTTACTGCGCTAGATCAGCTTCAAAAATTTGTTATTTCTCCAAAAGAAAAAGCAATGTATTTCACTCCATGTTTGTTTTTCAGGGTGTTTTACTGTCCATAACACCTTCCATTGATTTTGCATCATGGCTAAATATTTACAAACTTGGGAAAATTCTGGAAAATACATAAAATTCTGGAAGTTGCATCTTTTGACCGAGATGTAATAGGACATGCTTTATAAGGTACAGTAGCTGGACTAAAGCCAAGATTATTTATACTTGGTATTACTCTGCAAAAAAGGCAAAGGTATAAATCTAATACTTAGTTGGCTTACAATGTCTTGATTAAGGCTGATTAGTTCTCGTAATCTTCTCCTCAAGGCTAGTTGTTCTTCTTGTATCTGTGATGCATGCTGGGCCCAGATCTCATCCAGTGGTTTGAACGTATGCCCGGAATGCTACACATAGAGAGATAGTATATAATATTACAATCAGTCATCATACCGGTATAGTATAGTATATCTACTTACTGTGTCTTGTTTGTCGGTTGGCCAAAGCAGAATTACACATATTATGCACTTTTTATACTTTCATACACAATATGTTAAAAGAGTTCAAGAAATTACTGACTGCTGTAAATTTTCTAGTAAGGACTTATTTGTCTTTGACAAAGAAAATTTTCACTAATTTGTTTTCAGGTCCCAATAGTGGCAGCATGACTTATATCACAAACAACCAACTTCTATACATTAAGATATATATATAAAAATGAAAACAATTACTACATGTATCACCATTAATTTTTTGAAGGTATAGCGGTATTCAGACCTATAAATTTCATAAATTTCATAATTCAACCCTACAGCAAATCCATATTTGTGGATTCAATCCCTTATTTCAAGGGGATCAACATTGACTAGACCTTCTAATTTATATTATGCACACTGTTTTCTGGTCAAGAGCACACACAGCAATGCAGCATGATCAATTCAATTTTGATCATGTCATGAATGTTTTATCATTTCAGTTTCTCATCATTTAACAAGATAAACCAGTCACCCAGAGAAGAGAGTATATTTTCAGCTCAGCGAGGGGCCCGTCTAAAAATTGAATTACACAATTTATATGTAAAAATAATACAAAAAGCACAATAATTTCCTTCATTTGTATATTCTTCTTTCTTTCTTTATTTCTTTTCTTCCTTACTTTGTTTGTTTTCCTTCCATTCCTATGATTCGATGCATGTTACATTTGGTAAGCATAAAAGTGTACATAAGATGAATTTTAAAGTGTGAAAGTTACCATTCCACCCCACAAGGCACACTGGTGACAGATGCATTTATGACAGGTCCAGCAGTACACACTCAGCTTCTCATTGTGCATTTCACATCTGAAATATAAGATTTGGTAAGAAACAGCAGCCAAAATATGGGACATTAAATGTAATTTACATCACAACATCCGGTATACAAAACAGCAATCTACAATGTACGTGTTGTTGCTCATTCTTTTTTTTTTATAATTTCATAATAAATAAATACATGTACATGTACATGTACCTTGACTTCAGTATCAAATATCATTTTCAGAAATTCATCTTGTGGTTTGATTGTGCATAAATACATACATGGTTTGGAAAATTTATATTATAGGTCAAAAGAGGATTTACCTAATTACAAATCATGGTTTTCTACATCCATTTCACAAATACATATATTGCCCTAATAATCTATTATAGGTATCTTTAGATAGACAGAATGGATAGAGATACAAAAGAGATGGAGAAGGAGAGACACACATACATACACAAACAGAGATAGAGAGACAGAGAAAGAGAAAGAGAGAGGATAAGAGAGAGAGAGAGACAAAGAGACAGAGGAAGAGACAGAGATACATTCTACATGACAGAAAAGGAGAGACGGCGGCAATGACTGAGATACAGAAAAAAGAGAGAGAGAGAGAGAGTCTAACAAACCATGTCACTCCAGAAAGCAACAGTTGATGTCTATACTCACTTGTCTTTATCAACCTCGTCCTGTTTTCCCTGGGGGGTACAGAGCTGTAGTGTATCAAGCTGTTGAGTCACCTCCTCGGCCCAGCGACAGTTGACCAGCTCATGTAGTTGAAGGGGAGCTCTATGGAAGAGAATTGGAAAAACAAAAACAAAAAAAGGAGAGAAAAAAAAGTTATGCATTGATGGTAAGATTAAAATGCATATACATGTACTCTAAAATTCTACAGCCCCCCCCCCTGAAATTTAAGTCCGAAACAAGCTTCCATGAAGGAAAAAAAAAGCCATTTCAACAATGAAAACGAATTGCATCTCACATTAATGACACCTGAAAAAATAGTTGATCCAGATACAAGGATATGCAAATATACTCGATCAAATATTACAAAGCTTCCTTTATGTAAGCAATAACATGCCACTGTAAAGTTCAGTGCAAATAATTGATGACACCTAAATGTCAAACTTCACACTGTTTATATTCACCTGCAATGGGGGCACTGGGGCCTCTGTTCTGTCAACCATCTCTGCACATAAAAGAAATGATATTTACGTCAAGAACAACATGTAATGATCTGCCAAGGCAAGGCAGAAGACAGGTAAATGTAGTACACACATTTACAAACACATACACTCGATACATGGCTTGTCTGGAAAAAAAAAATGAAGTTCATGAACTGTCTAGGGTGTACATGTAAATAATCTAAGAGTGTTTTAGATTGCTTAGTCCAGATAAATCATTTTCTCAATAACAATAACGATATTACTTGCAGAAAAAAAGTTGTAACATCTTTGGAGTATTTGTTACTGAGGGACGATTTCTGGCAAACTGTGATTTACATACCGGTACTAAAGAATTTAAAGGAAAAGAGCAGATAAGACTGTGTCTATTTATAACTAAATTACACCTCCCATCCCCCTCACACCAAACAAAGTAGCAAAGCAGACAAGGTACTTGTGGATTAAAAAAAAATATCACATGGACAACAGTCAAATCAAAACCTACATGTACATGTATTACTGTTTATAAAGAGTTTGCGATAATAAAACTTTGATATTCTACACAGTACATGTACATGTACATGTATCTCTTACCAATAACATGTATTGTACATGTATGTATACACATACTTTTGTATGTGCCCTTTACCAGTGTATATGTCAAGATAAAAAGAGTTTCACCCTTACCCTTATACATGAGTAACAGCAGAGTTTTGAACAATGAGGACACAGCCGGGCATCCCGGAGCTTCTCCATACAAATGAAACATCTGAATACCTCAGCCAGACTCTGTACAAGATATCAAATGTATGAAGCAATAATCTATTCAGGCATAGGCTCCACATGTAACGGCTTACACTACGATGAACACATTATGTACAGTCATGTACATTGTACGCACACTGCTTTTAGGTACATGTACAGTTGTTAATAGATCTTGATAAGCCCCCCCCCCCCTCCCCAAAAAAAAAAAAAACAACAAACAAACAACTAAAACAAAAAACAAACAAAAGTAACAAACAAACATTATTTTAATATATGCTTTTAATAAACCTGTTTAAACTTGTAAAAAGGAAAGTTTAATTCACATTTTCAAAAAAAGTCTATATATACAACTGCTTAACATTCAAAATGTATGTTACCATACACGTACGTGTGTATCAACAATGTATGTTGAATGAATTTACAAATTATGTACTTATTGATTTATTAATGATCCATCTCGGACCCAAGTCCAAGCAATTCTGCACAAAGTACACTGTTTTCAATGTCTTCAACAGAAACATCAGGCCAACACTATTATTATTACACAATTGGATTTGGAATATGTTGTTTCGAATCTTATTACCCACGACTGTCAATCATTATTGCTGAACTTGAAGACCACTCAAGTACAGTCAAACCTGTCTTAGCGGCCACCTGTCTATAGCGGCCACCTGCTTATAGCGGCCACCAAAATATCCCCCGCAGGAAATTACTGTGTTGTAGACCCTGCATATAGCGGTCACCTGCCTAACGCGGCCAGCGGCCACCCATTATGTTTCCCTCGGACAATATCTGACCGCGTATAGCGGCCACTAATAGAGGGCTCGTACTCTTTCTCATGAATTAAATTCCATGACTTTCCATGACCTTTCTAGCCAGAATTCCATGACCTTTCCATGACTTTTATACATTTTTTTATACGGTCGGTAGACTGAAAATTTGATCTCAAATCAAAGCGAAGCAAAGGGCATGTTTCAACTCTCCCAATAGAAAAGCAGCTTTTGTTATCTAGTTATTTAGAGGCCGCAGGACGCAAAGCCATACGTTGCCTACACTAGTGCATGCCAACTAGATGCTCGATTTGGATTCAATTCAGAATCGACTCCGACCAGGCCCTGCCCCGGCCCGATACACTGTACATTGCACCGCAGCACCGGTGGCTTCACTATGTCACTGCATAGGGGTAGTGTGCAGTTTAACGACAATTGTCCGATTTTCATATAAAAAGCTCCGCTTTATAAAACAATTATCGAAATTCTACATACATGACCAGTATAATCCTAGTCTAAGCTTCACTTTCATAACTGTAATGACGAAAACCAGATTGAATTCGCGGCTATAATGATGAAAATAGATCGTCTTTTTCATTTGTTCGCAAGGTGGCTATAGATGACTATGCGTGGTATGACAAGAGGTGGCGCTATACGGCATGTTCCAGAGCTATACATACAGAGAGTCGTAACACTGATCCGCCATGTTTTAAACACAGACCGTGTACACGTAGGCTTATTATGCGCGTGTCACAACTCTTCCTATCAACGCGCTCTGGCATGTTCCTTTTTCTATTTTACATGTGACCTACAGGCGCCATTTTTTCTGTGATTCTAACGAACGATAATTATTCTTAGCTTAGTTTGAATTATTATGGTGTGGCGTCACTGTGGCATGAATAATATTTATTTCCTCAAATTTTGGAGGGGGTTTTCCTTCATAGTTCTTCCATGTCTTATATTTTTTAAGTGAAGGGCTTGTCGACCATTGCTTTTGATATTTGACCTACGTTTTTTTCTTCGTCCTACTCTCTTACGGTAGGCCTACTTTAAAAAAAAATTATTATTCCTTCTCTTAATATTTCTTAATTCTGAAGTACTCTAACAATATATTTGTTTTTTTTTAAGACCTGAAAGCTTTCTTTTCATTTTATATTTTCTTCTCAGACTTTATTTCTTTTTCTGTGATTTTTTTTTGTTGCTTTTTTTGTTGGTTCTTCGAACGCCGAGTTTCCATTCAGGAGTAAATTTCGTTGATTTGTTTCATTAATTTTTATATCATTTCACCGGATTTAGATATGCAAATATATATTATGTTCTGTCCCTGCCCCCTAAATATTCATCTTGCTCGCTCACGCGCGCTCTCTCTCTCTCTTCCAAGCTCTCCTGCATGCTGATAGTTTCCCTGTCTTGCTAATACGTCACAATGAGGTGTGCGCTATTATAGGCGTTGTACACACACCGAAACACACACACACGCAGTCTGACATGATGCACATACCCCCACATGTATACACACACTGTAGTGATAGTTTTTGCGGAGCCAAGTAGCGTCGCTGATAAGTTCAAACTTTCACTCATTCTGGGGCCGATTCCAAGGCTCGTATATATTATCACACAACAGAATCGACTCTCGGAACCGCGGAACCGCCGGGCACGAGTACTCGACTCTGGACATCACGAAGTCGATTCCTCGGTTCTCGGAACGGGAGTCGAGTAAAATCGATTACTCGACTCTCGCTCCCTGTAGTGACAAAATACTGTAGTTGAATGTCCATAATTTTGATATTCCATGACTTCCCATGACTTTTCAATGAAAAAAAATAATTTTCCATGACTTTCAAGGCCTTAAAAGCAATAAAGTAAAATTCCATGACTTTCCAGGTTTTCCATGACCCGTACGAACCCTGTAATATCGAGTCGAGCCGTAGCTTCATGCACAAAAAAGTAGTTTTTGCTATATAGGCGCGATGTGTTTACCGAGTCCTAGCTCAGTCACACTCTCACACAAACGTCGTGAATAGATTCTACAATGGCCTGAAGATCTAATAGTTTCACCACATCAGGGATGTAGCTACGGTGGGCGGCGGTGGGCGGGCCCGCCCACCACTCACGTTTTCCGCCCGGCACTCGGGCTGAAAATCAGTCTCCCGCCCACCACTATTTCCCCAAACTTGATGTGTATTAATTGCCCCAAAACACACATATAATGCGCAGAAATGACCTTGTTGTGCTTTGATATTGACCATAAATATTATTTTTGACTTGACTTGTAAGTATAATACACTCGTATAACCTGAATTTCTGAAACTAACGTGAAAATTCAAATATAAATTGATTGTAATCCGAACGTATAGCTAGCTAGCTATGTATACGCCTCCGGCCGCATCTCCGGCGGCGTCCGCGACCAAGGGGCCGGGGACATATCGTTCGCAATAAGATGATTTCCTATTGCGAAGGCAGTCAAATTCACTCAAAGCGTCATTACTATACTTCGTGTGTAGAATCTAGGCAGTCATACACCTCAACACTTTCAAATACCACTGCACAAAAGTCACTAACATTCACTCAAAATCGGCATTTAATTTACAAAAACCGACACCAACATATACATGAAATACAATAAATTCAACTTACCGATGTTGGAAAAGGTAATTTCAAAAATGAAATCCCTAATTTACCGTCAATTATGGCGAAACGGGGTATTGGAGGTCATTGTGTACATTTCCTGATCGCCGCGAGCGCAGACATCTCCCCTCCAAAATTTGGTCATTAAAAATTCGGTCCTTTTCGCACACACGTAAAAGTCCCAATTTTCTGCATGCGCGATCGTAGAGATCGATGGTTTGCACGCGATACCGAGTTCCTTTGTGGACAAAATTTTATTGGCCGATTTTAGTCTAAAACATCGGCGGAATAAAAACAACATGCGATCGTCAAAAAAAATCTGCGGGAATTTCTTCGGTTTTGGACATGATTTTGACTTTGGATTTTGCTGGAAATATCAGAAGTTCTTCCTAACGGCAATTTGAGGTAGGAGTGAGATTTTTAAGAGCTGAATTTGATAGGAAGTATTTTAAATATCTTTTTCCTCCCCCATACCTTTAGTACATGCGATAGAAAATTTGTAGTATTTTTGCATTAGTCCCGCACAGTGGTCAATATGACCACTAACTCCAGGGAGCTCCAACGCGCAGCGTTGGAGCTCCAGGTACAACTATCCAAAGTCGACCTAGCCCATTTTATGGCTAAAAGCATCGCTTAATTTCGGCAGGTAAGATAGAAATTTGTACTTACACTTCAAGAGAATTACTGTAACTATGTAGCAGGCTCTTTGATTTTACGATTTAACGATTGTTTCGATGAAAAAATTGGAATTTCCTCGCCGAGCCGATCTTTTCCCCGTACTGCACCGTCGATTCAAATGACTCGATCGCACTGTGTGATCGAGTCAGCGACGTATATACGGTACATTACACACAGTGCGATCGAGTCATTTGAATCGACGGTACAGTACGGGGAAAAGATCGGCTCGGCGAGGAAATTCCATTTTTTTCATCGAAACAATCGTTAAATCGTAAAATCAAAGAGCCTGCTACATAGTTACAGTAATTCTCTTGAAGTGTAAGTACAAATTTCTATCTTACCTGCCGAAATTAAGCGATGCTTTTAGCCATAAAATGGGCTAGGTCGACTTTGGATAGTTGTACCTGGAGCTCCAACGCTGCGCGTTGGAGCTCCCTGGAGTTATATGACCACTAACTAGTATTACGTGGTTTGGTCAAGTTGTGGGCACAAAAAAGGAAAGGCGTTACAAAGTGAAAGTGAAGCTGACTTAGGTGAGTAAGTACTAAGTAGTACAGCTGAATGAATGAAACAACACAGCTATATTTTGTTTGTTTTTTATTGCATTTAATTCATTATCCATTTCACACATTTTTTTCAGTATAATGACATTGTACTGTAGACAGTGTTATAATGATATCTACTAACTAATGCAGTATGAATTTGTTTCAGTTACAGCCATTCATGTGTGACTCTTTTAAGTCATTTGGGTATCTAGAAATTGGGATTGTGGGCCTTAAATGTTGTATAAGGCAAAAGCTTAGGGGGCGCTGCCCCCTGTCATGCCTGTACCCCCGCTGCGGCGTTGCCCGGAAACCCTGGTCGATAGTCGTGAAGCTGATTTCGCTGCGCTCACTCCACACCTATGCTCCACACGCAGGTCAAAGTCAGTGAGGTTGCAACCACCACTAAAAATGCTCTAGCTACAACACTGCACCACATTGCCGACTAATTAGAGATTAAAAGTCTTTTTAGTAAGAATAAAGCACTAGTATTGTTCGTTTACGTAATCTTCGCACCATCCAGCTGCAATCCCCTGCACTTAAGTTGTATTGTTCTCCTAAGCTATCGCGGTCGGCATTGCATTGATATTGATCGTCATTGCGCAATAGCACAGGCTCGTACACTTCAATATAATTTTTTATTTTTAAAAGATTTATAAAAAAAAGAATTTAAAGCGTTAAAACTTTTGAAAAAAATAATAAAAGAGTGATTTTTTTTTAGAAAGTGAAAATAATAAAATACTACCCAAGTATTATTTTTTTTAAAGATCAATAATAACGATTTCATGTACGAGAGATTGTCCTGCTGAAAAACGGCGTGAAAACTCGACTCGGATCGTCCACGGCCACCGGCGATCCAGGCCATTGTCGACGTTCGCACTTTCGACGAATGCAAGCGAGCACCTTCTATCGCCTATTCTCAAAACAGTTAAAACTTCTTTTAAACCATTCAAAAGGCCAATATTTATTGAATGAAAATTGATTGCACGATTTTATTAAAAAGATAAACTTATTATTGTAATTTTTTGACAGAAAGCAAAAGCATGATTAGACATCGTTTTTAGACTATAAAAATCAAGAACAGCAGTCTACCGCGGGTGGTACGTACGTGGTATTTTGAGGGAAAATTCATTTTACACAGATTTCTCGTATATCTATTGTTTTTCTCATTTATTGACAACAAAGCATATTATTTTAGCATTTATATATCATATGACATGTTATACGTCAAATCTGTTGATATATAGCTTGTTTTCCTAAGTGATATATGAATGCATGTACACTAACTTTGTTGCGTGTAACAGTGTATGTGCAAAAAAATAAAAATGGCCGCCGACCTGTCTATAGCGGCCACCTGTCTATAGCGGCCACTTTTTCCGTTTCCCTTCGGTGGCCGCTATAGACAGGTTTGACTGTACTTCATAGTATACAAGTTTGAATACAACCAACTAACAAAAGAAGTATCAATGAATCAGTGAGTGGTCATGGCTATTGTTGATAGCGGTGACATTGTTTACTCCAGAACTCCTCACTCACAGATGGTTGTACATGTATATACTGTATAGTCATGGCATGCATTGTTGAATGATGACACACCCAATAACTCTGGTGGTTTACAATTAAAGGGGAAATCCACCCTGATTACAAGTTGGATTTAAAAGATGCATAAAAAAATTAAAGAAACAGATCAGTGAAGATTTGGGCAAAATACAATCATAAGAAACAAGACAGTTGTGAAGTTTTGAACTTGTACTCAATCAAACACAAATTTGCAACTCTTGTGAGCTCCTCTCCCATTCACCCTTTACCCCTAAAATCAGTAATTTTCATTTTCTCTATAGAAAATATTAAATCATACTAATATGCACCTTAGATATATTATAATCATTGCTCATAGTCATATGTTCTTACACAAAACCTGTATGAAACATATTTATTCCTTCATCAAAATAACAAAAATGAAAATTTATGAAATTTTCTGTACTCGGCAAAAAATCTGAAACAGATTTTTTAAAAGGCCAGTAAATGTAGAAAAACAGCCCAAGCCCAAAACCAGCCAAATAAAAACCCTTCCTGTCAATGGATTAGGCCAATTCAAATTGAACCCTCCTTTCTCGTCCAAATTTTAAAAGAAGGAGGAGGGGGTTCCATGTTATCTGATCTTAACATATTTTCCCACAAACACATTACAAGTCCTATAATGTCAATTTCAAGACAATAAGCTACACAAAACTACTGAACGAAAAAGTGAACATGATAGTCGAGTCGAGTCGAGTCCAGTTGAAAAAAAGATATATATTTTCATACTGTCATACTGCTAAGCCAGAGTACAAACTAAAGGATGTGTACCACAAATTATCTTGTGTCACTACTCTTCTGTTACAAAGTAGTTGTACATGGAGACTGCTCAGTTGTTGGTGAATCATTATATATCAAAATCAGTTGAGCTCTCCTTAAGACAGGATGGATTATACTACAAGCTTGGAAGGTGTGGCAAGGATTTCACTATCCTGGTATGATCCCAAAGAAAAATGCCCTGTAAAATAAGTTCACAATCAATTCAAGGCTCGTCCCCAAACCTATGATCTTAAAGGGAAAGTACACTCTGGCATCAAGTTGGATTTAGAAAAAACATAAAAACAAGAGAAGCAGATTTGTGAAAGTTTGAAGAAAATCAAATGGATAATAAGAAAGTTATGAATTTGTAATATTTATTAATCTAATTGACAAAATGCAAACTGAAAAACTCTGTGACATACTTTCTGAGCACCTCACGGCTAGTCAAGAAATTGTCATGGCAGTTCTGGTATTTTTGGCACTAAATGTATGTTTGCTTGAACCTTGTTATATCCTTCATGTGTACCTTTTCGAAGTTACATTTGGGTCTGTGAAAACTAATTACAGGGATGCCACTTTAATAGAATTGATAAAAAAGTAGGAAAAATCATCTAGAATGGGCCCTTGTGTACATAAAAAGTGTTTTTTTGTGGCTAAAAATATGTTGGAAAAGTAGGAATTCCTACTTTCGTCTGAAAAGTAGCATCCCTATCATTATAATGTTATGATCCAAAATCCACAAAAGATAAGAATCAAACAAAAGATATTAACTTTAGATGATTTATGGTTTAATTTAAATATTTACCAACACCAAATATAACAGAATTACAGATTCTAGTTACAAATACACTACATGTACTTAAACTGGTAAAGACTTACAATTTCTCAGCTGGGAAATTCCTATTAGTCCAGAATGTTCCTGAAGTGTAGAGTAAGCTGGCTGCTAATCCACAAATTATTGAATCCAAACGGTATGTTGTCCAACTGGCAAAAGAAGATTCCAGATCCAGCCGAAGAATGTCCAAAATAATTCAGGAGGTCATCGATGTCGATAATGATGTCGATGACGATGTCCAAGACGATGGCAATCACAATGTCGATAACGATGTCGAACACGACGTCAAATATGTCAAGGATGAGGTCCAAGATGAAGTCCAAGATGAGGTCCAAGATGATCTCCACAGGTTGATATCAATATCAGATGGTGTTAACTGAGAACTTATGCAATATATGCTCCACGATGTATTCAGGGTATAAATTCTGAAATTTCTGTGCAAGCTCCCAGCTTATATACAATCTCAACCCTTAATTAGAATTTTCTACATTCTACTACAATATTCATGAAAGTTTGGAACTCTCTTGTAAGTTCCATATAGTTCTAGTTGTAACAAACAAAGGAAGGGGATTCCCATTTTCTATAAATAGAATCATTGCAATGTTACACTCTTAGAGGTTCATGTAAAGGTCAGGATACATGTAATCAACACATTCCAACATGTACATTATACATTGCAATTATCCTATAGTACATCACACACAATGTAAAGATCTAGAATGTTCTCTCTACTGTATGTGCATTCTGATTATTTCACTGCTACACATTATATTCACTTTTCACATATGAATATTACTCTCTTCTGGAAATTTCTATGTTCATAAAATCATACATAACTGGAAAAATAATTCCCTTCCAGAAGATTCCTTAATTATATCACACCTCCCCCACCAGGAAAAAGAAAGCTTTACCGTAGTAAAGGTTTCTTTAAGATTCAACCTGTTTCAAATTATCCAGATAAGCCTTTCATCCTGTACAAAGGCATTACAAGTCATATCACACATGTATTTAAGGACCATCAAAAAAGAAAAATGCAATTATACTATGACAAACTTTGTCACAAAAAAGAGTAATTTCTCTCTTTACATCCTTGAAAGAGCATCAGCAATCACATTATTCTTTCCACGAATATGTACAATTTTCAAGGGGAAAGGTTGGAGCATAAGGCTCCACCTGTACAGTCTTTGGTTCTTTGTTTTGAATTTCTCCAAGAACACAAGAGGGTTATGGTCTGTGTAGACCATGATATCACCATTACTGTTGGTTAGGTACACCTCAAACTGCTGGAGAGCGAGTACAAGACTCAGAGCCTCTTTTTCGATAGTTGAATACTTCTTCTGATATTGGTTGAGTTTCTTTGAGAAGTAACAGACTGATTTTTCAAAGCCTTCTTCATCCTCTTGGAGCAACACTGCTCCCACTCCAACATCACTGGCATCAATAGCCACCTTGAATGGCTTTGTGAAGTTTGGAGCTGCCAAAACAGGCTCATTCACCAAAATGGCCTTCAACTTCTCAAATGATCCCTGACATGCATCAGACCATACATACTTCACTTTTGCTTTCAGCAAGTTTGTCAGTGGACTAACCACAGTACTGTAATTTGGAACGAACTTCCTGTAGAAACCACTCATACCTAGGAATCTAAGTAACTCTTTCTTAGTTGTGGGAATGGGGAAGTCCAAGATTGCCTGAATCTTTGCTTCTCTCGGTAGCACTTGCCCCTGACCAACCACATGACCAAGATAAGTGACCTTCGCCTTGCCAAATTCGCTCTTCATCAGATTAACTACTAAGTTGGCTTCATCTAATCTATCAAACAGTAATCTCAAATGATTGAGATGGTCATTCCATGTATCACTGTACACTAAGATGTCATCTATGTACACAACACAATTGTCAAGCCCAGCAATTACCTGATTTGTCAATCTTTGAAAGGTTGCTGGTGCATTCTTCATTCCAAACGGCATGACTTTGCATTGAAATAAGCCATCCGGTGTGACAAAGGCTGATATTTCCTTGGCTCGGTCAGTCAGTGGCACCTGCCAATATCCCTTCAGCAAGTCTATCTTAGTGACAAAGGCAGAGTTCCCAACCCTATCGATACAATCTTCCAACCTAGGAATTGGATATGAGTCGGTCTTAGTGATTGCATTTACCTTGCGGTAATCTATACAAAATCTCTGAGAGCCATCCGGCTTTGGGACCATTACAATAGGGGAACTCCAACTACTCTGACTTGGTTCGATTATGTCATTATCTAACATGAACTGGATTTCCTCATTCACTTTTTCCAACTTGCTTGGATTAAGTCTATATGGATGTTGTTTGATAGGTTTTACATCACTTACATCTACATCATGTACAGTCAAGGCAGTACGACCTGGTCTATCTTTACACACATGCTTATAATCTTTCAACAAGCCAGATATGTCAATTCTCTGTTCATCAGAGAGATGCTTCAGTGCATCCTCCAAATTTTCTAACATTTCTGAGTTAGACAATTTCACTCCACATGGTTCATTTGTAGACACATCTGTGTGAGACAATTCACTCTCTGTCTCTATCTTGCCTTCATTTACATCTTCTAGCTTCTCTTCTTTTACAACATGTGCTACACCTACTGGCTGATTAGCCTCACGTTCAAAGTATTCTTTCAGCATGTTTACATGACATACTCTTTGACTCTTTCTTCTGTCAGGGGTACTGATCACATAGTTGACATCATTCAGTTTCTTTTTGACAGTGTAGGGACCACTAAACCTAGCTTTCAAGGGCTCACCTAGCAAAGGCAACAACACTAACACCCTATCTCCCGACTTGAAGTTGCGCTCTTTTGCATTTTTGTCTGCCTGTCTTTTCATTTTAGCTTGCGACACTTTCAAGTGTTCCTTGGCTACCTCACAAGCCTTTGAGAGCCTTTCTCGAAACTTTGACACATAGTCAAGAAGGTTTACCTCGTCATTCTGACCCATAAACTTTTCTTTGATCAGCTTAAGGGGACCCCTAACCTCGTGACCATAGACCAGCTCAAATGGACTGAAGCCCGTCGACTCATTTGGGGAATCCCTGGTCGCGAACAGCAAGAATGGGATACCTTTATCCCAGTCATCAGGATACTCTTCACCATAAGCCCTAAGCATGGTCTTCAGGGTCTGGTGATAGCGTTCTAATGCACCTTGGGACTGTGGATGATAAGCGGATGACTTGATCTGCTTTATCCCTAACTCATGCATCACTTGCTGAAACACTCCTGACATGAAATTCGATCCTTGGTCTGACTGAACTTCTTTGGGCAAACCATACCTAGTGAAAAACTGCACTAGCGCCTGTACTACTGTCTTTGCAGTGATACTTCTCAACGGTATTGCCTCTGGAAAACGTGTAGACAAATCCATAATCGTAAGAAGATACTTGTGACCCGACCTAGTTCTGGGTAAGGGTCCAACACAGTCAACAAGAACCCTAGTAAAAGGTTCATCAAATGCAGGTATCGGTATCAAGGGAGCAGGCTTGATAGAAGGCTGTGCCTTCCCAACCACCTGACATGTATGACATGTCTTACAGAACTGCACAACATCCTTGTGCATCTTCGGCCAATAAAAATGCCTCATGACCCTATCCTCCGTCTTCCGAATACCTAAATGACCTGCCATAGGCAACTCGTGAGCCATCCTCAGAATCTCTGTGCGGTAACAGGGAGGAACAACAACTTGGTGAACTACACACCACTCTTCATTAGCTGGTCTCCGGGGAGGTCTCCACTTCCTCATCAATATGTCACCTTTGACATAATAGCACTCAGGAACCTTATCAGCCTCAGCCTCAGAACATGCCGTCTGTGACAAGCCTTTCAATTCTGGGTCCGCCTGTTGTGCCTGTACAAGGGAAGATTTGCTAAACAACTCATCATTGTCTGCAACAGAGCCTTCAACATTATCCCCATCCAAGTCCTTGAAAAAGGTTTCAGCTAACCAGACATCACTACTCTCCTCCACATCAATAGAATCCGCATCATCCTGTTCAGCCCTACGAGCCTGAGACCTAGTGACAACACAATCCGGGAAAATTCCAGGAAAATCCTCCTGCAACTGTTCAGTTTCAGCTACCTCAACCGGCTTCTCTGAAACCACTGGAGATGCAACAACTTTCTCTCCAGCCAAGTCGTTACCCAACAAAAAGTCAACCCCGTCCACGGGTAATTCCGGTACGACACCAACAGTTACAGGACCACTAACTAGGTCACACTTTAAGTCGACCTTATGCAAAGGAACCGACACATAATCCGGACCAATGCCTCGAACCAAAACTTTGGCATTCTCTGAACTCTCTGGTGGGAGAGTTAAATGCCCTGACATCATCAGGGACTGAGCAGCCCCTGTATCTCGAAGGATAACCACTGGCTTACCTACAGCACCAGTCGAACAGGGGGATACCTCACCATCATGCAAAAAGCTTCTAAAGCTCTCATCAACCTTCTTGACCTTATCGGCAAATACTGGAGAAACACTCTCAACATCTTGGACTGATTCCAACTGGACAGACTCCTTGGGTAGCACACTTGATTGCTTGACTAAACCCACATCTTTCTTAATTTTGGTCGGTTTCCCAATCAATTCCCAACAGGACTTTTTCAAATGTCCTGGCTTATTACAATGAAAACAAACTTTGGAACTTTGACCAACAGATCTTTCACTTGATTTCGCGCCTCTATCTGCCTGAGACTTGTCAGTGTCATTCTCCTTGCTAGCATGTTTTCCCTCACCAAATTTCTTGTGGGATTCAAATGCCCCTTTTCCCTTCTTATTCTGAAAGTTTTTGAAAGGAAGCCTATCCCCACTACCACTGTGTGTGACCTCAAATTCATCAGCTACCACAGCTGCCTTACTCAATTGAGTAATTCTTTGGTCATCTAGGTGAGACTTAACACCAAAAGGAACACCCTTTTTGAATTCCTCTAAGAGGACAACTTCTCTCAGCTGGGCAAAATCTTTGTCAACTTTCAGTGATCTGTACCACTTGTCAAACATCATTTCTTGTTCCCTAGCAAACTCAACATAGGTCTGGCCTGATTGTCTTTGCATATTCCTAAATTTACGTCTGTATGCTTCTGGGACCAACTCATATGCATTAAGAATAGTATTCTTCACTGTAGCATAGTCACATGATTGCTCTTCAGAGAGAGATGAGTAGACTTTTGCAGCCTTTCCCACAAAAACGCTTTGAAGAAGCAGAGTCCAGTATTTCTGAGGCCATTCCAACCTCTTGGCCACTTTTTCAAATGATACAAAATATGCATCAACTCCCTCTTCATCAAATTTTGGCACAAGGCGAATGTTCTTCGCTACATCAAAACCTTGGGGAGATTTCTCTTTGGTAGAGTTAGTATTTGCATGTGCTAACTCCATTTCTCTCAATTTCAACTGGTACTCCCTTTCTTCTCTTTCTCTTTCCATCTCGATTTCTCTCTGTTTTTGTTTTTCTTCCATTTCCATTTCTCTTTGTTTTTGTTTTTCTTCTCTCTCAAATTCTAATTTCATTCTCTCCTTTTCCATCTCAAGTTTTGCTAATTGGAGTTGAACATCACTCGAAACATTAGAAGGAACCTCACTTTCTTTACTGAGCTTCATGTGACTAGCCAGCAGATCAATAATCTCTGCCTTCTTTAACCCAGGGGTAAGAACTACTCCCAAATGCTGACAAACAGCTCTCAAGTCATCTTTTCTGAGTGACTTCAACTGACCAAGGGACAAATCTGTCCTCTTAACAAACACTTCAACATCTATTGTAGTCATGATGAAGCATGTAACAAACAATTACAGAATTTAAGACCTTATCTGCAATATGTATTCTAGAAGTTTCCAGAGATTTCCAAAAATTCTCTCTAAATTTTGTTGTTTTTGACTTGTTATATTTGGCTACGTCTCCCGGACAAGCCCCCAGTTTGTTATGATCCAAAATCCACAAAAGATAAGAATCAAACAAAAGATATTAACTTTAGATGATTTATGGTTTAATTTAAATATTTACCAACACCAAATATAACAGAATTACAGATTCTAGTTACAAATACACTACATGTACTTAAACTGGTAAAGACTTACAATTTCTCAGCTGGGAAATTCCTATTAGTCCAGAATGTTCCTGAAGTGTAGAGTAAGCTGGCTGCTAATCCACAAATTATTGAATCCAAACGGTATGTTGTCCAACTGGCAAAAGAAGATTCCAGATCCAGCCGAAGAATGTCCAAAATAATTCAGGAGGTCATCGATGTCGATAATGATGTCGATGACGATGTCCAAGACGATGGCAATCACAATGTCGATAACGATGTCGAACACGACGTCAAATATGTCAAGGATGAGGTCCAAGATGAAGTCCAAGATGAGGTCCAAGATGATCTCCACAGGTTGATATCAATATCAGATGGTGTTAACTGAGAACTTATGCAATATATGCTCCACGATGTATTCAGGGTATAAATTCTGAAATTTCTGTGCAAGCTCCCAGCTTATATACAATCTCAACCCTTAATTAGAATTTTCTACATTCTACTACAATATTCATGAAAGTTTGGAACTCTCTTGTAAGTTCCATATAGTTCTAGTTGTAACAAACAAAGAAAGGGGATTCCCATTTTCTATAAATAGAATCATTGCAATGTTACACTCTTAGAGGTTCATGTAAAGGTCAGGATACATGTAATCAACACATTCCAACATGTACATTGTACATTGTAATTATCCTATAGTACATCACACACAATGTAAAGATCTAGAATGTTCTCTCTACTGTATGTGCATTCTGATTATTTCACTGCTACACATTATATTCACTTTTCACATATGAATATTACTCTCTTCTGGAAATTTCTATGTTCATAAAATCATACATAACTGGAAAAATAATTCCCTTCCAGAAGATTCCTTAATTATATCACAATAACAGAATATCCTCCATTGTACTTATGCATGGTTATGCAATAAAACGGAATTTGATTTGTTTCCTCGTTTGGAAGAATGTTTTCGGAGAGCGCATATGTCATGTTTGTTGTGGCAGCATCAAAGTTCGCTTTAATAGAAGGGAAGCTGTCTGTTATGACTCCATCTGTTTGAGCCTTCTTGGTTTTACAGAATCAATAACCATGAAAATGGAAATTTACTGCATTTTTAGTACAGTGGAAACTCGGTATAACGAGGTTCTTGGGACCATCAAAATTACCTTAGCAGGAATCTCATTATATCTGGTTAAAAAAACAATAGAATATACAGAGTTGGGACCGGAATATTACCTTGTTATTTTTAAATCAGGAATATTGTTTATCAGACTTCTTTAAGTAAGTTTCCACTGTACAAAGCAATGGAAGAGGAGCTCAACCAGTTGCCTACAATTGTGTTTGATCGATTACATTTTGACTTCATTATATTTTTCTGCTAAGACCAAATGAGCCTTCTGTACTGCTGCCCTCTCTGTGTGGAGAGAGGATATGTGCATGTGTTTATTGTTGGTGGCAGTAGTATAGCAGTTATGTGTTTTCACCATGACCATATTGGTTTGCGAGTACAGGGTTATATATTTTAAGTGCTAAAATTTGTCAAATTTGAACCATTTTTTGACTCACATTTTTAAAGAATTTTCAATAGATTTCCCAACTGATTTTCCGATCAGATACCGATGTCGGGAGCTAACCTGCCAATTCGATCATCCGATCCGATTTTAACTCTAACTTTATACAGGGTCTAACAATCTCATACTAAAGTAGTATTTTCAGCATATACATGTAGTGAATTCACTCAAATATCTTCCCGTTTCGGCAGATATTTTTAAACTCACGGACGTTTGCAAGATATTCACGGAAGTTCGTAATATAACCTGAATATAATCATGGCCGCCATGATTATATTCAGGTTGGCGTTAATAAGGTAACTCCATGTAATGAGATCAATAAATCTCTCACTCAACGTTCATACATACGCGTACAAGTTATCATTAGCTCAATATAACTATTAATTAGAGTTTAATAACTAGAGCTATCATAAAAGTAAGACCACTGCATCTGACCGGTTACATGTCCTTTTTCTGAAGGTCCGTATTTCCGAAGGTTCGTTTTTCCGAAGGTTCATAATTCCGAAGGTTGTTACTCAGGTTTGTTTTTCCGAAGGTTCGTATTTCCAAAGATTCGTTTTTTTCGAAAATAAAATAGGTTTCGTAATTCCGAGGGTGAATATTTCTGAAAAATGAAATGAGGGAGGTTCATAATTCCAAAGGTTCATATTTCCGAAAATGAAAAAGGGTTCATAATTCCGAAGGTTCGTATTTCTGAAAATGAAAAAGAGTTCGTATTTCCGAATATGAAAAAGGGTTTGTATTTTCGAAAAATGAAATAGGGTTCGTATTTCCGAAAATGAAAAAGGGTTTGTATTTCTGAAAATGAAATACATGCAGGGTCCATAATTCTGAAAATGAAATGGGGTTCATTTTTCTGAAAATGAAATGGGGTTCATATTTCTAAAAATGAAATGGGGTTCATATTTCTAAAAATGAAATAGGGTTCATAATTCCGAAAAATCAATAGAGCCCTACTCAACTTTTTGGAATTACGGCTTCGGAAATATGAGCCCTTTTTTAATTTTCGGAAATACGAACCCTATTTCATTTTCCGAATTATGAACAATACTCAGAGCTGTCAACCTTGTGCAACCAAAAAAAGGAATCATGATGGCAAAAAAAAGGAATTTACAGCAAAAAAAAGGAATACCTTCAAACAAAACTTAAAACCTGGCGCGACATACTTCCATTGCAGAAATGCTCATTTCTTATGCTGAAATGTCTCGTCACATTTTTCCCTTTGATGTGTGCTCACTCACGCATTACTAATTAGATCATATTCATACTTCATTACTTGCCAACATTTGAAATCTAAAAAGAGGGACAAATATGGCCGGGGGTCCAGGGGGCCGCCAAGGCCCCCGGCGGGGTTCAGGGGCAGCTCCCCGATGGGCCCCTTGAAGCTGAAAGAAAATAGCACTATGGAGGGCCAATAGAGGCTTAAAATGACACCACAAACACGTTCTCTACACATGGAGAAACAACTTACTGTATCAAAGACCACTGCAGACCTTAAATCAGCTTCTCCAACTCCAAGGTTGATTTCCAAAAACATAAATGTACATGTACATGTACATGTAATAGAACTAGAAGGAAAATTATACAAGTGTCAGCAATATTGCATGACCTGCTACACCGTACTGGTTTTGATAAAATGCTTTAGATTTTGGATTTCATTTTTTTTCCCTTTTTTTTTGTTGAAAATCTAATATTTATAATATTATAAATGAGAACTTACACATGCAAAATGCAAATTCAACGCCTTTTGTGCTTGGCTTTATGAAAGGAAATCATTGTTTGTACTCCTCTTTAAACTTTTGTGACCGTTTTCCACTCATTTTGATCAAATCTTTTTCAGTTTCGCGAAATAATTCTGTTAAATCCACGAACTTGTCAAAGCCCGTGCGGAGTTCAGCAAGCGGTAATACATTGTCCCACATATAGAGATCGGTGCTGTGCTTACATGCGTTTTGCATTGCCCGCACGCTGCATGGGCACCGCTGCATGCGAATAAAACATGTTTTCGCAGTCACACGACCCAGTCACATGACGGAAGAGCGGTCGAAACTTGCGTTATTTCAATGATGTACTGTACATGTACCATCGGTCAGTTTGGGGTCGGTTTCGTCGGTGGGACTGTATCATTACGTGTATCGATAGCTCAAACCCCGAAGTCATAGACAACACTGTATATTGGAATTTAAAAAAAAAACGTATTTCATGAAGAAACAAGAGCCCCAGGGGGCACGACGCTCACCTGAGGTGGATCAATTCACATCTGGTGCATGTTCTCTCTAGCACCACAAGGAGATACATGTATGTTAGAAATTGAAACAACTAGGAGGATGTACATGAGATGATGTTAGAAATTAACATAATTCCCCCCCCCCCCCCCCCCCCCACCCCATGGTCTACAATATCATGTATTATTTGAATCTCCTAAAGGATGATTCCCACCAAGTGTGGTTGAATCATACATTGTACAACAAATCATGCAAAGAATGTATAATTAACTTTCATTCTTCATCTATAGAGGTATCTCTATACACAATACCAAGTCTGAGCTCCCTACCAAGTTCGGTTAAATTCCAATCATGGGTTTTGGAGAAGAAGCTGAAAATGTAAAAAGTTTATGGATGGCGGACAACTTGCCCCACCCCCCCCCCCCCTCCAGTATGTTACCCCCACAGACCCCCTATAGGGCCACCCAGAAAAAATTCATGAACAACTTACACAATACCAAGTCTGAGCTATTCCTGGTTATGGAGAAGATGATGTTTGAAATTTACATAGCTTTTACACTTGGGGGCCCTCCCCCTGGGCCCCCCTGGGGGCCACAGGTATGTGCAACTTTGGGTCCCCTACCCCTAAGGATAATTCCTACTAAGTTTGGTTGAATTCCGATCATGTGTTTTGGAGAAGAAGATCAGAATGTACATTTTGCCTAGCAGCGGCCCCCCCCCCCCCCCCCCAGTATGTTATAGGGCCACTCAGAGAAATTTCATGAACAACATTCATTCTTCATCTATAGAGTTATCTCCACACACAATACCAAGTCTGAGCTATGCCTGGTTCTGGAGAAGAAGATGCTTGAAATTTACATAGCTTTTACAATTGGGGGTCCTCCCCCTGGGCCCCCTGGGGGCAACATGTACCATTTTAGCAACTTTGGGTCCCCTACCCCTAAGGATGATTCCTACCAAGTTTGGTTGAATTCCAATCATGGGTTTTGGAGAAGAAGATGAAAATGTAAAAAGTTAACGGACGACAGACGACGCACGACGGACAAATTTCCATCGCAATCGCTCACTCAAGCCTTAGGCTCAGGTGAGCTAAAAACGGAGTGCCGTAATATTGGTTAAAAAGTGGTAATAATTCTGTGAAAAACGGAATGGTTGACAGCTCTGCATACTGTAAATGAAAAAATATTTGTGGTACATGTACATTAATTTTTCGCAGATTTCGCGCTATTTTCTGCGTTTTCAGACGTGGAATGATCAGTGAAACTCTGCAAAATAAAGTGACTGTGTATGAAGTGAACGTCCGTTACGACGACGAAAAATGAAATGTTGATCAATATATAAATTCAAATTATCATAAAGTAAGGGGATACTTGATTGGCATCTACTGTGAAAGTATGGAGGAAATTATCCATCTCCTTTGGTGGAATTCATAACAATCTTTCAAGAACGAACCTCCAAGAGCAAAAAGACAAATCAAATTATATTATAGGGAAATTTAAGCTAGTTAATTAGTGATTAGGCAATATACTAATAACTGCAAGTGGTATCACACACATTACAAGTATAACAAGGAAAATAAATAAAAAATTGAGTTTTCTTACCGAACCTCCGCGAGGAAAACTGATTTAAAGTTTCTCATGCAATAAAAATCTTGAAACTCGACCAATTGAAATAATATTTTAACAAATTTATAGTAAGTAGAGCTCACTTTATTCTAAATATCATTAATAATAATTAATCATATCTAATTCTAAATAGGCAATATTAGCATTTAAACTGTAATTTGAAGAAAAAAAATTATAAAATAGATTTTACATACGAAATAGTATTTTAAAAATAAGTCAAATTGTATGTCAACTATAATATTTCAGTAGCATAAATTACGTAGTCATCAAATAGCTTTGAAAATCAATCATGCAAAAGGAACTTCCCAAGAAAAGCGCCATTTCAAAACGTATTGATTTATTTCTCGGAGGTTCGTTGAATCGATCACAGACGTTCTGTGTTTAGGAGCACACGCTTTCATAGCCAAGTATAAGCGAATAATAATAATTGAGAACATTACTCCAGCACGTTCAAAGTCCATTCCTACTGGTCAAAATAACACAAACACTGGATCCCCGATGGTACTTAAAGTCACTGATGTTAATGAGTATCTCCTGTGGAACCAAATTTTTTGCATAACTTTTGTTGTTTCTGTTGCAAATCAGCACACCCACGTGGCTCGTGCGTAACTTCAACGTGTAGGACCACATACCTGTTGCTCTGAGCTCTGTGATGAAAGTGCATTTTGACCTGCGAGCAACACCCAGCAGCTAAAAATTCATTGTAGAATCGTACACCTCACAGAAGTTTGTTTTCCTAACGGAGGTGAACCCATCAAAAATCAAATTTTCTTGGGAAGACAGGGGGGAAAATTTTCAGGAATCGTGAATCTATTAGAGATACATATTTTAATTACCACCAAAAACCACTGTCTGAACTTTAACAGGCTCTTTCACCCAAAAATGTAGAACTATCGTGAGGGGAACCCAGTATAATATTACGTAAATTGTTGTCATTTCTTTAAGGCGATCTTTCCGGGCAATCTACGCAGGCTAGTTGCGTGCAGGGATTTTCCCGCACGCAGGATAATTTCAGCAGGAAGACAAGCGTTTTGGCGAGTTTCGCGTGCGTCTAACCTGCTGGACGCGTGCTACTTACGTTTTACTTGCGTGTAGTCCGTGTGACCCGCGTGTGATTCGCGTGGGTGACGCGTGAGAGCTTTGAAAGTGATCTGTGCTAATTACAGGCGACATACGGGCGCTGCGAGGTTTCTGCGTCACAACTGCGTGTTATCTGCATGAGAGTTGCCTGCAAGTTGCGAATGGATGGAGAAACCATCATTTCTCCGAGTTGTCTAGAAACAGAACTAGAAGAAATAGAGATTCCTCGTGGCAACATCCGACCCTCAACTAACCAGCAGAAAGGCATTAACTGGCCCTCAATATGCACGCAATTTGCTCGTATAAATTGCTCCACGCCCGCAGAGCTGATCAGCTACATGGATGTTGGCAGTGTCGACACCGTTCCTTGCCAGTAAAACACCCGTAATATGCTCGTAGAATGCCCGCAGATGACACACGTTTCTGACGCATAGCCACAGATCCACAGGCAACCTACGTACATCAAGCGGGTTAACTGCCTGTGACTTGCTGCCCCTACGGGTCTCCTACTGGTGTTCTGCGTGGACCTATACGGGCAATCTCCCGCTACTCCCCCGGAACAAGTTTCGAGCATGCTCAAAACTTGGCTGCGGGTACATTGGACTTGCGTGCGCACCTGTGGGCAAGCAAGGCTTGCCCGGAAAGATGTGACAATGACAGCCTTTAATAATGCATGTTATTTCCTGATTTTTTCTAGAAATGTTCTTCGTATTATAGTGTTTGATTTGCCAGTGGTCATTGTGGTCATGTTGTATCTCTTATCTGCTTAGGGTATACTGTTATACTGTAGAATTCTTTTTAGAAATCATAATGCTAACGGACGTTCTCCTTTGTTGGCCATTTAATGTTTTAAATTTAATTAACCCTGGCGGTGGGCTGTGACCTAGTAGTAGTAGTACTAGCCTATAAGGCTATAAATTAGCCTAACAGTAACAAAGTTATATCAAACATATCTAGCCTACCAGCATTGACCAGTCTACTGAAACTCAGAGTCAGGCTTCACTTATTCTTTCAGTTGGCACCAAAATATATAAAAATAAATAGGAATAGAAACGAATAGGGCCATTACAAACACAATGAAGTCAGGAAATTAACAAATTGTTACATTTTTCAAAATCCTGACCCTTAAAATAGGGTCTAGATTTCAGATTGAATATGTCACGTCACATCACCCCGCGCAGACCATCCTACAGTCATTACAGGTACGCCAGAGCTTCGGGGGACTTTTGACCCACAGGGCCGTACCTTAACAAATGCACCACAAAGCAAGTCGTGTCTCTATCGTCATAAATTTCAATAACTACATCACAGCCATAATAAGCAGAAGGTAGGAATATCATACTTACTTCAACTGTTGCCTCCTCCATAACAAATCAAAGAATGTCTACCCGATGTTGTTCAAATTTATCGTCAAATTAGAATCACATATCATCGACACGTCGAATATTCTTCAGCAGTGTTTACTACTCTCTGCATCGTGCTTTCGGATTGGTCAATTTCCATCACATGATACGCTACCCATGATACAAGTCGGGATGCAATGTTTTTGATTTTCTTGCTTTTTGTTTTTGTAGAAAATAACTTTGTATAAAAATGTAAGCCTATTCTAAAATACGGTAACCTCATCTGTACATAGGTCAAGTTGGGTCGTTTTTTATATGCCTGTAATTCACAAGCTAATTTTCAACATTCTGCGTAAAAATTCGGACTTTTATTTGATGACTGAAACACAGCAACAACAACAACAACAAAAAAAAAAAAAAAAAAATCAACACGGTATGTATAGGTGTATATTGTAGTCTGGGAGCCTGTCCCGAAATAGTCACCCCATTGTACCCAGTTGCTTAGACCATAAAGTCATTGACGAAAAGGTTGTCAGCCTGACCATATCTGTTGGGTTTAGCCCCCAGAGCCCCAAAAGAAGCCCCAGAGTCGGGTCGACTTCACCCCATCTCCCCATGCACCAAACTTTGTCAGTATAGGAAGTGGTATGACTGGACATTACAAAACACAAAAAACTGACAAAAATTTCCGTCGGGATGGGGTTTCAGACGGCCCATAAATATTAGGGTAAATTTTTCCCCTTGAAACCCAGGGTCCAAATTTTATCAGAAGGAAGACTATGGATGTACATTCCGGAAATATAAAAACTGACAAAACTGTCCATCGGGAAGGGGGTGTCAGACCCCCTGCAATGAAAACCCCAAAGTGCCCTTTGACAACGTTTTGCCCCCCCCCCCCAAAAAAAAATGATCTGTGTGTAAAGAAAAAAACATTTTCTTACCTTCTGACTATGATAACTCAAAAGTGTTTGATTCAATTCAATTCAAACTTTCATAACATAATTTTGAGTATAATAATCTTCTTGCGGTGCAATTTGGTGTTAATTTGTCTTTTGATTAATAAATTATTAAATTGTGAAAAATGTAGGCCTATTGCTTTCTCAAAAGTAGCCCCAAAATATTGTCAGGATTATGTAAACACACCCATTGTCGATCTGACAAGGCATAATAGTGAAGCTTGCTTGGTATCTGTGTAATTAACACATGAATAGTACATTTCAGCCTGGCAGTCACATACATGTACCTCAGATACCTGAAAAGCTCTTATATTATGCCTTGTCAAACAGGTGAAGAGGGACAATGGTGTGTTTACATAATCCTGACAATATTTTTAGCTACTTTTGATAAAGCAATACATTTTTCAAAATTTAATAACTTATTAATCAAAAGACCAATTGACACCAAAATTGCAGAGCAAGAAGATTATTATACTCAAAATTATGTCATGGAAGTTTGAATTGAAATAAAACACCTTTGAGTTATCATAGTCAGAAGGTAAGAAAATGGTTTTTCTTTACATATAGAGCACTTTTCTTTTTGGGAGGTGGCAAAGCGTTGTCAAAGGGCACTTTGGGGTTTTAATTTGTGGCGGTCTTACACCCCCTTCCCGATGGACAATTTTGTCACTTTTTATATTTTTGGAATGTACATCCATAGCTCTTCCTTCTGACACAATTTGGTCCCTGGGCTTCAAGGGGAAAAATTTACCCCAAGTTTTAGGGGCCGTCTGACACCCCATCCCGACGGAGATTTTTGTCATTTTTTTTTTTTGGTGTTTTGTAATGTCCAGTCATACTGCTTCCTACTGATAAAGTTTGGTGCATGGAGGAGATGGGGTGAAATCGACCCGACTTTGGGGTCTCTTTTGGGGGCTCTGGGGGCTAAACCCGGCGGCTACGTTCAGGCTGACAACCTTTCTATCAATGCATATGACTTAGATGGTCTAAGTAATCATGGGTAAAATGGGGTGACTATTTCGGGACAGGCTCCTGGCCTGGCCTATACTGTATATAGCTGTCTGAAAATAATGTCACCAAAGGAAGATCAAGTGATGTACCACGTACCATGTAGATAGGGATTACGGTGCACGGGTAAAAAAATAATGAATTTGCGCCCCCCCCCCCCCCCCCCCCCCCGTCAGCTGCCCAATTTGTACAATTATGCGAGGGAGCAAAGAGACCGAGTGATAGATCATTTTAACCCCCCCCCCCCCCATGCGGCGGCACAGTTTACCCAGAAATAGTTCAATTGAAGTTGAACAATGAAGTTGCACCCCACTGCACCCCCCCCCCCCCCGTTTATTGCCACTTGGTCTACAGCCAGTTGGTCTAATAGCCAATTGGTCTAACATATGTCGGTCTGATAACAGTTGGTCTAATAACCAGTTGGTCTAATCATCATTTCGTCCAATTTACATTATTTTGGTCTATTGTCATTTTGTCTAATTACCATTTGGTCTATAGTCAATTTGTCTAATAGCCATTTGGTCTAATAATCATTTGGTCCACTATCAATTGGTCTAATTGCCATTTCTTCTAATCATCAAATGTTTTAAACCCAATTGGTCTAATGCCCATTTGGTCTACACATCATTTGGTCCATTTGACAGTTATAGTCTATAACCTCAGTTGGTCTTAATGATCATCATTTAGTCTACATCCATTCAGTCTAATAATCATTTGTCTAATTGTCATTTGGTCTAATAGCCGCCTGGTCTAATTACCATTTGGTCTAATCATCGTTTCGTCTAATGACCACCTGGGCTAATTTCTTGCCCCCCCCCCCCCCCCACAATACTACTCTAGGTGGCTAAACAGTCAGGTCTCGGTTCGGGCGCACTGGCCGAAATTTTCAAACTTTTTTTAAGTAGGCCTATTTATATTTTTAGTTTGTTGGTTTGGGGTTGTTGTTTTTTTTTTTGGGGGGGGGGGGGTTAAAAAAAAGAGGAGAAAAAAGGTGACCTAAAGGAGCATATGGCATGAATTAATTACATGTGCTTAATTAATTATCTAGTGAGTAAATTGATTAATTCATCAATCATTTAATATTTAAGTGAATTTTCAATTATTGTTTTATTGCACTTTGCTTTTGTTATTTTGTTTTTTATCCTTTCATTTCTTTCGCTATCTTCTCTTATGTATGACTTTATCCTTCTATCATTTATCTTTCGTTATGTTATTGCTTGCTTTTATCCTTTCCTTTTTCCATTTTTCCTTTAGTTGTGTTATTCTTTGATTCCTTCTATATCACCTCTTCCATCTTTCCGTATGTTAATCTTTATATTATTACTTCTATCATCTTTCTCTTTCTCTCTCTATGTGTTTTTTCGCTCTTTATTCCTTGGTTTATCTTTCTATCATTTTGCCTATTTTGCATTATTCTTTCTCTTTCTCTTTTTTTAGCTTTTTGCTTTTCATCTCTAACTTCGTTATGTTATTCTTCTTACTCTTTCTTTTGTGGTGTTTTTTTTATAATCTTCTCTTCCATCTTTCGCCATGGTTTCTTTATCATTCTACCATTTCTCTCTCTCTCTCTCTCTCTCTATCTATCTATCTTTACGTTATGTCTTTATCCTTATCCCTTAACTTTCAATCCTCCCTATTGTAATGTTATTCATCGATTAATCTTTACTTCCATCTTTCCTTATATTTTATATTCATTCTTCCATCATTTCTCTCTCATTATGTCATTCTGTTTCTATTCATTTTATCATCTTTATACATGTACCATAATGCAGGGAAATGGAACGTTATTGGAAGTGGGGACTGATCGACACCTCTTGCTCGGGTACCAACTAAGTGTTTCCACAACTGAAATATTTTTTCCTGAAATGAGCTCTCAAATATCCTGGAATTTGGCACTATTTCCTGAAATGTGAAATGTGCTTTTATCGATGTGGCACTACATAGGACCAAAGACAAATTGTGAGTTTTGCACTTTCAAGTTCCAAACAAGCTACAAATGTCCAATTGTCTGTTTAGGAGTTAGCACTTGAGTATTTCGACTCCTGTATTATATGGGTGTATATAGACTATATTAGAGTACATGTTGTTTTTTCTTTCATGAATTGTTAGGGAGGCTATGTCTTCAATTGTTCAACATAATTTCAACTTTAAATTTTTTCAATTTTGCGTGATGCGAGCGAGCGAAAGCGATCGAGCAAAAAATAATAACAACAACTTTATTCAGATAATATGGGTAAGTCTATACGTTTCTAATGCTCAACAAGTGATGAAAGAGAGAATATTTTCACTTTTTCAGTACTCCTTAATTTCATTTCCCTTTTTCTTCAATTTCCTGAAATTTCCTGGAATTATTTCATTTCCCGAACACTTCCTGGAAAAAGTCAAAATTTCCTGAAATTTCCCGAATCGGGAAAAGTAGAAACACTGTACTAACTACCCTTTTCAACATTTTGCAAGCGAGCGAAGCGAGCGGCCAAACATTATTACAATGCATTATCTTTAAAATGCGATCTCTTCTACAAAAAATAGGCCTATATATAGGCCCTACTGTACAAAAATCGTTAAACAAAATTATATGAAACGTGTCTACTCAAAAAGTGAAGGGGCTGCAGCTCCGGCCGGTTCCACGGCCCATGCAATGTATATATCACTATGACAGGCTAACCTATTTGTCTGTAGTAGGCTATTATTACCAAATGGATATTGGACTAAATGAGCATTAGACCAAACGACGATTAGGCCTAGACGTAATGGTAATTAGACGAAGTGATGATTAGACGATGTGTTTGTTAAACCGGTTACATGTCGTTTTTCCGAAGGTTCGTATTTCCGAAGGTTCGTTTTTCCGAAGGTTCATAATTCCGAAGGTTCGTTATTCCGAAGGTTCGTTACTCCGAAGGTTCGTTTTTCCGAAGGTTCGTTATTCCGAAGGTTCTTTTTTCCGAAAATGAAATAGGGTTCATAATTCCGAAGGTTCGTATTTCCGAAAATGAAAAAGGGTTCGTATTTCCGAAAATGAAAAAGGGTTCGTATTTCCGAAAATGAAAAAGGGTTCGTATTTCCGAAAATGAAATAGGGTTCGTATTTCCGAAAATGAAAAAGGGTTCGTATTTCCGAAAATGAAATAGGGTTCGTATTTCCGAAAATGAAATAAGGTTCGTATTTCCGAAAATGAAAAAGGGTTCGTATTTCCGAAAATGAAATAGGGTTCGTATTTCCGAAAATGAAAAAGGGTTCGTATTTCCGAAAATGAAAAAGGGTTTAAATTCAGAGAATACGGCGTCAATCCGTATTTTGGATAGGGAGGAGGGGAAAGACGGCCAAGTGTAAAGATATTCATTTCGTACTCAATAATCATAACAATGATGATAACAATTATAATAAAATCCAGAGAAATAGCCATTATTATCGTAATTCCTATCAATATTATCATTATTATTATAATTATTATTATTATTATCATCATCATTATTGTTATTATTATTAATATTATTATCATTATTATAATTGTTCCTATTATAATAACCAATATTTGTGAGCGAGCGTGGAGAGCGAGCGCCTCAGGAATACATGTTTCATTTCTCATAAAATGATATTACTTCGGTGACTAAAATACATACTGATGTATTGAAGAAAGTGAATTATCGGATTCCGGATTAAATTTCCTACAACGAAATTGGCTTGAAGTTATTTATATAATGTATATACCGCTTTGGAAAATGAGACACACCAAAGTTCCAAGTAGATCTTTACAAGCAGAAAATGGTCACGTAATGTTTTTGAAAGGGGGAGCTGATGCCTCTTGGCAGAATATCATACTCCCCGTTCGTACAATTTGCAAGCGAGCGAAGCGAGTTAGAAAAAACATAAAACCCTTTTTTATTGTAATGGAAATGCAATTTCGCCATCAAAAGACAAATATAGAACATGTAATAATGAGCCATGAATGATATTACTGAACCCTACTGCCGAATATGGAATATTTGGGCACTTCACTCGCCCTAATGAAGGGCGTTCCCTGTCCCAAACTATTCCGTTTCTAAATCTTACGCGCTAGTGAGCAAGTAAAAAAAAGGAGATATTGTCTATAGAATAATGATTTTAGCCGACCATCTCGCTTCCCAAAATAAAAGGATGTTCGGGCACCACGCTGCTGGATTCCAGCGAGCCAAACATTGACACTTTATTATCTTTAAGATGTAATTACTTCGTGAACATAAATTGTGATTAAAAAAGTATACTATGAAAAGTGTACACTAAAAATAAGGTGGGGGGGGGGGGGTCCTGCTTCCCTAGCCCTCAGAGCCATCTATTACAGAGTTTGGCCAACTCGGCTCCATGTAGGTAGCAATATGGCGCTTGTTGCTTTGTTAGGCAAGCACTAAACAAAGGAATATACGCCATGTTGTGCCCAAATAAACCGAGTTGAATTTTTTTTTCTTTTTTTTTTTTCATCTAGAACCATGCTAAGACATAAACAATAATGTGTCGAAAATGATATTCGATAGTGTATTAATGGGTGGGGACACCAACAAAAGCAATATACTATTGTCTCAGCTCAAAGTGGCATTTCCCGCAATTTTTTCACCCTTTGTAGGTGCCCTTTGCCCCCAAAGTGCCCCTTTTGTTGGTGCCCCCACGCATTTTGAAAGACGCTCCACTGCCCCTGCTATCACCCACACTGGGAGTTACTAAAGTTCTGGATTCTGATCTTTACCTCCTATTTTGCTCTTTTTAGTTGTGATATGATTTACATTGCATACAAGAATTATCTTTTGATGAACATTGACGAGTGCATATGGACGTCTATTAATGACGTCTATTATTCACAAGTAATATAATGTGATAATGCTGAACTCACTTTCCTTTTCAGATGATGATAGAATCTTAATTACATTCAAATGATCCTAATGATTACTAAAGTTTTGTATCCATGGGCCTATTTCTATCTGTCAACCTCAAAACACATATCCAGTGGATCCAAATATCTACATATCCATAATGAAAATTATAGTGTCCAAAGCATATTATGCTAAGGCTGGCTACTAAAATAAGGCAATTTTTTAACACGTAATTTTGTTCATTTAGTATGCATGAATGTGTACAATTATTTGACTATATAAATTCATTATGCAAAACATAACATCATATTTTACTCCCATTGCAGGCTAATTTTGTGGGTTGTGACCATACTATAAAACCATAGCTTTAATGCCAAATGAATTTAAAGTAGAGAAAACCTTAGGTTGGTGAAACATTGTAGATTGACAGATTGACGGGTATTATGTGAATACACAGATGGATTAAGAGTGAACATGACTGTCATCAAATAAACTGGGTAATTTTCCTGATCGGTAACTTATACGTAAAAATGAGAGTGTTAAGATATATCATTTCAGGTAAAATATTAAGGTGCACAAATATACTTCTTAGAATAATGTTTGTAAGTGTCTTTTGTTGATAGCATTTAAAGATGATAAAGTGTCCTTTTTTCTCGTTCGTTCGTAAAATTTAAACTTTTCTTGGATGCCTCGTTCAGCAAATATACACATATTCGTGTTGCAAACTGCCCGAAATCCGACATAAATATTATGATGCACCACGCGTTACCCCGGGTTATAGCGTTGTACCCCGGGGTAACATAGTGTCCCTGTATTAATTAAAGAGTTGCGACAACTGGGGATTTGAACGCCATTTTGTTTCCACTATTACATAACATTTCTATTCAATTCCGATGAGCACCTCAATAGAAAGAATTCGAACGGCATTTTGTTTCCAGAAAAGTGAGACGTCCATGTCGCAACTCTTTAATACAGGGACACTATGGTACCTCGGGTACAACACTACCCGCGGTAACGCGTGGTGCATCATATCAAGTATAGGAGGTGATCATGTACATAAACTTTTCTCGTGTATTTCTTTGACAAAATAAAATTGTAGGTTAATTCTTTCCTCGCTCTCTTCGCTCGCTCATAAAATTTAGAAAATGTAGAAACATAATGGTGGATTTTCGGGAAAGATGTGTCAGCCCCCCCCCCCCCTACTTTCAAACACGAGGCCCCCAAATACACGTAGTTATTGTATTAAGTTCCATTATAATATGAACTTTATAAAGATAACTGCGTACTGCACAATGTGAGATCACATGATCAGGCTTATGACTTATGATAAGATATATAAATATACCCCACCCCTATCATGGGCCTTGTTAAAATGGGTTGGGGCAGGGGTGGGGTGTTGGGATGTCACTCCCCCTTTCATATTCACCATTGCTGTCAGTATATGCGCCACTATGTGGGCAAAAAGGAGGGAGAGGGAAGCGAAAGGAGAAAAGAAAAAGGTGAAAAGATTCATTATAGGTTAGAAGGGAAAAAAGAGAGAAAAAGAAGAAAAAAGGAAAGAAAACAGAAAACCTAATTTTTTTCAACACTGAAAAAAGCGAAAGGAAAACAAAGAAGAAAGCGACAGGATGAAGAAAGAAGAACTTTGAGATGAGATTAACGATGAACATGGCTGCCCAAATACAGTTTTGTATCTCAGACCCGAACGAGACTCATCTTTCTTTCACATTCCTTTAATCCAAATAGGACTGGAGGGCAATTAGCGCCCCCCCAACCGCTGATAGTTTTAAAGGGCTTGCCGCGCGACCTATTCCCGGGTATGGTGTTACGTAACATTTGAAGGTCATATAATAAATGTCAATGAAAAATGGTAGGTTCGTATATGAGCAAAACCATTAATCATTTGTACAGTCCAACCGTCTCCTTTCCTATTCCATTTTCTTTCTTTTTTTCCCTTATTTTTTCGCCATCCGATGAGGGAGGGGTGGGGGCGTTCCCTCCCCCCCCCCCACACCTCTGCTCCTGATGAATTTGTTTTTTTTTCCAGGAATTATGAACCCTATTTCATTTTTAGGAAATACGAACCCTATTTCATTTTCGGAAATACGAACCCTTTTTCATTTTCGGAAATACGAACCTTATTTCATTTTCGGAAATACGAACCCTTTTTCATTTTCGGAAATACGAACCCTATTTCATTTTCGGAAATACGAACCCTTTTTCATTTTCGGAAATACGAACCTTATTTCATTTTCGGAAATACGAACCCTTTTTCATTTTCGGAAATACGAACCCTTTTTCATTTTCGGAAATACGAACCTTCGGAATTATGACCCCTTTTTCATTTTCGGAAATACGAACCTTCGGAAATATGAACCCTATTTCATTTTCGGAATTATGAACCTTCGGATAAACGAACCGTCGGATAAACGAACCTTCGGAATAATGCAACAAATGTTCGGAATTACGAACCCTTTTTCATTTTCGGAATTATGAACCCCCAGGCATGGGAAATTAGTGTTTCGGAAATACGAACCTTCGGAAATACGAACCTTCGGAAAAACGAACCTTCGGAAAAACGAGATGCCCCCGTTAAACCAACTGGGTTTAGTCAAAATGGCTATTATAGACGAAATGATGATTAGACCATTTGGTTATTAGACCAACTGGTTTTAGCCGAAATAGATATGGGACCAAGTGAACATTAGACGAACTGATTAGTGGACCAAGTGGTGTTTAGACCAAATGGGTTTTAGACGAATTGGCTATAGACGAAGTGGTGATTAGATGAAGTGATTATTAGACCAAATGGTTATTACACGAAATGGTGATGGACGAATTGTTGCTAGACCGAATAATGTTAGACCATTTGGCTATTAGACCAATTGGCATTGGACCAAGTGGCAATTTACCCCCCCCCCCCCCAGGCTACCTGCCCAGTCTCACATTATTGTTCAAGCGAGTGAGCACAGCGACCGAGAGTAGATTTTTTTTTTCATTTTGTTTGCATTTTTAACCCCCAAAACGCAATTTCTATATTTTACCCTGGACAATTCGTAAATGAGAACTGCAATCGAGGGTACAGAGATTCGAATTTTAAACACTGGTAAGCGGTTTTCTAATTCACTTACTTCTCAAATGGGGTGCAAAACCGGGGGGGGGGGGGGGGGGGTATGTTGAGGCCTGTACGGCATCCTCGTCCATGACTTTCTGAAAAGCACCCTGACGAGGATTTAAGTCGAGAGGTTTTTGATACCCTATTCAGGGAAACCCGCGATAAATTTCTGACTTTTATATCCTTAACAGGGATATTTTAGATCGTGCATACTAATGTAAACCCAATTGGAGGATGGGTTCTTCTTGACCCTTTTTGGCCAAAAAGGAATAGTTCATAGGGGCGGATGCACAGGATTGAGTAAAAGAGGGGGTACAAAAATGAAAGTTTGTCAAAACGTAGACCCGTATTTTTTTTTTCGCCAGCTTCTCAAAAAGTCGCTCAGTGGGAGGGGGGGGGGGGGGGGGGGGGGGGGGGGGTTTGGGGGTAGGGACAAAAAACGCTCAGTAAAGGGGTTATGGGGCCCAGTTTCCCTCCATAATTCCCTGACAAGCAAAAAAAAAAAAAAAAAAAAAAAACGGCCCCAAAAAGGGGGGGGGGGTCCGGACCCCCGCGACCCCCCCCCTCTGGATCCGCCTATGGTTCAATACAAATATTTACTTTAGAACACAATGCAGAATTATGTTTTCATTGAAAGAATAGAAAAGAACTTGGATTCATGAAAAATATCCACGGGGAAGATTTTCAGATGCCATTTATTTTGCTAGTCTAACTAACTGTCAAATTTCCTACCCTATTTGACGATCTTTTCTCATCACTAGTCCATTCATTGTACCCTTCTTTCAGAATTTTCCTGTTTTTGGCAATGAGACATCCCCGCCCCCCCCCCAAAAAAAAAAATTATAACAATAAATAAATAAATAAAAATAAATAAATAAATAAATAAAAATAAAATAAAAATAAATAAATAAATGAAAATAAAACAAAATAAAATTAATTAATTAATAAAATAAATGAATAAATAAAATAAAATAATAATAATAATAATAATAATAATGATAAATAATAATAATAACAAAATATAACAAAAACCCTTGAGAAATTGTGGAGAAATTTCTTTCAAATATTAATTTGCAAATTCTATTTCATACACTTCATCCTATAGGGGGCGCAATATTTAACAAGAGGATGATGAAACTTATGATAGCGAGCAAAACAACGAGAATTACCACGAGAAAAGCTGATTTATAAAGTGCATCCTATATACTCGGGCGTGAAATCTTGCTTGTAGCAACAATAATGCGAGGAAATAAAAGATTAAGCGACTAAGCCTTAGAAAAATTTGGCATTTTAAACCCTCAATAAAATGTATTGCTAATGCATCTGATACATATTCGGGGATAATCCTGATGATAATCAGAATTTTTCTTCTTTTTCTCCTCTTTTTCTTTCTCACTTTTGCGTTATTTGCGCCCCCTTCAAGTACCGCCCTGCCCCACCCCCGTAGATACGCCACTGAGTGACCATGCACTAAACCGTTTAGGTGTACATATAAGCGATGTCCGTTCAAACAAATTGTTATCTTGCATAAATTTATGCTCATGTTATTATGGTCTAGGAATCGGCGGGGCCGATTTTCCCCAATGTGGATACGCCACTGCAGGTTACATAATGGATACACTGCATTTATTGCATAATGGATACACTGTAATTGATTGATTGGTTGATAAATAGATTGATTGATTAATTGATTGAGTTGTCCAAATGTCTGACTGGTTGATTGACTGATCGATGGTCAATCGATTGATTAATTGATTGATTGATTATCTTATTGACTGACTGGTTGATTGACTGACTGGCTGAATGGTTGATTGATTAACTGATGCATTGAATGATTCATTAATTGACTGACTGACTGATCTGTCGGTTGATGTACAGTATTGGTGGGTTGATTGTTGATTGATTAATTAATTGATTTTTAGATTGATTGATAAAATGATCTGAAGATGGAATAATTTGGTACTTTTTTCTTGACTGAATGACTGCATGTGGATTTCATGTTCCTGTGAATTGAATACTGTGCTTAAAAAGATCTTGAAGCAATTACACATTATTGATTCTCACCCATGCATAAAGCAAGGAAATCATTAAATTTATGATAGGAAATTGAGACAAAATGCCTAGACTATCATAGCATGATCATACATTAATGCAAGAGAACAATTTGTTTGAATGGGTGCACTTCTTTGGACTGCTGGTTTAATTTTCCCTCTTCTTTCAATTTGGCGCAAGCCATTTTGGACACTCTGGACAAAAGCAGTATAAGTGTTCGCCCAAGCGTGAACAAAAATTTGTTTTGTTGGTAGCACTTGAGAGATGAGACTATTGGGCATCTCTTGACATGAAAAAAATCTTCCAAATATTTTGAAATATAATTTTGACAGATTTATCAAAAGTGTGACTTTTTTTATACGCATTGTGTATAGCGTTTCACGAATAGACAGGTTAATAGCCGTTTGAAGACCATGGATCCACATGTAGTAGAAATAAACATTATTTGCACGAGTTGCCACCCGGTCATTATAGGACCAAAGCGACATTTTGTGGCTCAGCCCTATAATCATAAATGTAGTCTGGGAGCCTGTCCCGAAAAAGTCATCTCGTTTTACCCATAAGATTTGAAAGTTACTGAAGTCATAACAAAAAAATTTGTCAGCCTGAATGTAGCCGCCGGGTTTGGCCCCCAGGGCCCCCAAAAGGACCACAAAGTCGGTCGATTTCACCACATCTCTCCACATTACAAAACACAAAAATGACAAAATTTTCCGTCTGGATGGGGTGTCAGACGGCCCCTAATAATTGGGGTCAATTTCTCCCCTTTAAAGGAGAATGGAACCCACAAAATAAATGCATTTTAATAGAAGCTAAAAGATCAAAGAAGCTGTGAAAGGTTGAGGAAAAACGGACAACTAATAAAACAGTTATGAATTTAAAACCTTAAACTTGCTAAAGGAATGGAGACATGAAATTGGCAATGTCCTCATTATGCTAATGAGATGCTGTGATGTAAATATGCTACACTTTCCAATTGCCTTATACAATAATGTTGTAAAACTCCACTTTCCTTGAATATGTCTTGGAAAATTTGATTTCTGTATTATAGATGGTCTTCATAAATATATTTCTCACAATATATTTCAAGCACAATGTTGATAATTCAATTTTCTTTGTTTAAAAGCTGAATTCTGATAATCTTCTTACAAAAGTTTATTACCTATAAAGAGAGAGAGCACTAAAACGTCATAGCATCTTATTAGTATAATGCGTATGTTGCCAATTTCATTTAGTGATTTTAGGTTTTTAAAATCTTTTTTCATAATTTCTTTTTATTCTTTATCCGTTTTTCTTCAAACTTTCAGTGATATTCTTCTATCGGATTTTTCTGCTTCTGTTAAAGTGCATACAAGTTTGGTCTCTTTCCAATCCCCCGGGTTTTTTTGTTGTTTTGGGATTTTGTTTTTGTTTTTGTTTTGTTTTGTTTTGTTTGTTTTGTTGTTTGTTTTGTTGTTTTTTTTTGTTTTTTTTTGTTTTGTTTTGTTTTGTTTTGTTTTGTTTTGTTTTTTGTTTTGTTTTGTTTTTTGTTTTGTTTTGTTTTTGTTTTGTTTTTTGTTTTGTTTTTGTTTTTTTTTTTTGGGGGGGGGGGGTCTTTTAGGGTATACTGTAAACCCCCGGCCTGTTCTGCATTGTATTATTTGTATAATACCCATTGCAAGTGAATCAAAGGCTTTATGACGATTCGAAGAAGAAAATTCAGTTGGTCCGCAATCTGCATAAAAATCAAGACACAAAATGTAAAAAACAAACAGTGGAGATATTTCTTTTCCTTTTTTTAATTTTCTTTTCTTTTTATTTTCTTTTCCCTTGTTTCATTTCATTTTTTTTTCTTTTCATAGTTTTCTTTTCTTCATCAGATTTGTTTAGTTAAGTTTAGTTTTGTTTTGTTTTCGTTTGTTTTCTTGTTTCATTTTCTTTCTTTTCTTTTCCTTTCCTTTTCATTCCTTTTCCTTTCCTATATATTATTTTCTTTTGTTTTGTTTTGTTTTATTTTTATTCTAATTTTGTTTTCTCACCGTTTTTTACTGTGTAATTTGATATCTCTCGGATACCATAGTCAGACTCGAGACCGAGGCGGCCGAGCTATCGAAATCGAGGGAAACACTCAAAACGCCCAGAGATTCTTTCATATTTTCTAGAAATTCAGGTATGTAACTTAATTTTCTTACATTGCAAATGAATATCATGCATTTTACAGTCACTGTGAGATGTATGTTTATTTTCTGACGTTGCTGTGGTAGTAAAACTTTTGACTTTTGTGCCAAACTGCCAGTGAATTGTCTTGAAATTGTCAGTGTCCCTCTCGACTCGGTAAGTCGGTTTTTCAATTCAATCGAATGAGAACAGTGACTGAGCCAAACTAGTACTACTAACTTAGGCCTACTACAGTACTAGATCTGCAAGTACTGTGGGGACCCGGCGCGGGAGTGAGGAAGAAGCGGCGCCGGCGTCTGTCCAATCAGGTCCAACTCTGCATCTGCAGATCTGGGGGTCGTTTCATCAAACCGTCATAACAACAAGATCAGCAACATCTCGACGCTGTCTCTCAACAATAAACATGTCTGCTACTGTAGTAGGTATGATCAGTTGCCCTAATTTCGCCCTTGCTCTAATTTCGCCCCCCAAGCGCAACAAAGGTACCCAGCGCGTTTAATGCATTTAAACGCGTGGGACTACGCGTAAGAAACTATATAACGCTTAGGCCGAAGGCAACGGAGAAAAATGAGGGCAAAAAATGTAAGTTTTGGCTTAATATTTCGTATTTTAATCAAAATAATGTAGAAAATCATTAAAATGGAAGTTTCATACCGTCAGTGAATGTCTAGAGTCATAGAATGTCGAAAATTATGTATGTTTCCACGACGTATTCCCACTGTCCGAGCGTTTCATGGAAATCGCCATTTTGTGTGTAATGTTGTGCTGTCAGCTAGCTACGTCGCTCTCGTAATGGCAAATGTTGACGATGTTGGCGAATATTGACGATATTGGCGAATGTTGACGCCATCTATAGTCACTGTGATGGAGGGGGGGGGGGGGGGCGAAATTAAGTACATCCTTATCCAGCGCGCGTCGGTGAACACGTCTCCATTGTGACGTCATTTCTGAAGGAACGCGAAGGAATTGACGCGCAATTTTCATCGCATTTTTAACTCAAGTATTTTTAACATATGTTCAGCGTTTTTTAGAACAATCTATGAAGTATTACTCCCGTAATCGTTCAAAATGTCGTTAGGGGGGCGAAATTAGGACCACGCATGCTACCGTATGTGAAATGAAAATTTCAAATTGATTAATTCTTGACAAATTTGGTATCAACAGAAAGGTCTAGAATTAGAAAAGAGAAATGCAGTAGTTTTTTGAATTATTCAAATTGGATGGATATTTAAGAAATTAGGGCACTTTCATGACTTTACATATCGCAAAACACTGGTTTTTGGGGTCCCGCGAATTGTACAGTAATTCAATACGGCAAATAAAAATGTTGTGACCAATATACATCCCAAACGACCTTAAAGTAACATTACCTAACTTCATCCTATCCTGAAAAGTTTGGTACCCCTGGTCAGCTTATTAGAACATGAATTTGTCAACAAAAACAGAACAGCATTTCACTAACACACTTCATATTTCTGATAATTACCTTAAATTATATGGGATATTGCCATAATATTTTGATGAAGAAAAACAATTAATGAAATTTAGCATCGAAATCTCATCACTTTTGTATATCCATCGTCAAAATTCACATGCTAACGCCAACGGGTTAACCCACGGATCTCCGCCGCCGCTGCCGGCGGAAGCCGACGCTGCTTCGCGGTGGAGTGAGCTAACGTGTATACATAGTTCTGACCACTCACGGGTACATTACTGTAAAATAGTTGGTATTTTCTGTCGCATGTACTAAAGGTATGGGGGGAAAATAAGATAAATATTTTAAATACCTTGCTTTCAAATTCAGCCCTTAAAAATCTCACTCCTACCTCAAATGGCCGTTAGGAAGAACTTTTGATATTTACAGCAAAATCCAAAGTCAAAATCTTGTCCAAAACCGGAGAAATCCCCGCCGATTTGTTTCGCGATCGCGTGTTGTTTACAAACTGCCGATGTCTTAGACTAAAATCGGCCAATATAATTTTTGTCCACGAAGAAACTCGGGATCGCAAGCGCACATCGATCTTTACGATCGCGCACACAGAAAATCGGAACTTTTCCGTGTAAGCCATAGGGACCGAATTTTTGAGGACAAAACTCTTTTGGGGAGATGTCAGCACCCGCGGCGACCAGGAAATGTACACAATGACTCCGATAGCTCGTTTCGCGAGAATCAACAGTAAATTACGGATTTCATTTTTGGAAATATCTTTTCCAACATTGGTGAGTTGAATTTATTGTATTTCTTGGATATTTTGTGGTCGGTTTTTGAAAATTAAATGCCGATTTTGAGTGAATATTGGTGACTTTTGTGCAGTGGTGTTTTAAAAAGATGAGGTGTATGACTGCCTACATTATACACACGAAGTATAGGAATGTAGCTATGAGTGGTTCTGACATGGAAAATTTCGCAAAGTAAAAAAATTATTTCGCAACGATAAATTTCCATTAAACTTCTTTAATGTGTTAAATATGAATGAAAATGAATTTGTAAATAATTGAAATCAATTAAATTTCTTACCTTCATGAAAAATAATGATGATTATGATGACTCAAAATTATCGCGGTAGTTCAGGCCCATGTGAAACAACGTCTGGAAATCCTTTTGACAAAATTTTTTTTTCACACACTAGTTCGTGGTCTCAGCTCTTTGTTGATACCCTTTTTGTGCACATTGACATGCAAATACGGGCACAGCGAAAGCTTTTGTCAGGGTACCCCTCACAGCATAACACGAAAGCTGGTAGAAAACGGAAACACAGTTTTGGAACCACTTTCGCGATGCAAGCGCACGGGCATTTCACATACCTAGCTACTGTGCTAGTACTGGGGTGACCATATTTCACGCACATTTTCATTTTCTCTGAGATTCCAAGACAATAGGCCTAGATCTAGCTATGTGACAAAAAAAATTGAACTGCATACATCTTGATACAAATAGTATCATAGGAAAGCTCTTTAAGAGACCTTTCCAATGACACTAACAACTTTCAAATTGGTCAAGTAACTAAAAAGTTATGATAATTTAAGTCCGGTCATTTCAACCATATTTCCGGCCACTGTCTTAATGTAAAACCAATGGAGTGCATGAAAAAATGTGTGACCAATATCGCCTACTGATGGAGGGAATTTCATGTCACACTATAAACACACGCATAACTTTTGAAGTGATCTAGGTATCAATGGAAAGCTGAAATTGAGCCTGGAGCAGCTACTAATTAGTTACTTTCTTAACAGTAAGTATATTGATTTATGCTAATTAACTTATGTTATGCGAAATATGGAAAATATTTGTTACAATTGTATTTGTAGAAAACGAAGAATATTATGTATAAAAAAACACATTAAAATAGAGTTTGATTCAGGGTGCCTTTTAATTTATAATGATTTAACAAACACAAAATAAAAGCTGAAAATAATAAAAAAAAAAAAATTAATTTTAAATTAGAATAATTAATAAAAATATTCATCAATTTGATTTTTAATCAATTGAATTCAGATTGAAGAGAAAGTTGAAATTTATTTTTCCCCCAAGAATTACATAATCATATTTGAAAAGAAAGTATAATGACAGCCAAATTCATAGAAATGCGGATATGTTTGATTCATAAATCATAATTCACAACAAAAACATTTGACCAGTGTCAGATGCGCCATCTCTGCCGCGCCCACCACGTCCAGCGGTCTGTCAGAAGCCAGACCACTGGCGGGGTATCATCGACCGAGTGCCAGCTCTTGGCCCGGCGCACCCGGCGGCCTAACTCCAGGTACAACTATCCAAAGTCGACCTCGCCCATTTTATGGCTAATTGCATCGCTTAATTTCGGCAGGTCAAATGACTCGATCGCACTGTGTGATCGAGTCAGCGACGTATATACGGTACATTACACACAGTGCGATCGAGTCATTTGAATCGACGGTACAGTACGGGGAAAAGATCAGCTCGGCGAGGAAATTCCATTTTTTTCATCGAAACAATCGTTAAATCGTAAAATCAAAGAGCCTGCTACATAGTTACAGTAATTCTCTTAAAGTGTAAGTACAAATTTCTATCTTACCTGCCGAAATTAAGCGATGCAATTAGCCATAAAATGGGCTAGGTCGACTTTGGATAGTTGTACCTGGAGTTACCGGCGGCCTGGCTTCTGACAGACCCGCTGTGCAAGAGTTTCCTGCGTGACCTATTTGAAAGCTGGCGCATGTCTAGAATCTAGTCAAAATGAATCATTTCATACTTTGATAATTAACAAAAGTTATGTTCACTGTTTTAATAAATATTTTACTCATTTTACTGATGAAATTCGATGATGAAAACGGCCAAAACTTTTCTAAAATTTCAAGCGATGATATCAATTTCTGGATGGTGGATGTCCACATTGAAACTTACATGTATCGAAAGTGCAGAATCTGGGCTGCTCAAATACGGCCTCGAGAAAGCTGCGCCGATTTGCGCTCGCTTGAGAGAGCTGATTTTCAATTGGGATGTATACAGAGGCGATGTCACTTGCGAACAGAATGTGAACAAGCCTTCTCGCCGTACTCGGCGCTCGCGGTACCGTTGCATTTGCACATACCTCCTAGATCATTTAGATGACTAAATAGCATGTTACTATTACTTATTAGAAATAGAATAGAAGTAAGATGCTATTTAGTCATCTATATGATCTAGGCCTATTGTCTTGGAATCTCCGAGAAAATGAAAATGTGCGTGAAATATGGTCACCCCAGTAGGCCTAGTACTAGCACAGTAGCAGACATGTTTATTGTTGAGAGACGGCGTCGAGATGTTGCTGATCTATACCTCAAAAGAACGAGAATTTCCAATCCTATGTAATCATATTTTACGATTTAGAAAGTGGACTACACATCAAAATTCAATATAATTTCGATAAATTCGCAAGGCTTACCGAACCCGACGTCTCTCTCAATGTGTGACCTTACTTCACGCAGCATATTTGCTGCCCTCTTGTGGTCGGTATCTTGTGTCAAAACATTCGAAAGGCACCTCATATTTGTCAACATAACCAGACAAATACGATGGTACCTCGAAATAGATTAACACCGATTATTTTGAAATGAAGTTTGCATTTAAAGAATATGCCTGCCCAATATTATGTTTTTTTTTCTTTCATATGTTGGTTAGTACTGTGTAATCACTTATCAGTTTCTCTTCCATTTTCTCTCACTTTTATAACAGTTATTATTTTCTTTCCCTCTCTCTTCAACTTAACCTTTTTTACTTTGCTTAGCTACGTAAACGGTAAGACTCATTGAAATACACGGAATAAGTCGCAGACGAAACCCAGCCCTGATTTTGTGTAAGAATTTGCAATTTTATAGTATTTTTTGGAAGTTATTTCATCTAATAATGTCATTTTCAGTAAAAAAATAGAAATTTTAATTCATAAAATTCAATATTTTGTAGCATACTTACGTTTTCTTGACGCATTTTTGGCATTTAGATGATTGATCTTGTTCGAAGATTACGGTGTCTCAGTCCCACATATACATCGCATACCGTTCCCCTGTTGAAGCATATTAAGTGTTGGTGCGCGAAGTAAAGACACGCGCGAAATAAGGTCAAACCCCCATACTAATAGTAGACCGAAAAATTAGTCTATTAACTATTTCGTTGGGGATATGCTCCGCTGAGACTACATCTGGCTTCACCAAATCACGGAATCCCTCTCCTAAATAGACCGAAGTCTGCCCTACCTAGCCAGGACTAGCTCCGTGAGTGTAAAAGAAGAAATAAAATTGGCTATACATGTAGGCCTACGCCTTTTACATCACGAAGCCAGGCATTTCCCCCCAGCAATCTAATTGCGCACGGGTTAGCAGGACATGGAAATGCCCTGAAATAACACTTTCCTGATAACTCCCGCGGCCGAGAGGTCCTTCACCACAGCGTTTCCTCCTAGGGAAACTTTTGGAATTAGTATATGTTTTTGATCATACATATTTTTACAAAAAAATACAAAAAAAAGAGCATAAGAAATTTCCGAGAACTCACCAGTGTTTGTGTATCCATGCCTCCTCTTGTCATGCAGATGTAAAATGGCGGCTGCGTGCGACCGCGCGCGATACAACCATAATTAAAACTATACGTCACCGACAGCGCGTTAGACCAATAGCTTCAGTCTCTCTGTATCGTCGATAACACCAGGGAGCTGCAACGCGCAGCCACCCTCTGTATTTGCTGAGGTGGTTCTGGTCATATTCAACCTCAAATTACAACAATCGAATTACATGTACAGGGCTTGCCCTTAACTTTTTTTTAAGGTGGCCAGCAGGGCCCCTTGAGCATGAAATCCAGGTGGCCAAATGGATTTTCAGGTGGCCCAGATGCATTGCTGCATTTTATTCAATTGAAAAATAATGTATCCTACGCTATACGAGTTAATAAAACACTTTTGTTACGTAATGTGTTTTGGAATCAGTTCATATATTTAAAGTTTTGAATTCCAATCGTTTACAATAAATCCATTATTTCAAAAAACCCAAGTGCAACACAATTCAGACTGATTGGGCATTGCAGTAAAGTGCTCACCGTAGCTGCAAAAAATATTTATCTGTGTGGTGGGGACAGAATGTGCCCAAAACGCACATGACGAGCGCGAAGTCCCTTCCGGCCGGAGTTCTAGATGCTCCCAGATGCAATCTCAGCCTTATTTTGAAACGTTATCTTGTCAACGTACACTGTTTGTTCTCACGTAATGCTTCTTATACATTGTACATGTAAGCACAAACAGTGCACATAGACAAGATAAGGTAGTTGCAGGGTATCTACGTAGTATAAGTTCAAAACACATTACTTGTTAATTTTTTCGGTGGCCAGCCGGGCCACCAATCCGGCAGTTTCGGGTGGCCCGACGCCGTTTCAGGTGGCATTTGGCACCGGGCCACCGCTAAAGTCGAGCCCTGATGTATAAGAGTAATTCCCTTGAAATTCCCTGTAGACTTCACTACTCCAGCAGCCGCCCTGTGCTTCTCATGAAGCTCCTTCACTTGTTTGCTTAAGTCGTCACCAAAAAGCTGTTTAGAGGCTTGACTGCACAGGGGTGCAAATTTAGGGTTGATTTCAGGCTTCCTGTAAGTTTTTCCCATCTAATTTGTGCGAGGCCAAAAAAAATCATTGTTGGTTGCGAGCTGTGAGTCTAACAGCAACCCAACTCCTGACAGGGCTGCCAACATTCGCCGCTAGTAGTGGCGGCAACACAAAATCTGAGACATCTCCATGCTCATCATGATGGATCGAGTCCGGATAATAATTGGCGAACTCATCATCACCGAGAAGCTCTGACTCGCGGAATCGGGAGAAAGTAGGCAGAGGAGATTCCCCTCTGGCTGGCACTACTGGCAATGGCTCTGTGCTAGCCACGCTAGCCAGAATACGGGTGGGCTGAGCTACATCTCTGGCCCCCAACTCAACCAGACGCTCAACTAGCTTTTCTAGTCTGTCAAGTCTCAAGTCAGAATCCGAAGACTTAGGTTTTTTCGGCACCATTTTAACAAGTTTCTTCTTAGCCTCCGTCAATTTTGATCCAGTCTACTTAGGTTTAACATTGCCTTCATTGGGCTCAGGGCCCGTGCGGGCAGCGCCCGCCGGGTTCTCCAGCTTCTCCGTCGAGCATCCGCCGATTGCTCCATAACTACATGTGCACAGTAGAAATCCCGAGAGAAATTATGTGAAAATCTCCAAGTTTTCACCGATAGAAGACCTTGAAAACGCACCAAAAAGGGTCTCAAAGCGAAGTGAAGATGTAAAACAAAAGATGTAAAACAAAACTTCCCGATAGTGGTCCAAATATAAAGGATGGAAACGGATTCAAAATCTATTGCGAAAGTAAGGCTCCGATAAGCGCCATTCTACGAACGGAAATTGATAGCGCATGCGCCTGCGGTGTTCTTCCTCATAATCTCCTGAACAGAGATTTTGTAGTAAAATCCAATTTTAGAACTCTGTTTTTCCAGAATTCTTTCACACTCTTTACTCAAATCATGGAAGACCATATTGTTCCTGTTAGATAAAAGAAAAATCCTGAAAATATAATGAGCTGCTGCCCATGGCAATACATTAATTTTCATTTTTTCCTTTGTTTGAGCCTGTCTGTGGCATTGGGGCACCACTCTTTTGACAACGTACAAATTCAAAAGAGTGTTCATGTGCAAATGACCTTTATTTGCACATGCGCATGTTGTATAATTTACAAACTTGCTTATCCTGTGAATCCGTTTGGGTTTTTTTTGCTTTGTTTCTTGTTTATTAATTAGAAATGTTCAATTTTGTTTTTTCTATTCCTTTTCCAGTCAACATACATCAATAGATACAGTGAGTGGCAATTGTGGCATGTGGACATTGTGAAGAGGTGAACATCACGTCTGACATCTAGCCATGATACTAGAGTACTGTCTTCTGGGTGCCAGTGCGGCTGCCACTGGACTCTTCTCAATTTTATGGCATAAGAAGGCAAGGACCCTAGCAGAAGTCAAGGTGAGATGGGTCAACCTGTAAGGGGATGCATTTGTAATCTTCTTTGTTCTCACATGTGGTGGTCTCGTTTTGTTAACTTCTTATGTTGTACATGTAGCTACATTGTAGCAGCATATGCAGTAAGGCAGTATGTCCCTGCCTCAAGCACTCTTCCTCAGTTACTTGTCCGTACATCTGGCGAGGCCATATTTTCAAAGAAAATCTTGAAAAAGATACATTAAGAATTTAGTAGTAAGGAACTCACAATTCATTTCATGTTTTGATAAAGCCTTGGTTTTAAAATTTGAATTATTGTTTGTTACATTGCCAGTTCAACTGGTGCTTAAAGAATAAAAAGTAAAAGCAACTGACATTTCAAGCTTCCATATATACGATGTAACTACTGTGTATATTTGACCAAGCTTTTACTTCTTTGATTCTTCTGTAGGATGCCCCTGTGCTGGAGCTTAATGAAGATCTCACCAGTATGCTCAGCTCAGCACCTAACCAGACTATCCCCTATGCCGTCATAGAGGGCAACATCAAAGCAGTCGAGCAGGCTATCAAGAGCGAGTATGTTGTAGGGGTCGTTGGGGTCATTCAGACGTTACTCTGTAGGGAGCACAAAACTGAGTGGAGTAAATCAACAAGACTATGGTAGGTATAAAAAATACTCCCCAAAGTGGCCCAACCTTGATATCACAAGTTGGAAGGAGTTGAAAGGTTAACTCTGCTAGTACCTCTAACGAAAATGATATATAAAATGGTGTAGAAAGTCCCTAACACTTGAGGCTGCTAGGGGGTTGCTGCATTAAAAGACAATGTTATGTTGTCAGAGAATAAGAGTGGCTCTAATATTAGTTCTGCCCCTCTAAAGGGGAAAAAACCCGAATGTTTAAGGATTTATACCTTATAATATTAACACGAATGAGGATAGCTAATAATTTACGACTTTTGGAAGCTTACAACTTTATGGGAGGAGATTTGAATAAGTTCTAGTTGAATAAGCGGGTGTTAAATTAGTTTCAGATAGAAAATGTGTCTTGAGGTAATATTCATTTTCTTATCATGCTTTGCTTCAGGTATGACACAACACGACTGATCAGAGACACCACAAAGCATGTCCCGTTTGAGGTGACCCGTGGCAACGTAGGTGTTGGTGTAGAGGATGCCCTTGTGGCTACTGGTCTAGAACTTGAAACCATCCATGATAAGTTCTTCCCCTACAACACTTCCTTAGGTAACAACATCCTGAGTTGGGCCAGTGGGGAGAAGACAAAAGGTTTTCAAGAAATCGAGCGTATGCTACCAGAGGGCGCTCTACTAACAGGAGTAGGGGAGCTAGCCATTGTTAATGGTAAGATGATGTTGAAACCACCAACATCTGGATTAGACTACATACTTTCGTTGTCGGGACAGTCAGGTATTATACGGGAGCTGCGGTCCAAGCTGCGCAGGTGGAAAGTGCTAGTGGCCATTTGTGGATCAGCAACGGTTGTCATGCTATGTATTGTCTTATGGAAGTGGTTTAAGAGATACCAGGAGCAGCGCAACTATGACCTCTATGTGCAACGAGTCTTGCAACAGCGGGCGGAACAGGCCGAAGGTTCCAATGTGGATGATCTCCATGGCAGATATCAAGAATTGGACTCCTGTGCAATCTGCCTTTCACGACCCAGAGACTGTGTGCTTCTCAACTGTGGTCATGTATGTGCATGCTCAGAATGTGCAATTGCTCTTCAACCCCCACAGTGTCCTATATGCAGAGATAGGATAGCAAGGATTGTGCCACTTTATCATGCATGATGTACATGTAAACTAATGATTTAGGAAATACTACTGTAGTAATCATTATACATGCAGTGTTCAGTTTATGTGACACAGGCAAGTGCTCTACCATTTTTCACCTTCTTTACTCCTGAAATTTGTATTCTGAGAACCATTACCAGTGTAGACTATTGCCAAGTATGTTAAATTTCAGCATAAGTTTGTAAGTTTTTACAGGGTGTATCAATCTACTAGTATAATCATTTATGAGTTCATGTCTGTCATTGAGATCTCCTTTAATCCCATTCTTGGCTGGTCAAGTCTTGCACCAAGCATTCAGAACTTGGGTGTCACCCTTTCTGGTCCCCAAGAAATCTCAGCTGTGTTTTATCAACTTATCCTGATTCCAGATTCCAGAATCTGCTCTCAACAAAGTTATTGTGTCAGAACTCTTCTTTTGTTTTAAAACTCTAAACTGATAATTTAGTCAATATCTGTAGTTACATGTATTTCATACTCCTGATGCATTATCCTGTATGTAGATCAACACCCATTCAGCTTTTATCATATTTATTGCATTGGATAGTTATATTTTGTATTTAAGCACAGGGAAATTACTGAAACAGGCTACCTCAACAAATGAAGTGTACAGATGTTTTCTTAAAAAGACTTTTATCAGAATATGTACACACCCTTCAACATGTCCATTAGATGAAATTTTAAGCAGTTGTAATGTCTCTGTGCATTTAAAAAGTATAAAGCATAAAGAGAAAGTAGCAAGTTTGTAGATTTCAGGTAAGCTTTACATTTCAATACATATTTCATCTTGTCACAGAGTTCCACTCAAAGTCTTGAAGCTACCAGATATGAATGATACTGTTGTAGATTACAGTTGTGCTCAGTGTTGGTAAAAAGTTGAAGGAGTCTATAATAGATTCTTCTTCTCCTCCTCCTCCTCCTTCTCCCCCTTCTCCTCCTTCTCCTCCTTCTCCTCCTCCTCCCCCCTCTCTCTCTCTTCCCCTCTCCCCCCTCCTCTCTATTGTGACACTCGAGCAAAATTCCATAAAGCCTTGCTGAACTTCGTCAATTTCTAGCCCACCGGCTGTGCCAAATACCGTGGGCGGAGCATTCAGCTACTAGTAGAGGCACTATGAAGTATATTCTATATAGTCTAAGACTTCAGACCATCTGTTTGTGCCTGCTAACTAAGATTAAGTGAGAAAGTTGCCTTCTGGTTTAATACCAATAGAAGACCAGATAATAAATTCCGATGATTTGGTACCAATTACACTTGTAAGAAACATAGACTAAAAGGGCAAAAAATCAATTAAATTTCAGCAATTTTTCTTACAGTGCACAATAATGTGCATTGACTGGACTATCTTGAAACCCTCAAGTTAATGATAAAGTTGAGTTCTGGTCATGCGAAAGAATGCGTCTTTAAAGCAATTGGGAAAGGTTAATCATGGCAACATAAGAATTGATGTATACATGTACATACATGTACTTTGAGGTTTTGGAATCATCAAAATGATTTAAGAAATTGACCCATTCTTGCTGAAAAAGCTCATGCACTACGCTCAGAAATGGGTATACCGGTAGATATTATTTCATCTTCCCAGTATTATTTATTTTAAAAATTATGTTTCATAAATACATGTACATGTATACAGTCACAGTGTATTACATTTTGTTATGGGAATATAAACGTGGAGATAAATAATGTCAGTGTTGTAGATTTGAAGAGGAATACATGTTAGAAAATAATTTGTCTATAATGGTTTAATTTAAGTAAGTATATGAAAACAATGCACATAAATCCTTGGCTGTCTGCATTTACCATATGGTCTTGCTTGTTGCAAGGGGCTTTTCAGGAAATTGAGGTATGTTGTGATCATGTCTTTATATGGTCATGTGATCCTACAGCAATGAAATGAATGTAATCTTTGAATTCATGTGATGCAAAATAAGAATAATCCTGAATTAGTATTTTTCTGTATTGTTGCGTAATAGCAAATTATGCAGTGTATTGTTGTACAATAGATTCATAATACTGTATACGCTAGTCTAAGCCCAGTATCCTATAAAATGAACTATATTAAACCCAATTATTGGGTGCTAGCCTGGTATAAATCAAGGGTACATTGTAACTACAGTGTATTAAAACCTTGGACCAGGTTGCTTAAATAATTACACTTTGCTCTGACCAAGTGCAAATCCAGCAGAAGAATACAGGCCGTGTGTTTATGTGCATCTATTCAGAAAGTTTTGTGATCAGGACCCTGTTTGACAACTGCTTCAATTCTACTATGAATTAGCTCACAGCCAATCAAATTCAGTGATTTCAGTAGCTTATATTTAAAAAAAAAACAGTTCGTGATTAGAACAAGGTACAAATGACCCTGAAATGACCCCAATTTGTACGCGCACACGCATTTGGTTTGGTGGACGTGCTACTTGTTTTAAGAAGTAAAATCGCTAAAGTCACTAATGATAAGTTTTGTGAAATAGAGCCCAGATCACATTGACCAATAACCAAAGAATGAGAAAATGTAGCAAACTCATTTTATTTAAGAGTTTGAAATCAGTAATATTAAATTTTGGAGATCAATTTGTGACTGAGCTATATGGATGTTTGTACAATATTTTCAGATATTGAACTTCAAATAAAATGAAATTTAGAAAAATATATCATTGTCCCTCTGTGAACTCGAAAAAAAAGAAGCATTGGTGGAACATTTACATGTAGGTCAATTAGAATAAATAGCAAAGGCACTGTAGTACAGGTATGACAACACAGCAAATAAGTTTAAAAAAAAAAAGGAAAGAGTAGATCATGTTTATATGCAAGTTAAAGGGAAGGTTGAGTTCTGGGAAATGTGAAAGATAATTTGTGAGCTTTCTCATTCCTGTTATGTCAGTTTGGAAGAACATCATAGTAGAATGTCCCCTAAAAAGGATTGCTCTTCAGATGCCGTCATATTCGAAATGTGATGAGAGGAATCTGAAATGTTTTGGGACAGTTTATTATACCCCCACCAAACGAAGTTTGAAGGGGGTATATAGGAATCAGTCGTTGGCTGGGCGGTCGGTCGGTCGGTCGGGCGGTCAGTCGGTCAGGCGGTTGGGTGGTCGGTCGGTCGGTCCGTTGCAAATCTTGCGGATCGAACTACTTTCTCAGTTTTCGACCAAAGCTCATGAAATTTGGTACACACATTGGTCTTGGTGGGAAGATGTGCAAGACATATTTTTCGGATGAGTCGGAATCTGCGTTGCCATGGTAACGGCATATTTATGGCAGAAAATCAAGGAAACACCTTGCGGATCGAACTACTTCCTCAGTTTTTGACCGAAAGTCATGAAATTTGGTACACACATTGGTCTTGGTGGGAAGATGTGCAAGACATATTTTTCGGATGAGTCGGAATCTGCGTTGCCATGGAAACGGCATATCTATGGCAGTAAATCAGGGAAAAATCTTGCGGATCGAACTACTTCCTCAGTTTTCGACCAAAAGTCAAGAAATTTGGTACACACATTGGTCTTGGTGGGAAGATGTGCAAGACATATTTTTTGGATGTGTCGGAAGCTGCGTTGCCATGGAAATGGCATATCTATGACAGTAAATCAGGGAAAAATCTTGCGGATCGAACTACTTCCTCAGTTTTGGACCAAGAGTCAAAAAATTTGGTACACACATTGGTCTTGATGGGAAGATGTGCAAGACATATTTTTTGGATGTGTCGGAAGCTGCGTTGCCATGGAAACGGCATATCTATGGCAGTAAATCTGTTAAAAATCTTGCGGATCGAACTACTTCCTCAGTTTTCGACCAAAAGTCAAGAAAGGCTGTTGTCACGGGGCGGGGGTATTAATCATCATCTTCAGTGATATTTCTAGTTCACAATGTAATTGCATGACCAGAACTCAACTTTATCTTTAAGTAGATTGAAAGCAGAATTATCTTTAGTATAGTGAGAGTATGAGAGAGAGAAAAAGAGAGGAAGGGAGGGAGTGAGTGAGAGAGAGAAGGGAAAAGACATGAAGTGAGAGAGAAAGAGCAAGAAAGAAAGAGTCCAGAGATGATGCATGTCATTTCATTTTTATGCATGGAAACCAAATACAAGTAACCGTTAAATGGGCACAGAGAGAGATTTAAATTTAAAAGCTGATCAATACATGGTAAAGCCCACCGCACATTTTACGATCAGTCTGCGATCCGATTTCGGAAGAAACTGTAATAGAACTTGATCTAAACATTTAAACACAGGAAATATTTATGATTTGAGGTTCTGAATAACCATACTGATAATAAACTTGAAAATACCACCTACTTTCTAGTCGGAGGAAAAGCCAAATCGACTCCCGAGTCGTAATGACGTCAGAGCAGTCCTACGATCCTCTACGATTTGAAACTGATTTGGCCCTTCTTCCGGGTATAAGGCCGACAGCGCACCAAAGCCATATGTTTTAGTATCCCATATTATTGTTCAGTAACTGAATCTGGAAGATTAAATTTGTTAAAATTCCCATATGAAATACTAACTGCAATCTATTTCCCAAATCGGATCGCAGACGATCTTATAGTGTGCGGTGGGCTTAAATGATATATATATAGTAGGATAATAGTACATGTTCCTATTATTTGAAGTGTGTAATGACTTGATATGTACTTACATGTGGGTACATGTATTTCCAGAAATTTTCCACAAAATAGGGTCCCAATTTGTGACTTCTTAGTGTCCCGCTTACATAAGGAACACACAGGTTTTTGTGGCTCTGAGGTGTAAGACTGCAAAGTGATTCTATGCATAACATATTGCATCTTCACTGTTAAATAGTACTCAAACTAACTCCACTATTTGTCTCTACCCAGAGCCACAACAAAACCAGTGTGTTCCTTATGTAAGCGGGACACCAAGAATGTCACAAATTGAGACCATTATTTGTGGAAATACCCACGTACGAAAGGTCACAAACAATATTGGCTCATATGAGTTGGCAGAAATTTATAAACATCTCAAGATAGGAATACAAATTAACCTTGCATAACTCAAAATTGCATATTAAGTTGAACTTTACCTAAGTCAAATCAATTATTTTGACCAAACTATGCAAAACATGTGCTGTTTAAATTTCCTAAGTCAAATTTTGCATAAGGTCAACTATTTTTTGAGGTCCAAACAGATTAGACTTATGCAAAGTTACTGTATATGCTATTTATCAATAAATACATTTAATTTAAGTTAATGGTATTACCTTAAAACTGAAGAATGAAACTGTTGGCAGCTTTAATAATTTTTATTACAAATTTATTCCGCATATTGCATATATGTCTTCAGTTCATACAGAGTACATGTATATTATATATTCCCGAAATGTTAACACAGGTGTATTCCATTCACTGGAATACAGGTCATTGGAAGCAAAGGTGATTGCATTGTTTCTTTATAACACTCTTTACAACAATCATATAATTTCATTATTCCATCAAAACAAAATACATTTTGCAAATCATTTCAAACATTCATATTTTGTTCTTTTACTATACTGTACTAAACTGTACATGAATAATTTGCATTTTCATCATGAAAACATCATGTATCTTCTATATGCATAGCTGTTACACAAATACTACTTTTGTCTAAGACATTAAAGAGCACCAAAAGATTTTCAAAATCCGATTTGAATCTATTGAAAGGAGTCAATTCTGTTCTGTACAAAAGAGAATAATTATCTTCTCAGATTTGTCTGTCTTCCACTCCCACCCCTCCCCCTCCAAAGCATTTTACTGTTCTCTGGACACTTTTTAGCTTAAGCAATTGGCGATCCAACAAACAAATACATGTATGCTTCTCCCTTTATCATCAGCTATAACTAAAGCAAATGAAAGTAGGCAAACTTATATTTAGTACATATTATTACAAAAAATAGTTCCTTGCATACTTGCTATAGCTTTTATGAATGTATAATTACAGTAATTCATTAATTACTGGTTTACGATATAAAAGCAGCAAGCACTCAAATGAAAGAGATCATAAAATTCAGTTGGTGTGCATAAATGCAACAATTCCCGACTTGTGATTGTCTGAGAATCAATTTCTAAAACATTTCTTTGAAACATGTCATTCAATTCTAAACTGCTGACATACATGTACATGTACAAGTATCTTCCACAACTGTTCCCTGTGCCACACTCTTTGGAATCAAGGTAAAGCCCTGACGCAAATAGATGAATACAGTGTACTTATAGAAGTATCAATTTTCATATCTTTTGCTATTGTAAACATTGTCAAAGATAACCATCTAAACATTTTTATGAATTATATCCTCTACATTATCCCTGATATGTATTTCAAGCAATTGTAGGACTAGAATCATATATAAAAATCAAGATAATATGCAAATATTATCTTGCAATAGAGGATAAACTTTTCTCCCTCGTTGAAGCCTGGCAATCACCAAAAACTTCACACAGTGTAGATAAATCACTTAAAGAGAAGACCAAGTTTTGGGAGAGGTGAAAACTAATTTGTGAGCTTTCTCATTTCTTATATGTCAGTTTGGAAGAACACCATAGCAAAAATGTCCCCTGAAAAGGATTTCTCTTCAAATGCTCTCATAATCGAAATATGATGAGAAATACAAATGTAGCTGAAGTGGTCAGGCCGAACATTCATGCTACATCATGTGTTTGCAGTCCCATATACCCATTTCTGTGGACAGTTTTTGGCATGTGCTTTTCGGCAAAATTGGGTTAATTTCTTATTTTAATGATTTCAAAACCTCACAGTATACACCAATTCTTATGCAGACATGATCAACCTTTCCCAATTGCTTTGAAACAGTTTCTTTTACAATGTAAATGCATAACCAGAACTCGAACTTCATCTTTAAAAACTTTATGAAAGGCAAGCATTAGTATTACATCTGAATTAATAGGGAATTACATTACGCAATTTCAGCCATCCTATAGAGCGAGCATTGACAGACAGTTTTTACACAATAGGCTGTCTTTTTCCCCACAGATTTTTGTTTACTGTTAGTCTGTTACTGTACTCAGTAGTAATAGTAGATTACAATCACAGGCAAAGAAGGTTGAGAACGTCTGATAGTGACATAGATGCACCTCTAATGAGAATTATTTTGCATGTACTATCGTATATTTGGCACTAAATAATTATCCCATAAGACGGGTCAATTCACATATGATCTAATAATATAAAGAAGTGCACATTCCTCAGTGAAAAGAAGGCTTCCTTACTATGAAAAATGATTGCCTAGCTCAAAAGAGTACACATGATTTGCACACAATAAACACATTCACAACCTTTCACATATACAACAGTTACTACACATGTGTGTCAGGCATGTCGTATAACTAGAACGAATGTGAGGTGTCGAAAAAACAGGGGACTACATGTACCTTTCCAATGTACCTACACAATACACCTACAAGCAACTGGGAAAACATACAAAATATAGCTACATTGAAAACAAAATAAGAGCACCAATGGCTGAAAATAAGCAATAAAAGAAACCGAGATGAAATTTAAAATCTTCATGTAAGAAATCAAATCACAACAATCACAATTATTATCTTCTTTCTTCAACTAAAATCAGTCAAGAAAGACAAGCAATTTCATTCATTCACACAGACAAATATAAAATTTTAAAATTCAAAATTTTCATCACTGTCATCGTCACCACCACCATCATGATCATTTCATTTTTTCCAATTATGATAATAATAATAGTGATATTAACCGTTTGTACAGCAAATATCACATTACGATATAATGTCCCTATGCGTTTCCATATATGTATTATTAGCCTGGCTTTAGCTCCGGCAGCCGTAATCAGCACACAGTGCATTTCAAGGAATAAATCCTGCCAGGTACCCATTCAACACCTGGGTGGAGAGTGGCAAATGTGGATTAATGTCTTGCCTAAAGACGCTTGTGCCTAGGATGAGATTCAAACCCTCAACCCTTGGATTGAGAGTCAAGTGAATGAACCACTATATCTCCACACCTCCAAAGTCCTGAATACCATGGACATTCAAAATGAATAAAAATACGCTCACACTACAAAACATTCTGACAAATCAAAACACATTTCTGAGAATTTATAAATTTTGTCAACTACGAGGGTCTGATGAACCTTGCCCGAATAACAATCATAAGCTGACGAAAAAAGGGTAATTCTTTACTGATTGTGTGAAAGGAACTAAATCTCACCATAACATCATCAACCTGATGAAACTGTTCAGTACAGGTGATCTATAAAATTTCCTGATCAATTCTCTGTTGGTTCATGAGATGCAAATCCACCCCACATGCATGATTCTCGATCCCTATAATTCTCAACTGAAGGTCTCAGTTCTCCCGTAATCTATAAATTTTCCTGATCAATTCCCCGTTGGTTCATGAGCTGCAAATCCACCCCGCATGCATGACTCTCGATCCCTATAATTCTCAATCGAAGGTCTCAGTTCATGATTGTTGAGCTTAGCGACTAATTTGCCATCAGCATGCATCAATGTGGAGGTGGTTGTTTCTCTGATTCTGTTCCTATGACGACCTTCTCGACCTCGTCTATGTCGATGCCTTTCTCCAGGATGGCATTCTGTAATGAGAATTAAAACCAGAAAGATTAAGCCTTTGTTTAATTAAAATCACCAGCAGTATACCAAACAAAGTTTTCAACTCGGAAAGAGGAATGAACCCTTCATTAACCCTGTCAGGACCAAAGTCAACAACACTATGTACAAAGTGAATAGCAGTTTTAGTCTTGTGGTATTAAACGAGAGGGTTAAAAGTCGGTTTGGGTGGAAGTTGAACCAGTCAAATCAGAGGAATGTATCAGTGAAAATTTAAGAAAAATCTGACAACAAGTAAGTTTTTTTTTAAAGTTGGCATCACTAGTGAACGAGCGAGGATATGGGGAATATCTCTTTGTCAATGTGGCTATTATGTGTATGTCATACTTGGTGAAGTCTTTCATCGCTTTGTACCAAAATTGCCCAGAGGATCCCTTTCCATGTTCTTGTCACAGAACAGACATCATCTTCTTTTTTATTTAGGTGGCAGTTAAATATGTAAACACATTGTATCATTGTAAAAATATGTGTTACATCATGAGAATGGAATGATGGGCTATTTTGAATAAATTTTAGGTAAACTGAATGGTAAACTGTAAATAGTAAAAGGTTTTTCATGTGCAGTAGTCTCTCGTTACAACCTCTTTGGGACCAAGAAAACATGTTTGTTACATCAAAATCAGGGTAGCAAAAGCAATAATATATATACAAAGAAATATTGAACTATAAGACCCCCCAAATTACTGTTATAATGAGATTTTGTTATACCCTGTATTAGTGTACCAGTACTTTATAATAAGCCTGAGTCAAATCGATTGGTTAGCCGGTGTTCGATCGAAGACATCGAATCCCGAATTCATTTTGGCAAATCCGGTGCATCGATTTGTAGTCCGCCAAATTTTTGACTACCGTAGCCACCATGAAAAGAGCAAATAAAAAAAGAAACTCCGTAACGTACAGCATATATACTAGCAGAGAACGTGAAGGCGACTTCAAACTGTTGGCTAACTTTCGCTAATTCGCTTGCGGAGGATGTCGCGCTTTACCTGTGCTTTCTCTATGGAAAAATCGTTTTGTCGTTACGAACTGAAGTTTACGATAATATTCTTGCACTCTCTCTGCATTGTCAATTTGACAATTGTATAATTGAACATGATAAATACGGGCATGACTACGAGTGTTCCTACTTAATTCGCAATAACTAATATCACACTCTCATCAAATTGGCAATTACTTCTGAATGATCTGAAGCTGAATATGAAGTCGAGTCTATATTGAGCGACGAAAAGTTTATTTCGTACCGTATTGTTATTTTTTTGCATCGAACAAACGTGTTCCATTCAGCTCTCCAAAGACAAAGTAAGGTTATTGTAGGATGGCCTGAACAGGTGGCAAGGGCGTGGTTCTAACTTACAGAGACACAAAGTAACTACAACCTCACTCGATGATTGCCTGAGGAGAACTGCCCTTGGTTTTCCAACTCTAAACCTCAGGGGTTTATTTTGCATGTAGATATTTACATATTCATTTGTATAATAAAAGGAAATAATGAATACTCAACTAGCAGAATAAAGCAAACTAATGAATATACATACAACCATACATGTAAATAAGCTCTGCATGAGGGAACAAAAGACATGGATGGTGGAGAATGTTAAAAGGAATGTAAAGCTGATGGAAGAAAAGGAGGGAATTTTGATGACTAACAGAGGAATGAAAAGAGTTGAGAGAGGATGATCAAGCATAGTGATGTGCACCAATTTATAAATGTAAATTACTAGGTCTGTTCACACTACAGCTCTACAAACAATATCTCCTCTTACAAATAAAATGTCCTCATTTTATCAGTTAATTTTCCAGTATAAAGCTAAATAAATTCAACTTGCTATTTTTTTAAACAATATTTTTGAACAATCTCTCTATCAAATTATCTGAACATACATGTACAAAATATTTATCTCTTTCTATCAATCTGACTTTTGAGCAATTACACTTTTCAATCATATGAACATTACAATTTTTCTTTGTAAATGCAAGAAAAAAAAGGGAGCAAAATCTTAAAGATTAAGAATATTCAATCACTCATTGATTCTTCTAACATATACAAATTTACTATACATGAAAGAAAATTAACTGTTTCCATTTTTGTTTCGTCTTAGGTAATTTGAAATTCAGAAACTATTTCATCAATTTGTCAAATTCGTATTCAATTTGTGAACATTAACTTGTCAAATTATTAAAAAAAAAATTTGCCTTTGAAAAACAATGAACTTCAATTTTCTTTTATGTAAATTAGAACAGAGTAACTTTTCACTATATCCTGTTCAATTTCTGTATAAAATAATTTACTCAACATCATGAGCAATTATTTTTTTCCGCAAATATTATCTTCAATTACAAAGCACAAAAAAAAAAAATCTGAGCAAAAATAAAATTTTCATTTGTCTTAAATCTTCTTCCTATTTAAATATCACATGTAATTTTAAACATTTCAGGTGACTAATATGGCATCGCATAAAATACTATATACATGTATCATATTGTTTTTACAATAAATCATAAACTTTCTATCACCTTGTTATCTGCATATTAACATTTTCACTATATAGACAAGGTCCAAAATGAAAATTCAATATTAAATCCAATATTTTTTTTTTTTAAATAAAGTTTGAACAAACTTGGTTTGTTTGTATAAAAAGAAGTTGGAAAATATTTTAATTTGTGTCCATTTCAGCAAACACACGAAATATGTATGTATATATCTCAAGCATTTCATGTGAAAAAATAACTGAAATATACACACAATTCAAAATTCTCTACTGCAAACAGAATATAGATTAATAGATTTGCAGCTAATGTTGCTTTTTGGAATAAAATCATTAAAAAAAAACATGCATAAAAAAAAAATTTGTAGCAAAATGTATCAAAATATGGAAGGTAAAAACAAATCGCTACTCTTTATAAAAAAAACATAGGTAAATACAATTTTCTTGTTGCAAAAACAACCTTTACATACATGTAAGCTTGTATGATTGTATATTGTTTTCCTCTATCTTTTAGTGTTTAAAACGTAACTCCTTAATTTATATCAGATTCGAAAGTTGAATCCTTTCTAGAATACCAAAAATATAACTTTAGTTCTTGTTTATACTTTTCTCCTACAAAAGGACAAAATTATGTAAAATATCTTATCTGCTTTTACATTTCTCTACTTGTTCACATTGTAAAAATATTTGTAATTTTCCAAAAACAAAATCAAAGATACATTTAAAAGATATAATTTGTGAAAGTACATGTACATATGCATACAAAATACTATTGAGCGATCGTTCAATATTCAACAATGACTGTAGCAACCTTTGGTGGAAAGTCTATATTCAATATCAAAATTGATGATCTCAATCTTCGGAGAGACAAAAAGTTGATGAAAGTCCATAAAGTTGGGTATCTCCATTTTCGAAAGAATGTTAGATAAAAGTTGATATCGAATGAAAGTCGATCTTTGTCGAAAAAGTGAATATATGATTAGAAATCAAATTGTTCCATTTCTTCTATTATTATCGAAAATGTTCCTCAAAATGATCGTTTCTTCTCAAATAAGAAATATTGCAAAGTAGACAATATTCAGTCGATCAAAAAGTGATGCTATCTCTTCTGGAAATTTAAATGTCACTGGGTGATATCCAATTTAATATTTAAATGTCATAGTTTATCAGGTTTGAAAATCACGAAATCTTTCTGGTCTAACGATTCTTCTCCCATAACGCGAGATGGTGACAGTGTCGTCCTTTGGTTGAGCGTCATCTGGAGTGTTGGTGTGGCCGACATCAGTTGTCGAGCCTGGACCTGGGGGTTGGACTGGGTTTGGGTCGTCGTTAGCTGACAGGGGGTCAGTTACTCGTCTTTGTTGTGGATTGGTTTTCGAGTTAGGTAACGGAGTCAAAAACTTTTCTGACCGTGGTTGATGGTCAGTTAAGTCTTGTTGATGCTGGCCATCTGGTCTCTGCTGGATAGGCCGCCCTGACCATGATAAGTGATCAGTGTTGCCTGGCTGGATAGGTTCCTCTGACCATGATAAGTGGTCATTGGTACCTGGTGCTGACATACCTGACCATGATGGTTGGTGAGTAGATGAATGATGAACTGGCGATCCTGACCATGATGGTTGGTCAGAAGATGAAGGATGAGATTGAGGACAAACTTCTTTTGCTGGGACAGACTGCCCTGACCATGATAGTTGGTCAGTGTCTGCCATCTGTTGGGGATGGTCGGTTGACCATTCGACGTAGGAAGGTTCAAACTGTGGTTGGGTGTTTGAAGGAGGGGTGATAGGTTGAGTTTGGTTCAGCTGTTTGTCTACTTTCTTAGATTGTTGTGGAACTTTGGATCTGAACAGCTTTAGACGATTATGATGGACTACCTTCTGATACCTTTCGTTATGAATGTCTGCTATTCGGTAGTTGAGTCCATGGTCTGATGAGGATAGGATTGAATATGGTCCTGTCCAATTGGGGTTGAGTTTGTTCCTCGCATTTGTGGGATCGTGAAGCCAAACAAGATCTTCTATGTTGTACTTGTGGACACGTGTCTTCTTATCGTATCCTTCCTTTTGCTGTTGCTGTGAGAGTTGGGATTTCTGTTGTGCATACTGGAAAGCTTTCTTCAGACGCGAGTGAAGATCCAGAGCATACTGTTCGGGAGGATTTGCTCTTTCAACAAGTCCAGCTCCTTGAGGATGATATGGTGATGATCTTGACTTGCGAATTCCCAGTTTCTGGCATAACTGCTGGATTAATCTGGATTCGAACTGGCGACCTTGGTCTGTGTGTAGAGCTTCTGGTACACCATGTTTAGTTATATAGTCCTCGAAGATGTGTTTTGCGACAGTCTGTGCAGTTTGGTTCTTCATCGGATAGATGTCCACATACTTGCTGAAGTGGTCAATAATGACTAGGATATATCTGTATCCTTGGCGAGAGGTAGGGAGTTCTGCAATATCTGCAAAAACTATTTGCAGAGGGTGATCGGTAGTTATATTGCGTAGTGGTGCTTGGTACTTGGGATTGGGAGAGCGGAAGGATTCACATGTTGCACATGTAGCACAGTGGTTGGTAATGTCACGACGCATACAAGGCCAATAACAGGTTGCTTCAGCACGAAGAAGTGTGCGTTGTAGACCAAAGTGACCTGAAGAAGGATGACCATGTAATTCTTCTAATACTTTTGGAATGAGGCGTTCTGGTATTATGGGTTGTTGTGTTGTTGCACCAAACTTGTCAAGCTTTGTGCGATAGAGGATGTCTTGGTTAACGACTAGACGAGGGTATTCCCAAAGAAATCTCCTCATTCGCGGATTGTAGTTGCGAATTTCTCTTACAGAGGGTCGATAGCCAACCTTGACAAACTCTATAACCTGGCGAATATCTCTGTCTTGGTTCTGACATTCTCGCAGCTCAGATTCCTGACCGGCAAGAATGAAGTTCCCGGGTGGATCTGGAATTTGGGGTTGTGTGAATGTAGGCTGGGACTGGTCTTCAGCTTCTCGTGAGGCTTGAGTAGATGAACGAGTTTGCATTACGTTGCACTCTTGAGGAAGGGCAACTCGAGTGGATGATGTGTTGTTCCTCGTCATATCTATCTCGTTAGCAACTTGTTCTGGAGATGAAGAAGGAAGACGAGACATAGCATCAGCATGACTGTTCTGATGACCCTTGCGATGTCTGATGCAGAAGGAATAGACATCAAGTTCGATGATCCAGCGAGCTCGTCGTCCGGAAAGATCGTCCTGAATCGGCACTTTCTCATAACCAAGGAGTGGTTGGTGGTCAGTGTAGATATTGAATTGCTGACCTCTAAGATAATGCCTGAAGTTGCGAACAGAAGCGATGATGGCCCAAAGTTCTCTATCGTATGTTGACCATTTCTGCTGAGACTTTGAAAGCATCTGGCTGAAGTAGGCAACAACTCTCTCTTGTCCGTCTTGTACCTGGGAGAGTACAGCACTGATGGCATAGAGAGAAGCATCTGTGGAGAGGTTGAATTCCACCGAGAAATCTGGGTAGGCTAGCAATGGAGGGTTGGTAAGAGCTTTCTTCAAAGTGTTGAAGGCGACTTCACATTGCTCTGTCCAGATGAACTTTACACCTTTCTGAGTGAGATTGGTGAGTGGAGATGCTATCTTTGAAAAGTCCTGGATAAAGCGGCGATAAAATGAAGCAAGTCCGAGGAATGACCTGATGTTGGTTGGGTTTCGAGGTCGAGGCCAGGATGATACCTTGTTAATGTTGGTAGGATCTGGAAGAACACCATTGGCGTTGATGATGTAGCCTAGGTAAGTAACTTCTCTGCGAAAGAACTGGCACTTGGACGGCTTCAACTTTAGACCAGCTTCTCTGAAGCGTTGAAGAACGTCTTTGAGATTGCGTAGATGATCTTCAAAGTTCTTTCCTAAGACGATGACGTCATCTAGATATACTAGGCAGGTGGACCAATGAAGACCATGCAAAACTGATTCCATTAGTCGTTGGAAAGTCATTGGAGCGTTTACCAATCCGAAGGGCATTACATTGAAGTGGTATAAACCTGTACCGGTAGTGAATGCTGTTTTTTCCTTGTCCTGTGGTTTGAGTGGGACCTGCCAGTAGCCACTTGAGAGGTCGATTACTGAGAAGTACTTAGAGGATGATAATGCATCGATTGAGTCATCTTGCCTGGGTATTGGATGTGAATCTTTGATGGTTACAGCGTTCAAGGCTCGGTAGTCTACACAGAAGCGGAACGTCTTGTCCTTTTTCTTGACCATAACGATTGGGCTTGCCCATGGGCTGTAACTCTTCTCTATTATTCCTCGTTGTAGTAGTTCATCTACTTGGGACTGAATTTCTACCCGCATGGCTGGAGAGGTGCGGTAGGCCCGCCGACAAATTGGAACATCAGTTGTGGTGGTGATATGATGATAGGCTGAATCTGTCCTACCAATGTCGTCAGATGATGAACTAAAGACGTCAGAGTAGGCTGAAAGTAGCTGTTCAGCATTTTTCTGTTGACTCTGGGAAATATCTGAAGTAGGGAGTAGCGAAACACTGCACTTCAGGGGTGCTTTATCATGATGTTGATCTTTGCTCACAAGTGGTATCGTAAGTCCTGGTATACTGAATGAAGTAGGGGAGACCGAGGCATCATACTTCCAGAAAAAGTCCCATCCAATAACGACAGAATGGCTAATACCCCTAGCAACTGTGAATGTGTGTCGTCTGGTGGTGTTGCCAAGATGGACCACGGAGTGAGTCATCCCTACGATGTCCAATGCTTCTTTAGTGATAGAAGTCGCTGCTAATGTAGACTTCATTAGGGGGCTTCTTTGAGACTTGGGTATCGACTCATAAAATTCACTGCTGATTACAGAGATGTATGATCCCGAGTCAACGTATGCCAGAACATACTTGTTGTCAAAAGTAATAGGGATGTAGGGAGGTTGCTGTTCCTTTGAGGAATCATATTTAATGTCAGCATGGGTCGGAGTAGGGGCAGTTGACGAATGACCCGCGTCATCAACTATCGGAAGTTTCCCTGGTAACCGCCATCAAAATGAACGTGATGAGAGGGTGTTCTCGACTGGTCCGAGTATGATCTCGATGGAGGACTAGGAGATCTACCTCGGTATCGCTCATTGTACCTGTCTGGTTGAAAGCGATATCTTGGCCTGGTTGGAGTTGGAGATCTAGCGTGATAGTCTGATCGAGAATCTTGCCTGCCTCTATATTCTGGGGTGTATTGATGAGAGGATGAATAGCTTGGTGATCTAGATCGCTGTGTATAACGTTCGGAATGTGGAGATCTACGACGTCCAGCATAATGACGTGGACTAGGTGATCGATAACGACTAGATTGGCGAGGATAGGATGTAGGACTAGGAGACCTATGGCGATCAACTCGGCGATGGTGGGTGTCATAGGAAGTGGAAGAGAGCGACAAACCATCGATCTTCTCTAAATCATCTATTCGTCTGATCAACTTCATGTACAAAGGGTCTTCTGATGCAGCTGCAACAGGGCTTGGATTTAGGGAGACATATTGAGATTTCTCAGTCTGTTGCGCTCGTTCAATTCTGAGGGCAATATGGAGAGCATCGGTTAAAGTCGTGCCACCTAGTTCATGAATCTTGACTTGTAACTTGGTATCCAGACCAGCTACGAAACGACGAAAAGATTCTCCTTCTTTTGCCTCGGCATCATAGTTAGGAAAAGCCTCTTCTACCATGGTGATAATTGCTGCTGCAAATACCTCTAATGGCTCGTTAACCTGTCGTACCCTAGCTGTGATGCAGGATTTAAAGTTCTGGAGGTACTGTGTGCGACCAAAAACTTGAGATAACTTGGCCTTAATAGAGTTAAAGTTCTTCTTCTCAGATTCAGACAATCCTTCATAAACTACGAAAGCAGAACCTGTCAGTCTAGCCGGAAGGAGGATGTGTGCCTTACTAGGACCATCGGGTGTAACTTGGATTGCCAACTCAAAGCGACGAATCCACTGGTGGAAATCTTTCCCGTCTTCACCTGAGAAAATTTCAGGAAGCTCTAAGCGAAAAGTATTCATCATGGAGAGTATATTAAAATGATGTTTAGAATGAGGAAGGAAGACTATTCTCTCTTCATCTCTACGACGAAGGATGAATAATTATCTCTCGTAGAAGTAACAAAAATTGCATGTCATTTGAAGGAGGAAGATAAACAATGTCATGCAGTCATAAATGAAGAACTCTGCTAGAGTATTATGAAGCAGGGAAATATGACCGCTTGAAGAAGGAAGGTCAAGTACAATATCTCTTACTAATATCATGCATCTAAAGAAATTCAGAGCTAAGTACAAGACTAGTATGATGTAGGTGTCTAGAATGATGTAAGATGAAGGATGATATACAAATAGATGTATAGTACTAAGGCTGATCACTTACTCATTTATAGAAGAATTGACTTAAACTGCCAAAATTCAAGATGGAGAAATCTCTGCCTAGATTCATAGAGAAATTCACACCTGAAGAAATTCACGCTGAGTAGAACACAAAGATGTCTATCTTTTGATGCAGGGTGAATACCAAAATTCTGAAGCAGGATGAAAATCACAAACCTATGAAGCAAGGTGACTTAATTTGTTGAAGAAGGGTGAATTAATTTGAAGTAGGGTGTAGTAACATGTTGGCAAAACTTGAAGTTGAAGCAGGGCGAATATAGCTTTAGAGGCTATCACTTGCTGCAGTCTCTGCCTGAAGTTGTGGGGACCAACGCTGCTACCAATTTGTAGGATGGCCTGAACGGGTGGCAAGGGCGTGGTTCTAACTTACAGAGACACAAAGTAACTACAACCTCACTCGATGATTGCCTGAGGAGAACTGCCCTTGGTTTTCCAACTCTAAACCTCAGGGGTTTATTTTGCATGTAGATATTTACATATTCATTTGTATAATAAAAGGAAATAATGAATACTCAACTAGCAGAATAAAGCAAACTAATGAATATACATACAACCATAAATAAGCTCTGCATGAGGGAACAAAAGACATGGATGGTGGAGAATGTTAAAAGGAATGTAAAGCTGATGGAAGAAAAGGAGGGAATTTTGATGACTAACAGAGGAATGAAAAGAGTTGAGAGAGGATGATCAAGCATAGTGATGTGCACCAATTTATAAATGTAAATTACTAGGTCTGTTCACACTACAGCTCTACATTATTAATTCTTTGAATTTGAATCATTGTCGGGTGTGTCGACAATGAGCATCGCTTCGTGCGACACTAGAGTGATATTTTGGCTAGCCATACGGACTAGAAACTTAAGATTTTGGCTCGTCCGCTGTGATTTTTACTAGCCATTGGCTAGCGGGCTATCGTTAATGTCGAGCAGCGAGAGCCCATACATATGCCCGCGATGCCAGCGGACCGGTCACCGGTGCATGGTGCATGCACTGCGTGCAACTGTGTGCAACTCTGTTTTCACCGCCCATCATTTATCGATGCACCGGTATTCGATCGAATCAAAGCCGTCGAATCCCGGATTATGAAATATTCGATATGACTCAGGCTTACTTTATAACGAGAGTCTACTGTATAACATTACATTATAACAAACACATTGTCAATTAGAGATTCCTCCTAACATTAGTGACATCATCCTATCTTAAACTTATTTTGAAAGTAATGAACCAAGAGTACAAACCTTGACACACTCCTGGTATTTCTTGAAGAGATCCCCGCAGGAGTCTGTTGAGTCTCCTTTCAGGAACTTTTCACTGAACCACGAGTTAAAACAAGCATCGTATGCATGCTTCAATTCTGTACAATCTGGACTCAAGCTGTTCATTCTGAAGAACCTTCAAGGGAGAAATATAAGTTCAAATCCTTTAACTATTTTAAAATATAATAGATCTATGTTAAAAATATGAAGAGATATATTTCCAGTGACATGCATGCCCTAACATATTTTTTCCATAATAGTACAAATAAGTTAAAAACAGGTTTTGCAAGTTTTAGATTTTACATCTATAGTCAAAGGAAAAAAGACACTGGAAATTGATTTTGTTTACTGTCTATAGAGTTCATGATGAAAAAGGTTTGGTAGAAATACAAAATTCAACAGTTGGTACAAAATTGCTTTAACTGGTTCCTTTTATAGCATATCATCTGTACAAACATAACATACATGTACATGTAGCACACACGGGCACCATCATTTGTTCACCAGCTGCGAAACATCTGTCTCTAGGCTATTCTGCGGAAAGTGAGTGGTGTTTGAAAATTGAATGTGTGTGCTGTCTGAAACCGATTGCACTTGAGCCTTTGAGGTGTATGACCGTTCAAGACGAGTAGCTATCCTACAGTACAGTACACACACTCATAGCTACATTCCTATACTTTGTGTGTAGAATGTAGGCAGTCATACACCTCAACTTTTTAAAACACCACTGCACAAAAGTCACCAACATTCACTCAAAATCGGCATTTAATTTACAAAAACCGACCCCAAAATATCCAAGAAATACAATAAATTCAACTCACCGATGTTGGAAAAGATATTTCCAAAAATGAAATCCGTAATTTACTGTTGATTCTCGCGAAACGAGCTATCGGAGTCATTGTGTACATTTCCTGGTCGCCGCGGGCGCTGACATCTCCCCAAAAGAGTTTTGTCCTTAAAAATTCGGTTCCTATGGCGTACACGGAAAAGTCCTGATTTTCTGTGTGCGCGATCGTAAAGATCGATGTGCGCTTGCGATCCCGAGTTTCTTCGTGGACAAAAATTTTATTGGCCGATTTTAGTCTAAGACATCGGCAGTATGTAAACAACACGCGATCGCGAAACAAATCGGCGGGGATTTCTCCAGTTTTGGACAAGATTTTGACTTTGGATTTTACTGAAAATATCAAAAGTTCTTCCTAACGGCCATTTGAAGTAGGATTGAGATTTTTAAGGGCTGAATTTGAAAGCAAGTATTTAAAATATTTATCTTATTTTCCCCCCCATACCTTTAGTACATGCGACAGAAAATACCAACTATTTTACAGTACTGTAGCCATGAGTGAGTACTGCAGTAGGAATTACCCCCACCCCCTATAGGCCTTTACCCATTAGAGGGCGCCATACATCTTTGGGCACGAGACTGTGTGGAAAATAGACTGGACTGAATACAACGGACTCAACTGGATACTACAGGATAAACAGTTGCAGTAAGTTTAGTCTTTTTCACCGCTTTTCTCGTGTAAGTATTTTCTCGTGTTAAGGTTTTTAAGACCGAAACTACATAAGTACACACAAAGTAGTAGTAATGCCGCTATGACTGAGTGCAGTAGTACGAGTAGGCCTAGTTAAGTTACACTAGTCACTACACTACAGTTACATACACTTTACAGACATATACGTACCATGACTACAGCGGGCTAGTGGTCAATACGCCTTTGCATTGAGTTTGACCCGCTGGCGTTGTGTGTAAATCTTCAACCACTCATACAACATAAGACTCTCGGCATTATCGTGAAATAGTCCCCGCTTCAAAAAAATCCAAGTTTTTTTAGGATTAGGATTAGGCCAGGGTTAGGGTTTAGGATTAGGGTTAGGTTTTAGGGTTAGGGTTAGGGTTTAGGATTAGGATTAGGGTTAGGGTCACACCACGAATAGTGGTCATATTGACCACTACGAATACAAAATGCAAAAATAGTTCGTATTTTCTGTCGCGTGTAGTAAAGGTATGGGGGGAAAATAAGATAAATATTTTAAATACTTGCTTTCAAATTCAGCCCTTAAAAATCTCACTCTACCTCAAATGGCTGTTAGAAAGAACTTTTGATATTTTCAGCAAAATCCAAAGTCAAAATCTTGTCCAAAACCGGAGAAATCCCCGCCGATTTGTTTCGCGATCGCGTGTTGTTTACATACTGCCGATGTCTTAGACTAAAATCGGCCAATAAAATTTTTGTCCACGAAAAAACTCGGGATCGCAAGCGCACGTCGATCTTTACGATCGCGCACACAGAAAATCGGGGCTTTCCGTGTATGCCACATAGGGACCGAATTTTTAAGGACAAAACTCTTTTGGGGAGATGTCAGCGCCCGCGGCGACCAGGAAATGTACACAATGACTCCGATAGCTCGTTTCGCGAGAATCAACAGTAAATTACGGATTTGATTTTTGGAAATATCTTTTCCAACATCGGTGAGTTGAATTTATTGTATTTCTTGGATATTTAGTGGTCGGTTTTTGTAAATTAAATGCCGATTTTTAGTGAATGTTTGTGACTTTTGTGCAGTGGTGTTTTAAAAAGTTGAGGTGTATGACTGCCTACATTATACACACGAAGTATAGGAATGTAGCTATGAGTGGTTAGGGTAGGGTTTAGGATTAGGGTTAGGGTTAGGGTTAGGGTATGGTCACACCACGAATAGTGGTCATATTGACCACTACGAATACAAAATGCAAAAATAGTTGGTATTTTCTGTCGCGTGTAGTAAAGGTATGGGGGGAAAATAAGATAAATATTTTAAATACTTGCTTTCAAATTCAGCCCTTAAAAATCTCACTCCTACCTCAAATGGCCGTTAGAAAGAACTTTTGATATTTTCAGCAAAATCCAAAGTCAAAATCTTGTCCAAAACCGGAGAAATCCCCGCCGATTTGTTTCGCGATCGCGTGTTGTTTACATACTGCCGATGTCTTAGACTAAAATCGGCCAATAAAATTTTTGTCCACGAAGAAACTTGGGATCGCAAGCGCACATCGATCTTTACGATCGCGCTCACAGAAAATCGGGACTTTCCGTGTATGCCACATAGGGACCGAATTTTTAAGGACAAAACTCTTTTGGGGAGATGTCAGCGACCAGGAAATGTACACAATGACTCCGATAGCTCGTTTCGCGAGAATCAACAGTAAATTATGATTTGATTTTTGGAAATATCTTTTCCAACATCGGTGAGTTGAATTTATTGTATTTCTTGGATATTTAGTGGTCGGTTTTTGTAAATTAAATGCCGATTTTGAGTGAATGTTTGTGACTTTTGTGCAGTGGTGCTTTAAAAAGTTGAGGTGTATGACTGCCTACATTATACACACGAAGTATAGGAATGTAGCTATGAGTGGGTATGGTGGGGACTATATCACGATTATGCCAGACTCTCGAGGTTATCACTCATAGGTACATTCCTATACTTCGTGTGTATAATGTAGGCAGTCATACACCTCATCTTTTTAAAACACCACTGCACAAAAGTCGACAATATTCACTCAAAATCGGCATTTAATTTTCAAAAACCGACCCCAAAATATCCAAGAAATACAATAAATTCAACTCACCAATGTTGGAAAAGATATTTACAAAAATGAAATCCGCAATTTACTGTTGATTCTCGCGAAACGAGCTATCGGAGTCATTGTGTACCTTTCCTGGTCGCCGCGGGCGCTGACATCTCCCCAAAAGAGTTTTGTCCTCAAAAATTCGGTCCCTAAGGCGTACACGGAAAAGTTCCGATTTTCTGTGTGCGCGATCGTAAAGATCGATGTGCCCTTGCTAGGGAGGTCCACAAAAAAACAAAACCAGCACTCACTGTCACAAAACATGCCTTAAAATATTGATTAATATTCCAATTATCACACAGATGGCTCAAAACTTAACTGAAAATCTCATAAATAGTGAAAAATAAGGGCTAAATAGTCCATATCATGTGCTGAAAAATACATGGACATATTCTGCCCGCAGCGCGTACGTGGCTTTACAAGCAATGTACTATCGATAGTCAAACGATCATCATGCGCGCACGCGAATAAATTGGAAGAAATTCCCCCAAAATCGTAGCTCACTGCATGACAAGCCCATATCTATGCCTCTCACATGCATAGGCGATTCACTGCGGCGCGATTATTCAATGACTCATCGATAGATAACGAACTCAGCTCCCCTAAAATACACAGATTCTGACACATCTCACTACATCACCCACTCAAACTATGCAAGAACAAGGTAAGTAGCGATAAAAATGCCTAAAATTGCATACATACCGCCACTTTGTTTGTCCTTCAGGGAAAAAATCCTGGGTTTGGTGGGATGTATAGGGCATCCCCTGAACGGTAAACTCGCAGACATTCAGAATACGTCATTGATAAACATAGGGGGACCAATCACAGAAAGAAAAAATCTCAGATTCATTCGCCTGTCATTCGCTTAACACAGGCGGTATCGGAAGTGTGTGCATGCATAGCGGGCCGAATCGCGCATTGACCATCTGTGCACTTGCGCGATAGCGCCATCTAGCGCCTGTGGTTGTGCCTACCCTTGCGATCCCGAGTTTCTTCGTGGACAAAAATTATACTGACCGATTTTAGTCTAAGACATCGGCAGTTTGTAAACAACACGCGATCGCGAAACAAATCGGCGGGGATTTCTCCGGTTTTGGACAAGATTTTGACTTTGGATTTTGCTGAAAATATAAAAAGTTCTTCCTAACAGCCATTTGAGGTAGGAGTGAGATTTTTAAGGGCTGAATTTGAAAGCAAGTATTTAAAATATTTATCTTATTTTCCCCCCATACCTTTAGTACATGCGACAGAAAATACCAACTATTTTACAGAAATGTACCCGGGAGTGGAGGTTATCTTCAATTTTCACTCAATTGAGGGGAGTGGATGAACACAAAAATAAACGAATGGGACTGTAGTCTGGACTGTAGTCATGGTAGTCTGGACTGTAGACTGTAGTACTGGAAAAAAACTATGGACACATGATGGATACGTCAGCAGTCAGCACTCAGCAGATATAGATCTACCATCAAGCACAAGTACCTTTAAATTTAGTGAATTCATACACAGAAGGAGGTGTTTATTTGACTTACCTATAATCAGCAGTACTAGTAGATTGTAATTAATTTCGAATACCACTGCCACTGGCTTCAAGTTCAATTTTATTAGTTTTAAAAATAATATGTACACCCAGTTTTTCAGTTTTTCACTTCATTCACGGTTCATGCGTAGCGAGAATAATGGTGTGCTCAATGAAGTAAATGGCAAAAGAAATATAAAAATATTTGTAGCCGTAGTAACAAAATTCTAAAATATCGAAACACCCTTTACCACAAAATGTCAAAACATGTCAACGAGTTTACGAGTGGTTTCCCTTTTTAGGATCAGTTTACAGAGACGCAGGGGGGGGGGGGGGGGGGGGTTGAGGAGCTGAAAATTCACATAATCCTTCGATCTCTACATAGAATAGCAATTTATTTTATCAGTGTCAAGAGGGCGCTTCATAATTGAATTTGAACGTAATTTTTACTTTTTCATTTACGCGATTTTTGATTTTTAATGATGAAATATTTAATGGTTGAGAAATGCCTGAAACCATCTAGTGAACATCTATAACACAAAAGTACACTATATACGGGGCACGCTGAATGTTGTTTTGATTAAAAATGAAGGGTTCATTGCTACTTGGTCTACAGCCAGTTGGTCTAACATCATTCGGTCTATTATCAGTTGGTCTAATAACCAATTTGTCTAATCATCATTTCCAATTACCATTTGGTCTAATTGTCATTTCGTCTAATCACCATTTGGTCTATAGTCAATTCGTCTAATAGCCATTTGGTCTCAAACATTTTGGTCTAATAGCCATGTGATCCATTATCAATTGCTTTAATTGCCATTTCGTCTAATCATCAAATGGTCTAAACCCAATTGGTCTAATACCCATTTGGTCTACACAACATTTGGTCCATTTGTCAGTTAGTCTGACCTCGTTGGTCTATCATCATTTAGTCTACACACAATTAGTCTAATAACATTTGGTCTAATTGCCATTTGGTCTAATAGCCGCCTTGTCTAATTAACATTTGGTCTAATCATCGTTTCGTCAAACGACCAACTGGGCTAATTTCTTGTTTGCCCTCTTGCTACGACTACAGGCTACCCTCTGACCATTGCATGGAGGGGGATCATTAAACGGGTCCACGGAGAGGAACAAAGTTAGGATTAGGGTTAGGTTTAGGGTCCCTCGCCTCCCCCTCCCCCTATCCCCATGATGCCAGTGCCCCCACTGGAATAGCTAAGCCACAGATTATTGTCTACAAGTCATGATCCATGCACTGTTTATACGTTTAAAACAATTACCTGAACCAAGGAGTTATCACAGAACCCCTTGCCTGAACTGGAGAAAGGGAGGGGGGGGGGGGGGGCAGTGCCCAAGAGTCGACATTTTCACTGACCCCCGCGGCCGGGGCGGGAGAAACTTCAACCAAGACTAGGTACACATTGCCCCGACACATACACATATTCAATTTTTATGACGTTAAATTGAAAGGTAACTTTTCGAACTTTTTAAAAGTAATTGTATGTTTATTTTTTTGGTGTTTTTTTTTTTTGGGGGGGGGGGGGTGTAAAAAAGAAAAAAAAATGACCTGATGGAGCAGGGCATGAATTAATTGCATGGGCTTAATGAATAGATTGTTTGATTAAATAATTAATCAATTAATATTTTAGTGAACTTACAATTATTGTTTTATTGCACTTTGCTTTTGTTATTTTGTTTTTATCCTTTAATTTCTTTCGCTATCTTCTCTTATGTAAATCTTTAACCTTCTATCATTTATCTATCTTTCGCATAGGCTTAGGAAGATTTTCGCGGTTTGAAGATTTTTTCCCCCGACTGCCCCTCCCCCCCCCCCCCCCCGCCTCCCCCGTTGTCACCATTTACGACAGTCCAAAACGTCATTTTTTTAGTCTCTTTTCGCATAAATTGTTAAGCCTTCCTTTTTCTTCTCTCTTTACTCTACCCCCATTTTTAGACCACCACTAGGGAGAGGGGGGGGGGGGGGGGGGGGGGGGGTAGTGTGATTACCTGGAAACACAGTATTTTTTGCCTTTTGGGTCTAAATTATATACCCAATAGGCAATAATAAAATCATGCAAGCGCATAGCGCGAGCTGTTTTTTTTTCTGTCTCGATAAAGTGACCTGAAATCACTGCATTCTAAACCCTTATTTTAAAATCCCCTGAAATAATCATTTTAACATGGGTTAAATAGATTAAACAAATATGGCGTCGGAGGTTCTAGGACGCTGATCACGTTCGGAATTCCGTATGCAGTTAAACCATGCGAGCGCGAAGCGCGAGCCGAAATTTTCGATATAATGACTTGATAAAAAAGCGTTTGTAGCCTTTCTTTTAAGCAGTTGAAGAAATTAATAAAAGTAGGCTTACTTGAAGAAATCGTTGCATTGTAAGATATTTTGGAGGTCTGGCAAAAAAATTTTTTGTCGATAATGAAATAGGATTGGAATAAAACATGGACACTTTTAGTAAGAATAAAGTCTCTTCTTTTATGTGATACCAAATACACGAAGATTTGTTTATGCTTGACCGACTTAGAACAATTTTACCAGCTCAATGTAAGAATCGATTTGCACAGAATATTGGCGCGAACATTATTCGAATTTGTTTTCAATTCCCTTCATGTTATTATCACGTTTTCTGTTTTGTCTTCAGTATGTTCTTTCTTGTGTTTGGTTTTCTGTTTCTGTTACAGTTTTCATGTTTCTATTAATTCAGGTTTTTCTTTTCATTTCCCCTTTTCGCTCACTCCTTGCTTTTAATGTGATACATTTTGTTTCACTTTATGAATCATTTCTGGCTATTTGCATCTTTTCGCTTTCATACATTTTCACAGTCTCCATGCATCCCCATTTTTCATTCCCGATTTCTATTCAATCCTTAACATTCTTTAACTAAGTTATCTTCAATTCATTTCAACCTTCTTATGTCATTTCAGTGATATTCTAACCTCAACCTTTTCAATCTCTTGCATATCTCAACTTGCTCTCTTGCTGTCTTCTCTTGTTTTCCACTTAAAAGAATTGTGACGCCTAATTGTGACACCGAATAACGACACACAAACAAACGATGAAACTAAGTTTTGTTTCTTTTTATTTCATCCTTTACAAGAGCAACTCATAAATGTTGGACCGTGTAACTCTATCCCCAACGTCCCTCAACATGTCCACCATGCCTGTCCACGTACACCTGTGCTTTGCCCCTCATGGCTCCTACTGCCTGGCGAATCACGGGTTCTGCATGGTGCCGCAGTGCCTCACACTCTCTCACGATCCTGTTACGCAGGTCATTAGTGTCTCGTGGTGGGGAGGTGTAGATCCTACTCTTCAGAAAGCCCCAAAGAAAGAAGTCACACTGGGTGAGATCTGGTGACCTGGGAGGCCATTCGACATCATGATTCAACGCGATGACTCTGTTGTTGAAGAGTTCCTGCAGTCTCTCCCTGACGACTAATCTTCGACGAGGCGGTGCTCCATCTTGTACCCACCAGACTCTTTCGAAGCTCCCATCAGGCTGGCGAACGAAGTGTTGATCAAGTTCTGGAATGATGTCTTCGTTGATAAGATGTAGGTAGCGTTCTCCATCGGGATTTCCGTTGAAGAAGAAGGGTCCGATCAAAGACCCATTACCAGAGAGTCCTACCCAGACGGAAACCTTCTCGCGACTGATGTTGACATCGTAGTGGAACGGTGGTGGGTTGTGGACTGGAGCATACTGCCGGACGTTGTGGTTATTGACCTTGCCGTTCATGAAGAAGGACGCTTCATCTCCAATGATGAGGTTTTCAACAAACCTTGGGCCACGATCCAGCAACCACTGGGAATATCGGAGTCGTCTGGGCATGTCTGCTTCTAGTAGTTGGTGCCGAATGCGTATCCTGTAAGGATACCATTGCACGTCCAGTCGGATGATCCTGTGGTAGGAAGACCTTGACATGCCAAGTCCGTTTCTTCTCGTCGAGACATGGAGATTTGCAGCTACTTCCTGCTGAACCGCGGCAATGTTGTCCTCTGTTCGGACTTATATATACCTTGACCTCCCAGATCGGCCTTTGTTGAGGTTCAAACTTGTACCTTCATTCTGGTATTTTCGAACATTCTTCCAGATCGTTGACTTTGACGGAACATTCCGATCAGGAAACCGACGACGGAAAGCTTAGGCAACTTCCTGAAGGCTTCCAGTGCGGTTCCATTCGGTTACTAGGAAAACTCTTTGCTGTGTTGTTAGCTGCATGGTCAGGCAAGCAAGTGACAAGCTTGTGCTTAAAACCGTATTTATCCTCATTGAGATATTTGGTGAAAGAAACATAAAAAAGAACACCAAAGAATTGCTAACGAGCCCTCCCTTTGTTAACCAAGTTGCTGCATCCTTTCCAATCTTGACCACTTATTCTGTGCAACTTGATTTTGACATTCAAATTTTAAACTCTCCTTGCTCATCAATGCATAAACTTTAAATGTCATATTAGGTGTCAAAAGAAAGAGGAAGAGCGAAACTTTATGATGATACATATTATATATGACATGAATTGTTCTATTTTACTGGGAAAATAACTGACAACTTCGGTTTCCTTTTTATTGGGATGCACTGTATATGTGTTTGCCTTTTATTTAACCTTCACTTTATAAATCACGATCAATTTTATTACAGAAAAGATCAAGGCTGACTCCAAAATGTCTCCATGATGTTTGTACATGTTCAAGCTTGTAGCTTGACATAAGACAGTGTTGACATTTTTATGCAAGAATTAAGCAGCCTATCAGAGATTTTCTAAGATACTACCTCTGGCAACGTATCTGAGATGTGGTTTCAAAATATTAAAAAGGGTAACTGAGTTTGGAAATATTTCTTCATAAAATGTTGGTAGCCAAAAATCACCCGTTGACTGTTTTGTATTCGTAAGGGATTAAAGTTTCTGAATTCATAAGAATTTAATGAAATTTAATGAAAATTTTGTCATTATGCACAACTCTAATTGCACACTTTTTCGGAGAATGGCACATTTGTGAACAATTGATTATGTTTTCATAATGTAATTGTTGTTTTTATTGCAGTCGATAGTAGAAAAAATGCACTTTGTGAAAATGTAGGTAATCCTTAATACTCTTGGCAATAAGAGCACACAGATCGACAGGAATTCTCTTCGGCGTTCGTTACCGTCCGCCATCATGAAATTCAACATTTTGTAATGCATTAAATGATTCTTTCGATCTTATCTCTCTCTACACATATCTTCATTTAAATCCATTATCCTGTGCTGTGATTTCAATATTCAGCTTCAAAACTGCGATTCTGAAACCTTATCCATGTCATCCTTCAATAAGGACACTCGCGACATCATCTATGGGAATGACGCATAGGGCCTATGCGGAAATGTGTTAAAGTGGATCAGTTCATTTATTACAGGTCGTGATCAATGTGTGTTCTCTTTAAAGGGATACGCCACCAGGCGGCCGTGGAGAAGGTCAGGATTGCGTAAGCCCCACTGTCGCTCGTACACCAAGTTTGTGCGTCAAACGCGTCCGTCGGACTGCTGGGATTACATTTCGGACTGCACGAAGCCGACCTAATCTCGCACGAGAGCTGGAACTCAGGCGGAGCATGCATGTTGTGCGGCGACCAGTCTTTCGGAAGTTTGCGCCCCGCGGGGCAACGGCATGATCAGGTAACGATCAGGCGCGCCGAAAGCAGTTTTGGATTGGAGGGGCAAACCTTCCAGGGGGCTCACCTTTCATGGAAAGAGGGGCTCATGCTGATGATGCTGTTACTTTTAATGAAAATAAAACCTCACGCTTTCCTTATATTTTCTCACAATACGCACTCCAATACAATACCAATAAACAAAATAATTGATTATAAAACAACTTTAATAATAATAGTAATTATAATGATAATGACAATAATAATAATAATAATAATCATAATCTCGTCTTATTCATTTTCATCTTGCGATTACCGAGGCAGAAGGGATATTCGTATCGTCCCCCTTTTTTCACAACGCCCGACTTTCGACGCCACCGAGGGAAGGAAAAGTGCACCTATACGCGGCTATAAGGGGGCACTGCCCATATTAATGTTAGACGGTCTATGAACATTCATACTGACATGCTTTCCTTTCCTAGCTCTTAATGCAAACTGATAGGTAGTCTGAGCGCGCAAGAAAAAAAAAATCGAACTTGGTGTATAAGTTATTTGCAAAAAAAAGAAATTAATAATTTAAAAGCACCAACACCTAGTCTTCTTTGTAATGTAAACTATTTTTCTTTTTTCCATTTTCTTAATTTTTTTCGGGGGGGGGGCGAAACGAAGTTTCGCCCCTCCACTTTTTTGATTGGGGGCGACTGCTCCCTGCCCCCCCCCCCCCACTTCCGGCGCCACTGGTAACGATCACCGTGCCCTCTCGCGGAATAACAACGTCCACAACTTCGGTTGAGTATCCCTTTAAAAGGGTCCAATTCCTATAGGAGCCCAGTAACCTCAGGTGTGCTTCAAGGGAGTGTAATCGGGCCGACCCTCTGTAAACTGCAGATTTACCAAATTTTATTTCCCCTCTTTCAGCCTTACCCCGATATGCAGATGATAGCCTGCAGTTCTGTATTGCACGATTAACCAAATGAGTGACGTAGAAAAGCTACAATCTAACCTAAATTTTCTTGTTTCCAGATCACGGAAAGCTATCAATGATGTATATTATGTAAATGGTCAAACTCTTCAGGTGACTGAGTCCTATAGATATCTTGGGATTATTTTTTCTCGTGGTCTTTCATGGTTAAAGCATGTTGATTATGTTATAAGTAAATGTTCAAGACTGTTCATCAGAACAATTGTTAATTCTAGAAACCGATTGGTACTCAACGTCTTTTTGTGCTTTGTATATATAGGCCGATCATATAATACGGTATCCCGGTTTGGCTCCCATATCAAAAGAAACACATTAATGCACGTGAGGCCGTTCAAAGGCGTTTCACTCGTTTCTGTTTTTCATACAATGACGCAAACAATCTGACATACCATGCATATGTCAGTTTCGAACATGTCACCGTTGTATAATAGATTAATTTACTTGTCAGCCTCTTTCATAATAAAGTGCTTGTTCTGCTTGTATGATATGCCACAGCAGCAGCAGCCCAAGAAAAAAAGAATCTGAATACATTATACGCAATGAACTTACGGAATTCACGATTCACTCACCATTAATAATCATAATGTGTGCATGACTGTTACCATTTACTTGAGTGGGGTCCACAAATCTGAATGAATTTTTGTTAATAAGACAAATAATCACTTAATCTATTTAAACAAAGTAATAGGCTTTTTACGCTTTCAACATTTTGTTTAGTCCCGTAATATCGGTGGTGCTAAACGAGGATTTAGCCCCGCCGATGGTACGGGACTAAGTTTAGCCCACTTTTAATTATTGATTATACGCCCTTCCTTTCTCTCTTTTCTTTTCTTCTTTCTCCCTCTTTTTCATTTCAGTCTCTTTCCCTCTCGCTGTCTCTTTTTATCGAACCGTGAACGGCATACATATTATATGGGTATATATATATATATATATATATATATACGCTCTTTTACGACCTCCAATTAGGAATTAGTATTTCTTGTTTTTTACACTGGTGAACTTTTTTATGTCTACATGTTATCAGTATAGAATTGAATTATTTATGCATTTCTACCACCAGCAAATGAAAAGAACCTTATATAGCAACCTGTTTTCTTTTGGTAATCTGCAGGCATTAGCTGGTGTGGTCCCCCCCCCCCCCCCTCTCCTTCTATTATTTTGTATTTTCTGTTATTGTTATACTGGGCGTTTTAAAAAAAGGAAACCAACAAAATTTCCTGTAAATGGACTTTATATGTAATACAGTTGAATTTCATATCATACCAAAGAGCCCGGATAGCTCAGTTGGTAGAGCACTGGTCATGTAATCCAGGGTCCCGGGTTCGAATCCCGGTCGGGGCATTGTAATTTTCTCACATTTACTTTCTTTGTGATATCATAGTCGTACCTGTCCATTTGCCTGTACTCAATGGATATGGTGTTGCATAATTAATAGCTACTGTACAACCAAAGCGACCAATGCAAAATGGCAGCCATGTTGGTAACCCAACGTCTCGCACAGGTGATATCGAGGAGCAGTTGTATAGAATACTTTGAATACTTGACAAACCTTTGTCTGACCAAGCAACAACTTGTGCATGCCAAATCTCGCTTAACAAAAGAAACTGCCCCCATCCTATGAAACAGCTGAACCAAATATCTTGCCACAATTAGATTATATGACACGAAAAAATGTCTTCATTTGTACATGACTACAAAAATGGTTTATTATGAGAAAATCCAGTGTCATGCATTCCACAGGTGATCATCAGCCCCCATGTGATATTGTCTAGCAAGGAAACTGCAACCTTTTGAGAAATTGTTCTCCTTCTTAAATAATTAAATAGCAGTAATTTCAAGATATTTGTAACAGGCTGACAATTATCTACATGATTAACGGCTGTTTGTTGCCTTTCACTATGAACACGATGACAAAGAAAGCGGACAAAATATACAGCTCCCCATTGTACCCTCCACAATTGTTCTGGTAGACAAAAGAACATCCCTTCATTGCTATTATGTAAAATAAGTAGAACAGGTGAATATGCATGTGACACCTGTTCTACATATTTTTACATAATAGCAATGAAGGGATGTTCTATTGTCTACCAGAGCAAGTGTGGAAGGTACAATGAGGAGCTGTATATTTTGTCCGCTTCTTTGTTCGCCATGTTCATAGTGTTTCACTCCCCTTTAAGAAAGAGTTTTATGAAATTGACAATTTCATGGAACATATTGCAAGCCATAAACTGACCAAGAAGAAGTGAGATCATCAGATAGGACAGAGAACATGTTCTTTTGTCTCGAGTGCTGCAGGCATCTTCCGCCGATTTAAAAAAAAAAACAGACATTAGGGAAAATCACCAAAGTCATATCTTTAAACACATGTAAGAGTTTGTTTTATTTTCCTTCTTTATGCTCTTTGTCTTTCATTTGCATTGCTTTGTGAACTTGCAATAGACCGCTTCTGTAATGTTTACAAATATATGCACATAATTATTTTCTTTGAGCACCTAGTAACGAGCTATTCCATGAACCTGATTTTTATAAATGAGCCTCAATGCTTGGAATCCAGTTTGCATACATTATTTCTTGCTATGTCCGGCAAGCTTTCAGGTTGTCAAGAACAACCTTTGTTTGAAAGGTATGCATAAAATTTGCATACATTACCGAATCGGTCTATTCTTCTGGTTCGCATGGGTTCCTTGGCATGCAACCTTGCAGGCTGTCTTCTTGCAAAGCGTTTCCCATTTGAAAAGGAGCATACAAATATCTCCAAGTTTGGGTGAGCAACACCTCATTATTAAACACAAATTTGAAAAAAAAAAGGAAGAAAATCATCCACAATAAGATCTGGATCACTCAGGCCGTTACACAAAAGGCATCTCCTTAACATCATGCCTATTGTGTTTTACACGCAAGTGAATCAACTAGAATTTTGTACAAATTTTTTAAGACAATAGTTTTCAGTGACGTGTGACCCTGGAAACCTAGACAAGTTACCAGTGGAAAGCCATATGTATTACTTTTTTCGGATGACATGATTTTCATTGTATATAAAGTTACAGTTCATTTTCAGGAATTTTGCAAAGTTGGGTTTCCTTTTTTTTTAAGTATTGTATTCCTGAAAATGAAATAAAATGAAAAAAAAAATAAAAATGTTGAAAGAAAAGATGACGCATCAAAAGTAAATGTTTTGGCAATCAGAATAACATTCAATGTGGTTTCAGTGTTTCAATGTGAAGAGCAAAGAGTACCAAATATTTTCGATTGAGGTTTAGAGTTAAGTTTATTCAGGATCACCTGCGGCTAACAATATAGTCTGCAAGCACAGACCCTAATTTGACACTTTATCAGAAAATCATTGTATCTTAAGAGGAGCCTAACCCAGCTACCTACTGGTCGTGTCAGGAGCAGCTATAGTATAGCTAGGGCCTATGGTAGTCTTACAGTGCAGACACTCTTTCACGACTGACCAGGGTTTGCGCCTGCAAACTACACATCCGCCTACATGCTGAGCTCATGTATGAGTTAATGTGTGCGTGCTTAATTGCTATAAAAAAGAGTATTCATACTGATGACTGAATTAGAAACATTTTAAAACAATGATGACTCAGTTTGAGAAAAGCTATTGAAATTTAAAGTTATATCAATCAAGCATTATTTAATGCCATATTTCCAGTGAAGTAAATTTGGAAACAAGTATTTTGTTTCCATTCTTTCATCTATTATCCAAAAGAGCTGACAAGGTTGTTATAATTATTAACCTCTATGCCTTTATATACTGACATCTATGAAAGGGAATTCTTTCAGTTGCATAATCAAAAAGAGATGAACTTCAAACAAATATTATTTCGAAAGAATACCAGAGCCCCAAAATAGATTTGCAGTATCAAAGACCTTTATTTTTAGCAACGCATTTACCTAATGGATTTAGTAGTTATTAACTTGTTAACTTATCCCATAGTGCATTAAATTCAGTTTTCTGTCACTATAATGCTCTTCTGTTTCATAAACTTATACAAATGCCACACATTCTATTTCTTTCAATCTATTCCATCCTCCTCCCTATACTAATTTTCTTTATCTGACTAAAAAATAAAATAAATGTTCATGCTGATGCCCTTTCAGTAAAATCTGTAAAATAACGTTTTTGTTTACGGCGTTCCCAACATAAACGGCCTCAATGTGATTCTTTTGATGTGGGAGCCTATCGCCTCCTTCTTTGTCACATTTACTGTATTGATCTTTGCATGTTTGTCAAATACTTCGTCATTATTGTCAAAAGGAAATAAATGCGAATTTCAATTCAATTCAGTTCAATTTTCTTGAAAAGAGACCAGTCATGATATGAATTTGCAAATGTCATGTCTTCCATTCACAGACTTTTCAGTGTCCATTAGATCTGTAGAATTCATTGCTTAAACCCTTCATAATTATGTTGAACTAAGGACAAAATAAACTTTGCCAAATCAAGTAGAACAACTGATGTGGACAAGCGTTGGTAATTTCATCTTCAGTTTTCATCTCGCAAAGCATCACCAACAATGAGTGATCACTTCGAGATTTATCAATAGATTAGAATCATTTTTGTTAGCGACCTGGGTGGTGAAGACCTGGTGTTGAAGGTGAAATTATTGAACCTCTCCCTTCTATAGTAGCGTAATGGTGATGTGTGTCGCGAAAATTATTAGTATGTTGATATGAACAGAAGAAAAATGTGTAGGGACCCAGGTGCTTAACACCTGGTGCTAAAGGTGAAGTTCTCGAAACTCTCCCTTCTAGTTGCAGATATTTTTTCAACTGATTTTCTTTCTTCTTGCAACATATGTTCAATGTGTAGGGGACCCATGTGGTAAAGACCTGCTTGAGTTATGGAACCTCTCCCTTCTTTTGTGCAGAGAAAGTATATATATATATATATATATAATTGTAAGGAAATAACATATACAACAACTTTGGCAACTCTCGTGGAAATAAATACAATGTGAAAGGAAATGAGAGAATAATGGTTGCGTAACTTAAATCAAAGTTCCCCAGAGCTGTCCTCCCTTTTTGAAATTTTTGCATAGGTTGAAAAGATGTCTCCGCCGGCAATCGAACCCGGGTCGTGAGACATCTTTTCAACCTTTGCAAACATTTCAAAAAGGGAGGATTATTCTCTCATTTCCTTTCACATTGTATATATATATATATATATAGTACAAATTTTAAAAGGCTGGAAAGTGTTGCTTTAGTGACTTAGCTGAACAGTCTGTTTCGGCCGAAGCCTGGATGAGGCTTCGGCCGAAACAGACTGTTCAGCTAAGTCACTAAAGCAACACTTTCCAGCCTTTTAAAATTTGTACTATATGAGCTCCTATATATAGTTGAGTATTTATATATATATATATATATCCGTATTTGCATACTATGTGAATCATTACATCATTAACCACTGATTGCATTATTGTCTTGACACAATCGAACATATTTTCAATTTGTATCTATTGATGGATGCTCAGTGTAGAAAGGAAACATGATGCATCAAAAGTAAATTATGATTGTGGTAAATCCGTTGACATTCAGTGTGGTTTATCATGCTCGTAAAGAAGAGCTAATAGTACCAAATTTATATTTTATTGAAATTATTGTTGCATAATTATAAAATAAATTAAAGTAACAATGTTTTATGTCGTGGATTGCTGAAAGGAAACTGTTACATGTACATAGAACGAAGTATGTTTCATTGTATTGCTTCATACAATGGGTAAAGCAGTCAATATAAAATTATTTTTTGCTATAAATGACCCCCAAAATGTGAAAAGCCAGTTGGTATCCGAAAGACTATTCATACTGATGACTGAATTCTTCAAAGTGAAAATTGATGATCATTTTATGTAAACAGTTGAAAACAAATTGGAGAGTAAAAAAAAAAGAAGAAAGAAGAAGGGAAACAGTAAACAGGAAGTTTAATGGATATTAATATTGTCCAGTTTGAGAAAAAAATTCAGCAGTTGCAAAAAGTCTCCCAAAATCAATATTTCAGAATATTTTCAATAAATTATAATTCTTGTAGGTAATTAGATTCTCTTCTATTAAATAACATAAAAAAATATGACTAGTTATTACGCTTGAGTGATCAAAAATCATTTTTGTGAAAGGGTGCAAAATTCAGACTTGACAAGTATTATTGTGGCTGGTATTAACGAAGTTGATAACCTTTTAAAATTGACATTTGAAAGTCTTCCAAATTAAATATTTCAAAGTAATTTCAGGAAATTATCGTACCTGTGGATAGCTTAGGGTCTCTTATATCAAGTGACACCAAAATATTTTACAATATCTTACGCTTGAGTGAACATAAGCCACTTTTGTGAAAGGGTTCTAAATCCATACTTGATAAATGTTTGTTTATGTTCTGCCTGATATCAGCAAAGTTGAGAGTCGTGAAAGGCTTGAAAATTTTATATTCTGATCACTGAAAGACAATTTAAGAAAGAACAGACTTTGTTCACTGTATGCCCTGATATATCCCATAAAAAAACCTTTATGATTGAGTGAGCAAGCCAGGTGAAATTAAAATACTCACCAAAAGAAACACTCAACAAAGTAGTCATGCAATTGCTCACTCAAGCGTACAAGATGTTGATGGATGTGTAATGATATACAGAGAACAACACTGGTGATTTCATAAATTGTCTTTTATTGATCAGAATATGGAAATTTATAAGCCTTTTCATGACACTCAGCTTGGAGTTTCACTCTATTTTCACTCCCCCAGGGAGTGACGCCAGTGATCACTCGATTTTTTTTTAGAGAGTAGATAAGGAGTTAATTTTATATATACATCACACTATTCAGGCTCTGAAGTGCTCTAGAATGTTAAGTTCAAAATAGAAATTCCCTCGCTCGGTCACTCCGTCCCTCATTAAATTAACCCCCTGTTCAGACGCTATTCAGTTTATACCGAAACTCGATAAAGAAACGACGTATAAAGAATCATCGTATAGCTAATGGGTCGTTCAGACGCATATTGCGACCGTCGTGAAAAAGGTGGTATAGAATCGCAGTTTCCCACTGCGCGTGTTGTTATGATCACGAGGTATCCGCGGAAGAGAGGTAAAAGGTCACCTTTCACGCGCGCTCCCGTTAAGCCCCGCCCAGTTATACCGTTCTATGGTCGCCATACGTTCAGACGGACACGGAACAGTGATTCTTTATCGAGATCTAGTTCGAAACAATGCTCTGACCCTCGTTTCGCTATACGTCGTTTCGTTAGTCAGCGTTCAGACGCAAAATTTCATCGTATAGCTATACCGTTCTAGTATAGCTATACCGTTTTGTTTTTTTTTTTTAATGTGATCACACTAAATAGTGAAGTTGTTTTCCTTCCAAGATTTACTTTTATTGTGATCTGTTTACACTGTTTGTTTTAGAATTTGCTTATGCATAGATCCACAAACCTTTCCTGAAGTATGCCTACATGTATACTGTTGAAAGTATAGTTTTACACTTCTCAGCTGATTTTTGTATTATATTTATTACAGTTTGATATACATGTATTCTAGATCCACAAACTTGCCTTGAAACATGCACATTTAGTGTTGCAATAATAATTTTGCAATATGAAGTTGATTTCTTCTCATACTAGTTGTATAGATTTATCAGAAGTTATATAATTTTTAAGAAACGTATGTATTATGCATACAGGGACATTTCTGTTAATTTTTTTATATGCCATTTGCTATTCCATATGGTATGCCTATATACTGTTGAAAGTATAGTTTTATACTACTGAGCTGATTTTTGTATATATTTTAGTGTTCACAATATAGTTTCAATGTTCAGTTGATTTTTACTCTCACTTGGGTAGTTTTATTACAAATTATACATGTATTATTTTAAAGAAACTTAAAAGTATTACATACAGGAACACCTTTTCTACTTGTCTATTTCCTTGTGATTTGCCATTTGCAATGGCACTGCATGTAACATGTAAGGAAGTAAATGAAGACAGCATGAAAAAGTACTCTTCATTGTGTGTAGTGTCACAAGTTTTGAAGTATTGTAATCTACATTCCTTTTATTTCATTTTATTTTTGTACAGTGGAGCATCATTAATGAAATTCTTGGAACCAAGGAAATTCCCTCTTTATATCGAAACCTTGTTATACCAGGGCTAAAAAACAATAGAATACAAAAAAGTGGGACTGGCAAAAATACTGTCTTATAATGAGTTTGTTATACCATTGCTCTTTATAAGGAGGTTCCACTGTACAATGTATATACGTGGAGGAAGGCATATGGAGTGAGATAGGAGAGAAGAGAAACAGGAGGGAAATAGATAGAGAGAGAGAACAAGGGAGAGAACAAGGGAGAAAAATTATCAAGGTCATGAGAGAAAGAGAGAGTGAAAGATAAGATAGAGAAACGGAACGAGCTAGAATCAGGGCTGTCAAGTAAAGTTTTCCTCAAGTTTATCAATACAAAATTAAGATTAATCTATAATTCTATTATCACTATCAGGCCCCCTTTTTATTTCTTATTTTAAAAATAATTTCTGTCAACTCTTTGCACGATGGCCATTCACGAAGTTAGTGTCCAGTTTTTAAAGATCGATTCCCCTCTTTCGAAATCAGCCAGAGAAGAGAAAGAGGAGGGAGAGAGAGAGAGAGAGAGAACAAGGGAGATAAATTATCAAGGTCATGAGAGAGAGAGAGAGAGTGAAAGATAAGATAGAGAAACGGAACGTATAAGTGAGAATAAAAGAGAGCGGAGGGGAATATTATTGGGTGTAAGGCCATCGCCAGGGTTCACCACCGGGGCGCACCCGGCGCTGGCGACCGTAGCCCGTGGAGGTACACTGTACGATTTGCAAATGGTGTGCAGCTCAAGCAGATACAACACGAACTTTTTATTCAAACTTTCCCTGGAGGAAACAAGCAGCCCACGTCCAAATTTATTTCTTTGTGTTCAATCCACAAATTGTACGCGCTGTGGATACGTAATCTCGTCTGACTGTCTCTCCTCTCGACCTCCATTTCGTTCGAAAACCGCTTTTATTTTCGTGCCTCTAGCCTAGGCATAGACCATAGCATGGAGTATCCCCGCCCCGAAACTGAAACATAGCGTATTGCTGGCAAGCTTAGCTCTCGCCCCTGCGCTGGCAGGCTATTTACAAATTGTCCGAGCGATTCCGGAAATCTCCGAACTTGCCTTAGGTGGGACAGCATAGAAATACACGGGCACCGACGACTGACCGCCTTTAAACTGGAGAGAACATGTTAATCACGTAAGTAGCGTAATTCGTAAGTTGGAAGGTAGCCTTGGTTCGACCGCTGTTGAAAAAGCAAGGTCTTGAGCTTAGTCCCAACAACTTGAGGCCAGTTAATAACCTACAGTACATATCTAAATTAGTTGAAGGTGCTGCGACACAACAGATCCAGCAACATCTCGGCCACAATTTGCTTTTGCCTTCTTGGCAGTCTGCATACAGGCAATTTCACAGCACCGAAACAGCTCTACTTAAAATTAAGAATGATCTCTTAATGGCCATGGACAGACAGAAAGTTACATTGTTGATCTTGCTTGACTTAAGTGCAGCATTTGATACTATTGTTCATGATGTTTTAATAGACACATTACGTACTTTTTTTGGTATTGATGGAACAGTTCTTGATTGGATCGAATCTTATCTTACTGATAGGCAGCAAAAAATACGAATTGATGATGTTGATTCAAATATTTTTAAGGTATCCCATGGTGTACCCCAAGGCTCGCGCCTGGGCCCTTTACTTTTTACTTTATATACTAGCAAACTTATCAAAGACATTCAAGAAAATTTTCCTATCGTCTCTTGTCATTGCTACGCAGATGACACTCAGTTATACATATCTTTCAATCCTAATCACGAAATGCATGAAAAAATATCAGTTTTTGAGGCATGTATTAAGTATGTACGCTCATGGATGCTTCAAAATAAACTTAAGCTAAACGAAAGTAAGACAGAATTTATGATAATTGGAACATCCCGACAAATATCAAAACTTGATGTCACTAGCATAAGAGTCGGTAATTCAGTTGTAAATTCATCCAATACTGTAAGAAATTTGGGTGTTTGGTTTGATACCACTCTGAATATGGAGACACATATATCCAAAGTGTGTAAAGCAGCTTTCTATATGCTCTACAATCTTCGTCACATCCGAAAATATCTAGACCAGAAAAGTGCAGAAACTTTAGTGCATGCTTATGTTATTAGTAAGATTGACTACTGCAATGGATTGCTGCTTGGTTTACCAGAGTCACATACAATGAAGCTTCAACGTATACAGAATGCCTGCGCTAGATTAGTTTGTAACTCCTCAAAATTTTGCCACATTACTCCTCTTTTAAAAACACTTCATTGGTTGCCAGTGAGGCAGCGTATTGCTTTTAAAATTCTCTTGATTGTGTTTAAGGCCTTAAATGGTCAATCTCCGAATTACATTTCTGAATTACTTACTTTAAAATCAAATCCACATTCATATAATCTCAGGAGTACAAATGACACATTGCTTCTAAAAATGCCAACTTACAGGACTAAGGTGACAATGGGAGATCGAGCTTTTTCTTGCGCAGCACCTAAGATTTGGAATAATCTTCCTTTTAACATTAGAAATTCCCATTCAGTGTGCTCTTTTAAGACTAAGTTAAAAACCCACCTGTTTGTAGAAGCTTTTCCGTAGTTTCCTTTTAGTGTATATCACTTGTGTAATGAACTACTATGTAACAATTGATTATCAAGCAATTGGTCCTTTATGTTAAGCGCAGTAGAGTATATTGTGTATAGTTATTGCGCTATATAAATGTACGTTATTATTATTATTATTATTATTATTATTATTATTATTATATATCGATTGAGACATTTTGTTCCAAAACGAGTGCTTGTATTGTTACTTCACTCTTTTATTAAATCTCACATTTAAAATGGTCTGGAAGTCTGGGGATGTGCCCCAATGAAAATATTGCATAAGATACATATTATACAAAGAATTGCAGTGAGAGCCATCACAATCAGTACAAGAATGACTCCATCGTCACCCTTGTTTCGATCTTTAGGTATTCTGGACATATTCAAGCTGTACAAGCATTCTGTAGCGATTTTTATTTTTAGGCTCATACATAATAAACTCCCTCATTCAGTGTATGAATATTATAATTTTTTTGAAAATTGTTATAGTACAAGACAAAAAGAGTCAAAAACTTTAATTGAAAACAGAGCACGGTAAAACCTCAATTTCATACTTGGGATCGCAAATCTGGAATAATCTTCCAGATAATGTAAGACAGCGTAAAACTGTCCAGTCTTTTCGCACGGAGCTTAAAATATCTTCATACAAGAATATTGATATATAATTATATGTATTTCATTTACTTTGTTTATAGGTTGTATTCCACTTGGTGCTTGTATTATGCAGTGTAATCAATTTATTGACGTGTACTTGTTTTATTCCAAAGCACCTAACCGTAAGATAAAATTATTTACATTGCATACGATATATATTTTAGTTTTATTGATTTCATGTTATATCATGCTAAATGCATGTTTGTTTATAATGTACATAGTTGAACAGAGGCTCTACATCTCACTAGCAGAATTTCCGTAGAGTCCTTTTACCAAACAAATGTAAAACAACTCTCTCATGTGTATTTTAACTTGTTTGTTTTTGGTAATAAACTCATTCATTCATTCAATACACTCTATCTGACCCTAACAAGTAACTTATACCCGATACCAGGAAACAGTGATGCGACGAATACACAGGAGAGAAAGCACGGAAAGGTTTCGGTAATTATTGCTTACTGCAGAGGACGATATAGTTCCGACTCTTGCCTCGATGGATACTAAGGTGTAATGTAACAAAATTCTGTTGATTTTAGATTTGTTTGGCAACAAGGAATTCCTCATATATTATGTTCACTTTATAAGTCAGTCGTTAGTATAATAAAGAACGCGAAGTTGGTTATCCTGGCAGTAAAGTTCACTAATGACAGTAGAGATTACGGAGAGTGTTGAAAGTCAATAATTGCAATGGGCAATTGCAAGAACAGGCAAACTGACATTTTTCTGAGGACCTTAAGCTCCAGACGTGGACAAAATTATACCAAGCACATGGAAGACGAGAATGGCAAACCCGTGGTCATTGAAGTCAATGCCGAGGAGGACAAAAAACGAATGAATACGATCGTCGTTCCTGACGGCGATTTCCTCCTCTATTGGTTGACGGTGGTCAGTGTCGCTGTCGTGTATAACCTTTGGGTGCTGATCGCCCGGGAAGCTTGGCCAGAGCTCCAGGATAAAGGCCACTTGGTTTGGTTCATCTTTGACTACTTTTGTGATGTCATCTATATTTTAGATATGGTGGTCCAGGCCCGAACGGCGTACTTGGAACATGGTCTTTTGGTCATAGACGGACAGAAACTTTTAAGGCATTACGTCAGATCATGGCAGTTCGTTACCGATCTCCTCTCCCTCCTCCCTACCGACCTCTTATACCTCCTGAATACAGACCGCCTCCACCCAATCGTGAGATGTCTAAGATTTCTTCGGGTCGGTAGGTTTCACTTGTGGTATATGAAAGTGGAGAATAGGATGCAGTTTCCAAATATCTTCCGAATCTCCATTCATCTCCACGTACTGCTTTTGGGCCTTCATTGGACCGGAGCAGTTTACTTTCTCACATGCGAAGCGATTGCAAGGGCTAATTTCCAATCCAATGTTTGGATATATTCAGAACCCTTCGGGAAAAATGCCACCTTGGCTCATAAATACCTTGCTTGCTTCTACTGGTCGACTCTTACATTGACCACGATTGGTGACCTCCCTCCTCCCAAGAACGAGATTGAGTGAGTAGAAATTCCAGTTAAACGAGTGTATACTTAACCCTAAAACGCGCAAAGCAGTCACCGCGGCGTTTCATGACTTTTTTTCTCGAATCTCACGCATCTTTTGAGACCAAATTTGTGATGTCCAGGCATGCGGTTCCGAAGTTACGCAACATTTCGTACTTGCACGTCAGACCGAAAATTGCTCAAAAACGTGATTTCATGTATAATTTCAATATAAAATGTGTTTTCAGCCAAAATTTAGAAATCTATGAATATTTTTACATTTGCTGATTGAAATTAATTTATTTTAGGCTGTTTATGTTCGCGAAAGTGTCCCCGACAAATTTCATCCAAAAAACAATAAAAAAACAATTAAATACAATAAAATACATAAGAAATCAATTTTGATTCCGAATTTTTTTCAAGTATATTTGCTAAGAATACTGGAAAGAGTGTCTAGACCAAAAATTAGCATATTTTGAGTTTTATTTCATGATTTAGAGCAAAATTTTGATTTCTTGCATAAATTTGCATAATTAATTAATGTAAAATTTTTTCGCAGCATTTAACTATATAGTTTTGTAGATTACGTTGTGGACGACGTGCGTGCCGATTTTCGGCGCGACCGCACGGTCGATGGTCGAGATATCAGGGGGGGGGGGGGGTGGATTCCACTAGACCGCTTCTGTAATGTATACCAATTTTTTATTTTTTTTTTATTTGATTTGATTAGATTTTATTAACGACATATTTACATGAATTAATTGATGTTTACAAACATTTACAATACATGTATACATAACATAAAGATTGTCATTATATGTATAGAATACTTAATATAAACATGGATAGAGATGACATACAGATATGAAGAAAAAAAAACAGTCAGGAATTAAGAAAAGTTTGAGTTACCTGACAACATTACCATGTTATTTTTTCAGGATCGAAAAATAATTTTGACTCAAAATACTTCATAGAATTGTCAAAAATATCCACAAAAGATTTACTATTATATTATACAGAAACTTTGAAGTTGAAAATGTTGCTAACGGGAGAACCAAAAGTTAGCACAAGTGCTAGTCGAGTTTGGTTCACCGGATTATTCATACTTTAATAATGCCAAATTATACAAAGTCAGGAAATTATTACATCTACCTTAACTGTGAACATTAATCCTTGTTCAACAAAATAATTTTTAGGTTCTTGCGAAAGGAAAATCTTGTCATTTCCTTTCTTATATTTAAGGGTAGATCATTCCAGAGTTTTGCCCCAACAAAAGAAACAGCAAATGTGCCTTGAGTTGTATTGCACTTTGTTAGTCTTATCAATGAATTGTCTTTCCCTCTAGTTCTATATGCATGGTTCATTACATCAAAATATTCTTCTAATGAATGTGGTAAATGTCCTCTCTGTAGATCATATACAAATGTTGAGACTGAGAGCTGAAATAACTTATGTATATTTAATACTTCCAGGTCTACAAATAATTGCTTTGAACTTGTCCTGAGTGGGGAGAAAGTAATAGCACGCATAGCCATTTTCTGTGCCAGAAAAATACAATTTAAATGGCTTTTATAGCAACTTCCCCAAACTTCAATTCCATAAAACATGTGAGGCTGGATAAATGATTTATATAAGAGCATAAGAATGTACCTTGGTACATAATGTCTTAAAGTAAAGAGAAGACCAATTTTCCTCCGAATACATTTATTAATATTTTGAATTTGGGTTTTCCACATCAAACTTTCATCAATAAGAATTCCAATAAAGGATGCTATAGCAACTCTTTCTATTTCTATTTCAGAAAGTTTTAAGGTACCCCTTATGGTAATAGTTTGCCTTTGCCCTTTAAGGAACATATAATTTGTTTAATTCAAGTTTATTGTTAATTTATTAACTATACACCATTGCTGTTCTTCCATCAATTTATCATTTATCTCAGTCATGTCTATTTCTCGTTGTCCTCTATCAAATGTATGAAACATATTTGTATCATCTGCAAACATTCGAAATTGAAAATAATTAGTGGAACATGGCAAATCATTAATATATAAAAGAAATGTATGCACATATATTCTCTGAGCACCTAGTGACGAGCTATTCCATTAACCTGCGGTTTATCAATGAGCCTCAATGCTTGGAATCCAGTTTGCATACATTATTTGTTCCTATGTCCGGCAAGCTTTCAGGTTGTCAAGAACAACCTTTGTTTGAAAGGTATGTATAAAATTTGCATACATTACCGAAGCTGTCTATTGTGGAGGGTAGAATGAGGAGTTGTTTGTTTTGTCCACCCCGTCTTGTTCATAGTGATTGTTAGGAATAACACATAAAGAGACATTACTCATCTTTCACAGAAATCATTGCTCAAACTCTGTAAAGTTTTAATAGATATCATGTTTTCAAGCTTGCCATGACAGTCTTTAGTATTTCAGCTTTAATATTATATCACCGTTTATCTGGTGGAAAATATATGAGATATTATACAAAACATTAAATAATATACAGCGTTACGGAATGACCGTTACGGAATAACTTCTGAAAGTCAATGTTAAATAATGTATAAAATCCATCTCGTGTGAACATTAGAACATTAGACCTGTTTACTAAGTGATTCAAATTTTATGCATACTTTTGAAACAAAGGTTGTTCATGACAACCTGAAAGCTTGCCGGACATAGGAACAAATAGTGCATGCAAACTGGATTCCAAGCATTGAGGCTCATTGTAGTTCATTCATTAATAACAGGTTAATGGAATACCTCGTTACTAAGTCCCCAGGAAAGAAACATCCATAAATTTGAACACTAAGTAAACAGGTCTATGAGATAAAATGTAGTTTGGAATAAAGATTGTGCTAGCTTTCGAGCAAAAATGCATCTCATTTAAAAACAAAATAATGAAGCAATATTTTTTCCATTTGTTTTGTACGCAAAACCCATAATGTCTCAATTATTAAATTAAATACAATATTCAATCTCAGAACGTGAGCTCCTCTTCTCTGCAGCTTTAGTCCCTATCTATCCGATATATGAAGCTGACCTAATAAACAAGTTCATATTTGAAGTGATTTGTGCATGATTCAATGTGATGTCATTCTGTAACATTATTTTGTTACAGAATGACAAAATTGATCATTATAATTCGTAATTGAAACATGAATTCATTGAAAAGTGCATTTATTGTGTAGGTGTTAGCAACCTTGATTTACAAAAAAAAAAAAATCCCTTGACAAAATGATCTCCCTTTTCAAAAATGAGTTGAAAATATTTGTTTTGTGGGTTATGGAACGAAAGTTTTGTCGGAGTAATTATTTTTGAGCTTACTGAAGCATAACAGAACATGCATGTCGCAAATTTGTCAAATGATCTTTTCTCTTAATGGTTAAGTGAAAATGAAAATATTTATATTTTTCCACATCAGGAAAATGTAGATGTCTACAGTTAATTTGACACCAAATTTGATATGATCAGACTATTAAATTTGGAAATTTAGGGTTCATGTTCGTTTTTGCTCAAAATTGTCCATCTGTACAGTTGTGCTGAAAATTATTCATATTCCTTGAAAAATTCAATTTTTCCTCCTTCAAATTAAAGGGGAACTTGAGTTACTTGCCCATCACTTGAATATATTTATAATTCTACATGAATGCTGTTTCTGGTTTCACTTCATTTGCATTACAATAGAAAAAGTGACTTATCCAAATTTGGTTCAAAATTATTCATACCCTTGGTGATTCATTGACTCTGCCGATCAATATGGATGTGATCCTTTGTTATTAAAGTTTGTAACACTTTATTATTTACACCGCCACGTGACCTTATGTGGGTTTCAACTCTCGTATCAGGCCAGTACTGGTCTGCACTGGCTTAATCTCCTTGATGATTCTGTCGAGACATGTCTTTACTTTATTTCCAGGGGGTTCCTTGGATTTAAAGCAGATTTTGCAAGTACAGGTGTTGTGGTTATAGACTAAATGATGATAGGACTATGATATTTATATTTTCAGTCATATTTCCGTGCATTTCACTGAAATTCTCCATTCAAGTGAAGCAAAGCACTATTCCTGGAGAGACCTTCATTGGAGATATTCACTGTTGCTCTGTCTGACGGAAAGTAGGCCCTCATACTTTTGCTCCATTATCATTAAGAATGATTAGAAAAGACATGCTAGTGGTCTAAATGTTAGTTGGTGCCATTTTTATCAGTCTGTTCAGTTACACATATTGACATACTTTGGATATACTATTTAATACATGTGCGTTGGTGCGTTGGTGCGATCTGGCAACACAAAGGTTTTTATCGTGGTGTACTATACGCACAAGGCGCAAGCCGAGTGTGCCGCATCGCACTAACGCACGAACTCACAACCATTTATAATAGTTTTATAAAACGGGTCGGCAATATGATTATGAAGTCTATAAAAATGGTTACGAACGTCAAGAGTCGCACAGTCATGGAGGCTGCCATTTGCTTTCCTGGATGACACCACATAAAAATGACAATTAAACTACGCGATTTCATTGCGTTTTAAGGTTGCACGCACCAGAGGTACGCGTACGCGCAGCTCAGCCGTGAGTTAGTACCTTTTTGCCGTGCGTTAGTACTTTCTTTTTGCACGGTCACGTGGTGTTATTTGACCAATCAGGATGGCTACATTCTTGAACCCGTTTTATAAAGTGGAATAATTTCGTGCTCTGCAGCTGGTAACATTAAGGAAATATGATATAAACTTGGTTCTCAGTGATATCAAGGCTTGTATCTACCATAAATCCAAGGATAGTATCAAGAGTATGAAGACCACCATATTCAAAGTGCATTTGGGATGTGTATATAGTACTCAAAGGTTACATACTATACTTCATGGTGACCTGGCATCAGGGTTATGAAGTGACTTGAACATCACCAACATGGCCTTCCTGAGCAATCTGATTGAGAATGGAGCCAAAGAATGAGGGAGAACCCTCCCTCAGGCAGTGCAACAGGGAAGGGTTCCAAGAAAGGTCTCTCCAGTAAGAGTGTTTCATGTCTGCTTGAATGCAGAATTTTCGTTAAAATAAATGGAAAAAGACAATACTAATACTATATAGTCCTGTAATCACTTATTCAATAACTACACCCTGGTAGACATAAAGTTTGTTTTCATCCAAGGAATCCCCTGAAGACCAGGTGAAGGCATGTCTGGACAACATCCTTAAGGAAATAGACCCATTGCAGACCTGATATCCTAGTAGAAACCCACAGAAGTCATGTGACAGATTGAATAAAGTGTTACAAACTTTAAAGGTTGACTAAATCAGAGAGAAAAGGGTGCTGTTTCCATGTATTTTTGCCTTCCAATCACGAATATGGCAACTGATTGTCCAAATTATATCCCGTTTTGGCGAAAGGGGGGGGGGGAAGTAGAGGTTTGGGACCGTTCCTTAAACTCGTGAGCTGATTGACTAATTGACGTCACACCCCCAAGTGACGTATGAAGAGTAAGAGGCACAATATCTGCAGGCAGCAGCATATAACATTGTACACACAATGCGGTATTTGACCCCTCTGTTCAACGGACAATTATGAATAAATGAAATTAATATATAGTCTTAGGAGTGAATAATCATTATCAATATATTTTCAACAAGATTAGCAAACACTTTTGCCCAAATATACAGCTCTTGTTTTTTTTTTTTTTACTTTTTTTTAACAATGTTCTCATCCATCTGAGCTTGCCGAACGAAAGTTTTGCATTGGTCTTAAACGCGTGCACAGCCGTTTTATGCGTCTGTACAATGTACTAAACATTTTTAGTACGGCCCCTATGTTCCCCTCGTACTTAGCGACTGGTGAACGCTTTTGTTTTGTTTATTTCACTTTCGGTTTTTTTTTTACTTCGCTTTACATACTACGGTAGTACTGACTTAGATTTTGGCTGAATTCGAGTAACTTATATAGAGAGATGAAAAGTAACCGCGATTCCGAGTTGCACCATTGCTGTTCTTCCATCAATTTATCATTTATCTCAGTCATGTCTATTTCTCGTTGTCCTCTATCAAATGTATGAAACATATTTGTATCATCTGCAAACATTCGAAATTGAAAATAATTAGTGGAACATGGCAAATCATTAAAGGACAATTAACCCCACATGATATTCTAGATGCGGTATTGTCTGCTACGTCTTTCCATGGAGGCTGCCATTTTGTGCATGACACGGATCATTAGGTACCATATGCATTGATAATAGCCTACCTTTACAACAGATACGTCGCTTTGTTCTGATTTTATTACGATTGTTATTGGTCATGGGCCTAGATAATTGACGACCCATGAGTTCTAATAGCCATCCTGTAATGCAGATTCCTCGCTTTGTTTTGGTATTGTTACGATTGTCTCCGTCCTTGACGTCAATTCTCCGTCTCCACGTACAGAAAGTATATTTTTATGAACAAATTAAGACCTTTAAAAAAATATATAAAACTAAACTTACATTTCAGAATATGTGACTATATCTAATATATATTTGTCCTCTAAAAATCAATTACAAGTTAACGATGAAGGAAATATTACTTGGGATGAAAAATATTTTCGTGTACACATAAAGTAATGGCAGCCCCCTTATTATTGCTAGCAGACAATAACTTGGCTGGAAAATAGTGATTTATATCTATATCCTGTGTTTTTACATGAAATTGCATGTATCAAATAAGAGGCATATACTACACCATTCAAAATAAGCTAGTTCATACGCTGAGGTTAATTTCCCTTTAATATATAAAAGAAATGTATGCACATATATTCTCTGAGCACCTAGTGACGAGCTATTCCATTAACCTGCGGTTTATCAATGAGCCTCAATGCTTGGAATCCAGTTTGCATACATTATATGTTCCTATGTCCGGCAAGCTTTCAGGTTGTCAAGAACAACCTTTGTTTGAAAGGTATGTATAAAATTTGCATACATTACCGAAGCTGTCTATTATGGAGGGTAGAATGAGGAGTTGTTTGTTTTGTCCACCCCGTCTTGTTCATAGTGATTGTTAGGAATAACACATAAAGAGACATTACTCATCTTTCACAGAAATCATTGCTCAAACTCTGTAAAGTTTTAATAGATATCATGTTTTCAAGCTTGCCATGACAGTCTTTAGTATTTCAGCTTTAATATTATATCACCGTTTATATGGTGGAAAATATATGAGATATTGTACAAAACATTAAATAATCCCTGTCTCTCCGATATATCAAGCTGACCTAATAAACAAGTTCATAGTTGAAGTGATTTGTGCATGATTCAAGGTGATGTCATTCTGTAACATTATTTTGTTACAGAATGACAAAATTGATCATTATAATTCGTTATTGAAACATGAATTCATTCAAAAGTGCATTTATTGTGTAGTTGTTAGCAACCTTGATTTACAAAAAAAAAAAAAAAAAACTCCCTTGACAAAATGATCTCCCTTTTCGAAAATGAGTTGAAAATATTTGTTTTGTGGGTTATGGAACGACAGTTTTGTCGGAGTAATTATTTTTGAGCTTACTGAAGCATAACAGAACATGCATGTCGCAAATTTGTCAAATGATCTTTTCTCTTAATGGTTAAGTGAAAATGAAAATATTTATATTTTTCCACATCAGGAAAATGTAGATGTCTACAGTTAATTTGACACCAAATTTGATATGATCAGACTATTAAATTTGGAAATTTAGGGTTCATGTTCGTTTTTGCTCAAAATTGTCCATCTGTACAGTTGTGCTGAAAATTATTCATATTCCTTGAAAAATTCCATTTTTCCTCCTTCAAATTAAAGGGGAACTTGAGTTACTTGCCCATCACTTGAATATATTTATAATTCTACATGAATGCTGTTTCTGGTTTCACTTCATTTGTATTACAATAGAAAAAGTGACTTATCCAAATTTGGTTCAAAATTATTCATACCCTTGGTGATTCATTGACTCTGCCGATCAATATGGATGTGATCCTTTGTTATTAAAGTTTGTAACACTTTATTATTTACACCGCCACGTGACCTTATGTGGGTTTCTACTCTCGTATCAGGCCAGTACTGGTCTGCAATGGCTTAATCTCCTTGATGATTCTGTCGAGACATGTCTTTACTTTATTTCCAGGGGGTTCCTTGGATTTAAAGCAGATTTTGCAAGTACAGGTGTTGTGGTTATAGACTAAATGATGATAGGACTATGATATTTATATTTTCAGTCATATTTCCGTGCATTTCACTGAAATTCTCCATTCAAGTGAAGCAAAGCACTATTCCTGGAGAGACCTTCATTGGAGATATTCACTGTTGCTCTGTCTGACGGAAAGTAGGCCCTCATACTTTTGCTCCATTATCATTAAGAATGATTAGAAAAGACATGCTAGTGGTCTAAATGTTAGTTGGTGCCATTTTTATCAGTCTGTTCAGTTACACATATTGACATACTTTGGATATACTATTAATACATGTGCGTTGGTGCGTTGGTGCGATCTGGCAACACAAAGGTTTTTATCGTGGTGTACTATACGCACAAGGCGCAAGCCGAGTGTGCCGCATCGCACTAACGCACGAACTCACAACCATGTATAATAGTTTTATAAAACGGGTCGGCAATATGATTATGAAGTCTATAAAAATGGTTACGAACGTCAAGAGTCGCACAGTCATGGAGGCTGCCATTTGCTTTCCTGGATGACACCACATAAAAATGACAATTAAACTACGCGATTTCATTGCGTTTTAAGGTTGCACGCACCAGAGGTACGCGTACGCGCAGCTCAGCCGTGAGTTAGTACCTTTTTGCCGTGCGTTAGTACTTTCTTTTTGCACGGTCACGTGGTGTTATTTGACCAATCAGGATGGCTACATTCTTGAACCCGTTTTATAAAGTGGAATAATTTCGTGCTCTGCAGCTGGTAACATTAAGGAAATATGATATAAACTTGGTTCTCAGTGATATCAAGGCTTGTATCTACCATAAATCCAAGGATAGTATCAAGAGTATGAAGACCACCATATTCAAAGTGCATTTGGGATGTGTATATAGTACTCAAAGGTTACATACTATACTTCATGGTGACCTGGCATCAGGGTTATGAAGTGACTTGAACATCACCAACATGGCCTTCCTGAGCAATCTGATTGAGAATGGAGCCAAAGAATGAGGGAGAACCCTCCCTCAGGCAGTGCAACAGGGAAGGGTTCCAAGAAAGGTCTCTCCAGTAAGAGTGTTTCATGTCTGCTTGAATGCAGAATTTTCGTTAAAATAAATGGAAAAAGACAATACTAATACTATATAGTCCTGTAATCACTTATTCAATAACTACACCCTGGTAGACATAAAGTTTGTTTTACATCCAAGGAATCCCCTGAAGACCAGGTGAAGGCATGTCTGGACAACATCCTTAAGGAAATAGAACCATTGCAGACCTGATATCCTAGTAGAAACCCACAGAAGTCATGTGACAGATTGAATAAAGTGTTACAAACTTTAAAGGTTGACTAAATTAGAGAGAAAAGGGTGCTGTTTCCATGTATTTTTGCCTTCCAATCACGAATATGGCTACTGATTGTCCAAATTATATCCCGTTTTGGCGAAAAGGGGGGAAAAGTAGAGGTTTGGGACCGTTCCTTAAACTCGTGAGCTGATTGACTAATTGACGTCACACCCCCAAGTGACGTATGAAGAGTAAGACTCACAATATCTGCAGGCAGCAGCATATAACATTGTACACACAATGCGGTATTTGACCCCTCTGTTCAACGGACAATTATGAATAAATGAAATTAATATATAGTCTTAGGAGTGAATAATCATTAACAATAATTATTTTCAACAAGATTAGCAAACACTTTTGCCCAAATATACAGCTCTTGTTTTGTTTTTTAACTTTTTTTAACAATATTCTCATCCATCTGAGCTTGCCGAACGAAAGTTTTGCATTGGTCTTAAACGCGTGCACAGCCGTTTTATGCGTCTGTACAATGTACTAAACATTTTTAGTACTATGTTCCCTTCGTACTTAGCGACTGGTGAACGCTTTTGTTTTGTTTATTTCACTTTCGGCTTTTTTTTTACTTCGCTTTACATACTACGGTAGTACTGACTTAGATTTTGGCTGAATTCGAGTAACTTATATAGAGAGATGAAAAGTAACCGCGATTCCGAGTTGGAGGACTTTTTTCAGCCAAATACGAGCTCTGATTTATCAGATGATTTATCAGTTCCCGAAGGCAAAGAAGCTCAAGTGGCAAGGGGAATTAGACCATGTTTGAACTCCTCGCGGAAGACGCGCCGGGGCCTGGTGAAGGGGCCGCGGGTGAAGTAACTCCAGGGAGCTCCAACGCGTTGGAGCTCCCTGGAGTTACGGGTGAAGCTGCTCCAGCTGCTGGAAACGATGTCGTTGAAAAAAGATTAGAAGACTTGACTCCAAGTCTGATCGTTGGAATAGCTGAATCTTTTAGCTTGCTTCTCCTTTTCTTCATGCCAAATTCGGAATACAGGCCAGGATCCTCAAAATCATCTTCGGCAAAGTGATCACTGCAAATTGTACGGCCACTCACTTGGCCGGCCCTTGACACTCTGCCCGCGTGAGCTTTACATTTGCGACCCACAATTTCCGTAGATTTTTATCTTTAGGAAAATGATGTAGGCTTACATGATCTTTAGGGGTCTTGCTATACAGCCCGCAACTATATACACCGATTCGGAATTATTGATGAAACTGTTTCCCCAAGTCAACGTTACTGTGAGGAATTAAACACGAAAATATGCAATGCAAATGGTCGATTCGGTGAATATCATGCTCGTGCTCGGCACCGTACCGGGCTGGGCCTTCCAAGCCTGCGGGCGTGCACCATCGTATATAGATGGTGGATTATTTTCCTTTACTTCTCGTAGCCTACGTCACAGATCACGTGATCACGATGTCGCTTCGATGGTTTTTTTTTAGGGGCGGGGCTTATGACTGTGTAAATCAGCTAAAATGTACTTTTCAAATGATTATGAAATACGACTGAATGCATAAAAAGTATGTGATAGATATTTTTTGGCTCCTGATGACTCCTTCCTACGAAAAATGGGCAATTATTTTTATTTTATTTTAGTCACCCTTTAACCACAAAGGATCATATTCATATTGATGAACAAAGTCAATGAATCACGGCGGGGCACCCTCGCTAGTCATACGGACCGCTAGTCATAATGACCGCTATTCATAACGTGTAAGTTCCTAGACCTGAAGGTAACTTATTGATAAAACGGAAAGGGGGGTCACTATTCATAAAGTCATAAGGACCATTATTCATAAGGACCGCTATTCATGATGTGAGATGAGGGTCAATATTCCTATTCACATTGAGCCTCACTACTCATGAGGACCACTATTCAAAATACGAAATCGGTGTCGTTATTCATAAACATAAAGAAGGGGCGCTACTCATAATTAGGGGTGGACAATAAGGACCACTTTTCATAATATGAAATGAGGGTCGCTTTTCATAATACGGCATGAAGGTCGCTTTCATAATTAGGAATGAGGATCGTTTTTCATAACGACCCTCTTTCTGTATTATGAATAGCGACCCTCTTCTCCTATTATGAACAGCGACTCTCATTTCGTATTATGAGTAGAGACCCTCTTATCCTGATATGAATAGCGACCCTCTTTCCGTATTATGAATAGCGACCCTCTTCTCGTAATGACAAATAGCAGTCCATATGAATAATGAGCCTTGTGAATAATGAGCCTTTTCTCCATTATGAATAGCAGTCCTTATGACTAGCGAGCGGACCCCGAATCAACGTAGGTATGGATTTTGAACATTACAAAATTTGGATAAGTGAGTTTTTCTATTGTTGTGCAAATGAGGTGAAACCAGAAACGGCATTCACTAGTCTTGTAGATGGTAACTGAGCGTATTCAAGTGATGTGCAAGTAACTCCAGTTCCCCTTCTATTTTGGGTATGAATACATTTTAATAACAAAATGGAATAAGTTTTGTGGATATTTTTGGACACTACGGGACATAATCTAAATCAGAGTGCCCTTTCCCGTAAAATTGTAATCTATATCACTTTTCTTGACCTATTTCACCCCCGAAACATTCAATTCGAATCGAATTTGGGGGGCATGTGAAATAGTGTTTGAAGGTTTGAAAAAAATGATTTGTTAAGAATTCGCCCAGATTACCGCGAAATCCAAAACATTGAGAGAAAACTGATAGATAATGGGCGTGAAAAAATACCTTCAAACTAGGATTATTACCAATATAAAAGCGTTAAAATTCTTTTCTAATTTGTGTATCTTAACTTTTAAATAAAATTTGCAAATAATTTTTTTAAACAAAAATGTTGAATTCTGGGAAAGGTGAAAAATAATTTGTGAGCTTTCTCATTCCTTTTATGTCAGTTTGGAAGAATAGCACAGTAGAAATGTCCCCTGAAAATCATTGCTCTTCAAATGCCCTCACATGCGAAATAAGACGAGAAATTGTACAATTGTTTAAGCTTCTACCAACCTTAAATTTTGTTAGCAAGCTTTCGTCCATTCCTGTGGACTTTCTCAAGCCAAATGATCAGTCACACTGTTTCTAATCTGCTGTCTTGCGATCACTGGTGACAATAAATAACCCGAGTCCCTGTTCAGTTACGATTAATCCTCTTTATCGAAATATACTCTTTCACCTTTCTTGATCAGTAGTTACTGACCAGTAACTACTTGACCATTAGTTACTGGTCAAGAAAGGTGAAAGAGTCTATTTGGATCAAGAGGATTAAGCCTACATTGAACAGAGACTCGGGTTATTTTTTAGGTACGTTCACACGTAGAGCGATAGCATCGATGCTATCGAGGTGTCGATGCTATTTTGGTGAAGACCAGATAGTGTCGAGACCAAACGCTGTCTGAACGCAGATAGTCACGAGATAGAAGCGAGTTTCCAAACTATTCTTGCAGCGAGTTTAGCAGGAGTAAATCTCAGGATCCAGCGACATAGCATCGACGCTTTGCGGTAGACCACCCACTGCGCTTGTGACTATTTGTAATGTGAGCGCAATCGCTGCTATCTTCACTCGCTGCTATCTTCACTCGCTGCTATTGTAATTCTGTCTGTTTCATGTGGTGCTATAATATAATGCAATGTGTGTATTCATGTGATGTACCCTCTTCCCTACTTTTTTCTATTATCATTCTGTCTGTTTCATCTGGTATTGTAATGTAATGTGATGTATATAGGGGTAAGTAGGCTAATGTGTATACTGTGTGGTAAGGAAGGGGGTTGTTTTGTTGTTTGTTTGTTTTTTGGGGGTTCCTTCTTTTTATCTTTTTCTTTTTTATATATTATGACCAGGCACCACAAAACCACCCAAAAGTCGCACTGTGTGATTTTCAGTTAGAGCTCAATCAATGTGTTTTGGTTGGCATGCATGGTCAAATTTTAGTTTTGGGTATTTCCTGAAAGAGTATACTTTTTTCTAAGTTATCGCGTATAGTCGGCGAATAAAACAATCAATAAAAAGAGTCCAGAACTAGACTACCGCCGCCGCCGCGTGACATTCTTGTGTGCGCTCTAGCGGTCACATTTCTCGACGAATTTCTTTCAGACTTCCTGTGGACGTGTATCTTGGTAAAATCTGGACCCCTATAGTTTCTGGTGATGCTGCCCCCAGTGTTCCGTCTTTTATAGGATAAAAGGCCATATTTTGATAGATGTCTTGTGTGTACTCTTGTGTGCGCTCTGGCGGTCACATTTCTCAACGGATTTCGTTCAAATTTTGCATGAAGGTGTCTCTTGGTGTAATTTAAAAACCTATAGTGTTTGGTGATGCTGCCACCAGTGTTCCGTCTTTTATAGGGTCAAAGGTCATACTTCAGGGCATGGCGTGAGTGCACTCTGCAGGCCACATTTCTCAACGGATTTTGTTCAAATTTTGTATGGAGATGTATCTTGGTATAATCTACACATGTTTAATTTTTGGTGATGCTGCCCTCATTGTTCCGTCCTTTATAGGGTCCATTTCTTGCACTCTTACTTCTGCATTTCTCGACGGATTTCGTTCAAATTTTGCATGAAGGGTGTCCCTTGGTGTAATCTAAAAACCTGTACTTTTTGGTGATGCTGCCACCAGTGTCCCGTATTTTATAGGGTCAAAGGTCATACTTCAAGGGATGGCGTAAGTTCACTCTGCAGGCCACATTTCTTGATGGATTTCTTTCAAATTTTGTATGGAGATGTATCTTTGTATAATCTACACATCTTTACTGTTTGGTGATGCTACCCTCATTGTTCCGTCCTTTATAGGGTAAAAGCTCATTTGTCCCTTTTGTGCACTCTTACTTCTGCATTTCTTGACGGATTTCATTCAAATTTTGTATGGAGATGTATCTTGGTATAATCTACACATATTTAATTTTGGGTGATGCTGCCTCATTGTTCCATCCTTTATAGGGTCAAAGGTCATTTTTCCATTTCTTGCACTCTTACTTCTGCATTTCTTGACGGATTTCGTTCAAATTTTGCATGAAGGTGTCTCTTGGTGTAATCTAAAAACCTATAGTTTTTGGTGATGCTGCCACCAATGTTCCGTCTTTTATAGGGTCAAAGGTCATACTTCAGGGCATGGCGTGAGTGCACTCTGCAGGCCACATTTCTTGATGGATTTCTTTCAAATTTTGTATGGAGATGTATCTTGGTATAATCTACACATCTTTACTGTTTGGTGATGCTGCCCTCATTGTTCCGTCCTTTATAGGGTCAAAGCTCATTTGTCCCCTTTGTGCACTCTTACTTCTGCATTTCTTGACGGATTTCATTCAAATTTTGTATGGAGATGTATCTTGGTATAATCTATTAATTTTTGGTGATGCTGCCCTCATTGTTCCGTCCTTTATAGGGTCAAATTTCATTTTTCCATTTCTTGCACTCTTACTTCTGCATTTCTTGACGGATTTCGTTCAAATTTTGCATGAAGGTGTCTCTTGGTGTAATCTAAAAACCTATAGTGTTTGGTGATGCTGCCACCAGTGTTCCGTCTTTTATAGGGTCAAAGGTCATACTTCAGGGCATGGCGTGAGTGCACTCTGCAGGCCACATTTCTTGATGGATTTCTTTCAAATTTTGTATGGAGATGTATCTTGGTATATCTCTCAACACATTTCTTTCAAATTTTATATGAAGATGTGTCTAGTGAAACCTACACATCTAAATTGTTTGCTGATGCTACCCCCACTGTACCACTTTCTATACAGTCAAATGTCATATTCAGGTTGTTGTTAGGGTCAAATGTCATATTTTCGTTGCATGCATTCTGGAGGACACATTTGTTAACTCATTTCTTTCAGATTTTGTATGTAGGTCCATTATAGATTACACCTCTACAGTTTTTGGTGATGCTGCCCCCAGTGTTCCATCTTTTATAGGGTCAAAGGTCATATTTTGATAGATGTCTTGTGTGTACTCTTGTGTGCGCTCTGGCGGTCACATTTCTCAACGGATTTCGTTCAAATTTTGCATGAAGGTGTCTCTTGGTGTAATTTAAAAACCTATAGTGTTTGGTGATGCTGCCACCAGTGTTCCGTCTTTTATAGGGTCAAAGGTCATACTTCAGGGCATGGCGTGAGTGCACTCAGCAGGCCACATTTCTTAACGGATTTTGTTCAAATTTTGTATGGAGATGTATCTTGGTATAATCTACACATGTTTAATTTTTGGTGATGCTGCCCTCATTGTTCCGTCCTTTATAGGGTCCATTTCTTGCACTCTTACTTCTGCATTTCTCGACGGATTTCGTTCAAATTTTGCATGAAGGTGTCCCTTGGTGTAATCTAAAAACCTGTACTTTTTGGTGATGCTGCCCTCATTGTTCCGTCCTTTATAGGGTCAAAGGTCATTTTTCCATTTCTTGCACTCTTACTTCTGCATTTCTTGACGGATTTCGTTCAAATTTTGCATGAAGGTGTCTCTTGGTGTAATCTAAAAACCTATAGTTTTTGGTGATGCTGCCACCAGTGTTCCGTCTTTTATAGGGTCAAAGGTCATACTTCAGGGCATGGCGTGAGTGCACTCTGCAGGCCACATTTCTTGATGGATTTCTTTCAAATTTTGTATGGAGATGTATCTTGGTATAATCTACACATCTTTACTGTTTAGTGATGCTGCCCTCATTGTTCCGTCCTTTATAGGGTCAAAGCTCATTTGTCCCTTTTGTGCACTCTTACTTCTGCATTTCTTGACGGATTTCATTCAAATTTTGTATGGAGATGTATCTTGGTATAATCTACACATATTTAATTTTTGGTGATGCTGCCCTCATTGTTCCGTCCTTTATAGGGTCAAAGGTCATTTTTCCATTTCTTGCACTCTTACTTCTGCATTTCTTGACGGATTTCGTTCAAATTTTGCATGAAGGTGTCTCTTGGTGTAATCTAAAAACCTATAGTTTTTGGTGATGCTGCCACCAGTGTTCCGAGGGTCTTTGTCCCTCCTTCAAATCGCTGCCAGTGCCGGGGGATACATTTCGCATTGCGCGGCACCAGCAATGGACATTTCTAGTTTTGGCATAAGATTGGAGTTCAGTCAATTTTGACATGTACAAGGTTTATTTAAAATTAAGTATTATAACACATGTATTTGCTACTTGATTGTATTATCGATATTACAAATGAATTGTTATTGTGTTACTTTGTTGATTTATGAAGACAAATAAAATATTATTCAAAACAAAAGCTTCGCATCATATGACCCCTGTACACAAACTTCCGCGCGTTTGACCATGCATACCAATTATACTCGGGTCACTCTGTGTGGCGCAGTAATTATTGTTTTGACAGCGGGTGAGCGATGAATAGTCACGAGTGGGTGATAGAAGCAAGTCGATCACGGCCTGTCTGAACGTACTGGAAATATTTTTGAAACTTACATAGCATCGATGCTATGTACTACGTGTGAACATAACTATTGTCACCTATCTTCGGTCCAGTGATCGCAAGACAGCTGACAGCAATTAGAAACAGTGTGACTGATCACTTGGCTTGAAAAAGGCCACAGGAATGGACGAAAGCTTGCTAACAAAATTTAAGGTTGGTAGAAGCTTAAACCACAATTTTATGATTACCCCCAACCGATGAAAGTTTTCTGTATTAAGACGAGAAATTATCTTATAGCTGAAGTGTTCGGGCCAAACATTCATGTAACATGTGTGTGCAGTCCCATTTACCCATTTCCGTATGTATTACATATTCTTTTCAGCGAGATTGGTTCAACTTCGTATAAGTTTGAGGATTCCAAAACCTCTCTGTACACCCTAATTCTTATGTAAAAATGATCAACCTTTCCCAATTTTTTTGAGACAGTTTCTTTCATAATGTATTCACATGGCCAGAAATCAACTTTATCATTAAATCGGTCTATTTAATCAGCCACCCTTTTATTTAAACCTTGTAATCTTATCGTGTAATCAGTAGTGGCCGCTGCTACCTGAATCTGTATTATGCTCATTTTAGATAAAATCAAAATCCATTTCTTTTTCATTATTCTGTTTTACTTTGTGGTTATGGTTCCAAAGACTTTCCCCCTTTGCTGTATTAAAACATTTTATTGTAATATATCGTTAATGAAAAACAGACAATGATTGCTTTGAGATTATAAATCATGCATGGTTATGATGATACATGACAACTAGGGTTATTCCTCTATTGTTCAACTTGTTATCTATCCCGATCTGATACACATCTCTCCATGAAGAAAGCAAGAAAGAAAGAGTTAAGAAGTCATAATTTTGACAGCAAAATATCTAAGATGAAAGATTCCGGAGAAGAACTACGGATTTGGCGACATAAATTTTCAATGGGAATATCACAACCCCATAACACCAAAAATCAACACCACTGCAACTGTTATTCCTATGTCTCTCTTGTATATTTGTTTCGTCTCCTTTTCTGTTTTGTTGTAATATACAATGACAATAACACACATCGTGGTCATGTGATCGTTATTATTTTTACATGATCGTTATTATTTTTACATTTCTGTTTTCAGGTATGTAGTGCAAATTGTTGGATACCTGGTGGGCGTGTTAATTTTTGCTACTGTTGTCGGTAAGATCTCAAATCAACTGCTAACTCACTTTTATTTTGATTACACCCCCCCCCCCCCCCCCCCCCCCCCCCCCCCCCCCCGTTGATGAGGTAGTGTATTGGATAATGGGAAAGAGCCATGCAGGTGCGATCGCCCTGCCAATAAATGGATTTCAAAATATTTTTAAAGCTACATCCATTTGAACTACCCCACCCACGGGCGGATCCAGGTTTTCGTAAATTGGGGATTGGGGGGGGGGGGGGGGGGGGGAGTCCCGAGACCGAATAATTACACTTATTTTGTATTATTATTATTAATATTATTATTATGTTGTTCTTATTGTGTACTTATGGTATGTCAATTGGATTTCAAAAGGAGGCAGCGGCCAACTGTACCCCTCCACCATCACTGGCCCTGCACACTTTAAAAATCTGAACATTTTCTACGGTATAGTACTCTAAAAGTCATCCCATTCTAGAAAGTTGGAATAATCGACACATCAAGACAGATGATCTATCTGCTAGATAATTCATGATATCATTAAATTATATTTGTATTTTTTTAAATTTTAAACGACAGGACAAGTCGGGGCAGTCATCGCGAATCTAAATGCGCCGCGGCTGGAATTCGAGCGTCAAATAGTAAGTCAAAGTTTTTGTGTGTGCTTGTTTGTTTGTTTGTTTGTTTACTTTTTTACTTGATTGTTTGTTTATTTTCTATCGACTGATAGTGTTATATTTGTATTATTCCCTCTTAGGATCACACTAAACGCTACATGCGCAGAAACCATGTACCCAGGGCACTACAGTTACGGGTCCTCAGATGGTATGATTATTCATGGGCACAGTAAGTTATATACTAATAATTGCTCAATTTTTTTCCCGCTTTACATCCAGAATATAGGAAAATTAAGAATCGTAAAGTATATATTGATCGTAAAAAGTCAAATTTTAATGAATTAAATCAGAACAATTCTTTCACATCTGAAGTTTTTAAAAACCGTTATGACAAATCTTTAAGGGCTAGTCAGACCAGGGGGTGTTTCATAAAGATGTTCGTAAAGTTACGAATGACTTTACGAACGACTGGAGCATGTTCTTGGGTGCTATACTAATCAGATTCTCAATCATTTAGCACAAGAACTGATCACCAGTCGTGCGTAAAGTCGTGCGTAACTTACGAACAGCTTTATGAAACACCCCCTGGGATGTATACTTGCCTAGTACCTCCTTTGGCTCCTTGGTCAGACCTCACCAATAATGAGATTTCCAAATCGCTAAAAAAAAAATGGTTTATGTAACTTTCAGGCGAGGGTGCAAAGCAAGCGAGCACCCTCGCCTGAAAGTTACATATACCATTAGCAGTAGATTTTTAGCAATTTTTAATCCTTAAAACATGCAATTTTTATGCACTTTACGCAAGATACGCAAAATTAGCAAAGGAGTACTGCAATCGAGTCGTATATATTTTCAATTTATGAACATTGATTAACGGTTTTCTCAGCCAGTTCATGAAAACGCAGGAGACTTCTTGTGGAGGAATTTAGTAAGGGATACGAAAGTTAAGATTTCTTTCATATGTTAAACCTTTTGCAAGTGCTTATTTGAGCTTAATCCTATTCGGGGCAAAATACTTAAACAGAGGCTGATGAAAGGCTTAAAGGTATACATGTATATTAGGGAGCAAAGCAGTGAGAAGTACTTTTCTTTTCTTTTCTTTTTTTAAATTTTGAACCCTTTAAAAAGGCTATTTCTCAACTATATCACAATCATAATGTATACTAGAACGTGAAATTACAAGATCATACAGCAACGTTATGTGAGGGAGCAAAGCGAAGGAGCTTTAGAAATCATATGCATTTTATACCCTAAAAAGACTTATTTCTAAATTAGGAATTAAATGCAATTTACCCTGCGTATTGGGGTAAATATAATCCACAATATACAAATCATATTTTTCTTCCCTTTCATACCCATGATCTTTCTCAAACTGCGCCCTATTCAAGTGGTTCCCTGCCAAACAAAGTGCACAAAACGGATGAAGGCCTAAATCAAAATTTCAGTACCGCTTATTGCATATGGCAATGAAATGAATATAATAATAGAAGCCTTTGACCAAATTCACCAAAATTTGCAAATATTTCCTCGTTCAAATTTACAAAATGTTCAAAGAAAGACAAGAAATGCAAATACATTTGTTCCAATCTGCACCTGTATTTCTTATCGACATCTCCTATATCTTAAGTACACAGTTGAGTTTAAGTTGCGATCGATTCGAATCAATCGTAAATCTTTATAAGATGGGGCCCAGATCATGATATTGAATTGTGAAAGAAACTGTCTCAAAGCAATTGTGAAAGGCTGATTTCATAGCACAAAAGAATTGGTGTATGTTGTAAGGCTTTGGAATCACCAAAATGATAAGAAATCGACTCAATCCTGCTGAGAGTCACATGCACTACAGACAGAAATATGTATATGTGACTACACACAAATGTTCGGCCCGAACATTTCAGCTGTTTCTTGACATAGTTTAACGTTGAGGGCATTTGAAGAGCAATCCTTTTTCAGGGGACATTATCTACTGTGATAATCTTCCAAACTAATATAATAAGAATGAGAAAGCTCGCATATTATTTTTTACCTTTCCCAGAACTCAAGCTTCCCTTTAAGGCTAAGGCCGAGTATCCAGCCACCACAGCATTGTTATATATGCACGTAATTTATCTTTATCGTTATCGGTAAAGTCTGACTAGCCCTTTAATGGATGAATCGCAAAATGTCACTTGAACTTTTGAGTGTGACCAAAATGTTCATGGTTGCCTATTAGCCAGTATATTAGAGGTAAACATTTTATTCTTTCAAAACAATATTATTTTCCATTTATTATACTAGTTCAATTTCTTCTCCTTCTTTTGTTTGTAGATGGTCTGCGCGTGGACATTGTGACGTCAATTCCCTTGGTCTACTTCCCGACACGCACCGCATGGAACTTGCCCTTCATGTCAATCTGCAGAAACTTAAAAGGGTATATCAGTAAAAAAAAAAAAAACAACAACAGCAACAAAAAAATACACTCAGACAAAACAAAACAAAACAGACTACATATTCTACAAAGACCACTGAAAGGAAATTTAAAAATGGTTCTTAGCCTGCAGATAGGTAATCTGTATACAACTGAGCTAGATTCAAAGTTAGTCAATGCACACCACTGGTTAAAAAATATGTAGATTAGGGGGATATGAGCGAATTCCCCCTAATTTAATCACTTCACCTCCACCCCCCCCCCCCCCCCACCCAAATATCCATGGGTCGGGATGGGATTGCAACTGAAAAAAATAACCAATAACAATGAAGTTTAAACTTTAAATACAATATTGTCTTCTTTTTTTCCCCAGTTGTACAAGATTGTATGGGCAGTGGCGTATCGCGGGGGGGGGGGGGGGGGGGGGACAGGGAGTAGGGGGAGAGGTGCCCAGGGCGGGACTTGGAATGGGGGGGGGGGCAAAAAAACAAAAGAGAGAAAAAAAGGGAGGGAAAATGAAGAAAAAATACAATCTTTAAGGATTAAGCGCCCCCCCCCCCCAATCGGTAGGGTAAATGCATTAGAAATAGTTTTTGAGGGTTTTAAATGCGATTTTTTTTAAAAGCTCAGTCGCTTTGCTCCCTCGCATAATTATTGTCTTTCAGGATCTCGTAATTTCGCGCCCCTAGTATATAGTTCTTAATTAGCTTTTTTTAAGAGTTCAAAATTTCAAAAAATAAAGATGTAATTGTCGTTGCTTTGCTCGCTATCATGTAAGTTTCATCTGCTTCTTGCTAAGTATTGCGCCTCCAATATAGGATAGAATGCATAAAACAGTATTTGCAAAGGGTCAACATTTGAAATCTCAACTTTCAGTCGATTTGCTAAATTCCTGGACTATTTCTCAAGAGTTTTCGTTAATTTCGCTCCCAATTTTAGAAGCGAGTGAACAGAAACCTTTTATCAATGTACAGAATTCGAACTTCTCTACCGCATAGTTGCAGTGGTCACTTGCAAAATTTCCTCCGTAAAATGCGCAAGAAATTGTGCTTTTTAGGTTAAATATGCAAAAATTTGCCACTCGGTCGCTTTGCTCCCTCGCTTGTACGAGCAGATTTGGGCACGAAGAGGGGGGGGGGGGGGGGGGGGGGGGTGCAACTTCTTTATTTGGCCCGGGCGCCAGAATCCCTAGATACGCCACTGTGTGTGGGAGATGTTTTCACGGGAGGTTGGGGTTTGGGTGGGGGGGGGGGGGGGGGGGGGGGGGAGGAGGAGTATTGCCCCAGCCCTCGATACAACCAATGTGTATTTACATGGGAAAATTGCTTTTTGTTTTGCTTTGTTTACTGTTATCTTTATCTTTAATATGCATATGGATTATCAAGGTCGTTTGAATGATTTTCTTCATTTATAGGTCTCTGTTTTTGCAGTTTGCCCACCAGAGATCCTCAATGATCTGGTCCTCAAGATGCAGTTCTGTATCTGTACCCCGGGTGACATGGTGTGTAAGAAAGGAGCGTTTGCTCGAGAGATGTACTTCATCTCCAATGGTCTGTTCAAGGTCTTAGAGTGAGTGTTCTATACTAATAAAGTGCTCGTTATTGTTAATGACAACTGTAAATGTATTTCTTTATCAAATCAAAATAAATACAATAAATACAATACAACCATATTTTGGATTGGATTTATGATATCGTGATGTGATTCTAATAGTACTGCAGGCTAGCGTTCATACATTGTACAAGTTTAATCATTTGTTTTGAATAGCATAAACATTGAGGACATACTATATCAATTCCTCTTTAACATGTTTAAGGAAACACAATTTCAGAAGTTTCGAGCTGATGGATCATTATTTCGCTTAAACGATATCCAATTTGGTTTCATTATCCTGCAAGGTTATGAAAAACTAGACTTTTTAGAAGGATGTCGACAGCTGTTTTTTAACTTATACCTGTCAATACTGGGGGTGATAAAAATTATTGCAGGGCCCTCAGGAAGAATGATGAGGCTATAACCTGAGTGAATAAGATTATTGTATCCCCCGAACTAGTGTTCGGGGATACTATGGATTTGGCATCGTCGCGCCGCGTCCGCCGCAGAGATTTTCTTGTGAGCGCTCTACTGGCTGCAGTTTTTGTCGGATCATCTTCAAATTTCGCATGGAGGTGCATTATGGTAAGATGAAGACGCTTATTGTTTTTGGTGTGGGCGGAGTCATTGTTGCCATGGTAACCATACTTTTTGAAGAAATGGTAAAGATTTTCTTGTGAGCGCTCTACCGGCTGCAGTATTTGTCGGATCACCTTTAAATTTCGTATGGAGGTGCATTATGGTAAGATAAAGATGCTTATTTTGTTTGGTGTGGGCAGAGTCATCATTGCCATGGTAACCATATTTTTAACAGAAATAGTAAAGACTTTCTTGTGAGCGCTATCAAGGCTGCAGTTCTTGTCGGATCACCTTCAAATTTGGCATGGAGGTGCAGCTCTGAGGTCATTTTATTACACAGTAAGGTTCATTTGGAGATGTCTGCTAATGACCTTTAGTGGCATGACGTACACTTCCACACTTGCTGTCAAAACAACTAAAAATGACAAAAGTACAAAAAGGTCAAATTTGTCAGCAGTGATACCCGAGGTCCCAAATTGCCACTTTATCCATTTCAGTCACAACATTGAATCAAATGGGGGATGGGTGACGGGTTCGGGAGATACATGTACTCGGACTGGTCCTTCCTCAGAGTGCTCTAGTTGTAAATATTATTATCATTATCATTATCATTATAATTTTCATAATTATTATTATTATGATCGTCATTATTAATATTATTAATATTATCATCGACATCATCATGCATCATGAAATTGACTGTATTAAAAAAAAGTTATGTGATGTTTTTAAAAATTAATTTAAAAATCGCACGTACGTGTATTCCTAAATTTTTAATTGTAAATAATGTGCATTCTCTCCATCCACCGTATAATCCCTTTCCATCCTTTATAATGTTTTTTTTTAAATTTCAGTGACTCTGGTCGAGTAGTAGGTACTTGGGCGTCAGGTGAATACTTTGGAGAGATCGGTATACTAAACCTTAAAGAAAATAGTCACAGGTGACAACACTATTGCCATTGTTATCATTCTAAGAAGATAATACACAATGTCAGCTTGACTTTTATTTTTTTTTTAATTTTAACCCTTCGACAGGGTTCCTTTATTAAACAACATCATACAAAAACATATACAAGAAGATATATATATATATACACACACAGCCACACACACACACACACACACACATTGACAGAAATACATTATGTAGCAAATCATTTTCAAAGCTTCGCCATTTTACATGGCAAAAATAATTTATAAGAAAACAGAATAACAATACATTTAGTAAAATGTAAACACTTTTTGGGAAATTTCTTTTATTTCAGATTTGTTTTAGATACATGTATATAGTTTTTCCATATCATAATAACATTTTATCGCTGACAGGATATGTTCAAATACTGGTAAATATTTATATTTACATTTGGCTGCATTTTTTTAAACCTTACTACAACCATAATACAATTGAGGGGGCTGTAATTAGCTTGGTCTTGGTGAAGGTCAAAGAGCCAAGAAAACTATGTTACCTGAGATTTTCCTTTTATCTTTGGATACACTGAGTAGAGACCGCAACGCCGGAAAAGGTTGTCCTGACTAGAAATGCCTATATTTAAAAAAATAACAAGTTTATTGTTGACATTTTGATCTTTGGGTGGCATTCATAACTTCTATTGTGGCTGATTCTCTTAAGAACTCGCCTTAAGATCTTCCGAAGATTAAAGATTACCAGAGGTTCTATGCGAGTGACTGATAGATCACAAAATTAGATTTAAGCACGCGAAGAGCAGTGTAACTAAGGGGGAAACATAATCCTCCAGGTGGACTCATGAAACCGATCTTCGATATTTATTTCACTGTAAATGTTGTCGGAATTTATTATGATAAATTATCTTCCTACTTTCATTTATTCCTTTTTTGTAATTCATTGATTTTATGGAGCTTTCCTTGCTACTGTTTTCGAGTCAACAAAGGTTATGTTCATTTATATTTTGGTTGGGAATTACGCTTTTGTCAGTGCAAGAACTCTTATATTTCTTGCCTTGTTTTCACAATAAAACAATATTTAAAACAAAAATAACAACAAAATCCGTGCAAGAAGGAATGGCTTAAATCATATTTGGTATCTTTAAACTGACCCCAGGAGAACGGCTAATGTACAATCGGTCGGGTTCTCCGAGATTTTCACTCTCTCTAAAGATGATGTTGTGGACGTGTTCAAAGACTATCCATCAGTAATGGTGAGTACAACTTGTAAAAAAGAGGTTGCCTTTAGTTGTCATCAAATGCCCATCATTGAGGCCTGTATAGTGAAGGGATGCTTAAGAATATCTGCGTAAAATATGGAAAGTAATGCACATAGGCGTAGGAGGCGGGGAGGGGTTGTATAATAATTATAGCACATCGAATTTTGAAATTACCAATATTAGGGTAAACGTCACCTCACATTCGGGTAGCGAGTTGCTTTATTTGGAATTTTCTTATATTTTAATTTTGTATACATGTATTTTAAGGACGAAACTTAATTATCGCTAAAAAAAAGTATAAAACGCCAGATTCCCTACCCCCCCCCCCCCCCCCACCAGTGAAATTATGTCCCGCCTTACACGTCTAATGTATGGTAATGAAGGATTTTAGTAAGTGTTGACTTAAAGGAGAATTATCCCCAGGCTTTTAAATGTAAATAGGGTCATAGTGAATAAAATAACATTTAATTTGATATAAAAATCACCGTTTTAGACCAACTGATGCCGTTGTAAGAGCAGAAAATAGAGACCACTTTTTACGATGATTACAACGTCGTCTACTCCTACTGGCGGCGTCCATTTTCTCTAAATTTCCCATAAAACCTTAATTGCGCGTGATGACGTAGGGGATGGAGAACTCACTAGCTGGTAGCTAGCTTGCATGAAGCGCGCGCTGCATATACACACGGTAAACATGGTGTATTGTCAAGCGTTCGGCTGTTGTAACTGTTCCAAGAAAACGATAGGGAAATCATTCCATCGGTTCCCAGACCCGCAGAAATGTCAGCAATTGTTCAAGCGTTGGGTGACCATATTGAACGTGGAAAAATTCCAAGGAAAAGACTTCAAACTTGATCGGAAAAATGATGTGATCTGCAGTGATCATTTCACGGAGGCCGATTATCACGTAGATCTGCGGGCTAAGCTTATGCCCGGGCGAATCGTATAATCAAGCTAGTGTGTCCTGGAACACGTTTTACTTACGATGATTATTTTACTCTAATAAATGTTTTTCAAATGTGATAGTTATGTAGATAAATATAAATTGATTTATTTAATTTAATTATGAAACTCTTGCGTAATTTATGTTATTATTAATAATAATAAACTCTTTTTAAAATAATGTTGGTGAACTATTGCGAGCCAATTACAATGCGCTACGGCCAACTCCATGCCCTACGTCACACAGCCCGATCGCACCGGGAACATGGCGACGCTGCTTTACTCTCGAGAACAATAAAAATCGGAGGATTCAATCGACAATTCCCATCCTCTCGATTCTCGAATATACGATGTTTTTACTTTATCAGAAACTGTTTAGAATTCTGTTTTAGGTCAATGATAAAAGTCTCGTGGGGATAATTCTCCTTTAAACAGAATCTGTATCATCCTTATTCATCTTCTCTTTCTCTCCCCTCTCCCTCCCCTCTGTCTCGTGCCCCTCTCTCTCTCTCTCCCTCCTCAGCCTCCCTCTCTCTCTCTCTCTCTCTCTCCCTCCTCAGCCTCCCTCTCTCTCCCTTCTCTCCTTCTCTCTCTTTTCGTCAAACATGGATCCCATTCTGTGTCTACTAGAAGTATAGGTGAATAAGTATAATCCTTTCAATTATTATCATCATCATCATTAGAATCATCATAATTTTCGTAATCATCATCACTATCATCATCTCTTTTATCATATTTACCTCGTTACTTCATGGCTGGTTACAGAACATGATACAGGAGGAAGGTATGCGGAGACTCAAGACACTGACGACGAAAAAACCGCAGTCGGACGAGGAGCCTGTCGGCGATGCATATGGTGAAACGGCGGTTGATGAGGATACTGACACAGTCGCTAGTAGCAATGATGAGAGGTAGGCTTATACGCATGCTTTTTATGCCAATTATGAACTGTTCATTCACCTTAATATAGAAATGACACAAAACACATGATTATTATATTTCAGCATGGTTGAATAACAATCCCGGCAACTTAACATTGTTGTCATGCATGCAGAATATTGTAGGGTCATTTATGCTCGACATTTTGGCGGCAGGGTTTGTCCGTGTGACAACCATGCCACACAAGGCTAGATTAAAAGTCGTCTCGAATTCTCTACAGCCAGCAATGTTTAATATTGTTAAGGGCAAGAAAAAAGGGGGACACAAGTTAGTGCATTTGGGGTGCTGTTGTGAATATGGGTACACCCTTTACAGCTTACTTGGTCATAACAGTGTTCACTTCGATGACAATTATTTCCTTTTCTAATCAATCACACACTTTGCAGTACTTCTGAGTCGTTTCCAGGAACCACAAAGAAGCCAAGTGATGGGTCGCAGCACGTTGGACAGACCTGCACGATGACCAAGCAACATCAGGTCAGCATGACGAGTAACGACCCTGTTGTCCATGCCAAGAATAGGACAACGTCAACGTACTCGGGACATCCTGAGGTTGCAATGAATGATATGTTGTCATCAATTAAGAAGGCCGTATCGGAGAAAATCGTAAGTAAGATAGGCCATGGTGTATTGTATTCCGCCGATACCTACAATCTAATTCTATCACCATTAGTATTCTAATTTCCTATTCAACAAGCCTGTAGTGCTGTTTAATAGAAAACATCGCGTAATATGTTTCCTACACTACGCAAATAAATCACATCAATACTAATATAATTTACACCACATCCTAATTTATTGATCAACTTCTATTACAAGTGTTGAATATTTTTTTCTATATAGCAACTATAAAACTCTGTATAAAGTAAGTTGATATTTGTTTTAATAATATGTATTTTTTTATGTTAATTATGGTAAATGATAAAAAACGACATAAAAAGACTAAAGAAAGAAATAATGTTTGGTATTTTGAAAATAAATTAACCTTGGACCATAGCAAATGTGTATAATGCATATACATTTGAATTTCCTCGTGTTCCATTTCCAAGGACACTGAACATTGTAGCATGTACATTACATTGGTTTCATTTTCCTTTTATAGATACATCGTGTCAGAATACATTTTCAAAATTGGTTTCATTTTCCTTTTATAGAAACATCGTGTCTGAATACATATTCAAAGTTCTTCTTCTTTCAATGATACAGGACTCTTTCGCCAATAACGCGCGTCTGATAGAAGAAACAACCAGTGATCTGCGAGAGAGGGTTAGGACGCTACAGCGAGAGAACGAATCAAAAGAGGCAGATATTGTAGCACTGGAGAAACGAATCAAAGAAATAGAAGTAAGGGTACTACAATCTTGGGGACTGCACCACCCCTTTAAGGCTAGATGATAGATCTGAACACTGTGCGTATAATTGTAAACAAAATTGGGAAATACGGCTCCGTTCAGTGTAATGTTATTATAATCCGACAAAATATACGGACCATGTTTTGTCTCGCCTGCGTAGTGGAGTGAGACTATGGGCGTCATTATTTCCCTCGTTGGCGTCGTCAGCGTCGTCAACAATCGTGCTGTAATCACAAGAAATTTCTATGGAATTGAGATAGAATCACCAAATTCATACCACAGGTACATCTCTGAAAGGCGCAGGTCAAGATCGAAAATTAGTTGAATCTGACAAAGGTCAAAGGTCAAGAGGTTAACGAACTTTCAGTGAAAATCAACTCACATGTTATAATTTTTTGTACCGTTGAGGTAGGATCACCAAATTAAAATCACAAGTATATCTCTTGAAGGTGCATGTCATGTTTTAAATGGGTCAATGTAAATGGTCAAAAGGTCAATGAAATTTCAGTGAAATCACTTTAAATGTAATAACTTTTATTATATTAGCTTTATTGTTCTTTCATAAATCCCTGAATTTATTCACATTCCTTTATTAAATCTTCATACCAATGAACATACAGTGCATTTTCAAGGCTTTTCCTCATGCCTCATTCAATAGTGTAGTAAACCTTCTGCACATCCAACCCCCACTTATGAATAATGCTATAATGTGATTGGAGGCAAATTGTTGGGGCATATGCTTTTGGAAATTAAACATGCTTGTTTCAAATAATACCAAAATAGAGGGAGAGATCGAAAAACATATTATTCAAAACCCTCATAATTTATAAGTCATTCTTCCATTTTCCTGTTAGTGTACCTTCGAGCATGGTTGTATCTATCACCCACTACCCCATTCTATGATAATTATATTACCATGCATGAACTTTGCATTTCATCAATGCTAAATCGCAATTTATTTCATTTTCCTGAATTATAGGATGATCTTAAAGGGATATTACTTATACAGTAGTTTTCACGACACTGTAAAATTTGTTCACATTGACATCACTTTCTTGTACCAATCCTTACCTTCAGGGACGGTATTCTGAAAACTGTGTTATCTTTTGTGTTAAGGAAAACTGTGTTAATTGTCATAACAAATTGAAATTGCGCGCAATAAACACTAATCATTGGTGCTTGCGCAGATGTCTCTGTTAACTTTACGCGGGCACACTATCTTTGCGCAATCATTAACCAATTACTTGTCCTGATTTTGATTTGTTATGACAATTAACATCGTTCTACTAACACAAAAGATAACACAGTTTTCAGAATACACCCCCAGGAGAGTAGCCTTGGTGATTTTTTTTTTTAATCTCAACGCAAACTAGTTGTAATCAACAAATCATGCGGGTAATGATCAGTGTATGTTGTAAATTGCAAGATGCAGGTGAGACAACGCTAGACGTTCCCCTTGTTTTTTCATTGATGCTTCTTTCAATATCCCTTTGTTTTTGAAATGTTTATACGATCTAAATTATCTTGTTTAATTTGGTAAAGTGAATTACTCTACACATAGGACAAGATATGGAAATCATTCTGTTACTTTCCGCTGCATTGAAAATGTACATAAACTCATGCTATTTTTACATGAAATGGTTTCTTCCTCAATGTCACTCCTGTTTGTATACTGAAAGTTCAATTATATTAGTGAGCTCTACGCAATATGCGTTTTGGTTTAGCAAAAGTTTTCCACAATAAACAAACCCAAACAAACAAAGTAACTTATTGATAGATGATAATTCAAAATATTTGTATGTCAACTCCACTCGTTAAGAAGATTTTTTTTTGTATTTGAAGTCATTCACCGTTCATTGTTTTTTAATTGATGAATCAAATATAATAAGAGTGGAGACATGCTGTCATTTTTTTTCTTAATTGCCACAGTATTCTTCCGCCGAAGATGCCCGCTTAATGGAACAAACAACCCGTGCCGTACGGGAGAGAGTTAGGACGCTTGAGCAAGAGAACGAATCTAAAGATGGAAGCATTTTAGCACTGGAGAAACGAATCCAAGAGTTAGAAGTGTTAATAACAAGATGATATGGATATAATTTTTTGACGGGTATCCATGGTCTTCTTTCTTCTTCTGATATCAATGATATTCGTACTATCTTGAAAAATAATGGTCATCAAACAATGAGGTGTAATATGGATAGTCATGTGAATAATAATGGAAAAAAGCTAATTGATGTATGTCAAAGTTTTGATTTCAAAATTGTTAATGGTAGATTTGGAAATAAGAATATTGGCCAATTTACTTGTTAAAATAAAAATGGTGGTTGTAGCTCTGTTGATTATGAACTGGTGTCCTATACCCTCTTTAATAATATTTGTGATTTTCAAGTGGATACATTCGATAGATGTCTTTCTGATGTACACTGTCCCCTTATCTAAGTACATTGCAGTTTTCAAAGCCTAATTTGTTATTAGATCCTAATGTTTCTCGTAAAGATGATTTTAACTTTGCTGATAATGATAAAAATAAATCATGTTATTTGTCTTTTCGATGCTCTCTTGATAAAGCTGGTGAATATATGCAGGTTGTTGGTCGATCATTATTCGATCTATCTCGAAAGCTTGAAAGCCTACAAACTGATGTTTGTACTAATAGTGTTGATTCATTCTGCTCTGAATTAAGTGATGTTTTTGTTAAGGCAGCACATAATATTGGTGTTTGTAAATGGTAAAATCCTCAAGTTAGTAATAAAACTGAATATGAAATGGTTAAACCATGGTTTCATTGCGATTGCCGAAAAGCTCGAAGAGAGTATCTTAGTTTTAATAATAGATTAAAGAATAGGTCTGCGAATCATGTAAATAATATGTGCACCTCCGTTGAAAGTGAGTTAAATGATGCTTTTAAAAGTTATAAAAGATTGTTGAGATTAAGGAAGAGACGGAAAAATAACCCGTCTGAATATACCCTACCCGTATTTCAGAAAATTTTCATCTGACAAATCCAAAATTATTAATAACGCATAAATCAATAAGACACCATGGCCCTGCCTTTTGGAATAATCTACCCACAAGAGTTAAAATGTGCTCCACAATTTACTCTTTTAAAGCGACTATGAAGCGTAATTTAATATCCTTATATTCAAATTCACCACATTGACTATATATGTAAAATTATAGTATTTTCCTGATTATTGATCAATACAACTCATGAATACATCTTGACCCTATCGCTAATGCACTTGCACTGCACTTGCACTTGCTTTGGACCTCCTCATGACCTCTTTTTCTCAATGTCTTTTTTTAAGTTCTATGTCGCTTTTTTACTTTGAGGCCGCCATCGACATCAAGCAAATCGCTCATGATGACGGTCTCCTACGTTCACAAATCCTGTTAATTGTAAAATGTTAATTTTCCATATTGTAAAATGTTAATTTTCCATATTGTATACATATTTTATTTGTATTCAAGAAGTAAATTGTTAATGTCTGACAATATGTTTTTATATTTTTTTTCAAATGTGTAATACATGTATTATTATATTTTGTATCATGCTATTGAACGCAGAAATAAAATCAATTTAAAATCTAAAAAAAGACTCTTCTAAAAAGGGGTGAGAAAAGGGCTTCTTTTACAAATAAAATCCCATTAAATGTTTTTGTTGAGCATGTTAGAAATCTTGGTAATGTAGACAATGTTACAGACTTTGGGCGTAGTATACCAGAAGTTGAAAATTTTGAAAAGCATTCGTCGTTGGAAAGTTTTAACGAGTCTTATATTTTAAATGCTCCAATAACAATTGATGAGACATTGCTGGTTTCAAACGCTTAAAAATGGCAAGGCTTCTTTTTATTCTACACTCTTAAAAAAAGTTACCCCATCGGTGTTAAAAAATAACACGAAAATGTGTTAAAAGGGAACATGGTCGTCTGTGGTGTAAACAATTACACACCAGTGCCGGCCGCACAGAAACGCTGTTAGTAGCGGCTTTGTTAGCGCTAACAAGTCACAAACTTATCAGCCACTAACAACACGTGTAAGATGACCGCACAGAAAGCGCTGTTAGGGCGCTGTTAGACACTCGCGCTGTTACAGCGCTGTTAATGGATTTGAGCCATAGAGTTAGGCAAAATCTATGATTTGTGCGTAGTGATCTATGCATAGATTGATGAATCTTGTTGATGCAGCATAGCACAGTGCGCGTGCATGCGTTGTGTATTCACGTTTTAAAATGTATATTTGCTGACAAATGACCAAAATAAACATGACATTCCTGCCGGGTGACGGGGCTTTTTCTAATCAATAATACTACACGTTCCCACTATATGCTTATCTATGTTGGTGGTTTACTGTGTGCTTGGTTTTCAGCCTATGTTTCATTCTTTAACAAAGGTTATTCAAGTTTATGATTGCATAAACTTACTAGATTAGCTACGACAATATATGAACAATTAACTTTGATTCCAAAGACTTTCGCGTGAAATTATTGCTTGCTGCAACTACTAGCATTTAGCTTTTAGATTAAGATACTGTACCACAAAAAAAAATGCAAGCCCACTTCTCATTTATTTATTTATTTATTTATTGTTGAGTTTTTAGCTCTTCACTCATGGGAGTAGGCTTATTTGCCAATGATGATTTTCATCATGATGCTTCTCATCATCAGTAGCTGATGCATATGTAGCCTATTACACTATTAAGTTACACTGACTGTACTGAATGTATGGTTCATGGTTACTCACCGTAATGTTCTTCCTTTCGGCCTACAGTGTTAAAAAGGTCTTCAAACACTGCTTTGTAAAACCTATACTTAAATGAATGAATGAATGAATTAATTTTTTCATATTACTGCAGAAATCTGCCATGAACATTATTGGTGAGCATACATCGTTCAAGCTAAGGAAAAGCACAGCTTGTTAAAACGAGGTTCCCCAATAACAGAGAGAATTAAGAAATACATGTATGTAATTATGTATACATATACACATATAGCAATAAAGAGACGAGACAAGACGTGTGTAAAAGGAAAAAAAAAAGCAATACACACACAACATCACTAAAACATCAAAATAAAATAAGCATACTATGAACTAGTATTATACTAGCAGTTAATGTCAGCCTATTGGGTTTATATAGTAGTAGAAAAACCAGATACACATAATACATGTATGTGTATTAAGTATGAATAAAAATATGTCTTAGGAAAGGTTTTGTTTATGTTCTGTTTAGACACAGGCAGAAAACCAAATACTGTACAGTTGTTATGCAGTGGCGTATCCAGGGGGTGGCGCAACAGGCGCCCCCCCCCCTATTGGCCGTCATAAAAAAAAATAGGAAAAAAAAAGTTGTTCATTAAATAGGCTTCAAAATTGGTCACATATAGGATTATTTTGCATCTCAGCCCTTCTTCAGAAGCAAAAATTTTCCAAAGGGGAGGGGGCACCCCCTCCCCTTAGACCCCTCCCCCAGGACAGCGTTCAATAATGCCTGCCCCCCCCCCTATTGGGAAATCCTGGATACGCCCCTGTTATGGACTTACACTGTAAGAGCTAATTTGATAATGTTTAAGATTTCTTCTAAAATATTTAAGAGAGGAAGCTTGCTTTAGATTTGAATCAAGATGATTTCAATAGAAGGGCCCAGTTTAGATTAATGTTTTCTGGGCAAACTGAGTACGAAGAAGTGTTAAATGAAAGAAAGATGATTGTCGTGTAAAATGCCTATGTATTCCATCATTCGTTTTAAACATTGATTGTAAAACCTGAGGCAATTCATGAATTCGTACTTGATACATTAAACTGCCTATCTGGTAATAAAACAAATCGTTTAGTCTCAACGATTTATTTTCAAAGAATAATATTTTAGACGGAGCTAGTCTAGGTTTTTTCAAAATTATTCTCATCACCCGTTTTTGTATAACTGAGAGTCTATCCAACTGAGACTTAGTACAGTTGCCCCAAGCAAGAATTCCATAACTTATGTAGGGTAGAACCAAGGTGGAATACAACAAGAGTAATACATGAGAGGGAAACAAATATTTCAATTTGTTTATAATACCAACATTTCTAGAGAGTAATTTGTTTAGATACAGAGTCTGTGGTTTCCAAGATAACTTATTATCAATAAGTTTTCTCCAAATTGAAAAAGTCATGTTCATTTTCTTCCTGAAATTATCAATAAGTAAACCAAGAAACTTTAACTCCTCGACCATTTTAAATGTGGTATTTTTAAGTAATACATTACCATCCAGAGATGAGATTGAATTACTAAATAACATACGAGTTTTCTCCAAATTGAAAAGTCATGTTCATTTTCTTCCTGAAAAGGATCATATCTTGGTCTCCTCGTGTCGTTATCAGCAAAATCTATGTCACCCGCTACCCGACACATTCTTAATTAGTCTAGGTCTATGTTTAAGTACTTGGTATTTTAAAAAACAGGAGAGACAAGTTATAGCGCACGCAAGAAATTATTCACTAACACTGTCACTATTGGTGCCCCTGGCACCGTTAGTGAGTTGTTAAAACATTACCACTACTGTTAGCTTCTGTGCGGCCTTGAAATGTTAGGCTAACAGCACTGTTAGTGAATTTGACTAACATTACTCTTCTGTGCGGCCAAATCATCGCTATCGGTACTGTTAGTGCGCTGTTAGCGCTAACAACGTTTCTGTGCGGCCGGCACAGGAGTGGTTAGATTTTGCTTGATACATGTGTTATGTTTTACACATCTAAAGGGTGGGGAAACATCTTACCCCAAAACGACCATGTTCCCTTTTTTACCCCATGCTGTGCAACTTTTAACCACTACCAGCCTGTGTAACAATTCACCCCGCAGCTGTGTTATTATTTTACCCCTTAAGTGGTACAGAATTTACCCCATAATTTTTACCACACCCCAATGTGTCAATAAATGTCTACGCCAGGATGGGTTGAGACTACAAGGAAGACAAATGCACAATGAAAATTGTTATAAAACTTGCATTTTAATAAGCATGGAAAAAGTTCAAAAAAATAGTTTTTAAATATGATCAGAAAGGTTGAATTATTTACATATAATTTACAATTAATTATACTCTAAATGCTGGAATGTGGATCAATCACAATAAAAGTAACAATATACAAGCTTGGCAATTTTCCAAAAGAAAAGGGCGAAAACCTGGATGTATGTTTCTTGTTTTGTGAATTTGTTGGAAAAAACACTAACTTCAAACATTTTGATATAGTTTTGACAAATGCATTTCCTTTTAAAACTTGCATCTCAAAACTACAAAACAATGTTACAACAGACTTTCAACTATATAAACATGATCTGAAGCGTTGATTTTCACATTAAAATATTTACATATAATTTAGACATAATTATATTATAATGGTGGTGTCACATTATAGATATTTAGGAATAAATCTGGACAAAAATTGAGCTAACTGCATGGCATTTTTGGCTGGCTATGAAACTATTGGTGCACACGTGTAAATCGGGAAGTTCCGCGCGGGGCTCCTCCGCCGGCCTTCGCGGCGGAACGCAACATCAAACATCCACTTCCATTGTGCAATAACTCTGAAATGTGCTCTGGGTCTATAACATAGCTTCTGATGCAATAATAAAATTAATATAATGAAAATCTGAATGTTTTACAATTAAATGAAGAGATGACATCGGCTGGCATCCCCCACGATCTCGGCAACGACTCCATGATGACGATGAACTGTAGTGTAGCTTCACCACTGCACTGCATGTGATCGTACCCGGGCGCGTTTCGCGCCTATATACACACTCACTATGAACATGGCAAACAAAGAAGCGGACAAAATATACAGCTCCTCATTGTACCTTCCACACCTGTTCTGGTAGACAAAAGAACATCCCTTCATTGCTATCATTTAAAAATATGTAGAACAGGTGTCACATGCATATGCATATTCACCTGTTCTACTTATTTTACATAATAGCAATGAAGGGATGTTCTTTTGTCTACCAGAACAATTGTGGAGGGTACAATGAGGAGCTGTATATTTTGTCCGCTCTCTTTTGTCATCGTGTTCATAGTGACTTCGAATCAAATGGGCCGTATGCATAAAAATGAAGCAAATGCTTCTAGCATAAGCAAAAAGTAAAAACATATGCTTGAAGTAAAAAGCAAAAGTAAAAGCATTTACTTGGTTTCATATGCATAATCTTTTAATTTTACTTCGAAGCAAATGCTTGTACTTGACAAGCATTTGCTTATTTACCATCTATACTGAACTACAAAAGAAACGTCGCACATGTATGTGTTTGAAACTGTTTTATTTACAATGAAACATATTCTTTATTCAAGAGTGAAAACTGAGAAAATGTTTTGCTTTGTTTTGATTAACAAGTACAGATGTGCAATAACGACTCTCGTCGTTGATAGCGCCAGTTCAGACGTTGTTGGGCCCACAGGAGACGTTCCCGATGATGTCGAACGGTGAGGATAGCACCCCGAGCAGGACGCCGACAAGACAAGTTGAAGCTTCTCAGCCGACGACGAACAGTTGCTGCAGAAATTGGTCTGTTGTGTGTGCCAATAGTTTGTAGAGCCGATTCTGTTGCTCTGCGGAAGTGATCCTGCAAGTGGTCCCGGTGAAGATGGCGATCTTGACGTGCTGTTGTCACCCTGGGACGACCACTGCGCTGACGATCGTTGGTGCTGTTGGTTGCATTGTATCGCTCCCGCAGTCTCTCTACTGTCCGAACGCTGCATTGAAGTCGTTGGCAATGACTCTAGGACGTTGGCCAGCATGAAGACGTCCGATGGCTTGTTCTCTCTGGTTTCGAGTCAGACGTGGCATGGTGACAGCGCTCAGGAAACGAATGACAGGATGAAGGTTTTGGGTCCCTTTTAAACCCACTGGATAGAGGATGTGCATGTGCATCATGCTTTTCAAAAAGCTGCGCTCGAGTGCACTACCATGTTCACAGAAAGGATATGAGTTTTAATCCTACACAGAAATCACATTTTGTTATGATGATGTGTTATGGACGGTCAATGCCATATCTGTGATGTTAAAAAAGCATAAAATGTGATTTTACGTATCCAATTCCAATATCATGTGTAAAAGATATCAATTTGAAAAGTGCGACGTTTCTTTTGTAGTTCAGTATATTTGGTATTCGATTGATCACGGTTACGATAGGTTATGCAACATTTTTAACAGGTCAAAAGTGATCCTATGTCACTCGGTGTATGCTTCTTGTAGCTTATGATGATATATAAATAAAACTTACACCAAACTCACATTGCATCCTGCATGTATCTTTATTCCATCTTTCATCCTAATCCTGTAAGTTATGCAGAATGGCAACTATCTACCGTTGTCTATCCTGGCCCCTTCGACGAATCATTATCGTTTTCATCACCATCTTCAACATCCTCTTCATTTAGCCAATCTCTGAATTCAGGAAAGTCTTCCGGATCCTGAAGATACTTTGTGCACGAGATACACGTTGTGCAAGATAAAGCAAGCTAAGATTACTTTGGGGATTTTCTGAAGCTGAACCCGAACACGCCCCTGTAGAATAGGAAATCTTCGCTTTAGCTGCCCAAAGCAACGTTCAATAATGACACGTTCATTCTTATGTGCTCTGGTAGCTGACTCCTTGTAAGGGGTCATCAGCCAGGGGGCAATTCCATAACCCTCATCTCCCAACAACAAAGCGTCAGTTCGGGAGTTTGACATGAAGCGGCCCACTGTTGAATTTTTCCAAATACGGCTGTCATGAACCGATCCTGGCCATTCAGCTGACACGCTAGTAAATCTTTCGCAAGCATCACATGTAGCGTGCACATTCAGTGTGGGCACGCCCTTTCGACAGATGTACTCATCTCCATGTTGTCCAGGTTTTTGGATACTGATATGGGTACAATCTAGGGCTCCAATTGCGCAAGGAAAATTGAACCTTTCCTGCCATAAATCCTTTGCCTGTTGAACGTCATCCGGATCAGTAGGAAACTGTATCCAGACCCCGGCTTTCTCAACCACCTGCTCTAGAACACTAGCAAAAGTCCTTGACACAGTACACTGATGGGTCCCGATGTCCTTGCCCACTCCAACTCGAAATCCAGGGTCACCAATGTAACGGAGGAACACTTCAATTTTGTGTTTGTTAGAAAGCGCACCTCCCCTTGTTTCTAAATTTTCGTGCAGAAAATTTTCTGTGATCCACATTTTCCTCCGTAAAACGGAATTCTGCACGGTAGGAAGGTGATGCCTGGTCACGTCGAGGCTGGTACACCTTCCTCCTGGCACCCAGTTGCATAAATGCAGCCATTTTGATCACTGTGAATGAAACACTTCTGTTCAAGTTGAAAGTCAAGGTAGGTCTGGAGCTACCTTGAAAAGTTGAAGCAAATACTTGGACTGTTGGAGCAAATGCTCAGTTTTATGCATATGGTTTTTAGCATTTGCTAAAATGAAACAAGTAAACAGTAATTGTTTTTGCTAATAGCTAATGCTTTTTAGCAAAAGCATTTACTTGGGTTTTTATAGCATACAGACATAAGTAATTGCTTCAATTTTCGAAGTAAAAAGCATTTACTTTTTTTATGCATACGGCCCATTGAACCTTTTGAGTAAAGTGTGTTGATGATTACCACAAATGGGGTAACATTTTGACATGTGGACGAAGTTTGACCAGAATCGGGTTTCTTTTTGACCGCGGTGCAGGTGTAAACGTCTAACTCGCATGCTGTGTATCCTTGTTTCATGCTTCTACACAGATATGTGTACATTTTGACACATATTTTTACCACAACTGTTTAACCACATGTTATTTTACCACTAGTTCTAAGAGTGCAGGTAGCTGATATGTTTTAACAGGAATTACAAGCAGCAACCTGGTCCAATTGGGTCACGGTGCCTTAATTATAGGATTTTTAAACTTGGGCTAGAGTTTGAAAAATGTTTGTGTCTTTTGAATAGTGCAGATGCAACATTATTATGTAAGTTTAGATGTCGAACACATAAATTACCAGTTAATAACAGTCGTTTCAACTCTAATTTGTTAAATGAAAGTTTATGCACACTCTGTACATCATTAGATATTGGTAATGAATATCACTATTTGCTTGTTTGCCCATGTTTTTTTAATGAGAGAAAACTGTACTTGTCTGATTTTAATATACATGTACATAGACCAATACAACAGTAAGGTCTGAAATTCTTCTTACAAAATGCTTGCCAGTTTTTAAAAAGCTTGTTAAATTTGTTAAAATTATTATGCAGCAATTTAGATATAAATCCAAAGAGGATGAAGTTGTTGATGTTGTAGGTGACGATCAGAGTCAGGTAGTTACACATACTGGTAGAATAGTTAAAAATCCTATACGTTTAGTACTTTAGTGGTTTTTACACTATATATATATTTATAGTTGTTTTTTTAATGTTGAGAAATGTTGTTATACTATACCCATGTAAATGTTTTCAATATACCATTTATATTATTGTAAATATGTTGTGCTCTCATAGACCGAGTGGGAGTCGATAGAGTGAATAAAATATTATCTTACCTTCCAGCTCTTTTTTAGCTTTCTGATTGACTGAAACAGATTACATTGTTAAAAACTACTTTGTTAGGGGTAAACGTAAATTTTTCATCAGTTGTCGGATTTTTCCGAAATGTGTTCACATATATTTTACGAACAAGCAAAAACGGGTCATATCAGCTTTACAGATTTGCCCAACAGCCTATAAAAATGACGAACCTGCCGACAGAATTTTATTAGTGTGGGGAGGGGGGGGGGATGTCACACCCCCTCTAGCGACGCTCCTGGGAAAAAATGAATATTGGTGATGATTTAGAACAAACAAAAAGAGGATAATGGTAATGATGATAGTCAGGTGGTGAGAAGGAGGAGCATGATGGTGGTAGTTACGGAAATTTACGTATTCGACACTGCTGGAACTCTTGGCACTTGCTCTGGCTATGTCTCTGATCTCAACATGCTCAAAAGCCCACGTCCATAGCCCTAGCATTAATGGTTCTGTAGATTGGCTCGAAACCTTCTAAAGCTCTAAATTGCAGAACTTACTTCAGATTGAATTTTTATTTAAAGCCCTGTAACAGCCGGCGGAACAAGAGGATCAGTCCATGTCCGGGCGGGGGGGGGGGGGGGGGGGGCCTATTAATCAGGCGAGAGATAGGCTGCAAAGGTGTGCTATTGCCTCAGTACAATTAGTAAAAAGTACGATGAATTTGATTTTTTATTCTTTCATCAGCACGGAATTTTTTTCAATGGTGATTCATCTTATCACATTTGAGATTTCATACTTCACCATGGATAACAAGCTATGTTCACGTTTTATACCATCCTTTTGAGGCTTTACCAGTGACTCACTTTGTATTCTAAGTCTAACATTTCACTAAATTAATTCGCTAAGGCAACACAGGGGGTTCCGCGCCAGCCCCAATTGACTTTGCACGCGCTGCAGGAGGGGGTCCGATGGACTCTATAGAATTCTTTCCCACTGCCCGCCGCGAGCCGCCTTTCGTCCCGACCGGTCTGCCTGGCCGTCCGCATGGTTGTCGCCTCCTTCACGTTGCACGACGACGTCGCGTTGGTAGCAGGTGAGGATCCTCTGAACGACCGAACCCCATTCGCCCGCGTGCTTTGCCTCGCCGTCGACCGAATCAGACGACGAATGCGCGTGCGTCCAGCGAACGGTACGTAGTGCAGACTCTGTATCTCTCACCGGGGTAACCCACGTAAGAAAATAATTATGCCATGGGTATGTTCAATTATAGAGGTCCGTGGTATGTACGTACGATATGTATCATAGTCCGCTTTGTCATTAAGTATACCATGTAGGAGCAGCACCCACCAGACTGAGGTGCAACTACTACATCAATGCAAGCCCAATGCATGCGACGCGATTGCATATCTATATCTATATTGCATATCCATACTATAGACACAACAATACACTGCATGCACAGCACTCAACATGAGTTGCCCGTGAACTCCCGAGCGAACTCATACATTCTAAAGATGATTTTGGGCGTGAGTTATTATTAAATAATGTAAGAAACTGACAGTGTATTTATAGACTTTGTCCCTTTGTTCTCTGTATAGTTAACTGATGAAATTCTTTTAGCCGGACTCTGTCTCGGCGTCGTTGTTCTCTGCTCTGACTGAGCTACCGGTACCACCACTGCACCACTTTGGCTTTGCTGCATGAACTCCGGGGAAGAAACCTGCAGTAAAAGCTGTTTATTTCGAGATTTTAAGGTGGACGCGAGTGACGTTGTTGAGACCAAATATGTTTGAGTATAGTATTTGTGGGCTCTGTTTTTCCCTATTCGATCTGTATTTAGTTAAAAACTGATTACTTTCTTCTTTACAACGCTGGTAATCTGTCACGGCAGTGCCCACAGTTTTAGACTGGCTTGACTGTTTGAACTCCCAGGCCAGCGAAAAGTCTACATTTACGCCTAAAACACCCAAAACACCCCCTTGGTACGCGCATGTACGTGTGAGATTAGATTTTATACATTACTTGAATTTTAAAGCCCGCACTGCAGCAAATGCCTCACTGGGTTTCTTATTATTTTCAAGATTGGAAACAGGTTAGGCCGAATACACTTGTATTCATATTTTATTCGATGGTAAAGTAATCTTATTTGTTTCTTTAAAAAAGAGTTTGAGAGGCAAACATTATGCTAGGAGCGTTATTCCATTGAAGTCATTTCCGTAGGTATAGCCGGCAGGGGGTGGGGATATGCGAATGCGTCATTCATTTTTATTTTTTTTATTCATTGTAGAAAAACAAACTCGCAATGTAGATAGCGCTGAATGATGGGATGGGTGACGCGGGATTATGTGAATGCATCAATCATTTTTATTTTCGTTGTATTTGGGACCTTTTTATGCCACTGGATGGAGTTAGAGTGAGGGCAGGGGCATGATAGGGCCTGCCTTCATCATCCACCATGTCCAACGGCGGATCCAGTATTTTGTTAGGGAGGGGGCCAGCGCCGGATTAATGATTTTGTGATGGGAGGGTCCCAATATTCGGAAATTCATACTTCTATTTTTTAATACTTTTAATGTGTATTGTAGGATGTGATTGAACGCATGTATTGCTCATACATGTAAGTGTCCCATTGAATTTGAGAATTATAATATGTGTACGTGAATCTTCGTTCGATTACTTATAGAAAATATATAACTACTACCAATTTCTAACTAAAATTGTATTTCTTGCTATAGACTAAGTAATGAGCGACCTCTACGATGACAGCAATATTCCATACATTAAATATACATAACTATTCCATTAACTTGCTAATTAATTTTACAACTATATTTTAGTTCTCTTATAATAAAATAAGCTAAATGCAAACACTAACATCAAAAGAAAGACTTTTATCGCTATTCCACTCTCTCTGCCTCTCTCTCTCTTTCTGTTATGTTTATATTCTCTAAATCCATTTCGCTCTCTTCCTTCATGTCTACCACCACTCTCTCCCCCCCCCCCCCCTTGATGTCATAATGATATCTAACATAGAATTAAAATATATTCTGTACATTACATAAGATTATACAATATTTTTAGCTGAGTATGTTGGTATGTTTGACTAAGTAATTGTGATCATGAGCACGTATGCGTGATAATTTCATTAACAAAAAAATAATAAATAAATAAACTCACAAGAATGTACACATCGATTGTGAAAACTTTTGAGAGTGCAATGTAAAAAGTGAACCCGTGGATTTCCACGGGTCCCGCTAGTGTATATATATATAATATAATGTGAAAGAAATGAGAGAATAATGGTGCGTAACTTAAATCAAAGTTCCCCAGAGCTGTCCTCCTTTTTTGAAATTTTTGCAGAGGCTGAAAAAATGTCTCCGCCGGGAATCGAACCCGGGTCGTTGGCTTAGAACGCCAATGCCTTAACCACTAGACCACGGAGACGGGTTAGTGGTTTCGGCGACACCAGATTCAACTGGCCGACAGATTGACAAATTTTCAACCTTATTAATTAATTCCTTTGTCGGAGGCAGGTGAGTTTTGAACAAGACAAGCTGCGTGCCTCAGCTGGATCCAAGCGAATGCTTTGAGATACATGTATACATTAGAATAATTATTAACAATATTGTAAGGAAATAACATATACAACAGCTTTGGCAAATCTCGTGGAAATAAATACAATGTGAAAGAAATGAGAGAATAATGGTGCGTAACTGAAATCAAAGTTTTTTAGAGCTTTTAATAAGCTTTCGGGCACTTAGCCCTTCTTCGGATTATGAGTGCAGACCACACGCAGCTGCACTCATAATCCGAAGAAGGGCTAAGTGCCCGAAAGCTACGTCTGCAGGTGTACGTATTTTGTTGCCTCTCTCTCTCTCTCTCTCTCTCTCTATATATATATATATATTAGGACTTGGGGCCTCCCCTTGCTCTTTCGGTCCCCACCTTTTGGTACCCACGCGCGGGGAATGGTTCTGAGGGTTGGAACGCACTTTTTAAGGGCTGACGGGCCATCCATAATTCATAAATTCATTTCTAAACATTGAATTTCTGGAGGGAGTAATAATTCTGCCGTTGGAACAGCGCACTGCCGTACGCACGAAAAAGTACCTTCTGTGATGCCCCAACCCATATCCTTTACCTGTGAAGGGGAGAAACCTCAATTGGTGTATTGCCAAAGAACCACGTGACGTGTAGCTTTAAGGCCTTACCCGTATGGCTTCAACGTATACGGCGCAACAACACACGTGTTGTTCATTCGCAAAGTGCACGTGCACATGTACTATGTTTCACGCATAGAGTATGTAGCTTCATGGTTACATACACAGTTTAGTGTGTATGTAACTTTATGGTTTCACGGCGGTCGCCGGATAAGCCAGTTCGGGGTTAGCGCATGGTACAAATGACCCCAAATATCCACAGATATTTTAGACATGGAGGGTCCCTTTATGTGCACTTCAGAAAAATAACTCTGGGATTGATAGAGGTGCCTCATGAATAGCTTTTGTTTCCCCCTTCTCTCTTCTCTTCTCTTCTTTCGTATGAGATATTTGCTGCTATGCTATGTCTCGAAGGCGTTGTAACCAGTCGACAATCTCGTTGCTTGGGTTCGTTAGTTCGGGAGGGGTTCCCCCAGGTGGTCCGAGTTCAGTACACTCAAACAGTATGTGATGGGATGTTTGCTCGGGGGTGCCGCACGGACAAGCTGCTGATGGGCGGAGTCCCCAGCGGTGCATGCTGGCACTGAAACGGCCGACTCCGGTACGCAGACGGTTCAGAGTGACCCACTCTCTGCGGGGGAGTTCAGCACCTGGTGGAGTCTTGGTACCAGGGGCAATGGTTAGTTGGACAGGTTTAGCCGTCTCTTGCCAGTCATGCTTCCACTGCTCCATTAGGTTGAAGTTGGAGCGCATAAGGGATGCTGCGTGGCGGCTGAAAGGACGACGAGAGCGAAGACGTTGGCGGCCAAGATTTGGGGCTTCTGCAATACGGGCATGCAAGAGGTGGGAGTTATCCTGTTGCGCTTTCGTCACCAGCATGGAAGTATGATGTTCCCTACGGAGTGTCGGGGGAGCTATGCCTGAGAGAACTGGGAGGTACTTAACTGGAGTAGATCGTAGGCATCCAGTGACTAGTCTCATAGTGTCGTTTAGTGTGACATCCAGCTTTTTAGCATGGGCGCTCCTACACCATGCTGGAGCGGCGTACTCTGCAGCGCTGTATACAAGTGCGATGGCGCCTGTTCGTAGGGTTCTTGTGTAGGCACCCCAGGAGGAGCCAGCAAGACGACGCAGGAGGTTATTCCTTGACGACACTTTGCCACGCACAGACTCGATGTGTTGTCTGAAGGTAAGCTGACGGTCCAATTTTACACCAAGGTACGTTGGGGTGGGGTTGCATGGCAACGTTGCACCATCGAGCTTGACCGTGAGCTGTCGATGGGCCTCCTTCGTGTTTAAGGTGAAAGGTGTCGATGCGGTTTTGGTTGGGCTGAGCTTGAGTCTCCACTTCCGCAGGTACGCGGCCAGGACATCCATGTCTGTTGACAAGGCATTCTCTACCATCAACCAGTTTCTGTCTGTGTGCAAGAGAGCGAGGTCGTCTGCATATGCATACTTGGATGAGGAAGTAGGGGGGAGGTCGCTGAGGTAGATGTTAAACAGTGTGGGAGCCAGCACTGAACCTTGGGGTACCCCATTTTTGAGTCGGCGTCGTCGGCTGGTCTGTCCGTCACTCGTCTTGAGGGTGAAGCTGCGGTTCGAGATGATGGTCGAGACAAACCGCACAAGGTGACGATCGGGTATGAGTTGCAATAACTTCAAGATGAGACCTTGATGCCAGACTGTATCATATGCTGCTGTAAGGTCCACCAAGACCACGCCTGCCTTGTGACCCTTTTCAAAGGCTTCCTCAATGTCATCAGTGAGATTGACTATCTGCTGGACAGTGTTCCGACCACGGCGAAAGCCTGCTTGCTCATCAGGGAGCTGGGGGTCGATGATGGGTTCTAAGCGAGCGAGAAGTAGTCTTTCCAGGAGCTTAAATGGGACACACAGAAGCGAGATGGGGCGATAATTCTTCGGGTCATCTTTTGGCTTGTTGGGTTTTGGTATGGCGATGACAGTTGCCTTGCGCCAGATCTTGGGTATAGCCAGGTTTGTGAGGCAGTTTGAGTAGAAGCCCCTGAGCCATTCAAGACATCGGGAGCCACAGTGGATGAGAAATTCTGGTGGGATGTTGTCTGGTCCCTGTGCCTTTCCACTTTTGAGTTGACGGGTGGTTAGGGCGAGTTCCTCAATACTGAAAGGAGTCGAGAGGAAGCCGTCGGCACCAGGGGCTTGCCACAAGGCTGATGAATCTTGCTTGACATGTAAAGCATGCTCCTTGCTGGCATCCCTGTACTTTCCGTTATCCAGGAGTTGCTTGGCAATGGCATTTGCGGACACAGGACATTGTGTTGGTTTTGCGCTTCTGCCCGTGAGACGGTTTAAGTTTTCCAGGCTAGCCTGCTGGAGTGAGTGAAATCGATACCTTGCACGGTCTTTAAGGGCTGACGTGCCATCCATAATTCATAAATTCATTTCTAAACATTGAATTTCTGGAGGGAGTAATAATTCTGCCGTTGGAACAGCGCACTGCCGTACGCACGAAAAAGTACCTTCTGTGATGCCCCAACCCATATCCTTTACCTGTGAAGGGGAGAAACCTCAATTGGTGTATTGCCAAAGAACCACGTGACGTGTAGCTTTAAGGCCTTACCCGTATGGCTTCAACGTATACGGCGCAACAACACACGTGTTGTTCATTCGCAAAGTGCACGTGCACATGTACTATGTTTCACGCATAGAGTATGTAGCTTCATGGTTACATACACAGTTTAGTGTGTATGTAACTTTATGGTTTCACGGCGGTCGCCGGATAAGCCAGTTCGGGGTTAGCGCATGGTACAAATGACCCCAAATATCCACAGATATTTTAGACATGGAGGGTCCCTTTATGTGCACTTCAGAAAAATAACTCTGGGATTGATAGAGGTGCCTCATGAATAGCTTTTGTTTCCCCCTTTAAAAAGAATACTTCCACCTGGATATCATGGAATGCACCATTAGTGCATAATTGAATAATGATTACATGACATTCATGAGCACATATCGAATATTAGTGTCAGTGGGTTTTAGAATTTGGTACAGATGACCTTTATCTGCTCATGCTCAGATTGCATCCCCGAAGTGGCTTATTGGGGGGGGGGGGGGGGGGGGGGTTGTCTCATTGAGGCCGGTATATCATCCACGTGAAAACGGATAAGTAGGGTACCTTTTCAGCAATAAACGCATAACCCGGGTAACGCGTTTAGGGTAACAAAAAGGAAAAATCAGAAAAATGGTATCAAATTCAGAGACTGATAAGAAGATGATCCGCGGAAGGAGGGGGAGTATAGTTCGGTAATGTGTTCCAAATTAGATTACATTTCTTTTACGGTTCTTTTTTGGCTAAAAAGAGGTCTATGATGATGATGTAGGCCTAATCCTCAAATATAGGATTTTAAAAATACGAAGCAAGATATAAAATCGCCGTTAATGGTATAAAAATCAGAGATAGACAGGTTTCCCTGTTTAGGGTATAAAAATCTGCCCCTATCTGCTTTTCAATTCAGCAAGTGATTTACACGGATGATGTACATGTCTCAATGAAACATCCATGGGGGGGGGGGGGGGGGGGGGGGTGGTGGTCGTCGCGATCGATTCGGATCGATTCAGGAGCCCGTAAACTTTGCTGCCTTTTATTTGTGAAAATTTGGCTCCTTTGGAAGTTTGATTTTATGTAAGCATTTCATTACTTTATTATTTTATTTTATCTTTTTATTATTTATTCATTTATTTTTTGGGGGTGAATGGGTGAAGGGCAGGAACATATAACGGTTAGATGAAAAAATAGGGGGAGGGGCATTTCGGCCACTTCATATTTTAGGACTCTTAATTTATTTCTACTTTTTACTTATATCATGGAAGCATATACTAGAGTAAACTTCCTTTTACGACAGCCCCCCAACATGAAAACAATGTATAGGGTTAGGGTGTAGGGTTTACGTAAGCGCACATTTGGGTGGCTATCTCATAAGTCATTACTATTATCAAGAACTAAATTGACATGAAACATGTAAACATGTTATTGTATATCGCCTCAAATAATATAAGAATATTCATTCTCTTATGACAGCCTAAACCGATCTGTATACATCATTCTGGGAGGGGAGGTGTAGGAGATCACGTCACTTAGGAATATCGGTTGCCACTTTGTAAAGAAGGAGACCCCCCCCCCCCCCCTCCGACACACAAAAAAAAATTCCTTCGAAAATATTTCCACTATGCTATCAATACGTATAGGATATTACTCCCGTAATAGGGACAAGTCAATCCGTCGGTCCTCCCAAGACCCATATAAGGGGGGAATAATCCCCCTGAAAAGAAAATGACAATAAAATCATTTTTCCTGTTTCGTACCGCTAATTATGCATGTTACGATTTCATGGCCTTAATTTCTCATGAGTATTAAACCACAGAAACATGGCAAGACCAAATCGCTCTCTCTAGCTCTATGCATGGATATACTTACTGGTGTAGACAGGGGGCACAGGGGAACCATGGCCCCTCCTATTCAGCCACTAAAAAAAAAAAAGCGAGAGCGAAAGAGCGGGTGAAGGGTGAAACTCCCCCCCCCCCCTCCTTGCACCCATCTTTGTTACAGTGCAGTATTACGTCAAAATAACTCAAAGCAGTATGGACGTTGAAATAACTTTCCTCCTTGAAAAAAAAGTGCTACGAGCCGTTATCTTTCTCTCAAATTTGCTTTAAAACGTCAGAGCATTTGCGCTTCGCGCGAGATGGGGAAAACTTCCCCCTCCCTGCACCCACCCCCTGGGGAGCACGCTTTGCATGCTCACCACCAACAGAACTCATGTGACCCGACGCCTCAAAACATACAATAAGTCGCCAAAATTATTTGTTTTGTTTTGTACATTTTCTGAAAGTAGAGATTCTCAGCTTCCAATGGTATATCACTTGCCTAGTTTACTCAATGATAACACCTTTAAATATCAAATTTAGAATCAGTAGGTAACCACCAATCAATAACTCCTTTTCAGAGAAAATGGCCATTTAAGTTCGGAACAAAAGAGTGCTAAAACTTCGCTCTCTGTGTGCGCCCAAGTAAAACTGGGTATTCAAATTACCGTAGCAACTGGTATGAAGGGATTATCAGATTAGGCTGAATTTTGGCAAGCTGCTCCAGGAGGACCTATTCATTACTCACTCCAAAAATCAATTTAATACCTTTGGAGGTAAATTAGTAATTTGGAACTGAATGAAAGTATTACCAAAGCTCTCCAAACATTCATTAGCTCGACAGGTGAAAAAAAAGGAGTCATTTTAAAATGCCCCAAAAACATATTTCTAAGTCGAATTACGACTCGCAAACTTGAGACATGATAGAATGATAATGAAACTACCCATTTCTATCAAAAACGGAAAATCGACTGATCCAAGCAAATTTACTTTTTTGGCTGTTTGCTACATTGTGGTCCGTGCGACTTATTGTAGGTTTTGAGGCGGCGGGTCACTCATGTAAGATTTGGATAAGTAACACATAATATGTTGTACATGTAAATACTTCTTGGTAAAAGAAAATAACACTTTACCCGACTTTTCTTTTTATTCACTTTATTATTGTGCAAATATATGATACGGTGATTAATCATAAACACAGCTTGTGCCCGTGGATTTCCACGGGCTGCTTCTGCTAGTATACAAATAAAAGCACAACGGTGAAACCTTTGGAACAAAGAACAATGAAATTATGCTTGAACTTGCACTTGAACTTGAAATAACAAAAGGTATACAAATTTAGATACCACAGAGTTAAGGATAAAAGGAACCAGCAAATAGCATGATTGCTAATCGAGTCTGGTACCTTTAAACATTGGAAACCATTGTTTGGTAAATAGAATAAACAACAACAAATGTAATGGTAAATATGAAGAGGATTATAAAGAACACTGTAATACAAATATAAATGGATGAAAGGTTAGTATCAAATATCTATTATTAAATCAGATACTTAATAATTTATCTAGAAGTTTTTATCAGTCATTCATTTAAAAGGTATTCAGCTATAACTAGTGTCTTTCTAAAGCACGATGTGCTTGGCTTTGTCCGCACAGCAAGTGGTAGAACATTCCACACCGAACTACCTACATGTACATAATGAAACTGCAAACTTTCCTCTAGTCGTTCTGTCCTTGGATATACAAGTTATATTTTCCCTTTTACCTTGTCCGATAATCATGCTGAATAAAAGAGCAATATTGAATTATTGAATGAGGTAACATTCCTTTTACAAGTTCATACATAAAAATACAATGTTTGTGCAATTGGTATACATTCAAAATCTTTAACTTTTTAAATAATGGTTTTGAATGAGTCATGATTGAACCAAATGTGATAGCGCGCAGAACCATTTTTTGGACTTAACAGTACACGGCCCGAGTCCTGGTGGCCGCCCCCCCCCCCCGGCAGCAGGGCGGCAGGGGTGCAAAGAATCTGCCATTTTTCCGCTGCCAAACATACAGGTACCCTCATCAGATGTCAGAAGAAGGAGTACCAGTTCAGTAACAGGAGAACAAGGAAAAAGACAGGGACATGCACAGGATGCGGATATAAGTAAGCAAACTCTGACACATATACAGACCTTTCCATTGCTACATGGAACGTGAGAACACTGCGTAAGTTGGGGCACTGGGATCTGCTACTCGAAGAAGCCAGAAGATTCCACATCGACATCTTGGGCCTAGCTGAGACCGACCTCACCTGAACGGAAACATTGATAAATAAAGATGAATACACTGTTCTTCTTTCCAATAGAACAGCCATTTGTAGAGAAGGAGTTGGAATCTTAATCTCACCAAAGCTGCTTCACTGTTTGGTGGAATTTGAAGCAGTGTCTTCAAGGATCATCACCGCTAAGTTTCAGATGAAGGAAGGACTTATTAATATTATCCAAGTGTATGCTCCAACTAGTGGACATTTCATTTCATTTAATTTCATTTGATTTATTTTCCATTTTCAACAGAATATAACAACGTAATTACATCATAATTTCATGAAACATTTTTCAACAAAATATAACGTTATTACATCATAAATAATATCATGAACCATTTTCAACAATATAAAGACAAACGTAAATACATCCTAAATAATATCATGAACAAAATGCATGTAATAACAATAATTTTCATTCAGCGTAATTTTCAAAGATAATTATAATAAATAAATGCTGAAAATGGAGGGGAATGCTAAAAAGCAAAGCTTGTATTTTGCAAGGACTAGGGACTATGAGGCTGGCCAGTTTTATGACGCATTGCAACTTCATGTTCAGAGAGTCCCAAAGAAGGAGTCTGTAATTGGAAATGCCTTCTCTCAATAGGCGTGGACAAGGTTCTTGTACAGCTTATCCAGAGTATGTACAACCAATCCAAATGTGCTGTCATAATCAATGGAAAGATCAGTGACTGGTTTGATGTAATGACTGGAGTCAGACAATTTTGGTTGCTTTCACCAAGCCTCTTCAACATTTTCTTAGAATTTGTCATGGAAGACGTTCATAATCTGGATAGTGGAGTTGAGATGGGGAGCATGCGCATTAATAACATCAGATATGCAGATGACACTACCCTCTTGGAATTAATTTCTGAAAAGCTTCAACTATCCACCTGAAAGATTGAGCAGGCATGCAACAGATGGGGAATGAAAATTAATCCATCCAAAAGCAAGCTGATAACCACAGATCAAGGTGATATAACTATTGCTGGTAATATTGTTGAGAAGGAGGCCAAGTTCACATTTCTTGGAGGTGTTATTCCATCAGTGGCTGAAGACGTAAAAAGGCGGATTACTCTTGCAGCTTGGGCATTTGGAAGATTAAAGGAAACAGTTTGGTCTAACCAGAACATATCCCGACCAAACAAAATACGTATTTACAAAGCGCTTATCCTGCCCATCGCAGCATACGGTTGTGAAACCTGGACCCTCCGTAAAGCCGAAAAGTCACAACTTGAAGTGTTTGAAATGAGATGCCTGAGGTCGATTGCAGGAATTCACATCATGGACCGTATCAGAAATGAAGATATTCGACAAAGGCTTCACACGCAGAACACCATTACTGAAGAAATATCTAAGCGGCGACTTAGATGGCTTGGACATGTGACAAGAATGACAGAGCACCGTCTCCCTGCACAAGCACTTAAAAATGACTTTAAAGACCTTGGATCGTCGCAATCCATGGGCCTGACTAGTTGGCCCGACTCGGGGAAATTCGGATACAATCAGGTCCAATCGTGCGCTTCCGAAGGAATGTTATTGCCGGATTCCTCGCGCGATCAAGTAGCTGCGCACAATAAATTGAAGTCGCTTTGAACTTTGATCCAGAGAAAGGAGCAGCCAACTGTAAAAGCGCCCATAGATTGCGACGAACCAGGGTCTTTAAGCAGCGAAGACCACCCGGACGCCCTCCACTTAGATGGAAAGATCAGGTCGTGGGTGATGCTGGGTTAAATCCAGAGGAGGCAGAACATCTTGCCAAAGACAGGGTTGAATGGAGGAGAATCACTCGTAGGAGGGCAAAGGGACACACAGTCCTAGGCACATAAGTCAAGTAAGTCAAGTTTCGACTTCCACTGATAATCATAAAATTTGTTTTTGATAAATTGATTGTAAGCGGTTTATTTGCATTACACCAACTTTATACCTCTGTCAGATGTGCTTTAACCTCATCCATATCCATAGCAGACTGTCTGGAAACGTATGAAAAAGGTTTGAATCATCAACAAAGAGTCTAAAACTAGAGTAATCTGTACAGTCTGGCAAATTGTTAATATACATTAAAAAGAGTGTTGGCCCTAATGCAGATCATTGCGGTACACCACATGTTCTTATCTCCATGATGAGCTTATCCCACCACATTTTACAACTGAGTTCTGTTGTATAGATAGTTCATAAACCACATCAGCGGCAATCCCCTAACTCCATAGCGTTCGAGTTTTCCACACAATATAAATGGTCTGTTGTGTAAAAGGCCTTTTTTAAAGTCTACAAACACACCAAGTGTTAATGTTCCTTCATTAAGAGATTTTATGAAATCAATATCAGATTTGTGAGGCACAGCTCAGTACAATATTGCTTATGAACCCATAGTGGTGCTTGCATAAAATATTTCTCAAGGTAAGCAAGTATTTGTTTATTTACCAGTTTTTCAAGGACCATTCGCAAAGGAGATAATTCTGAAAATTGGACGATAATATCCAGGATCATTTTATCCCCATTTTTAAAGATTGCTGTCACTTTAGCTACTTTCACACCACTTGGAAATGTACTCGTCATAAGGGACAGATTAAAGATGTAAGAATGTGGTTCTGCAATGCGCCATCCTTTAACATGCGTGTAGGAATGTTATCATAATCACATGCTTATTTACTCTGAGGGATACAAGATGGACCCTATAACTTTGAAATATGTAATTGGCTTCCTAAACAAAGAACTATTTACTTGATTATGAATGTATTTATCAAAAAGAATTAATTACAGGATCACACATAATATTTTTAGCAAGATTTGGGACTATATTTACCCCCTACCCCCCCCCCCCCCCCCCAAAAAAAAAACAAAAAAAAACACACACACACACAAAAAAAAAAACACGGCACTGAATGCTTCTGTTATTTAGAATTTGAATTAGCAATCTCTTTACCTCCATCTGCATTGATACCAGTACACAGATATCCTCCATGGGTTGTCTTGGATTTACTATTTCCGCTATGGAGTAGGTCATTTATTGATTTCCATGTCTGACTTGTGTCTCCGTTGTGTGTCTCAAATAAACTTGTGTATAACTTTCTTTTTGCATTATATTTTGATACATGTACTTTATTACCTTACAAGATAACTGGTGTTTGATTCTTATTGACTGTCGTATGGCTTTAGTTATCTTTTTTTTCTTTTTCCTGTTAATATGTATTTCAACGAAAGGGGAATGCTCATCACATACATCCTGGATAAACATATCATATGCCGTATCAACATCCTGATAATTAAATACTCTGTCCCATGCTACTGACTGCAGACTATGGCAAAAAGCCTCTTTGTTAAAACGCTTTGAATTTCTGTATTTGATATTTTCTTGTAAAAGAGGGTCACTTGCCTCTGACTTGTTCTTAAAGATGGCAAATGGTAAAAAAAAAGTGATCTCATATATCAGTAATCATGGTTCCCGTATTGTCACGACTTGTACCTGAATAAATAATTATGATAAATCAGTGAGGCCGAATGGCTAGTTATTCTACTATAACCTTGTATTATTTGCTTTAATCTCTAGATTTACTGCAATTCTAGATTCGTGCACTTTCGCATACGAAAATGAAATATTAATTAAAATTGTTTGCTTCGTAAGCATGGTTACCTCTGTGAATCATAAAGATCAAACGGCAGAGTTTGTTTCTGGTATCACACATCCGCTGTATAGTTTCCGGTCGGTTGCGTGTAAAGTGAAAATAACAGGAATTAATAACAATAATAATAATAATGGTGGCTTCTTGTATAGAGCTCATGTATGTTACGTCGGGACTTTCCAGGCGTTCAAACACTTTTACCTGGACACAGCTTGGCGGCCAGATATGTAGCGCTCTAGCATACCCACTTACACCTGGGAGGAATTAAGATCGTCAAACAATTTGCAAGCAGATGAAACTGTAATACCCCGAAACTATAATTAGCGATGACAAGCTTTGATTATGTGATAACTCGTCATAATAACTGAAGTAGCAGGCAGCATTGTACTGCTCTTTATATTACAGTCATCAATATGGACTTACTGACCTTATGAGAGAGGCTTACGGCTTGAGCTTGCATTTTCTACACTTCCAAGTTCAGTTTTCTTTTTGCGAAATATGTGTCGCGCCAACGGGTACATACTCTGACTAATAATACTCCTCTGTCATCGCTCTGATCTTCTCTGTGAGTGCATCATAATCGGCTGATAACTGAACAAGTCTTTAGGAAACTGACCTAAGAGGAATAAGCACATGTACCTTACAAGGAGATTTCGTGTTGTCACCTCATTTACTGCTCTGGACTAGTTTTGACTAGTTTTGTGATTGCTTATGGACCTTTGCAATCGCCAGCTTATTTTCTTCTGGAAGTGATTTGTCTATTTTACTGAAAATATTCATACATGTATCCCAGTGAGAAAACATACAGTTTTCAAATTCTGCAAACGTGTAAATGAACCAGTTGAAACTCCTTTTATAGCTACAGAGCCTTGCTCATCTTTTCCAAATTACCAATTATTCTGTGGACTCGCTGTCTTGATAGAAAAGTTGGTCATCATGGCAGAGGAGATCAGTCAGTCGCAGTTTATCTTGTCACCAATTGCCGCTGCAAGGCAACATCAGAAGAAGAAGCGAAGGAATAAAGCAGATCACGGACTGATGGACTCATTTCTGAAGAGATTCACCACGAGACGAAGACAGTGCGTTTCAGGTCATTACGAGAACAAGAATGACGAATCCGCGGTCTTTGGAGAGAACGGCGAGGAAGAAGAGGAAAACATGATGACAGTGGTCGCTCCTGACGGCAATTTCCTCATCTACTGGCTGACGGTGGTCAGCCTCGCTGTCGTGTATAACCTCTGGGTGCTGATCGCCCGCGAAGCCTGGCCAGAGCTCCAAGAAGAATGTCCTTTGTGCTGGTTCCTTGCGGACTACTGCTGCGATTTCATCTACATTCTTGATATCATCGTCCAGGCCCGAACCGCCTACTTGGAGCAGGGCCTTGTGGTTACAAATGGCAAGAAACTCTTATGCCATTACGTCAGGTCGTGGAAATTCATAGTCGATCTCCTCTCCCTCCTTCCTACCGATCTCTTCTACCTTCTTCACACCGCCAAACTACACACAATTGTCAGATGTCCAAGGTTCCTTCGGGTCTACAGGTTTTACTTCTGGTACGTTAAAGTTGAGACTATGACCCATCACCCGAATACCTTCCGAGTCCTCTGCCTAACCCATATTTTGCTGTTGGGTCTCCATTGGACCGGAGCGGCGTACTACCTGATATGCGACACGATTAATCATAGTTTCACACCAGATCTATATTCGGAACATGGAGAGGTAAACACCACCTTAGCTCTTAAATACCTCGCTTCCTTCTACTGGTCGACATTGACGTTAACCACGATCGGTGACCTTCCTGCTCCTCACAACGAGATCGAGTAAGTTAAAAAAAAAAAAAAGAAATAAAGAAAGAACCACCCCAACCCCAACATTATATATGTATATATATATATGTCAAGCTAAATAACAGGGGATGGAATCATGTCTGAAGGGGTGGGTTAGGCTTCTTAATCCTGGATAGACCAGCGTGTTATACGCCGATTGTGTTTTGTATTATTTTATGCGGGCTTTCAAACTTTTTTTCAAACTGCACCCTATGCATGCTATGTGGACATGCCCGTGCTTCGAAATTAACATTATGGAGTAGATTTTACTGTATTATATAAAAAATGTCTCAAGTCCTATTTCAAATTATACCCAATCTACATTTACATGTGTGTTTAAAAAGATCTTAAGTGCAGCGTTCGAAATTTACACAATGCAAAGCTTTCTCGCGCGAAAGCAGGCAGTAGTTTCTGGAATGATAAACGTGATTTGACCAAGTTGTGTAGAATTGGAGTTTGTAAGTTTGTGGGTGTCTGTGTGAGATGTTGTGTAGATGCGTGTGTGTGTGTGTGAGTGAGTGTGTGTGTTAGATAGGTTGATACCTATGTTAAATCTTTTGCAAGTCATTGTTTAAGTAGACTAGCATTTCCTTGTTTGTTTAAAAGTTATTATCGTTATTGGAGGGATATTCCCTTCCTGGTTTGCCATTCCGTCTGGGCATGACAAGAAGTCGCCTCTCCTTAGTGTTGTAGAAAATGCAAATTAAAGTCTTTTCATCGATATGACAGAAATATTGTATGTTTTTTCTCTTTCTTTTAATTCAGATATGTCGTCCAAATTATTGGGTACTTGGTGGGCATATTCATCTTTGCCACAGTTGTCGGTAGGAATTCATATCATATATATCTTAATAACTTCTCTTTCGTTCGATTGCGCAGTTCATTTTGTAGTAGAGTAACTGCAATCTTCCTTTTTTAAAATCACAAATTTCAAAAAGCAATCTCAAATCACAAATCACAAAAAGACTGAGAATTATAATAGTTAAATTCTCCTCTAGAAGCGCAATTGTTTCAATTACATGGAAATAGACACTAGCACTTTAGTGGATTTATTTCTTTAACCGGGAAGTAAGATATTACAAAAATCCCTCTGTATAATATTTTAACAAATATCAATTATCAAATATCAATAATATTCATATATATTCCTAGGGGTTCGGGCCCATTTTTGTATTTTTAGGCAGGTGTTTTTTATGATATACTTCCTGAGGTGACAAATTTTTTGCCGCTTTATTACTATTTTTCATTTACAATATTAATATTTTCTACCTATAGGGCAAGTCGGAAATATCATAGGGAATCGCAACGCTACTCGGATGGACTTTGAACGTCAAGTAGTAAGCATAAATTTCTTTTTATTTATATTCTGTTGGGTTTTGTTAATAATTTGTGTCACTTTCGCTTTCTACATGTTTGTTTATTTCTTCCCTGGTCCGTTGATAGCGGCTTGTATTTTAGCAGCCATGTTTTTTCACTTCGATATCCTCCCTGTTACCGCATCGTTCTTTGATTTAAAAACAGATGAAAAAATAGATGAAACCATGTCTGTGTAAATATGCTGTTGAATGCTGTAAATGCTGTATAATGTATAAGATTGTATTATCCATCTAACTTAATTGACCCTGCAGATTTTACCTCTGTCGTATCAAGTGATTCAATTGCCCCAAATCATTTGCAAAATATGCGAAAATGACCCAATGCAGTCAAAGTGTCACTTCTAGAAAAGTTATCAATATAATTATCTTTTTCAAATCTAAACAGTCCATCTTTTGAGACACCTCTTAAAAGACAACCTTTCGCGCCCAATCGGTAGGGAGCCGTCTCTTACTAAAATAAGTTTTTTCCTGTCCATACGGTACCAAAAATCGTCACTCAATACGTTACTGAACACCGTCGGAGACCATGGGCGTCACGGGGGGGGGGGGTCATCCCCATTCAAAATTTCAGTCTGCAGCACGGAAAAGTTTTATAGAATTTAAAAATCTTTATCGGCAATCGCCTAAAATTCATGATATTTACTTTTTAATCATTATCATGGAACCTCTGCTATAAAATTTGAAGACCTGAGCACCTTTTTTCACCTTGCTTGTTTGCAACAGTTTTGATTTCGTAACCTGTCAGCAAATTTAATCTGGTACCCCATTCAAATTGGTCTCACGTTGTCCGTGGGAGAGACGTATAAGAATGGACAGCATTTCATTGTCAATACGGTGTACAACATCTTAAGATATATCTCTCTATTGACATCAACGGTGCTTGGACACTGTCATAAATGTTGGGTAAAAAACGAGGTTAATCGTTAAAATTATTATTTCCTACCAATTTGGGCAATTTTTACTATACCCAATTTTGGATAATATTTTGCCTATTTTGAAGTAATTACTTTTTGTTTTGACCTTAATTGGACAACAAATTACCTAAGTTAAACAAAAAATGCCCAAAATTGTTTGGACACATAATTTCCCTCGTGTCGGGGAAAATTTTGACCAAAGGTTGTTTTTTCCTGTTTTGTTTGTTTTTTTGTTTTTTTACAACGTACAGACACTCCTTGAATGGAGAAAGATTATCACATAGCGTATCTTTCATACATGTAATTCCATTTTCCTCCATATAGGATCATGCTAAGCGGTACATGCGAAGAAACAACGTGCCGCGGGATGTTCAATTACGGGTCCTGAGGTGGTACGATTACACATGGACACGGTAAGTAGCTTAGGGGCGTTTCATCAAGTGTCTTGTCGGTGATTTTTACCGACAAATTTGCTCTAAGCCAATCACATGCAAGGATTTCAGTAGCTTATAACAGTTATTGCAACTTGTCATTGATGACAAGTTCAAGTTATGAAAAGAGGGCCCTTGATGGGTGATAAGAGGTGTCGTGGTCTAGTGGATACGTCACCGGACTGTAGATGTCATGGTTCGTGGTTCGAGTCGCGCCGCGGCACTAATGTCCTTTGTCGAGACATTAATCTACATTTGCCACACTCGACCCAAGTGTAGTGAGTGGGTACCTGGTAGGATTTATTCTTGAATGCACTGAGCGCTACGGTTGCCATGCTAAAGCCGGGGGAATAATATGCAGGGCCCTCAGGGAGAACAGTATTTAGTACTGATCAGCTGATGAAGCTACCCTGGGTAAACGAGACATATTATCATTATTATTATTATTATTATTATTACTACTACTACCATACGTACCCGTTACGTACGCTCATATAGAGCATACGTATGCTCTATTCAGTGGCGGCACCAGGATTTTTAAAGTGGGGGGGGGGGGGGCAAGGGCGGACAAAAAAATTTTCCGCCCTTTTATTTGTTTTCACTCCGAAAATTATTGGGGGCAACTGGGGGGGGGGGGGAATGCCGGGGTGCCCCCCCCCCCCCCCCCCCCTTGGTGCCGCCACTGGCTCTATTTGGACATACGTGCCGGATACGTACCGGGTACGTACACCGTATCCAATACGAATTATGGCGTCGATCTGTGTAGATCTAAGTACGCACAGTGCGACGGTTCATTCCTCAGCATATATAGCCTTACATGTATTAGGCAGCTTCAAATAGACGGTGCACGGTGCAAGCGTACCGTACGTGAATATGCCTATGTAATTTCGCTGACCCGACAAAACTTTTAAATAATACGACCAAAATACCACAAACAACCCCCTCATGACAATCTGGGAACAATTTAACCACGTAAAAAAAAAAATCGGTTGAGTGGAAAATCACGGAGAAAAGCATTTTCAAAGAAACGGACGGACAGACAGACACACACACACACATTAGCCAAATTATAGTAAGGATTATAAAAATCTGAAGGTATACAACAAGCCCACGTTACTTTCAAGTTGTGATACATAATTATGCGGTTACATTGGTTGTTGAAGGCCGTTTATCTTTAAAGGGATACGCCACCGGGCGGCCGTGGGGAAAGTCAGGATTGCGTAAGCCCCATTCACTCGTACACAAAGTTTGTGCGTCGAACGCGTCCGTTGGACTAATGGGATTACATTTCGACTGCACGAAGCCGACCGAATCTCGCACGAAAGCTCGAGCTCAGGAGGAGCGTGGCATGTTGTGCGGCGACCGGTCTGTCCGAGGTTTGCGCCTCGCGTGATCAGGTAACGATCACGGTGCCCTCTCGCGGCATTAAAACGTCCACAATCTGCGGTCGAGTATCCCTTTAAGCTAACAAAAGAATCAGCACAATGGGTGATTTCACCCTCTGTATTGGTGTTTGGTGTTAGTGTCTATTTTGCCGCGAAATCGTGATCTAACACCGACTATGCATGAAATGAAAAAAAAATCAGGCGGTGTTAGGTGTTGACCACTGCTTTTTTGACGTAGTTCCGGTTGCCGGTGTTAATTATCGTCTGCTGAACCGAGCTCGGCCGTCGGTGTTTAATTTCACGTACAAATTCTTATTCACTAACACTATACCCTTAGGGATTAAGAAATACCGATTTCACGGTCGGTGTTTGTGTTGGTGTTTCTAACTATGGGAAATTTTGCTGATTAGTCATGAGAAATAAAGACAGTAGGCGTTATGCAAAGTGTAATTTCATAGGCGTTAAGAGGTATGATGTTCACATAGGCCTGATATTAGATCTAGGCCAGCATTTGGTCTAACGTTCGATCTAGAGCACACGGAAAGGAACTACTTTTGGTTTTGCTTTATAATTGGTCTGAAGGAGTGAATAAAAATTCCAACCTAATTTTCTTATTAAGATAGATTTAATAAAAATGACGTTAGATATTCCGTAGTTAAAGAACCAGAGATTCCATATCATTTACCAGGATGAGCTCTAAATCAACATTTACAATACAAAAGTCATGAAACTTCACGGCTAATCTGAGCCAAGGCCTGAAAATTGGCTGTTTGCCCTGTACGCGCTACGCCGTCCGATCCGGCGTCTAGCTGCATTAGCTACCGCAGCATTTTCTGCTGTCAAGACTATCCATTTCTGTGAAGTTTCTTACCGCGCTCTAGATCAAAAAATTATTTATTTGCCGGACTACTCGTGTAATTTAACGATATTCTAGACTAATAATTAAATAGTTTTAAACAATTTTTTCCTTCGTTAAAAATGGAGCTGACGCCATTGCCAGTGTTCACCTATCGATGCGCTTTGTTAGGATATCTGAACAGCGGTGTTTGAGCTCGATTTTAGGAGAATTTTCGCTCTAAACACCAACACCGTCGGAGCGTGAAATAACCCTATATTAAAGTTTACTGTGTCACAATGTCATAATGACAAATCCACTATAATTACCTTCGTGTGCTTACAGAAGTAACATATGGAACCTACCGTCAGAATCTCTAGCTTTTATACCTCAAAATTCTGATTCAAATTTTGTTTGTAGAGGAGCAACGCGTGGACAGTGTGACGTCAATTCTCTTGGTCTACTTCCCGACACTCACCGTACAGAACTCGCTCTCCATGTAAATCTGCAAACACTGAAGAAGGTAAATCAGTGAAAATGTAGGAAATTTGCCAATAGAGGTCACTTTGAAGTACAGGAATAAGATGTCTCCCATCAAGTTTCCAGAGTTCTGGTACAGGAGAAATATGATTTGTGAGCTTTCTCATTCTTTCTGACGTCAGATAGAAGAAATGACACGTGAATAATTATTATTGCTCTTCAAATGTCCTCATATTCGAAATATGACAGGAAACAGTATTCCCTTGGACCAAACTTTCAAGCCACATTGACAATATACCGATTTCTGTGTGCAGTGACTCTTAGCAAGATAAAGCCAATTTTTTCTCATTTCTGGTGATTCCAAAACCTCACAGCATACATCAATTCTTATGTAATACATAACCAGCCTTTCCCAATTGCTTCCAGACAGTTTCTTTGAGGAATATTGTATGTTTGTCGTGTTTGTTGTATTCATAAAATGAGAATTTAACGTTAGTGTGAATGTTTTTGTTTGCCATTAGGTTTCAATTTTGAAGGTCTGTCCACCCGAGTTCCTCCATGATCTAGTCCTGAAGATGCATCTCTGTATCTTCACCCCTGGTGACGTGGTTTGTAAGAAGGGTGCTGTTGCCAGAGACATGTTCATTATATCCCACGGTTTTTTCAAGGTTACCGAGTAAGTATTTTATAGCATTCTCTTTTTAAAAAAATATTGGTGATTTCAATTTGTAATTTTAATAATTAGGAAAGAAATTTAATATAAAAAGAACAAAACAAAAAACCGAAACTGTATAAAGAAGCGAATTAAGTTGACATGCATACAATCTTTGTCGTAATAGACGTTTGTAACATTGATCCTATAATGTAAATTACGACAAAGATGCATGAGAATATTGTTAATGATGGTCCATTGTCCTCTCTCTTCATTATTCATAAAGAGGTATACCATGGTTTCAAACGTTGCAATTCAAGAATACAGCCACGTTTTTCTCATTCCAAAGATACTAGATTCAGTATTTTAATTTGGGTGGTTAAAAACCCTCCATTTAATGGTTAATGCTGATCAAATAATGCAGTTATCTGGTTATACAAGATAATTAGTCAGTATTAGTCACAAAATTTTTTTCCAAACCTCTTCTGCAAATATTCTGTGACCCTATCTAGAAGGGAAAAGAGAAACATGAATATTTTTTCCGCTTCAAGTCATGCGAGTCATGTAATGAAATAAACACGATGTGTCATTTCATTCTCTTTACAAAGACTGATAAACAGAGTGCAGAATCATGGGGACGAAACGGGGAGGGGAGGGGGTATGTACCTATAGGCCGCCAAATGAAGCCCCAAGTAAGATAGACTCACTGCAAAATTTATTGATTTTGACAGGGCCTTTAAATTGGGGAGAAGAACCACACCAGTCAATCCACCCTATCAAGGGTACGCTATTATCTTTATCTGGCATTCACCGTTATAATCTGTTTGCACTATTTGTATTATGCAAATGCAGTGAGTCGGGACACGTGGTCAGTACTCTGAAGTCAGGTGACTACTTTGGAGAAATTGGCATACTCAACCTTGAAGGAAGTAATAACAGGTGAAAAATTTGCTTTCTGTTCCTGTATATATTTTCTTTTTTATGGCAGTACCAAGCCTGGCCTTTTAACTGGTTTCTATTGAAAATGACAGACTGAGCAGATTTGTTAAGATACGTTATCATGGTTATGGAAAAAACAAAATTCGCTCTACAATCATTGTCACAGTCTTTGTGAAAGCTGTGATTTTCTTTTTCGTACAGATATCTGACATGGCTTTTTTGTTGATCATTACCAGTGGCGTAGCTCCAGGGGGCACGCGCACCCGAATTGAATTGTGAAAAGGGCGAGTGGTGGGGGGGGGGGGGGGGGGTGGAGAATTTGAAAATAAGATAGGACCCCTCCCGCACCCTCTCCTTAAGTGGTGGCCTTGTTAATTCATATTTCATACATTCAGTAAGACTGGTGCCCCCAATAACCATCCTCTAATGATTATTACAACAGTTCTTTAACGCAGTTATGGTCACAGCATATATACCGAATTTCTTAACATTCGATGTTTGTATAAAATAATGTTATATTCACACTTGGGTTATCGTATTATCACAAGAATAATTAATGTAAATGGATTTTGAATTAATTTCTTATGATTTTTATTTCATCCTCGTTTATTGTTATCCTATTGGTGGCGGAGCAAAGAACAAACAAAAAGGACTATTTCAACCTTATTCTCCATAGTAGAATTATTATTTTTTTTTTGTTCTCCATTGCATTAACAGAAGAACGGCCGATGTATATTCGGTTGGATTCTCCGAGCTTTTCTCACTCTCTAAAGAAGATGTCTTGGATGTTCTTAGAGACCACCCAGCAGTTAAAGTGAGTTCCTATTATAACAAGCTATTAGCATAAAGTTAATAGTGTCGATTGGTGCATCCATCCCATAGGTGAGAAAACAAAGGGAAAAGGCTAAAAACTGTTATGTTCCTGGTGGAAAAAATGTCATATAACCCACATAGCTTTTGATCTTCATTATTTTTTCTCATACCTGCGGGCAATTCTACTTGCAAATATAACGCATCGCATTTCAGGGCTTTGTCTTAGAAAGATCGGATCGATTGCAAATTCTCAAATCAGTAACAAACTTACAGACTCCTGTCACTTTAGTACAGAGTTGCGATTGATATGAAGTTGCGATCATTTTGAATCAACCGCAACTGTTTCCCCCCCCCCCCCACACACACATCTATGTTTTCTATTGTTCGAATTTCAACCAATGACTCCACTATTGAATTGCGTCACAAAATTCATTGACAGAATAAACCTCACCAATTGTTGACAACCGATGACCTATTGAATTACTACCGATGACCCATTGTTGTCTTTGTTCGATGTCATCGGTTTGAATGCGTACACATGTACATCCAAACGGGCGCGAACGCACCCACACACGCAGTCTTGTATTGCTTTATTTCCGAGGATAAGTATTGTTCCTCTATTGTTCCTCCGTCCTCGGACAGTCGACGGAATAAAGCACAAATTCATTGTTCGACGTTCGAGGACTATTGTCCGGCTTCCGAGGAAAATTGTTGTCATGATTTTTTGTTTGTTCTCTGTCCAAAAATGTCCTCGTACATACTGCTAAACACGCCCACACCCACACACACACACACACACACACAGACGCGCACGCACACAAGAGAAATCATAACATACCCCCATTTACCAAAATTCATTTTATGGCCCTCATTACAGAGCATGATAGAGGAGAAAGCAAGGGGAAAACTTGAAAGACTGCTATCGAAAGAGACAGATTGTGTCGTCAACGGAACTCAGGTCGAGAAAAACACGGACCAAGTCAGTGTTCGTTCTGAAATCGGGTATGTCAATGCAGTGTTTCTAATACATTTGTTAAGAAATCTCTGTTGTTGTTTTTTTACTGTGAACATTCCAATAATAGTAATAATGATGATAATAATAACAATATTAATGACAATAATAACCGTTATTTTATGTAAGATTTATAAGGCGCCAAATCCACTTGAAATCAAATGCTCAATGCGCAAACATTTTGGTAATCCTGATTGATGGGAAAGTATCATTATAAGGGAAAGCTTTGCGTATTTCTTTTGCTCCCTTGTCTCAATGTTTCATGAATATCAATTAAAGTTATGTCTGCAATATATGTATTTCTTCATAATTAGTTCATATACTTACCTAGTTTTGCTATTTCTTATTTTCACATGGTTTTCTTCAATGCTTATTTTTCGTATTTTCGTATGCTATCATTGCATACGGTGTTGCAATCCCTGTGATCTCCCTCTTTGCAATAATAATATTACCAACTTCAATTTTTACCAATTTTACCATATGGTTTTCTTCAATGCTTATTATCTCCTATTTTTATGTTGTTTCTCGTATTCTCTTATGGTATTACTTTTGTATGCAAATTTATTTCTTGACTACTATTGATATGCCAATTTTTTGGTCTCCATTTCTTATCCCCTCTCTCGGCTCTTTTCTTATACTCTCTCCTTCTTTCTCCATCTCTCTTTCACACACACACACACACACACTCTCTCTTTCTCTCTCTCTCTTCTCTCACTATTTCTCTATTTCTCTATCACTTTCTCTTTTCCCTTCTTCGTCTTCCCCCTCTCTGCTTGCATACACTCCTTTTTTCTTCCCTTCCACTTCTCTCTCTCTCTCTCTCCGCTAACCTATGCTCTCTCTCTCTTCTTTCCTTTCTCTCTTCCTCTCCTACGCTTCTTGGCAAGACATTATTTTTACCACCAGATTTATGCACTATATAAATTTAATTTGTATTTAATCTTTTGTTGATTATTTATATGTTATATATGTCTCAATTTTGTGAACTGAACAGTTTCAGCTTTTGTGCTGCACGTTCTCTTATTTCAATAAACCGAATGAATGAATGAATGAATGAATGAAAAAAGGTGGAGAGAGGGAGAGAGAGGGGGAAAGAGAAAGAGAGAGGAAGAGGAGGGGGGGGGGGGGGGGGGGGTAATGCATGAAAATACCAAAGATTCGATTTAGCAGCAGTTTGGTTAATTGAATACGTCTTTGAATTGGCAAGTTCACAATCGACGCAAATTTACCAATTTCGTCTAAACAAACATTGTGTCTTAAATCTTGGAACGAAATCATTTCATCAGCGTTAACATTTTCTACCCACTTTTTCTATATCCCTTAGTAGTAGTTTCAACTCAGATCTCGAACCAAAAGAAGATCCATCTCAGAGAGAACCCCTTCCTGTTGACCAGTCTAAACGGATCAGCACGGCTGGTAGATACGTCAAGGCCAAGAATAGGACATCGGGACTTTCCGAGATTGCGATGAAGGATATCGTGCCGGTTGAGAAGGTCATTTCGGAGAAAGTCGTCAGTCCTGAGAATCTTCATGTAAATTATGGGCTGGTCATGATTAACCATTCAAAAACCTTAAGGATAAAATAAGTTTTTGTAGAAAATGTACTCGATCCATGAAAATCGATTCTGATATATTTTCCAGAAAATTGAATTAGCATTACAAAATGATGAACCTACACATAGCAGAGCGAGAGTTCGATCCTCGGACCTCTGAGTTATGTAGGCAACGCGCTTTCGCTACGCCACTCTACTTCTGTACATTTTGTAGGGGGTTCGATGGTTGCTTTTATATTTTGTGGCTTGGACAGTATTTTGATTAACATATCCGGAAGCGATAATGGTGATTATTTGCTTTTTTTTTGCAAATTAGGAGACCTTAACTGATTGAAAAGCTTAGAGGAAATTCTCTTGTTGATAGTTTATTCATATATAGGTATGACGAAGATCATTACATTTGTATTCATAATTATAGCTAAACGTAAATAGACTCCAAATATTGGGCGTATAGTGGGAATCAAAACAAATTGTTTAGAACCGTCGGCCTATTTCGATTGTACGACAGTAGAATCGATGGCACTGTACTACTCGATTCTAATAAAGGTCATCAACTAAGCACAGTACAAAGGTAAGAAAATATGTTGTTTATATCTTCTGGGTTTTTTTTTTTTTTTGCATTTTACAGGACCCTTTGGTGGAGGATACCGGTCAGGAGAAAAGCACAAACATCGATACGCGAGATATGATTTGGATGCTTCAGCAAGAGAACGAATCCAAAGCGGCATACATCCAAGCATTGGAGAAGCGAAACAAAGAGTTAGAAGCTCTGTTAAAAGCTACAAGACCTTTCCAGGCGTCTAATGCATAGCAATAAACTTCGTCGTTAGCAGGAAAAAATTGCTTTGATTGCCATGTTTGTAGTGAGTCTGGACATTTAGTAAAGGAGGCCTGTTTCATAAAACTTAATATCAATATAAGAGCCAAAATCTAGTTACAAATTTGGTCACAGCCAATCAAACACAATTAGTACACTCTTATACAAACGCGGTCATTTTGAACCCCGTTTGCGTCGTCAACTATGCACATAGCCCGCACGAGTAAATTTGACCCCGTTATGCGGGGTTTACCCAAAGCGACGACACAGCGTGGCATATGCTTTTTAACCCAAAACGTGGTCAAATTCTAACCTCGTTGCGTGGTTATTTTGTGATAACCCCGCTGGACGGGGTTATTGATTTCTATATACCACGCAACATGTCGAAACGTGGTCATTTTCTAAAGCCCATTATAACCACGAAAAACGTGATTATATCTGACAATGTTGATAACAAGATAACAAATTCACACCAACAATTCTCCCATCAAGGCAAAGTAGCATGGGAATGTGATCCCCAATGTCTGGCAATGTCTGCTACGCTCAGCATTGCTGTACAAAGTGAATCGAGTTAATGTTGGATTTACGAAGACATTGGTATATAAATAGCTGATATCATCTGATTTGCCTCTTGCCTTGTCCTCATTGGCCTTTAATCAATGCGAATGTGCTCTGTGGATCCCGGCCGCTAATTTTTTATATGTCAGGACTTGCGCCACCTACGAGAGAGAGGGCAGTATTTGAGCGCCAAATTCAGTGCCGTATATAGAGAGAGTCTGGCCAACTCTGTTTCTGGGTAGCAACATGGCGTATATTCCTTTGTTATGAAAGCTTGCAACAAAGGAATATGCGCCATGTTGTTACCCAAATGGAGCCGAGTTGGCCAGACTTTATCTATATACGGCACTGGCCAAATTGAAGTGACAATACGGTTTATTCCATCAAGACTAGTCAGCATGAATATTCATAAAAATCAAACTGTAGGGATATAATGAAACGAGCGAACATAACTTTCAGTTGCTTGTGTGGCGCATTTGAATCTACGATGCGCTCGTCATGGTCAGATTGGACATTCAGTATTGAATATCTTTTCTTTTGCTGAAATAAATATAGGGTGAAACTTTGAGAAAATGCAAGTCTTTAATAAAGTTGTAGTCTCTCTCAAAGTCTTCAAAACGGGTCCTCTTGACACGAAGATACTGCCCTCTCTTCTCCGTGGCGGACGTCCTGACAGAAAGAAAAGTCGCTCGCCGGCCCCTGGTCGATCCTCGAAACGCGCAGAATAGTCCTCTGATTATTGCACGGGAAGTGGCTAGTTTGCAGACACAAACCCTGGTCAGTCGTAAAAAAGATTCTGCTCTAGACTCACTAGGCCATGTACTATTAAACAAATGAGAAACCAAAATATAATGGACAAAAAAGAAACTCAAATTTAATTTTAAATCATTCTTATGCATAATGTTGGGTAAAGTAATAATGTTGGTATCATAGAAATGGTAATACATTTCTTACAAGTTTTGTACATAATATTTTGTGAAATAATATATGGTTAATGAAGTCTAGACATTTGAAAGTAAGCATTGATCACATTTTGGTAAAACTTTGAAGAGAGCTAAACCCCTTGGCACAGTAAGAGTTAAACTTCCACTGATAGCTGGATTACAGGCCAGGCGCACGCCACAACGCCCAGCATCTCTTGATAAAAAATCCACAAACAAATAAATGTTTGCTCATATAATTATTTTTTTTATATGGACATTATCATGTCATATTTGCGATAACAAATCTTTACATCCCCCATGTTTGGAATCGGATAAGCGGTCTCTTCATCATTTCATGCCATGTTACAGAAGCTCCTGATTGGTTCATTTTCTCTACGAGGAACTGAATGATTCATGAATTTTTTTCGTAGAAAATTGACGAAAGACTTCAAAGGTAAAAAAAATAATAAAACAACAAGTAACGTTGACGGGTGCTCAAAGGCATTGTTTGTTTGTTTGTTTGAGTTTATTTTCTTCCGCAAAAAAATAATACATACATACTTGAAATAACATTTGGTAACATAATGAACATTTAAAGAAGCATACATTTGTCAGTTGGAGTAATTACCAAAATTACATTTGATATATATACAGAAGAAGGACTGCCACGATATTGTGATGGAGCAAGACTTCCTGCACAATAATCAGAGTATTATATAATGTAGTTTCATCAAAAGTCATCAGTTTGAAAATTGTTAATTACTAAATCAATAGATTAACCATCAATTGAATAATATTCAATTTACAGTATAACCAATGCTTCTAAATTTACTTGCGTTGGCATGATTCTTAATACGCTGAAGACTGGCTGTTGTGCTTTAGCAAGAGTTGCTAAAGCAAAGGGTGGGCGGGGCTGCAGCCCCCCCCCCCCCCCACACACACTTTTTTGAGTAGAAACGTTTAAAAAATATCGGGAAAAAGGTTCGAAAATTGTCAATAATAGGTGAAATCAGATCAGTCCGCCCCCCCCCCCCCCCCCCCCCACTTTCAAAAACGCTCCGCGGTCGAATAAATTTTACCACGCAATATCCGACCACGCATTTTTAAGAGTGTAGCTTATAAATTACGGTAAGTTATAATTGATATTAAGCTTTCTGAAGCGGGGTCCAGGTCTTAACTGGCATCGAAATCTCGTGCAAATATTTTTGAAATCCCAAATGAGAATTGCATCCATTTTGTGAATCTAGCTATAATGCATTATTAAATTGTATACTTTCTATATTTCCTTCCCCCTATTCCTCTCCACCCCCATCCCCCTGTCTTTTTCTTTCTCTCTCGTTCTTTATGTGTGTCTCCCTCTCCACTTTCTCCCAATTCCCTCATTCTATCTTTCTCTCCATCTCCCCTCTCTATTTCTCCTTCTCTGTCTTGTTTTCTCTCTCTCTCTTTATTCCCCCCTCTCTCTTTCTATCTGTCTCTCTCCCTCTCTCCTTCTCTCTCTCAAATTGCAATCATACAGCACGCACAAATTGTACATTGTCCATCTAATATAGTTTAAAAATTTCGTTTAAACTCACTCTGTTTTTTATTTAAAATTTGCTTTCTGCAAGTCATGCTTCCTAGTAAGATTTGATTTTCAAAGTTATTGCTGAACTTTTTGAAATGTTCGTTATATATAAAAGAATCTGCATATAGAATCTGCATATAGAAACAATACTTAACGTTGCATAGTGGAAAATAACCACGTTTTGTAATGATAATATGATCAAATTTTTTTGCATGCTCCAAAGTTCAATGTAACATACTAACTACTGATGAAACGGCAGATTCAGAATTTCCAATGTGATGTTATCTCATACCGAGGCCGCATGCCGAGGTTTTCATGTTTGCAATATTTGTTATTAAAAATAAATCAGCAACAATGCATTTATGTTTTCAGTCTGTAGTAAATTTATTTAAAGTGTCTTTACTTTAAAATGTGGCTCTACGAAATATGATGAATTATTTCAGATTGTGGAGGTCGTGTCTTTGCAGTTAATGATCACAAATACTCGTTTATTATTTGTCAATGTTCTCAAACTTTCACTCTTTTGACCATCAGTTCTGCTGTATCAGTCACATCAGGAGATCATATGGTATAACGACGTGGACTATTGTATGACTAATGCCTTGGATATGTTGGACTCAAACACCTGTAATTTTTTTCAGTTTAGCCTATTAGCCTATGTCCAAGCCTATTACATGCCTTTTGTAATGCCTTCACCATGTTCATATTTTAGAGTAGTGACCCTTTTTGGCATCACGATGCGCCCCCCCCCTTTTTTTGCTTCCTCGTTATTATCCCGCCAACTGCCATAAAATGCAATACATGGTCAGTGTCTGTACCCGCTGCCCAATTTAAAATAACAGTGGCGTAAATACGGTACAGGGTGCTCCCCCCCCAAAAAAAAAAAACAAAAAAAAAACAACAACAACAACAACAAAATAAATAAATAAAAAAATGTAAAAAAAAATATTAAAAAAATAGAAATTAAAACCAAGGAAAAGAAAAGGGGAAATGAAAACAGAGAAGGGAAAGGCAGTGTAGCGAGAAAATGATACGACCCCATCACGCAGCCTCTCCTCATTCAATAGTTTGTTCTTTCACATTTCATCCTCCTAATATCTCTGATGCTTTACCCACCCCCCCCCCCCCCCCCCACCCCCACCCCCTTCCTCCGTTAGTGCCGCCTCAGTGACTCTACCCATGCTGCACCAAACCAACTCGAAATAAATTTGAACGGTATTTGATTCAGTAATGATTCCTAGTTAATTAACCCCCTAAACCCCCTGACCACCAGGTTATTACGATTGAGAGCATATCAAAGTGTACTACAAGGTGTTTACTATAAAGGCCCCTTTACATCGGGGGAAGTTCCCGCTACGTCCTTGAAATTAAAAAAAGATGCCAAGGACATAGCGCCAACTTCGTTGTTTTCGAAAGATGTGAAATCATCCCGTGCATGCTAAGTTCGCGCCACGTCCTTACTAAGTTCATGTTGCGTTGGTAGTGTTACCACTGAGTTTATTGTCCGTGCGGCGTCGTAACGGTTCTCGCTATGTTCTCGCTACGTCCGAGCAGATTGCAAATTGTTGTACCTACGTCTCCGCCACGTGAGTCTCCGTCTCCGTCACGTGAGTATAATGATCGTGCAGGTCAACACCTTTTTCATTCATACTCCAGAGGTCAGATGGGTTACACCCCAGACGTGCCTTGGACTTGCCATGAAAGTGTACAGCGCAGTAATAACGTAGCAAGCACTTCCGTAACCTAGAGTTGACGTAACGCGGGCATAAAGAGGACGTAACGACAACTGCATATGCGTAGTGGCAGCGCAGTGGCCGCGCAGTAGACATGGACGGAGTTGTTGCTACGTTCTTTCCGTGTCCGCTACGTCTATGCTACGTCGATGGAGCTGTTAGTAGGTCCTAAGAAGGTCCTTACTGCGTCATTACTACGCACTGTTCAGACGGCGCTCCCGCTACGTGGACTTTGGACTTGTTCAAAGTCCACGTAGCGGAAAATGACCATGCAGACTATGCCACGTCAATGACAGTTCTCGCTGCGCCCTCAGTACGCTGTAACAGTTCCCACTGCGTCATGGCCATTTTTCTTTGACGCAGCGGGAACAGCATGGACGTAGCGTTGGTGTAAAGGGGGTATAAGGGGAAAACGAGAACAAAAAAATAGAGTCCACACATGACATAAACTGTGCGTTGCATAACATAAAAATACATGCCTTTTGTCTAGTACGGACTGCAATCAAAAACCTTAATTTCATTTTAAAAACAATTATTGTTCACAAATAACCAGTCACAATGTGGATTAAAAAAGTTTGCGTGCTTTGATTTACATGTATATATGAAAACAATATAAAGTATATCTCAAGTTATATTGAAACGCGAAATGCATCGGGTATGCGACCATCCCTCTACCATTGGTCATTGGAACTCAGTTATTAAAATAGAAATTGTTTTACTATAGAGATGAAGGTAGGATAACTATATAAGAGTTTTCACTGATTTTGACAAAAGCGTTCGATAATATGATATACTTTTACATAAGTTACATGTTGCAGGGTCAGTCAAAATGAAAGATCATAATGAAGTGTATGTTGTCCCGTTTGTTGGGATTCATTTTGAAAGGCAACTTACTTGGGTTCAGGGGCGCCGCTAGAACATTTCAAAATGGGGGAGGGGGGTATACCCAAATTTGCCGATAAAAATGCTGCACCCTAATAACCCTTCCCCACATATAATAAAAGAAAATCGCAGATGTAGAAATCTTGATCATATGGGCCCATTTTCGCAAGGGCACGGGTTGACGCCTTTCGCCCGGCCGAATATCAACTTTTAAATTTCCTAATTTTTGTTAATTTTTCGTGGTGATAATGTACAGAAGTTATATACAGAACTTACATAATTATCAGGGAACGTAGCTGCCTAAATATGAGGATATTCTGACACCTCGCTGCGCAAATATGAAGTGGTGGTTGCTCGCATATCGGGGCACCTTTTGCCCAAATATTAACTTTCCAGTGTTTTTACGGTACGAGCGAGCAAAAATTAATGGCCATGTTTTACTTCTTATTTATTACTTTTCGTTGTGAAAATGTACAGAAGTTACAAATAGAAGTTACATAATTATCAGGGAACCTCGCTGCCCAATATGTGGATATTCTGGCACTTCGCTGCCCAAATATGAAGTGGTGAATGCCTGAATATCGGACAATTTGAAAATCCTTCCGCAACCTTATTTCATTCATGAGGTTTATTTGACATTTCAAATTGTGCAAATTTGTATTGTCAATATTTATGCATAATTGACATACCAGCAACTGTTTCGTTCAATATATGATTATTGTAAGTTTTTTTTTAAACCAATATCATGGTACAATGATCATCGGTTGAAGGATTTTTATTGATCAACTTCCATTCTTGCAGCCCGAAGGCTGGATTGCAATGGTTACAATGTAATGTACGTGATAAAAACAATGATACAATGTTCAATCATTTCACACACTATTCATCAAAATAATGAAATTCATCAAAATTGTAGTAATACTATTTTCATTATAGTATCAAAAGACGAAAGAATTTCAATTTCAGCTGTAAAAATTAACATTGACATTGCAAGAAGGATGCTAAAAATATACGTTTACCTAGAGTAAGAAGAGAGCATGCATGAGAAAAAAATCAATATTATTTGCAGGATCTAAAGTATGGAATTTTCTGCCCAAAGATATCAGAAGAAAATGTTCTTTCCATTCATTTTGTACAGAACAAAAGATCATTTATTACAAGAGCATATTCAACCCCCCTTTTTTTTAAGAACTGATAACCCTTTTGTTGCTTGTCAGAGAATTATGGGAGGAAAAGTGGACCCCATAAAATCTGATCCCCCCCCCCCCCCCCCCACAATGAGCGACTTTTGGAGGGCTGGCGAAAAAACAATTCTTACCGCGATATCTAAAGAACTATCTGAGGTGAGAACTTCAAACTTGGTACCAGTATGTATCCCCATAGAAAGATGAACTGATTAGATTTTGGGGTAAGTAGGTCAAAGGTCAGAGGTCAGTTTACATGAAATTACATGAAATTACTGGTTTTTAGCCTCGTTACTGCGATATCTCAAGAACTGTTTGAGGTAAGAACTTCAAACTTGGTACTAGTATGTATCCCCATACAAAGATGAACTGATTAGATTTTGGGATAAGGAGGTCACAGAGGTCAATTTACATGAAATTACATGAAATTCTTGGGTTTTAGCACCGTTACCGCGATTTCTGAAGAACTGTATGAGGTAAGAACTTCAAACTTGGTACCAGTATGTATCCCCATAGAAAGAGGAACTGATTAGGTTAGGGGTAGGTAGGTCAAAGTTCAGAGGTCACAGAGGTCAATTTGCATGAAATGTTTAGTTTTAATGTGATAATAATGATGGATTTCACTTTTCAAATTTGTTAAGGCTGATTATTTTTACAGAACATATGAGGCCTCATCAGGACTACAAATATCCCTTATGTAAAGTAGAATGTAATATTGTTATGGTGTCATCAAAAATGGTTTTGTGTGAGTCTAACTCCCCCATATTACTACTTGCTCACCCTTTTCAGCTTTTCAACTGAAGGTCATTTTGTGAGGCATTATGTTTTCAGGTTGTCCGTCCGTCCGTCCGTCCGTCCCGCTTTCTCTTTCTAGCGATAACGCGATGACTAGGAGGAGATAAAGTGATCAGACTTTTGGGTTATAAGGTGTAAGGTCAAATGTCAAAGAGGTCAATTAACATGTAATTAGAGGCTTTAATTCTGGTTATCACAATATTTCAAGAACAGTTTAAGCCATCAACTGAATTTAGGCGGAGGCATATAGGAGACGCAGTCGCATTCATCTTGTTTCTTTTCTTCTATAAACTTCTCGTTTTCTGTTCTTACAGTGCATAGAGACATCCAATTTTGCCTATGTGTTATGCGCTATATAAAAAAATGTTTAATTATTATTATTATTATAACTTTTCTGTCGATGAGAAACGCAATTGGTACTCCCTAAAAAAAAAGAGTGAATTTTCACTATATATTCACTCCGCCGGGAGTGACGTCAGTGATCACTTGTTTAGGAGTGAATATCGAGTGACTATCGAGTGACTATCGAGTGCTCTCTAAGAGGAATGAGTCGAGTTTCACTCTATTTTTACTCTATTTTCACTCCCCCCGGGAGTGACGTCAGTGATCGCTCGATTTTTTTTGATTTTTTTTTTTTTTTTTAGAGAGAGTATGGTTTTCCACAATCCGTTCGGGCCTTTAGGTTCATGAACCCCATCCCAACGGTTATTTTTATACTCGCTTGTTGGTTCCGGAAGTTTCTAAGAAAAAGAAAAGAAATAACCCTTTATGATTTCGTCAGTAAATTTCCAAAGTTGCACGCACAGTTAGACTAATCACCATTATCAAAATTATCACTGTGGACTTCGAGCAGGATATGGAAAATGAAATAATGTAAAGCTTTCATTTGAACATGCTCTTTCGCAAATATAATGATCCGTGTACAATACTTACATTGCTGTCGTCTTGGATTGCTGAGCACTTGTGGTTTTGGGCATAAAAGAAGTTTAGTATAAGGGAAATCCCCTTTCTGTGAAGCGCACTGAGGCATATATATATATATATATATAATACTAATTTTTACCGTGTCGTACCTCTCAAAGTGCATAGTATATTTTGCATATGTTATTGTTCTCTTTCTCCGCAGCTTTCTAGCAACCACGACTGTCACAATGGTCCATTCCTCGTACCGTACATTTATAAGTCAATCGTCGGTAATAGGCAAGGGAAGCTGGTACGTCATCGTGGCAGTTCATCGATATCACTTCACCGGTGTCACGAAGAGTGTTGAAGTCAACAACTGCCATGGGGGCCGCTTGGCCAAAAGAGAAGAACAGGCAAACTGACATTTTGCTGAGGACCTTAAGCTCGAAACGCGGAAAACAATATACCAAGCACATGGAAGACGAGAATGGCAGACCCGTGGTCATTGAAGTCAATGCCGAGGAGGACAAAAAACGAATGAATACGATCGTCGTTCCTGATGACGATTTCTTCCTCTACTGGTTGACGGTGGTCAGCGTCGCCGTCGCGTATAACCTTTGGGTGCTGATCGCACGGGAAGCTTGGCCAGAGCTCCAAGATAAAGGCCATGTGGCCTGGTTCATCTTTGACTACTTTTGTGATGCCATCTATATTTTAGATATGGTGGTCCAGGCCCGAACGGCGTACTTGGAACATGGTCTTCTGGTCATAGACGGAAAGAAACTTTTAAGGCATTACGTCAGATCATGGCAGTTCGTTGTCGATCTCCTCTCCCTCCTCCCCACCGATCTCTTCTACCTCCTGGATATAAACCACCTACACCCCATCGTCAGATGTCCAAGGTTCCTTCGGGTCTATAGGTTTCACTTCTGGTATATGAAAGCGGAGAGTAGGACGCAGTTTCCAAATATTTTCCGAGTCTTCAATCATGTCCATGTACTGCTTTTGGGCCTTCACTGGACCAGTGCTGTTTACTTTCTCATGAGCAAAGCTATTGCAGGGGCTAATTTCCAAGCCAATGATTGGATATATTCAGAACCCAGCGGGAGAAATGCCACCTTGGCTCATAAATACCTTGCTTCCTTCTACTGGTCGACTCTAACATTGACCACGATCGGTGACCTCCCTCCTCCTAATAACGAGATTGAGTGAGTAGAAATCCCAGTTAAAAGGGTGTATACTTAAGAGAATATCTCTTTATGGCGTGATACTTTACTACTTCGTCGAATGTAATCGTGCTTACTCTCATTAACATCTAGTTTAAAAATAAACTGAAAAATAATCAAAGAGTGGAACTGGAAAAAAAGATCATATTTTACAAGTTAAAAGACAAGATAATGCAGTTCAATCATATCTTTACAATTCATGGCCTTGATTTTGATTTAAAGAAAGAAGACACGTTCTCTTTGTCCAAAAATATTAAGACATGACATGGAATTTGGGCTGTTCAACGCAAACTCTCATAGGGCAGTTATAGGGATCACGCCCATGGCGCCACTTAAAGGTAGATGGGGTGGGCTGGTTTGGAGCTGAAGGACTCATCGACACTGACCTGGGCCCCGTTTCATAAAAACTTGTTACCAATAACAAGTTGCAATAACTGTTATAAGCTACTGAAATCCTTGCTTCTTATTGGCTGAGAGCAACTTTGTCATAGAAATGTGGCAGTTGTTACTTATAACAAGTTTTATATGAAACGGGTCCCAGTCTATCTGTAAAGGTAATCTTGAAGACGTTGCTTTTCACGTTTGAAACTCCTTCCTACTCTTTAATCATGTAGGCCTCCTGGTAATAAAAGAGAACACTTGCAACATGCGTACACTATTGCCTGTTTGTAACATACACTACCAGCAAAATGTTAAAGCAAATCAGTCTAAAAGACCCGGTACGAACTGAGACAAGCTATCGTCATTATAGTATTTCATGTCCGTACTCAAATTGGCTAACCCTCATCCGTTCCTATTTGTGTATATCTTTAAGAACGTTTGATTCCTCTTCTCAAATCCAATGTGAGGGGCTTGAGAAATGGTGTTTAACGGTTTGTAAACATGATTTGTTAATAATTCTAAACCTCGATCGCCCCGAAATCCAAAACATGTAAAGAAAATTGACAAATAAAGGGCGTACAAAAATCCCTCCAAACTAGGATTATAACCAACATGAAAGCGTTCGAATTCTTTCCTAAATTCGTGTATTTTAACATTCAGAAGAAAATTTGCACATTATCTTTGCCATATCTGGGTCTGTATAATGGGCTATCCTTTTATTTAAACCTTGAAATCTTAAGATGACAATTTAATTGTGTAGCAAAATTAATTCTGAGTCGTGGCCGCTGCTGGCTCAATTTGCACCTAGTGAAATAATGTATGTTCATTTGAGATTGCAAAAAAATGTATCAAAAAAAAAATGTTATAAAGTGATGGTTCTCGAGAATATTGCTGACAATTTATCCTTAAATGTCGTACAAACAGACGATTATTGCTCTGAGATTACAAATCATGCATGATATGAATATTGATTATGTTGATAATACTTGACAACTAGTGTTATTCCTGTATAGTTCTACGTGTTATCTTTCTTGATCTGTTACACATCTCTCCATAAAGTGTATTTTTAAACACTTTGTTTTTTCAGGTATGTAGTGCAAATTGTTGGATATCTGGTGGGCATATTCATTTTTGCTACTGTTGTCGGTAAGATTTCAAAACAACAAGTTCTACTTATTCTCTTTTCCTTTGATGATAACTCCCCCTCCCTTGACGTAGTGCGATGGATAAGGGAAAAGTGGCATACAGGTGCGATCGCCTACCCAATAAATGGATTTCCTTTTTTCCGGCACATCCGTTTAGATTGCCCCACCCAGGAGCGGATGTAGGTTTTCGTTAGAAAAAGGGAAGTGGAGGGGGGAGGGGGAGGCGAAAAATACACAATCAAGGGGGTTTATTTTGTTGTGTGCTTAAAATATGCCCATTTGGTTTGAAAGGACGCAGGGAGGCCATGAATTCACCACTGACTCCAAACCCTTTTAAATTTACACATTGGCTACACTAATAGATGTATCCATTCTAGGAAGTTGGAATAATCCGCACTGCTTGGAAAATGACATGCATCTCTGATAGGATCATAACCATATAATTATAGCAGCCATGGTTTTATTCAACCCTTATTTTATTTATGATTTTAAACGACAGGGCAAGTCGGCGCAGTCATCGCGAATCGAAATGCGACGCGGATGGAATTCGAGCGCCAAGTAGTAAGTCAAAACTTATTTATTTGTTTATTTCTTTATTTACTTCATTGTTTGTTTATTCTTTATCGATTAATTGTCCTATATTTGTATTATTCCCTATCAGGATCATGCTAAACGCTACATGCGCAGAAACAATGTTCCCAGGTCACTACAGTTACGGGTCCTCCGATGGTATGATTACTCATGGGCACGGTGAGTTATATACATGTCATATCTAATCATTGCAGGGCCGAAAATAAGATCTAATTAATTATTGCTCAATTGCTCCAGGTTGCATTCAAAGCGTAAGAAAATTAAGAATCGTAAAGTGTAAATTAATGGTTAAAATGTTTAATTTGCATTGGTTCATTAAATCATAAATATTAGTTCACCTCGGTTCTAAAGTTTAGTAACCATTATAACAAATCTTTAAGGGCTTGTCAGACCTCAACGATAACGATAACTATAACGATATCGTTCCCTTTAATATTGATGAATTGTTGTTTATGTATAAAATGAATAGGAAATCATTATGGTAGGTCAGACCCAGTGGCGTTTCTGGACCTTGGCTTCACGAGTGGGGGGGGGGGGGGGGGGGGGATGGAGCAAAATAGTTGAAGTCGATGTTGATCCATGAAAATCTCCTTTTCCAGGCCCTAATTCGTAATGTAATGTAGTGAAAGAGTGGCGTTCATATTCGCTCTGTTTGACTTGATATGCCACAATGTTATATTTGCTTACCTTTTGAACGTTTGGCTTCAAAACGTCTTCCTCAAAATTATTTATTGCGAGCTACCATTGCGAATGAACGAGAACAATTTTGAAAATTATCCTTAATTAATGAGGCGTTAAGAGCACCATTGTTACAATTTTACTTTGAAGAATTTGCTCCATAACGATTGAAAAATCAGATATCTTTTTTTTTCATGGTTGCAAATCTGGGGTTTGGGTGGGGTATTGCCCCCTCCCCCCCCCCCCTAAATACACTAGTTGTCAGACCTCACCAATTTATACTAATGAGCATCCCGTCTCGGCTACCGATTTTTTATTGGTTTTTTTGACAGACCTCAACGATAAAATCTGTTAACCAGTAACTGCACTCCTTCGATGTGACGGCAGTGGCAGAAGAAGTGATGGAGGCAGCGTCCATAGGTTCGATTGACAAAACCAACGAGTTTATCGTTGCGAAAATCGTTCAGGTCTGACCACTTTTATCGTTATCGGTAAGGTCTGACAAACCCTTTAGTGGATGAATCTCAAAATGTCACTTTAACTTTGATCGTATATTCAGAGATTTCTTCTCATTCTATTGTATGTAGACGGTCTACCCGTGGACAGTGTGACGTCAATTCACTTGGTCTACTTCCCGACACGCACCGCACGGAACTTGCCCTCCATGTCAATCTTCAGACACTTAAAAGGGTAATTCAGTTAAAAAAATACAACAACAACAAGCAAAAACAAAGACAAAACAAAAAAACAAACAAAACAAATCTATTAAACTACGTATACTGCCTACAAAGACCACTGACGGGAACGGTTATTATGGTTTTTGGTCTGTAATTATTAATATAATTGAAGTTCAAGCAAAATAATTACTACAATTTAATGAAAATGTGTGAAAGGGGTTTGGAGCGCCCAGAATTTCCCCTAAAAATGAGTCACTTCCCAATCCTACCCTACTCCCTTATCGCTAGGTAGGGGTGAGGTGGTAACAAGTGTTAATGATAATGAACTTGAAATAACATTTTTTTAAAATGTGTTTCAGCCCACGTACAAGTCGGGTACAAGTATGGCTACGAATATCAGTGACTATACATGTACTGGGTGTTTAAAAAAGAGGAAACTCAACTTTGAAAAATTACTGCAAATGAACTACATGTATATGGTTACTGACAATGAAATTCATACCATATGAAAGAGTAATTCATATTCTTTCTAATGGTAACTTGTTTAGGTTTCCAGAGTCATGCATGTCATGTGCAAAAATCTAGTTGTTTCACATTTTTGTAGAACACAATAGGCATGATGATGCCTTGTGTGAAAATGGCCTGGGTGCTCCATTTCTCATTATGGGTGATTTTCTTTTTTTAATTTGTGTTAATGAGATGTTATTCACTCATGAGTCAGGATTTTTTCTTTGTTAGACCCTTTTCAGGTAGGAATCATTGTGCAAAGAAGACAGTCTCGGTGAATTTTAACAAGGTTGCATGCCAAACCAAAGAACCCGTGCGAACCAAAAACGATTGCAATACCACAATTTCACAAAGACTTGCAATTCAAAGACAAAGATCATAAGTATCATACAACTCATATGTGTGACTGAAGATTTTAGTTTGCTGATTTTCGAAAATGTCAGCTTTTAGTTGAAAATCGACAGAAGATGCCCCCAGCACTCAAGAAAAACCAAATGTTCTCTGTGCTCTCTGAAGATCTCACTTCTTCTTGGTCAAACAAGACTCTTTGTTAAGGCGTAATATTAATAATTATGAGATTTGCTTTAATACTAACCGATAGCCAAGAAGAGCATTCAAGCGAGTTAACAAAGCCATTCAAACCAGAACATGCCTATTGTGAGTTACAAGAAAGTGAACCAACGAGAATTTTTCCCAAAATTTTGACATTCGTGTTAATTGCTGCATGACCCTGGAAACCTAAACAAGTGGGGTAACCTCGCAAGTCATAAGGACCGCTATTCATAAGGACCCCTATCCATAACGCGTGACTAAATGAATAGCGGTTTTGTAGGAATAGCGGTTGATTTATGAATAGCGAGCATACCATATACAAATTACCTCGCTATTCGTAAGGACCTCCATTCATAAGGACCACTATTCATAACTATGCAAAAGGACCGCTATTCATAACGCCTGTTAAATGAATAGCAGTTTTTTATGAATAGCAGTCCTTATGATCGAATAGCAAGCCGACCCTAAACAAATTACCATCGGAAAGCAAATTAATTACTCTTTCAAATGATATGAAATTAAACGCCGGTAAAAAAGTGCACTTGTAGGACATTTTGAAAGTTGGGTTTCCTTTTTATTAAACACCCAGTAGAGGAGCGAACTAGGAAAGGCTTTGTGGATGAGTGGAGGGCTTTCTCCCTTACCCCTGTGTATTCATAGATTTTTTTTCTTTCTTTTTGTGATTTTCTACGCCTAATTTGAACTTTAAATGTCATTTATATGATTTACTTTATTGATAGGTATCTATATTTGCAGTTTGCCCACCAGAGACTCTGAATGATTTGGTCCTCAGGATGCAGTTCCGTATCTGTACCCCGGGTGATATGGTGTGTAAGAATGGAGCCATTGCTCGAGAGATGTACTTTATCTCAGATGGTCTTTTTAAGGTCACCGAGTGAGTGCTTACTTTTTAAATCACAAGTGTATGTATTCTTTTTTCAAAATAAATCTATCAATCATACTTTCGACTTAATTCATGAATACATGATTCTAAGATGATGTCAGTGCGGGTCAGCAGGTTATAGGGTTTATACAATGTACAAGTTTAATCGTTTGTTTTTAATAGCTTTAAAATTGAGGAAAATGATGGAAACCCATGCCATGAAATAAAATGTAAATGCACCTTCAAAAAGAATGATAAAGTGACTCCTGTAAGGAAACTAAATTTTAAGGTGATGCTTGATAATCATCATCTTGTTAAAACGACATTTGAATTTGTTTTTTATAATCCTGCAAGATTAGCATGATTAGGAATAGTTAGACTATTTTAGTACCACGTCGACTGTGGTCGACAATTCTACTTCACTCGGTTTGACAAGTTTTTAACCTGAATTCTCTTCATCAATCCTCAGTACTTATTCCTTTCCATCCTTTATATTCTTATTATAGTGACTCAGGTCGAGTAGTCGCTACTCGGGCAATAGGTGAATACTTTGGAGAGATCGGTATACTGAACCTTAAAGGAAATAGCTTTAGGTGAGAACATTATGTCTAATGAAAGTAATGTACATTGTTGGTAAAAGTCAAGGAGGCAACGAAACCAGATTAAATATCATAATTCTAATACTTGGCTTCAGCTATGAGAGTAAAATCAAATCGAGGCAACTCCATCACCTCATGGTCTTAAACCGTTTAGCTGCATTAGAAAAAAATCCACTTTGTCAAAACCATATGGCTTTCACCATCGCTTTTCTTTAAAACTTTTTATCTGCCATGCAGTCATGACATAAACGGGATTGTTCTTTTCTGAAAAAACGTTCAGTAGTATGACGTTTTAGCCCTCCATAGGCAATTTCACTGATTATAATTTAAGACTAAAATGTGCAAATCGTTTAAATTAGGTATAAAACATCTAACGATCAAAAGCGTCAAAATATGGGGGTTTTTAACACCTAGGATGATAATGTATGGCCAAATTGTCTACGGCAAAACTTAATACTTCAAAGCAATTATGTGGAAATCTTCCTATTGCTATTGTAATAATCATCAGTCAACATTTCACCAACGCCAAGAAAAGCGTTTGTCACTACTGTCTGAGCACTGTCGACAGGGGGTGCATACGCGCTGCAAGCAAATACTGCAAGTATCATAATGTGTTTTTAATACTGAGCAATAGGACAAAAAATCCCTCTTGATTTTTATTGGAAAATACGAAAGAGTACAGTGAATCAGGCTTCATCTTCGTACAGTAACCAATCGTTATTAATAGCATATAACAATTGAAAAATCAAATATCTTTGGATTTACAGGAGAACGGCTAATGTACAATCAGTTGGGTTTTCCGAGCTTTTCACACTCTCTAAAGATGATGTTTTTGACGTTCTTAAAGACTATCCATCAGTCATGGTGAGTCAAAATCCAAAGAAGATGTCATTTGTAGGGAAGTTGCAATAGTTTTACATTTTAAATTATACTCTCCTCCCTCCCCCTCCTAAATGGAAAACCTGTCTAGATTGATAAAATTAGGAAGGTAGTGTAAATATAATATTTAGAGAATTGGATAATACGGGCTCTGTCTCCCTTTGTCTGTTTTTGATATGTCTGTGATATGTTCAAATCTGTTTGTGATATTATGTAAATATTTTGGACCACAGAACGAAGGGCTGCCTAAACAAAATATGCCAAAATATGAAAAGTTATGCAGGATTTAGCACATGTAGAAAACACACAGGAAAGCGTGCTTGCCTGTATCACTCTTTTTTCCACATTTCCTTATAATTCATTCCATTCTCCCCGCTACCCCCCCCCCCCCCCTCCTCTCTCTCTCTCTCTTTCTGTCTCTCCCACTCCTTCTCTGTCTTTTCGTCATGGATCCCATTCTGTGTAGATGTATGAGAATAAGTATAGTCTTTTGAATTATTATCACAATCATCGTCATCATTAGAATCATCGTCATCATGATCATCATCTTTATCATATTTACCTCGTTACTGCATGGCTGATTACAGGGCATGATCCAGGAAGAAGGAATGCGGAGACTCGAGACACTGAAGACGAAAAAGCCGCAGTCGGACGAGGATGATGTTGACGATGCACATGATGAAACGGATGTTGATGAGGATACTGACCGAGTCAGTACTGTCTCTGAAATTAGGTAGGTCACAGTGATATATTTACAGGACCATCATTCCATCAAGGAAGAGCATATTTGGTTTAGCAATGGCTCTGTGATCATCAGTGGCTAAGGTACTTGAGGCAACATGTGAACTGAATTTGAATTTTATTATTAAACATCACTGATTTACATCAATAGAGGGTTCCCAGAAGCAGCCATGATTAAGGACATAACAATAAAAACCTGTACACTAGACCATGACAACAATAGCTTTTCATAGTCTGATGCACATGCTTTTATTGTTATGTCCTCCAGCAAGGCTGCCATGAGAACCCTCTTTATTCTTTTCTATATCTCACAATGTATAACAGAAGTATAGCATATGTCAAATGGAAGGTGAGTATAAAAATATTACAGTGAAAAAATGAAAAGTGAATTCATAATAATTTAGGATAGTATCCTAGAAGATATCATATTAAGTTATACATGCATATCTACGGAAAATGTATACACAAAGCTTTGAAAATTAGTCTTTATGTTTTATCTACGTGAAATCATAAACATATTAAGTAGGGAATATTTAGCAAGAAATATAAGTCATATCCCCAAAATATGCATATAAATATATATATATATATATATATATATATATATATATCTCGAAGAAAGAGTAAATACTCAGGAGTCAAATAAAAACACCGCAGGAGCCAAAAATTTGGACTGACGTGTCGGTCAAAGACCTTTATCAAAGTAAGACCGAAAATAAACAATCAGATGCAAGAAATTAAGAAGACGCATAAGTTGCCAAGATACAAATAAAAACAATAATAAAAGTAAGCTCAACGCATGTTGTAAGCGGTAGGTAGTGACTCCACAAAGGAAGGCAAAGTTGGTTTATAGCACATAAATGACACTTACCCATAACAATAGCATATGTATTATCAGAAGGTGTAGATACAGAGAAGGTAAGAGCATAACAAAATATATCATAAGTCATAATATAAAAATGTAAAGGAAATAGAATGAAAAGAAACATGAAAGGAAGATGACACGACACCTCCATACCCTTCCCCACTAAAGGGCCTTGTTCACTTGCATTTCATCCACCTAATAGGAATAAAACAGTGTTTTTTAATTCAATTCAGTATTTATTTCCAATTCATTAAAAAAAATTATACAAACGAAAACAAACAAACAAACAAATAAAACAAGTTAACCCGATGACCACTGAATTCTGTAATTCCCATAAGCTTAATACAGGGATCACCCAGTTCCCATACGCAGTGGATTAAAAGCATGCAAATAAATCATTAGCATAGACAGGCAAACAAACAAAATAATGATACAAATAGTGTTGGCACAACGTACGTAATGACAATATGATAAGTGGAATCAAAATTAATGAATCGGGCATGTATACTGGAAAAGCCAAGAGGAAGGCTTGTTGAATCGCACACACCCAAAACTGTTTTACAGTTAGAATGTGGCAAGTACCGAGTAATGAATATACAGATAAAACATTACAATGATAATTCTTCAATGTATACGTGTGTTTTGTATTGTAAAACAAAATATTGAAAGAAAAAGTCAATGAAATTTCTCAATAAATACCAAATTACCAAATACCAAGCAGGGATTCTCTATTAATTCACTCACTTTGCAGTACTTCTGAGTCGTCTCGAGGAACCAAAAGAGGGCCAAGTGATGGGTCGCAGCACGTTGAACAGACCAGCACGTTGACTAATCAACCCCGGGTCAGCGTGACGAGTAACGACCACGTTGTCCATAAAAAGAATAGGCCATCGTCAACGTACTCGAGATCTCCCGAGGTCTCATTGAATGATATGTTGTCATCAATTAAGAAGGCTGTTTCTGAGAAAATCGTAAGGAGGATGATTCGTGGAGCATGTACAATATACCTACTATCTACTTCTGTCACTATTAGTATTCTAATACCTTATGCAACTCGCCTATAGTGCTTTTTATGTTGCCTACACAATGCAAATTACTAACCTACATTACTAATATAATTTACACCAAAAGCTAATTTGCTGATCAACTTTTATTATTTGATTTTTTATTCTTTATAGCAAAGTTCTATAAAATACTGTATGAAATATATATTTTATATCATTGTCTCAACAAAACAAAATGTGGGTATTTTTTGTTATGCTAGCAAAAAGCAAAATGATATAAAAGTTTTAAAAAAAGACATAATGATATGTATTTTTAGAATAAATTAACCTAGCAAGGTTTTTTATGTACATTACCAGTTCCTTTTGTTCCATTCTCTAGGACACTAAAAATTGTAAGCCTATACATTGGTTTCATTTTCCTATTATAGAATTAGCATCAAGTCTGAATTCATGTTAGAATTTCTTCTTTTTTCAATGGTACAGGACTCCTTCGCCGATGACGCACGTCTGATAGAAGAAACCACCTATAATCTACGAGAGAGGATTAGGACGCTACAGCGAGAGAACGAATCCAAAGAGGCAAATATTCTAGCACTAGAGAAACGGATCAAAGAGTTAGAAGTAAGGATGTTGTAGTTTTAGAGACAATCCTCTTTCAGGGTAGATCGTAGATTTAACCACTGGGTGTAAAGATTTTTTAGGAGGACCTGGAAATATGGTTTCATTCAATTAAAATTACAATCATACGAAATATATGCTGCATTTTTCTATCATTTAATGCTTCTTTCAATATTTTGTTGTCTTTGCAATGTTGACTCGAATTTCCATTCTGTCATTTGTAAAGCTAGTCATGCATGGAAAAAGATATGAAAATAATTATGTCTCCATTTGATGATTTTTTGAAAATGCATACACAATTTGTCCTCTCCCTCCAATGTTTATACAATGCTTCCCAGCATCAATATAGGCGATGATGTGTGAGACGTCACTGACGCACTGGTTTACCATTATTTTTAAAAGGTAAAAGATAAAACAAAATGAAAAAAATGCTGAATTGCTCGAGGAATGATTGTTAAAGGTATTTGGAATTTCACTCTTTTGTGAGAGAATCATATCTGGTGTTTTTTGTATCGTTTTCCTTTGGTTTACACATCAACGAGCCGTTGTAGAGGCACTCTTTGGAAAATGGTGGAAGAATTAAATATCTTAAATTCTAAATCTCAAGACATGAATCCTTTTATAATGTCGTAGGAGTCTTCGGCCGAAGATGCCCGCTTGATGCAAGAAGGAACCAATGATGTGGAAGAGAGGTTTAGGACGCTACAGCAAGATAATGAATTGAAAGACGCAGATATCCAGGCACTGGAAAAACGAATCAAAGACTTAGAAGATTTAGTGATAAAAAGATGATAGTGACTATAGACCTACCAAGGTTCTGTGATAACTCCTTGGACCTACCAGGTCTTTTCAGGTTTCAGGTGTTTAATCGTTGAGTCAAAATATTTTGGCAGACGCCATCTTTAGTTCTGGTATTAAATTTGAATTTCGAGAGAAGCTATCTAAACGTAATTCCTATTAAAAATTCTCGTACACAGTACACTACGAGTTTGTTAGAACCAGCAAACTGTAAACTTGTTGTTGAAAACTTGCTGATAACAGAACATGCTTTATAAAAGGGCCTAAACTGGTCATGATAAATTTCATTCGTCGTTTCTAACATAAACCATGTTTCCATGGTACAACCATAGTATTACCATAGTGTCTGTTACAACCACATGCATGGTCTTTCATGGCTACTGCTATTTTTAGTGCTGTCTTTTGAGTACGAGTTACAAGTCTAAAGATATGCTGCCACCAAAGAAAAAATAAAAACTGTTGAAGGATTGTTAATTCTATATGTTACATGCATTTGTTTCCTTGCGGTGTCAAGTGCAGATGAAATTGTTCATTTACACCGAATAACAACTTAATTTGTACGATACCACGGTAATACCATGATATTGTACCGTGGTACTGTACAGTGGTATTACCATGGTACAATGTTGGGGTTATATCATGGTATTGCCATGGTATTACTGAGGTACCATATCATCGTGTTTCCATGGTACAGTACCATGGTACAATACAATCCCTTGTAAAAAAAGAACCATAGTTTTACTGTCATAACCATGGTATAACCATGGTGTTACCGTCATAGCGATGGAAAACCATGGTTTTACAATGGACCAATAACCATCCATGGTTTTGCAATCAAAGCCATGGTAGAACCATGGATAAACCATGGTTTTACCATGGTTAAAAACCACACAAACTATGCCATCATAATGGGAGTACCATGTATACCATGGCAGTACCATGGTAAAGCCTCACCATGATTTTGGCTGTAATAGCATGCTTATACCGTAGTTTTGGTTGTAAATCCATTATTAACATCAAAAACCAGGAGAGTCTATATAGTACACATATTCAAAATAAATAACACAGAGTCAAACTGGTACCAGAAACCCAGTTAAAATTAGTACAAAATATACCAGTTGAAACCATTGTATCACCAATTGGCGCATTTGCTTAGTGGAAAAGGTACCAGTTGAAACTTGTATATCCGATTGTCACAAACTTTGTGCCAGTTTTCCAACTTGGTCTTTCCATTATGTTTTTCCAATGCCATATCTTAATGGAAACGGCAGTTTTTTCCTAATGCCTTGATCCAGTTCGATACCATGCGCAATTAACTTTTTTTCCCATTTGTCCGATGACTCCAGTTGGAAACCAGTAGAATACCACTTGAGACCAATAGAAACCACTTAATTTGCATATTAAATACTGGGTGCTTGTGTATTCATGTTTTCATGTTTTCATGTTTTCATGTATTCATGTTTTCATATTAAAATTAAGGACTACCCGAGGACAATTTTCTCTTTCTTTTTTAGGAAGTGATATATGGAATAGAATACCAACTGATATTAAATTGAAATCATCCAGAAGTAGTTTTAGGAAATCATTAAAAGAACATCTTTTAAGTAATGAAGTATAATGTTTTACTCTCTATATACATGTACATGCACATGTAACACCATGTTATCTATGTATGTGGTTGTAATTGTTATGTTTGTAATGGAATTAATATCTTCTACTATGTAAATTTTGTAGAGGGGCCAGGCTCGACTAGCACTTGTGCTATTTTCTGGTCCCATTTACCAGCTATTATCATTTAAGTTTCAATCCTGTAACAATATTTACTGTGTGACAAATCTTGTACACATGTTATTGTTGGTGAATAAATCAAATCAAATCAAATATTATTTATTAAAATTTGCAGTACATTTCTTCATTGTTGATGATTTAGAGTACTCCAAAACGTTTAGCAAATACAAAGATGGGTCAACAAACGATTACTAGAACAATTTATTCACTGGTATCAATGACAGGTAATTAAACAGTAATTAAGGAAACACTAACCAGGAACTAAAATATGTTCATTCAATACAAGTATATGGACGATTCCCTTACACTACATTAGATCAACTACTTAGATTGGAATCAGATGTTCAAAAAGGATTAGCTAATAATGAGTATACCTTAGTTGTTTTCATTGATCTAGAAAAGGCGTATGACCTTCTATGGAGAAAGGGGATAGTTTATAAATGTCAGCAAGTTGGTATAAAAGGCAGAGTCTTGCAATGGATTAATACATTTTTACAAGATCGATTATGTATAAAAGCGAAAATAAACGGTAAGTTTTCGTCTCAATATGTTTTGAAGAACGGAACACCCCAAGGCAGTGTCATCAGCCCGGTTTTGTTCAATTTAATGTTAAATAATCTAAAACTAAAAGAAAAATCCGTAAAACTAGCTATGTATGCTGATGATATTGCCTTATGGTGCTCTGGCAGAAATATAGACTTTTTGCAAAAGAAAATGCAAAAAGCCATAATAGAAATTGAACAGTGGTGCACAACCTGGAGTATGATAATTTCTCCTCAATAGTCTGCTGTAATGGTGTTTTCTAACAGACGGCAGAAACAAGTAAAAATCACGATAAAAGAGAAGTTAATACCGCAAAACACTGAACATAAATTTCTCGGCAGCTGGTTTGATGTCAGACTAACATGGAAAAAACACATTGATACACTGGAAATGAAGTGTCCTAAGAGAATTAATTTATTACGTTGCATTGCAGTAGCTGTAAATTTTTAATGGATACCTTCCCATTGCGGTATTCGAGGTAATGATATTGTGGATAACTTAGCCAAAAAAGGAGCGTCAAAAGAAAATATTGATCTGGAAATTCCATATATAAAAGAGGAATTAACAAACTATATGTCATCAATTTACAAAGAAACTTGGCAAGTTCAGTGGGAATCTTCATCAAAAGGTAGACATTTATTTGATATACTGCCTGACGTTACAGAAACTGTAAATTTTCAAGGTCTTAACAGAAATGAGGAAGTAATAATCCATCAATTAAGACTAGGAAATGCAAATTAAATTGCTATTTATACATATGTAACCAACATGAAAATGATTTTTGTACATATTGTAATGTTTCAGAAACAATAGAACATTTCTTTCTTCAATGTAAGAAATACGAAAGAGAAAGGAGAACAATGCAAAGAAGACTTAAATTAGTTACGTTGGATTTAGTGAAATTTTTGGGAAGAGATGCGAATTTTAGAGTCATCTTGAATTATATTAAAACAACAAAAAGATTTGAATAGCTATTTTACTGCTCCATATTAGCATATTCTTACATTTCTAATAAGGAATAATTATAGTCAGGAGAGTATGTTATCCTCAATGTAAGGTTGTAGTTTGAACACCCAAAAGAGAGAAAAAGGGGTGTAATTTGTTGTTGCTTTTTTTCTCAATATTGCGGGATGAAGTGTAATAATTGATATATATTAAACAAAAGAAAAATATACATTGAACTGAAAAACTGCTTTCGCCACATATAGTCTTACAGTAAACCGGATACTGGGGCCAGTAAAACATTCTTATTGGTCAACGGTTGGAGAAGGCCTCCTTCGCGGCTGGCGATTAGTTGTGGGTGGCAAGGACAGCGGCCCATGCACCCCTTGTGAGTTGCACATAAGAGGCCAAAAGGGTCCACGCACCCCTTCTAGTTCACCAGTTACTCAGTTATTCGAGGAGCTGAGACTACTAGTGGCCACACAAACAAACTATCTTCTTTTTGTATCATTTATATTTGTATACATATATGCATAGTCCATGGGCATGCGTAGACCAATATAATTGTACCTTATTTAAGTGCAATAAATCAAAAAATATTTATAAAAAAAAAGGAATTCGACTCGTCATTATCCTCATTATTTTTGGTACGAAAGTTTGATTACAATAACGCACAATTAATGGTGATGGGAAACTAATTTTGCACTTCGCAGAGGCAGGTGAGCCAGTTCAAACCTGAAGACATTGGCCGGGAAAAGCAAACCCACCTCAACAATTTGGACAAGTACAACACAACGATGAGGCCAAATATGTAACATGGAACGTCAGTGGCGCAGATAATCTGTTAAGATTGAAGAGCGCCATCAGCTCCAACAACAACAACAACATTACACTTCAAAATTCCATTGCACTTTGGAAGTATTGCAGACATACCAGAGTAAACTTTGATGCTATTGCCACTGGTAATTAATTACCAGTGCAAGAGTTTCATATCTTGTAAGTAACATATCAAGGTCAAATAGTCAACTAATAAAATTAAAATTGTTTAAATAGTTTTACTGTACCATGGGAACCATATTTTTTTGGTTTTTTTTACAAGGGATGGTATTGTCATGGTACCATACTAGTACCATGATACGGTATTACCATGGTATTAGCATGGTACCATACCATGGTGTATTACCATGGTACAGTACCATGATACGGTATTACCACCGTTCCATACCATGATACGGTACAACCATAGTACAGTACCATGCCATGGCATGTTACTACCACGGTATTACTGACAGTGGTCTCCAGTACCATGTTTTTTTTCCATGGTCCAGTACCTTGGTAATGCCATAACTAATTTACCATGTTCCATTACCATACCATGATAATATCGTGGTACTACCATGGTATAACCATGGTACTTTTTTTTATAAGGGATTCCTCTTTTTCTTTTATGTCTCTTATGTCTATTTTCTCTTTTATGTCTCTTATTCCTCTTATGTCTCTTATTTCTCTTATGTCTCTTATGTATTATAAGTATTCTCTTTTTATGCCGTATTTGACCCCTGACTACAGAACTGCCGAAGTGAATAAGAAAAGAAAAATTTAGTATGGGTTTACCCAACATTATAATGAAAATAGTACACGTTCTTGAACATTATAATGAAAATAGTACACGTTCTTGAAAAAAACTCCTATACATTATCATCATAATAATCATCATCATCATCATCACCGTCATCTTTGTCATCCCATTATGCATCATCATTATTATCATCATTATCATCATCATCATCATCATCATCATAATTTCCATCATCTTCATCATCATCATACTTTTCCTCATTACATCGAAATAGACCTGTTCACAAATATATTACAATTTTTGTACATACTTTTAAAACAAAGGTTGTTCTTGACAACCTGAAAGCTTGTCAGAAGCTTGTCAGATATAGCAACAAGTAATGTATGCAAACTGGATTCCAAGTATTGTAGTTCATTCATTAATAACAGGTTAATGGAGTATCTCGTTACTAAGTCCCCAGGAAAGAAACATCCATAACTTTAAATAACTTTGTGAACCGGAGGAGTAGGAGGATGGTGGTGAATAGGATGGTGGAGAATACAGGGCCGTCGCCAGACCACATTGAATGGTCTGGCGACCATTGTTGGATTTTAAAATTTTTCCGAAATATTTTTTTTTTCTTTGACCAAGCCAAAAAAAAGGGTCATCACCTTTGATTTGCCAACAGCTTATAAAAATAACGAATAATGACGCTAGTGATGATGATGATGATGATGATGGTAGTGGAGGAGAGAAGGAAAAGAATGAGGATGCTGCTGAGCATAATGATGGTTAATAATACATGTTTCTTATTAAGCGCTTGTACAGAAAACTGATCAGAACGCTATTACAGCAGAAAAATAACATATATAATACTAACATAGAAAATAGTAACAGAAATAGTATTTATGGATATACAAAGAATTGAATGATATTTAAATATTCATTAACAGTGATACAATAGTCATCTGTTGAGAGTCAGAAAGATATTACCACCTCTCTGGTTCACAACTGGATATGAACTGGATTAATTATGACTCGTTGCTCCGAGCAGGAAAGTTGGGTTTTGAGTTTCTTGTTGAACGTGTCTTCTGTATCACATAGGTGGAGATGTTGTGGTAGAGCATTCCAGATAACCGGTCCCGCCTGTGAGAATAAGCGTTCGGCTCAAAAGCCCACGTCCATAGCCCTCGCTTTAATAGGCTTACTCTCTGTAACGAAGAACAATGAAAAAATGCTAGTTTCGTGCCCCTCCTCATACGAAACTGATTTTTTTACTTTGTATCCATGGTTACTTCTGTGAATCATATAGATCCGATAGCACTCATGTACGGTTTCCTGTCAGCGAGTAAAGTGAAACAAAAAATCCCCAACAATTAGAGCGTTAATCAGTCGAAAACATGATTGCAAGCCGACGAAACTGGAATTCCCCCGCAACAATGACCAGTGCACAAATAATCCATGTTAGCGAGTGCATTAGTGAATATGCACTGCACGAATGTTAAGGCACAATCTAGGATAATGAACGAGACTTGTCAATTTCATTATTCATCTCATTTTTACTTAAAGTAGAACTTTAATGATTTTAAATATTGGCTTAATACTTATTATTGCATATATGGCATAAATTAAACAAGGTTATCCAAATTCAACGCTTGGAAACATTTGAAGTAATGATTATTATCAATTATAAAACGGTAAAATACAGCCCCCGATATAGCAGCTGAAGAGCTCCTCGAACGCTGCTGAGATATGTGACGACACACCATGGACCAGTCCTGTCTAAGCAGACGATGTCCCATAACATCTTACACATTTTTCAGAGCCTATTTTGTCATCTCCTCTTCACTTATTTCTCTTCCTTCACTAGTGTCAGTCTTAATGTTAGTCTGTTGCCTCACTCTTAACTTCGTGTATGGTATTATTTTGATGAAAAATGCAGCGTTAAAAAAATAAAGGAATCAGTCACTTGTAAACAAAATAAGACGCCATTGTATTTTCAGCTGCTTGCACCGGGGCATGTTCGGCGTTTCAAGAGGGAACGAATACCCTCCTGCTATTATTCGGAGGGCTTTTCAATTTGAACGTGGGGTTTATTTCATTGATCATTGACCCTTCTCCTGTGTATTTACAATCAAACGCTTTTAGCTATCAGAATCAGTTTCACTTTCCCTTTATAATGGTGTGAAATAAGGTCCTGTTTAAATACACCAAACTCTTTATAATTTGATAAATAATTGCATTGCAATTACGTTCATTCATTATAGGACGTCGTCTGCTTAAGCAGGATCGATCCCGAGTGTGACGACATCAAAACATCGCTATATTTCTGGCGAATCCTCGGATATTCCAGATGCTGAGAAGAGCTTTTATTTGTGTTGTTTTTATAATCATCAGATTCGCAGTTGACATAAAACTTATACGATTGCCATATGTAAGCTTCCCAGTTTCTAGTGATACATTAATTGCCATATTTGTGATTTTCTTTGAATAGCTACTTTAACTGAGATACTGAGCTGCTTTTTGTTATAAATAAGCCTCACTGCTTGGAATCAAGTTTGCATAAATTACTTGTTGCTATGTCCAGCAAGCATCTGGCAAGCTTTAAGGTCGTCAAGAACAACCTTTGTCTGAAAGGTATGCATAACATTTGCATACATTACCGAAGCGGTCTATTACTAATCCATCTTCAAAAATATTACACTGACCGACCAAATACCCTCAAAATGAATAGACTCTTTAATTGTGAAAAAAATCAGAAATTCGTTCAAACATCTTTAAATTCTTCAGGAAAATAATGCTTCGTTTATTCTTCTTTATTTCTCATTCGAAATACATTACAATTTGCAGCATGACACCGACTGCCGGATATGCTGGTGCTATCATTCACCTTCTTTGGAATATTGTAGAATTATTTATATTGTCCATTGAATATGTATTAATTTTTCAAATAATTCATGCGTTCAATTACATGATCAATTTAATATAATATTAATTGTTTGTTTGTTTGTTTGTAGCAGCAGTTTTGGTAAATGAATTCATCTATGAATAGGATTTTTTCCCCGAACTTTTCAAACCATAGGCTTTTTTATTGAGTTATATAAACAACATTTTACAACTCAATGAAACTGATATGTATCTTACACTCAAATAAAACAATACGTTTACCTTTCTCTCATTTTCGTTTAAACAAACAAAGATCGAAGTTACTGTCATTTAGTAAATAAATTGTTATACAGACCCGAAGAAATATAACTCTCTTAAATAAATATACCTCTCATCCTCATAATATTGAATAATATTTATCTTCATACTAGCAAAAATCGGAATTTTATTATAATTGAGCTATTGTACAAACAGCTGTTACTTAATTAAGTTACCATGCAATTTAAAGCATTTCTCTTTTCTTCAAACCTCAAAATTATATTTTATTAACCTTTATTAAACTTCATCTGTACTTGAGAGCCTTCATTTATCCATCTTGCTGTTTCATTCCAGATTGATTTACTGATCTCACATTCATAAAAGGAATGTATGTCTTCCAACCCTCTTTGTTTTTTTTACAGAACGAACATTTTTCGTTACTGACTGTTTTCATCCTTTGTAGTTGCTTGTTCAAGAACAGAAACCTATTTAAACCAATATTTTCTTAAACCAATATCCGGAGTACTGAAATATCATCATGTGATATTTCTGCATTTTTGAATTATTAGGACTTTAATGTAAATAACGTTCCTATTTCGAGCATATTGAGGGTATACATTTTGTTATTTCCAAGAAGAGTTTTGCAGATGTATCTACATCCTTGTAGGTCATGTACTAGTATTATGAGAAAGCATTAACCCGTTGACTACTGAATTATCTCATTCCCACAGGGTTAATACAGGGGGCACCCGGTTCCCGTAGGCAATGGGTTAATGGATCTACTACATGTTTTTTACCTTTTTCAAAATACATTTTATATCCACACTCTATTGCTTATAATTAAGTTTCAAGCAGAATTTTTGTTCACTTTCTTCATGAGTCAAAAAATTCCCCTCATCATCAATCATGTCACTAATACATCTGATGCCTTTTTTTCATACCAAGATAAAAAAAATATAGATTTTTGCCAAATTTGGATACAGCAGCTATTTCTCCACAACGGATAAGTCAACCAAGTACTTTCTTCTGCTCGACTCAACAAAGACAAAACGTGAAATACATCTTTCCAAAATGGATTAGCAACTTCATGAGATAATGTCGAAAAATTATTCATCACCAAACCCAACTACGAATGGTTTTGATAAAAATGACCGCATTAAATGATTAACATCATCATATATACCTAAAACCATTCTTCGAATCCATATAAGCTTTTAGTGACATATTAAAAAAAAATCAACATCTTCTTCATATGTGCCAGCAACCTGTTTTCTACTAATTTTATCCGACTTATTCTTCCATATGAAATTAAAGAACTTAACTTTATACCATGGTTTCATTAACTTAACTGAAGGGGTTGGAATTGACATAAAGAAAATGATTAAAACTGTGGTAACAATAATGATTTAACCAGGCCCGTCGGAAGGAATTTTAAAGTGGTACGGTTTCAGTGGTGGTCTGGGGGTGAAACCCTCAGCGGGGTACGAGTGGGCAGAGCCCCTCTTGGGGGTGCAAGGGGGATTCGCCCCCTTGCACCCCCAAGAGGGGCTCTGCCAAATGGGGACGCATTTTGCCCGAATATCAACTTTTCATTTTCTAATCTTTTGCGAGCGAGTGAGCGTATAAGAAAATGTACAGAAGTTACATAATTATCTAGGAACCTCGCTGCCCAAATATGTGAATATTCTGGCACCTCACTTTGCTGCCCGAATATGAAGTGGCGGTTGCCCGAATATCGGACCTTTGAAAATCCTCGGGGGGGGGGGGGGGGCTGCAAGCGGGCAAAACAATTGCCCATTTTCTTCCTTCTTATTCTTTATTTCCTTTTTCCTTTCCATCTTTTCTTTCTATTTTTGTTTCCCTTTCCTTCCCATTTCTTTTTTTTTCTTCTCCTTTCTCTTTTCTCCTTTTTTCTTTCCTCTTCCCTCTCCCCTTTTCCCCTCCTTTTTCTTTGCCGAATTTGCCGACAGAAATTTTGAGCGTGGGGGAGGGGGTGTGACACCCCACCCCCTCCCTTTCCCCCTCTAGCGACGCCCCTTTGTCCAAATGATCGTCCAAATGATCATGTCGTTGGAACTGAAAGCAAATTTTTTAAAATTGAATGAAGAAGTGACGAAAATAGGCGGAAAATCTACATAGGCCTAACCTATAAATAGGAGGTTTCAAGGTCAGGTGGGGAGCTAAATTCATCACTTTCTTGAGGATATTATTTTTAAGAATTGCGATTAGAAGAAAAAAGTTTTGTGGCATATATGCTGTTCTTCGGCTTATGTGATAATGCGTTTCATAATAATGGGAAAAAAGGGCAAAGAAACTTCGATGTTCGTGTTCTTACATTAAGCTGGTGATAAGCCTACGATCAAGCCTATGATCATGACATTTATCACCTACCCACCTGCTCTCTTCTTTTATCTTCTCTTTTCTTCTCCCTTTTTTTTTGTTTTTTTGTTGTTGTTGTTTGTTTTAGCTGAAAAGTGGTACGGTCAATCCCGTACCAACCGTAGTGGCTCTGACAGGCCTGGATTTAACAACTGTAATTCTTCCAAGAACCGTAATGTGCCGTTTGATATGATCCAAGAAATCTGGCGTTTACTTTGTCAAAAATTGTATCATAATTATAATCAGGTATTCTGTCAATAACAACATGAAAGTCTGTACCAAGGTACCAAAAAAATTCATTATGCACAAAATTCACTTGTCTTCCTTCTAGTTGTATATCTTCATTATATTTTGAGGCACCCATCCAAATTGCTTTTGTTTTTTCATATTAATCTTCAGCCCACTACAATTACCGAATGAATCCAAAATATGTAGTACATTACGGAAACTAGCAGCTGTGCCATCTAGATACAATACAGGGCCGTCGCCAGACCACATTGAATGGTCTGGCGACCATTGTTGGATTTTAAAATTTTTCCGAAATATTTTTTTTTTCTTTGACCAAGCCAAAAAAAAGGGTCATCACCTTTGATTTGCCAACAGCTTATAAAAATAACGAATAATGACGCTAGTGATGATGATGATGATGGTAGTGGAGGAGAGAAGGAAAAGAATGAGGATGCTGCTGGTTAATAATACATGTTTCTTATTAAGCGCTTGTACAGAAAACTGATCAGAACGCTATTACAGCAGAAAAATAACATATATAATACTAACATAGAAAATAGTAACAGAAATAGTATTTATGGATATACAAAGAATTGAATGATATTTAAATATTCATTAACAGTGATACAATAGTCATCTGTTGAGAGTCAGAAAGATATTACCACCTCTCTGGTTCACTGGATATGAACTGGATTAATTATGACAGGAAAGTTGGGTTTTGAGTTTCTTGTTGAAAGTGTCTTCTGTATCACATAGGTGGAGATGTTGTGGTAGAGCATTCCAGATAACCGGTCCTGCCTATGAGAATAAGCGTTCGGCTCAAAAGCCCACGTCCATAGCCCTCGCTTTAATAGGCTTACTCTCTGTAACGAAGAACAATGAAAAAAATGCTAGTTTCGTGCCCCTCCTCATACGAAACTGATTTTTTTACTTTGTATCCATGGTTACTTCTGTGAATCATATAGATCCGATAGCACTCATGTACGGTTTCCTGTCAGCGAGTAAAGTGAAACAAAAAATCCCCAACAATTAGAGCGTTAATCAGTTGAAAACATGATTGCAAGCCGACGAAACTGGAATTCCCCCGCAACAATGACCAGTGCACAAATAATCCATGTCAGCGAGTGCATTAGTGAATATGCACTGCACGAATGTTAAGGCACAATCTAGGATAATGAACGAGACTTGTCAATTTCATTATTCATCTCATTTTTACTTAACTGAGATACTGAGCTGCTTTTTTTATAATTAAGCCTCACTGCTTGGAATCAAGTTTGCATAAATTACTTGTTGCTATGTCCAGCAAGCATCTGGCAAGCTTTAAGGTCGTCAAGAACAACCTTTGTCTGAAAGGTATGCATAGCATTTGCATACATTACCGAAGCGGTCTATTACTAAACCATCTTCAAAAAATATTACACTGACCGACCAAATACCCTCAAAATGAATAGACTCTTTAATTGTGAAAAAAATCAGAAATTCGTTCAAACATCTTTAAATTCTTCAGGAAAATAATGCTTCGTTTATTCTTCTTTATTTCTCATTCGAAATACATTACAATTTGCAGCATGACAGCGACTGCCGGATATGATGGTGCTATCATTCATCTTCTTTGGAATATTGTATATTATTTATATTGTCCATTGAATATGTATTAATTTTTCAAATAATTCATGCATTCAATTACATGATCAATTTAATATAATATTAATTGTTTGTTTGTTTGTTTGTAGCTGCAGTTTTGGTAAATGAATTCATCTTTGAATAGGATTTTTCCCCCGAACTTTTCAAACCATAGGCTTTTTTATTGAGTCATATAAACAACATTTTACAACTCAATGAAACTGATATGTATCTTAAACTCAAATAAAACAATACGTTTACATTTCTCTCATTTTCGTTTAAACAAACAAAGATCGAAGTTACTGTCATTTAGTAAATAAATTGTTATACAGACCCGAATAAATATATCTCTCTTAAATAAATATAGCTCTCATCCTCATAATATTGAATAATTTTTATCTTCATACTAGCAAAAATCGGAATTTTATTATAATTGAGCTTTTGTACAAACAGTTGTTACTTAATTAAGGTACCATGCAATTTAAAGCATTTCTCTTTTCTTCAAACCTCAAAATTATATTTTATTAACCTTTATTAAACTTCATCTGTACTTGAGAGCATGCATTTATCCATTTTGCTGTTTCATTCCAGATTGATTTACTGATCTCACATTCATAAAAGGAATGTATGTCTTCCAACCCTCTTTGTTTTTTTTTACAGAACGAACATTTTTCGTTACTGACTGTTTTCATTCTATGTAGTTGCTTGTTCAAGAACAGAAACCTATTTACTATCTTATACTGAAAATTTCTGAAACCAATATCCGGAGTACTGAAATATCATGAATTATTAGGACTTTAATCTAAATAACGTTCCCATTTCGAGCATATTGAGGGTATACATTTTGTTATTTCCAAGAAGAGTTTTGCGGGTGTATCTACATCCTTGTAGGTCGTGTACTAGTATTATGAGAAGGCATTAATGGATCTACTACATGTTTTTTACCTTTTTCAAAATACATTTTATATCCACACTCTATTGCTTATAATTAAGTTTCAAGCAGAATTTTTGTTCACATTCTTCATGAGTCAAAAAATTCCCCTCATCATCAATCATGTCACTGATACATCTGATGCCTTTTCCATACCAAGATAAAAAAATTAAGATTTTTGCCCAATTTGGATACAGCTATTTCTCCACAACGGATAAGTCAACCAATTACTTTCTTCTGCTCGACTCAACAAAGACAAAGCGTGAAATACATCTTTCCAAAATGGATTAGCAACTTCATGAGATAATGTCGAAAAATTATTCATCACCAAACCCAACTACGAATGGTTTTTGATAAAAATGACCGCATTAAATGATTAACATCATCATATATACCTAAAACCATTCTTCGAATCCATATAAGCTTTTAGTGACACATTAAAAAAAATCAACATCTGGCATTTTAAGAACCCCTTCTTCATATGTGCCAGCAACCTGTTTTCTACTAATTTTTTATAAAGAACTTAACTTTATATCATGGTTTTCATTAACTTAACTGAAGGGGTTGGAATTGACATAAAGAAAATGATTAAAACTGTGGTAACAATAATGATTTAACCAGGCCCGTCGGAAGGAATTTTAAAGTGGTACGGTTTCAGTGGTGGTCTGGGGGTGAAACCCTCAGCGGGGTACGAGTGGGCAGAGCCCCTCTTGGAGGTGCAAGGGGGTGAATCCCCTTGCACCCAGGGGCGTCGCTGGAACATCTTGAATGGGGGGGGGGGGGGGGGGGGGATGTGACAACCAAATTTGCCGACAAAAATGCTGCACCCTAATCCTTCCCCAAATAATAAAAGAAAGTCACAGACGTAGAGATCTTGATCATACAGGCCCATTTTCTCAAGATGGGGACTGACGCCTCTTGCCCGAATAATAACTCTTCAATATGAAAAGTTTTGCGAGCGAGCTAAGCGTGCGAGCAATTTCTTTTTTTCGTAGAGAAAATGTACAGAAGTTATATACAAAAGTTACATAGTTATCTCGGAACCTTGGTGCCCAAATATGTGGATATTCTTTCTCCTCGCTGCCCGAATATGAAGTGGTGGTTGTCCGAATATCGGAACTTTGAAAATCCTGGAGGAGGGGGGCTGCAGCCTATTGCCAAATGGGGACGCATTTTGCCCGAATATCAACTTTCATTTTCTAATCTTTTGCGAGCGAGTGAGCGTATAAGAAAATGTACAGAAGTTACATAATTATCTAGGAACCTCGCTGCCCAAATATGTGAATATTCTGGCACCTCACTTTGCTGCCCGAATATGAAGTGGTGGTTGCCCGAATATCGGACCTTTGAAAATCCTCGGGGGGGGGGGGGGGCTGCAAGCGAGCAAAACAATTGCCCATTTTCTTCCTTCTTATTCTTTATTTCCTTTTTCCTTTCCATCTTTTCTTTCTATTTTTGTTTCCCTTTCCTTCCCATTTCTTTTTTTTCTTCTCCTTTCTCTTTTCTCCTTTTTTTCTTTCCTCTTCCCTCTCCCCTTTTCCCTCCTTTTTCTTTGCCGAATTTGCCGACAGAAATTTTGAGCGTGGGGGAGGGGGTGGGGTGTCACCCCTCTAGCGACGCCCCTTTGTCCAAATGATCGTGTCCCATAGGCCTTCGTTGGAACTGAAAGCAAATTTTTTAAAATTGAATGAAGAAGTGACGAAAATAGGCGGAAAATCTACATAGGCCTAACCTATAAATAGGAGGTTTCAAGGTCAGGTGGGGAGCTAAATTCATCACTTTCTTGAGGATATTATTTTTAAGAATTGCGATTAGAAGAAAAAAGTTTTGTGGCATATATGCTGTTCTTCGGCTTATGTGATAATGCGTTTCATAATAATGGGAAAAAAGGGCAAAGAAACTTCGATGTTCGTGTTCTTACATTAAGCTGGTGATAAGCCTACGATCAGCCTATGATCATGACATTTATCACCTACCCACCTTCTCTCTTCTTTTTCTTTCTCTTTTCTTCTCCCTCTTTTTTTTTTTTTTTTTTTTTTGTTGTTGTTTGTTTTAGCTGAAAAGTGGTACGGTCAATCCCGTACCAACCGTAGTGGCTCTGACAGGCCTGGATTTAACAACTGTAATTCTTCCAAGAACCGTAATGTGCCGTTTGATATGATCCAAGAAATCTGGCGTTTACTTTGTCAAAAATTGTATCATAATTATAATCAGGTATTCTGTCAATAACAACATGAAAGTCTGTACCAAGGTACCAAAAAAATTCATTATGCACAAAATTCACTTGTCTTCCTTCTAGTTGTATATCTTCATTATATTTTGAGGCACCCATCCAAATTGCTTTTGTTTTTTCATATTAATCTTCAGCCCACTACAATTACCGAATGAATCCAAAATATGTAGTACATTACGGAAACTAGCAGCTGTGCCATCTAGATACAATACTGTGTCATCTGCATGTAACAAGTAAAGCGAAAGTGGGTCACCATGCCTCCCTCCCCTTTCTGTGCGAAATCTAGATGTTATTTGTCCATTAACCATAACACTAGAATAGGCATGTTGACAATCGACGCCATGCAGTGGCGTATCTAGGTATGCTGGCGCCCGGGGCAAACTATCAAATCTACGCCCCCCCCCCCCACCACCATGCCCAAACTCAAATTAATGAGCGTTTTTTATTTAGAAATGATGGTGAAAATTTGATGCACATAATCCGGGGTTGTTAGCCCAAAATTGAGTTATTGTATAAGCGAAGGAGCAACGCGAGCGAGCGGCAGATTTTTTTTTTTTCCTTTTCACCCCTCAAATTTCTTATGTATTTTACCTCTACAACGAAAAATCCAAGGGAATACAGCGACCTAGCAATAGATTTTTTTGAAATTTTGAACAATCCTATTTTGGGCGCGCAAAATATAATTGTGGAAATTAGTAAGGCAATTGCAAGGCAAATTTATGGTAAATTTATGATTTGCCTTGCAATTGCCTTACAAAATTCAATCGCAAATTGAATGTTCCATACTTAAGTGCTTTATATGCACTTTACATTCTCTGGGGACGCAAAATTTAACAAGCTCCTGCCTTATGCGGGGGGGGGGGCAAAGCAACTAGAGTAAATTAATTGTTAACACTTTAAAAACGCCTTTTGGGGCGAAATAGGTAGATCTTGAACATAATTATTATGCGAGGGATCAAAGAGACCGAGCTTTAGAAAATTTTCGCATTTCAAGCCCTATAAAACACAATTTCTTACGCATTTTGTCCTTGACTGGGGCGTAAATAACCCTGAAAGACCATAAAATTTGTTGTATTTCTCCCCTATTTCTTTCTCTCTTTTGCGTTTTTTGCGCCTCCCTTCAAGTGCCACCAGGCCCCCTCTGCCCCCCCCCCCCCCCCGTAGATACGCTACTGTACTCATGTTTTCTAAATTCCTTAACAGTAGTTCCAACTCACAGCTCGGAGCAAGAGAGATATCCATTCCAAAGAGAATCCCTTTAGTCCAGTAGAAGTTTTTGAGACCTGGAAAAGTTGTTAAGTACAAGGTTTTTTTTGTTGATTCGTATTCTAGATGGGTATTGAAGTAAATTCAGCTTGGTTGCCACCTTGGCAACCTTGAGCAATTTTTTTTATTAGCCTAATTAGCATAATCATCTAATTAGCATATACGCAATATATAATATGTTGCTAATCTTAACCCAGAAAGCCTGAAAATATAAATAATACAACTTTTCTAGGGTTTCTATGACGAGGAATTCATTTATGACATCCGTTTTCATTTTTAAGTAATGTAATTGTCATAAATAGCATAATTAGCATAATTAGCTAATTAGCGTATGTACAAATATGGACTTCTTTGCCATTGTTTATCCAGGAAGCCTGAAAACAAAAATAATACAACTTTTCTAGGGTTTTCTATGACGAGGAATTCATTTATGACACCAGTTTTTATTTTTAAGTAATGCAATTGTCATAAATAGCATAATTAGCATAATTAGCTTATTAGCATATGTGCAATATATGGACTTCTTCGTCCATATATTGTTTATCCAGAAAACCTGAAAACATAAATAATTCAAATTTTTCTAGGGTTTCTATGACGAGGAATTCATTAATGACGCCATTTTTTTATTTTTAAGTAATGCAATTGTCGTAAATAGCATAATGAGCTAATTCATATGTGCAATATATGGACGACACCAGTTTTTATTATTAAGTAATGCAATTGTCGTAAATGGCATTATTAGCATATGTGCAATATGTAAACTTCTTTGTCATTATCTAGAAAGCCTAAAAATGGTGCAATGCAACATTTTAAAACAGTTTTTAAAGACAACAAATTAGTTTATGAGAAGATGTTCCATGTAAATATCGTATAATTAGCCTAATTATCATACAGGTTGTAATAAATGAATTTTTATATTTCCATTTATTGATATAGTTAATCCAGAAAATTCTGGGATGACAGGTTTAATGTGTTTACATTTTTATAATGACCAATATTTACCTCAGAGGGCAACCATGTTCAATGTGGCAAAGGATTGTAACTTTGTAAATTCATTCCCTACGCATATGAGTAGAAGCACTATACCTTAGACTGCCATGTACTATGCCCAGACAATACATGTATACAACAAATTCTCTTAATTCTGTCCCAAACACCTATAAACTCAAAGTCGACCCAAACATTTTCTTTATATATTTAATAACTTACTGGTCTCTGTCATGACTGTTCATTCTCTTATCACTGGTACAGTGGGAAATTACAAATGAATACCTACGTATTCTGTCCTGTCAGAGAGAAATTCAAGAGGCCACTAGGCAATTGCCTGATTAATATGCTAATTATGCTAATAAGGGTAATTAGCGCATTTGATACCATAGATCAGTCTTGCTTTTTTATTGGAAACGCTAAAGATCTGATTTGACATTGATGATGCTCTCAGATGGAGTGAGTCATATTTGGCAGATAGACATCAAAAGATCAAGATTGATGATGCTGTCTCTGATTCTTTTCTAGAGCCCTTCGGGGTCCCACAAGGTTCTCGGTTGGGCCCTCTGTTATTTACTCTGTACACAGGTAATCTCTTTACCAAGGTCCACAATTAGTTCATGGAATATAATGCCACTGCTACGCCGATGACAGACAGATTTACTTGCTTAAGAGCAAAGCGTCTCGCTCATAGAAGTATGTGTCAGTTATATACGTGAATGGATGCTGCAAAACAAACTCATGCTAAATGACAGTAAAACTGAATTGTTGCTCGTTGGCACATCTAAACGGGTATCCAAACTTAATTTCGATTGGATATTTGTTGGAAGTTCTGTCATTAAACCATCCATGAATGCTAGATATCTGGTAGTGCATTTTGACAGTCATTTGAATATGGAAGCACACATGACCAATGTATGTATATCATCATATTGCATTTTATATAATATCAGACATATTAGAAAATATATTGATCAGGATAGTATGAAAACAACTGCTCATGCATGCATCACTAGTAAGTTAGATCATTGTAATGGGTTATTGTATGGACTCCCTGACTCTCAAATAGGACGACTGCAGCGGGTCCAAAACCTTTGTGCAAGACTAATTTGTGGATACTCAAAATTCTCAAGGATCACCCCTGTTTTGAGAGATCTGCACTGGCTACCAGTGCGACAAGGAATATCTTTTAAAGTCATGTTGTCTATAAAGCTCTAATTGGTCAAGCCCCTAAATATATTGTAGATCTGTTACAACTCAAAGCTTGCAAACATACCCTCACCCTGCACAGTTCTTGAGATACTTTAATACTGCCAACCCCATCATATAAAACAAAAATAACCTTTGTCTGCACAGCCCCCAAATTGTGGAACAACTTACCATTAGAAATCAGGAAATCCCCAACTGTAAATACTTTCAGATAAAAATTAAAAACATATCTTTTCATTTAATTACTCCTCTTAGTTATAAGTACATCAGCAGCTCTTGCAGCACAGTATAATATACTGGGCGTTACAAAAAAAGGAAAACCAACTTTGAAAATTATACGAGTGGACTAAATATTTACCGGAGTTTAATTTCATATCATATGAAAGAGTAATTAATTTGCTTTCCAATGGTAACTTGTTTAGGTTTCCACAGTCAAGCATCAGTGAACACCATTGTCTTCAAAATTCTGTGCAAAATTCCAGTTGGTTCACTTTCTTGTAAAACGCAATAGGCATGGTTTGGGTTGAATGGCTTTGTCAACTAGCTTGGTAGCTCTTTATCTGTTTATGGCCATCCGTTAGTAAGCAAATCTCATAATGATTAATTTTACGCCTTAACAAAGGGTCTTATGAACTTCGCAAAGCACGGAACGAGTTGTTAGTCATAACCTTATGACCAAGAGGAAGCGAGATCTTCCGAGAACACAGAAAACGTCTTCTTTTGTCTTGAGTGCTGCAGGGGTCTCCGTCAATTTTCAACTAAAGTTGAATTTTTTGAAAATCAGCAAAGTGAAATCTTCAACCACACGCATGAGTTTTTGATTTTCCTTATTTATACTCTTTGTTTTTGATTTGCAATTCTTAGTTATATTGCAATCCTTTTGGTTCGCACTGGTTTTTTGGCATGCACCCTTGTTAAAATTCACCGAGACCGTCTTCTTTGCAAAATAATTTCTATCTGAAAAGGGTTTTATAAAGCAAAAATCCTGAATCACGTGTGAATTAACACAAATTTGAAAAAGAAAAATATGCACAATGGGGATTGGAGCAACCAGGCCATTTCACAAAAGGCATCTCCTTAACATCATGCCTATTGTGTTTTACAAGAAAGTGAACCAACTAGATTTTTGCACAAAATGTTGAAGACAATGGTGTTCAATGACCCTGGAAACCTCAACAACTTACCATTGGAAATATGAATTACTCTTTCATATGGTATGGATTTCATTGTTGGTAAACATATAGTTCATTTACAGGAATTGTGGAAAGTTGGGTTTCCTTTTTTTGAAACGCCCAGTATATACATAAATTTCTGTACTTTATGAATTATTATTATTATCATATTATTATTGTTGCATATATGCTAATTATGCTAATTACGTCAATTGCATTACTTCGAAATGAAAAAAAAATGGTGTTATAAATAAATTCCTCATCATAGAAAACCCTAGAAAAGTTGTATTATTCATGTTTTGGACTTCTGGATAAACAATGGCAAAGAGTTCCAAATATTGTACACATGCTAATTAGCTCATTATGCTGATTATGCTAATTACGTCAATTGTGTTACTTAAAATTAAAAACTGGTTACATAAATGAATTCCTCGTCACAGAAAACCGTAGAAAAGTTGTATTATTTATGTTTTCAGGCTTTCTGGATAAACAATGACAAAGAATTCCATATATTGCGCATATGCTAATTAGCTCATTATTAGCTCATTATGCTTATTATGCTAATTACGTCAATAAAATTGCGTTACTTGAAATTAAAAACTGGTGTCATAAATGAATTCCTCGTCACAGAAAACCCTAGAAAAGTTGTATTATTTATGTTTTCAGGCTTTCTGGATAAACAATGGCAAAGAGTTCCATATATTGTACATATGCTAATTAGCTCATTATGCTTATGCTAATTACGTCAATTGTGTTACTTGAAATTAAAAACTGGTTACATAAATGAATTCCTCGTCACAGAAAACCGTAGAAAAGTTGTATTATTTATGTTTTCAGGCTTTCTGGATAAACAATGACAAAGAATTCCATATATTGCACATATGCTAATTAGCTCATTATGCTAATTATGCTATTTATATCAATTGCATTACTTAAAAATAAAAATTGATGTCATAAATGAATTCCTCGTCATAAAAACCCCTAGAAAAGTTGTATTATTCATGTTTTCAGCCTTTCTGGATTAAAATTAGCAACATATTACTTATTGCACATATGCTAATTAGATGATTATGCTAATTAGGCTAATTAAAAAAATTGCTCAAGGTTGCCAAGGTGGCAACCAAGCTGAATTTACTTCAATACCCATCTAGAACACAAATCAACAAAAAAACCTTGTACTTAACAACTTTTCCAGGTCATGTACATGGTATATGGTACCGTCTACTGGACTACTTCCTGTCGGCTGGTCGATACATCAAGGCCAAGAATAGGGCATCGTCAACCTACTCGGGACTTTCCGAGATCGCGATGAAGGACTGTAGAGTAGGTTGAGACGGTCGTTTCGGGAAATTCGTTAGTCCTCGGAACCTTCGTTTAAATCATGGGCCAGTCATAAGTCAACCATTTGATGAGGATAACGATAAGATAAGTCCATGTAGAAAATTGATTGGATCCGGGAAAATCGGCGATGAGGGCACATTAGCATAAATCGGGGAAGCACCATACAGTTCTACATTATGTACGCAGACCGAATGTGGGTTATTTTTGTTATCTTATTTACAAGAATAATTTTAAAAATCGAACAAAAACATTTTCATCATATTATGTGCCAAATGGAATTAACTTTATTTCTCATTTCACATTTCAATTAACATATGTTGAGCGTAATTCCAGAATTTCTTAATTACTTGCATGATGACTACTTTCATTCGTGAGAAAATGGTTAATAGTATACAGGCGTACGGGCACAATTTTTTTTTCTTCATATTCCCCTGTGGGTGGGGGCTGTCTCTGAAGTTTGTTTTTCGAATATGATGAAGCAAGAAGCTAGCTAGGTCACTTAGACTTTATTATAGTGACAGTTTTATTTGACAACACAGCACACTAGGGAAGATATATAAAATGACCACCTCACCTCGCTGCAGCCTCTAGCCCCCAACCCTATCCACCCATGCCGTATTTATATAACTACTAGTAGTAGTAGTAGTAGACTAGAAGTAGTAGTAGTAGTAGTAGTAGTAGTAGTAGTAGTAGAAGTAGTAGTAGACTGTAGTTGTATAGTAGTAGTAGAAGTATACTGAACTACAAAAGAAACGTTGCACATGTATGTGTTTGAAACTGTTTTATTTACAATGCAACATATTCTTTATTCAAGAGTGAAAACTGAGAAAATGTTTTGCTTTGTTTTGATTGTTTTGATTAACAAGTACAGATGTGCAATAACGACTCTCGTCGTTGATAGCGCCAGTTCTGACGTTGTTGGGCCCACAGGAGACGTTCCCGACGATGTCGAACGGTGCGGATAGGGCCCGAGCAGGCCGCCGACAAAACAAGTTGAAGCTTCTCAGCCGACGACGAACAGTTGCTGCAGAAATTGGTCTGTTGTGTGTGCCAATAGTCTGTAGAGCCGATTCTGTTGCTCTGCGGAAGCGATCCTGCAAGTGGTCCGGTGAAGATGGCGATCTTGACGTGCTGTTGTCGCCCTGGGACGACCACTGCGCAAAATTTGAAAAGTGCGACGTTTCTTTTGTAGTTCAGTATATTATTAATACATGTATTAGTATTAGTATTAGTAGTAGTCGTAGTAGTAGTCGTAGTACCAGTACTAGTAAATGTAGTAGTAGTACCAGTAGTAGTACTAGTAGTAGTAATATTAGTATAAGAAGTAGTAGTAGTAGCAGTGGTAGTAGTAGTAGAAGTAATATAATAGTAGTAGACAATAGAAGTAGTAGTATGGTAGTAGTGGTAATAGTAGTAGTAGTAGTAGTAGTAGTCGACTAGTAGTAATGATCCAGTACAATAAGGAAGTATATTTTTATAGCACTTAGTACAAAGGTATCAAGAACTTTACACGATTAGCATAATAAGTTGTCAAGAATCTTCGAAAATCTTATAATGTTTACAGTAATAACATTGGTATTAACCATAATACATGATATTTACACATCTTAAACTCGTAAACTCCATTTACAAAGCATGTACAAAACAGTATATATGTATAATGAAGCATACAAACACTATGAGATTACATTACGATAATGAAGCTTATATTTTTACATTTAAGAGTGCAAAATGAAAATGAACAATTAAATGGAATGTCTTCAAGGCATGATTAAATACATCAGATGAAGGGACATCCCGCACATGTACAGTGGTTGTCTTCCATGAGGCCCTGTTTGATAACAAATATAAACTCATTACAGTAACAAAACAAAATATAGAACACAATTAAGTATATATATACATATTATCTGGTATTCTCGTAATAAATGCAATTTTACAACAACGTATTCGTGCATATTTCTAAAATCTTTGATATATCTTTGATATAAACAAATGAATATATATATATACATTCACCTGAAGAGATTAAATCGAAAGCGCTTGTGAATTTTTATAAAAAACATGCTTCTTGTGTGTGTATTCTATATGATGTTGTGAACTTTATTTTTCTACATATTTTAACACTGCACTTTGTCGGAACTTTGTTCCTGTAAACACTTTACGATATATTTTACAAGTGCAAGGCACAACGAAATATGGATCCAAACACACACACTGCATGGAGAGCCATCTATTCTTTACTAGCTGATATTGGTGTGAACATTCAACAAGTCAGTGGAAAACTAGCCTCGTTACAAAATCCAAGCATATCCACGGAACAGCTCAAGAAGGAATGGGAAAGTCTTAACACCAAGGTTGCAGATGAGATTGGTAAAGCTCCAAGACAAAACAGAGTTAACCCCAATCCAGCCGCTTACATTCCGGAGTGGGATGATATGCTTCAAGCCAGGAGTAAAGCCTTTTGGTGCATTACACGCAATGAAGGACTCAGCAGCCTTTACTTCCAATGGGCTGATATGACGCCGGCAATGCTACCGCGGAAGTTCAAGAAACCATTTATGTATAATGGATCAAAAGAGGAAAACTCCGTGTATCAGGCACAGGCAACCAGAAATATGGTGACAGATGAACTAAACGCAATCGACATTGCTATGGAGGAGAACCTAAACGACATTCGATACAGTGACATAAAGGAAATGCTGATTGAAATGTGGACTGAGGAAACCTCTCACAACCAAGACCATCTACTTATGAAATGGAATCAAAAGAGAGAATGGTGGACCAAATCAATTCGCCCTATCAATGACCCGGAAGGGAGACATGGCAAGAACGCGAGACACCGGCAAGAAATGACAGAGGACAATATGTCACAATTCGTCCGACAACCATGGCAACAGGAACTACGATCGTCCCCACAACTTAAAATGAACAATGATCGCCGCCAAAGTGGAAGGGCGTATAAACCGAATGTAAGCCATCGCTTCCACCAGACCACCGACACCTATCAAAATTGGAACCCCCATGCCAGCAACTTCCATAGGGCCAACAACTACGACCGCCGCAACGACAACTCTTCTACCAAGCAACGAGTCGATGATAGGTTTGCAGATGGAGGGAGACAACAACCGTCATCGTCCACAGGCCGACGCCAAAGCTATAGACGTGGTGGGCATCGCCATTTCCAAGAAGACAGAAACCGCTACCAACATCGCAACGCATCCGCTGCCCAGCAACCAGCTGATGGCAGGTATAGCAGTTATGCGGATGCAGTAAGGCAACAGCCATCATCTTCCACGGGCTGGCGTCAAAACTCCAAGAAACGTGATGGACATCGCCATTTTCAAGAGGGTCGAAACCCATACCATAATCCCCCAAAACATCCCATTAAGTAACCGTTTCGATAGTTTATATATTGATAATGATAAAGATCATCTGCCTACATGTACTATTAACAACAGATATGAAGAACCCCAACCCAACCCTCCTAATACTGACTGTGAAACTAAAAAAGTACCTGATCTAAAAGTAGAACCTAAGGTAATCAATATATCGAATGTTGATTTAAATGATGGAGAGATAGCACTGTTAATGAAAGGTCCGAAATTTACTCCAACTCCAACTAGAAATGTTAATGACCTTAAACAAGATGTATATAGTTTTTGTCGTAAACTCAGATTGAAGGAATATTTCAGTAAAGAAGAAAGTGATTGTGATAATACGGATTTTTCAGCTAGAAATGAAAGCATTGTAAAGAATAAGAGTAAATTTCTTCCTCAGCCCAATAGGAATCGTACATTGGATAATTACATTGATTTTTTAAAAAGAGCAGTAGAGTTTGAAAACCGTACAAAAACCAAACAGAAATGTAATATATCTAAACAAGAATGGAAAAGCCTTCAGAGTCTGAAAGACAAACCTGGCATAATATTAAAACAGGCTGACAAGGGAGGTGCTTTTGTAATAATGAATGAAGATTTTTATATTTCAAAAATGAAGGACCAACTACAAGACCAATCAACATATTTGAAACTAGACGAGAATATAGATACCAAAATTATGAACAAGATGAAGAAATTGATAAACAAATACGAACACTGCTTAACTAAAGATGAGGTAGACTTTCTGACTAATTTCGAATTTAGAAGTAGTAACCTGTACGGATTACCAAAAGTACATCAGTGCAAAGATATACAGGATGAAATAAAAAGTATTCATTCTCCTTATATTCAATGTAAAATGCCGGATAAACTTAAAATGAGACCAATCATCGCCGGCCCAATATGTCCTACACATAGACTAAGTAATTTCATAGATATCATATTGAAATCCCTTACAAAGTATGTTCCAAGCTTTGTTAGGGACGATTTAGACTTTCTGAACCACCTACCTGAATCAGTAGATGAAAACTCAATCCTTGTCACATATGACGTGAATAGTCTTTATACCAATATTCCTCACGACGCAGGAATAGAAGGCATAACTTTTTGGTTAGAAAAACATAGGGATGTTATTGATTCACGTTTTTCTAAGGAGTTCATAATCGATGCTGTAAAATTTATTCTGACTAATAATTCTTTTTGCTTTGATAATGAATTTTATTTACAAATTAGAGGAACAGCCATGGGAACCAAAATGGCCCCTACATATGCCACATTATTCATGGGCTATCTGGAAATGAAACTATACGCTCAAGTCGAACAGACCTTCAACACTAGAGTTACATCCTATCTAAAGGAAAATTGGCTTAGATATCTTAATGACTGTTTCATTATTTGGAAGGCAGATTTTGGAGATATAACCAATTCAACGATATCCTTCAACAGCTTCACCCGAGTATCACTTTTAAGTTTGAAACTAGTAATGAGAAAATAGCGTTTCTTGACATAGTGGTTATAAACAATTTGAACAAAATTAAAACAGATATATTCTATAAGATTACAGACACACACCAGTACTTACACTTTAAATCTTGTCACCCAAGACACTGTAAAACAAATGTTCCTTACAATTTAGCAAGACGTATTTGCACAATAGTATCAGATATCGATATTCGTAAGAAACGATTATTAGAATTAAAACACATGTTAAAAGCCAGAGAATATCCTGAGGAAATCATCCAGAATGGGATTGTGAAAGCTGAAAAGTTGTCTCTCGAAGAACTAAGATCATGTAAGCAAAAAATGAAAATACTGAATCTATATCTTTTATTCACACGCATAATCCTAATAATCCCAGTATCTCCAAACTGATAAAAGACACAATTACCGTCCTGTCAAATGACAGAGAATTAAAGCAAAAGTTTAAAGCAGTGCATTTGATATCCAGTAAACGCCAAAGCCCGAATCTAAAACGATTGTTAACCCGAGCAGCCCCTAAAGCACAACTCGATATAAAAAAATGGTGTTAAAAAATGTACCGACAAAAGATGCAAAACTTGCCCGTATATGAAAGAAACTAATCATATCATCTTCAAACACAAAAGTGAAACTTTTCAAATACATTTTCCATTTACATGCACTACAAAGAATCTCATATATTGTTTAATTTGCCATGGCTGTGGGGAACAATATAACAGGGGACACACTCCGACACAGACTCACTGTGCATAGGCAACAAATACGCCATAAAGAATATCGACAACTTAAAGTGAGCGCTCACATCGATTGTTGTGCGGGCTCAAAGGAACCAAATTTCGATATAATACCCTTTTACAAAATGAAAGAAGACAACAAAATTAAAAGATGTCTGAAAGAGAAACACTTCATTTCAAAATTTATGCCTTCTCTGAATGCTTTGTAGGAAAACTGCTTCTCCTACTACTCCTTCTCACCCACATCCACATTTACCATTATCCCCCGAAACTCCAAACAACAACCCCCCCCCCCCCATCCTACTCTGTCTCTTTGTGTACAAGTATTTCAATATATCTCTCTCCCTCTCCTTAAGACACTGCATCCTCGACACCTGTCAATATATTAGTTTATTCCATTTTCTTTCTCTACTCTGACTCCCATTTTTATTTGCCTTTCCCACGGTCACAGATTAATAAGAATTGTTATATAACTTTATGATTTGTTGAGTTGTACAGATTAAGACTTCCAAAGAAACTGGCAACAAAGAACTTCCTACTTGCATCATTTAATATGAGATTAGAACTAAGATTCAATACGTCGTAAAACAGATACAGGACAATGTTTCAAACTTGTCCTAAGAATATCATTGTACCATACTTGTAACAAAACTATTCCTTAAAGCCTACATTTCATTATGTGTTTTACAAATACCCATCCTCGCTTACTATTATCATGTGTAGGCCTCGTGAATCATTATACGATGATCTTTGTGTGACTTTACAAAGGTTTGGATTGTACGGATTATAGGATTCTCTGAGAATCCTAACATTTTAGAGTTCTCACCGTACAACGCTTAGTCTAAGATTTAAACAAGAGTGCGACTTATTAAGCCGTCAAAAGAACTACTGGACAATACCACACACATTGACCATTTGCATATTACTGTACTACGTGTATATAAAAGCATGTCAAAACTATCAATGGCTCATTCACCTGAAGAGATTAAATCGAAAGCGCTTGTGAATTTTTATAAAAAACATGCTTCTTGTGTGTGTATTCTATATGATGTTGTGAACTTTATTTTTTTACATATATATATATATGTACAATTGTAGGGAAATAACATATACAACAGCTTTGGAAACTCTCGTGGAAATAAATAAATACAATACAATACAATGTGAAAGGAAATGAGAGAATAATGGTTGCGTAACTTAAATCAAAGTTCCCCAGAGCTGTCCTCCCTTTTTGAATTTTTTGCAAAGGTTGAAACAATGTCTCCGCTGGGGGTCGTTGGCTTAGAACGCCAATGCCTTAACCACGTACTAGACCACGGAGACGGGTCAGTGGTTTCGGCGACACCAAATTTGACCAACAGATTGGCAAATCTTCAACCTTATTAATTAATTACTTTGTCGGGGTAGGTGAGTTTTGAACAAAGACAAGCCGCATGCCTCAGCTGGATCCAAGCGAAAGCTTTGACGATACATGTATATACATTAGAATAATATTATTATAAACAATTGTAAGGAACTAACATATACAACACCTTTGGCAACTCTCGTGGAAATAATAATAATAATAATAATGAAATGAAATGAGAGAATAATGGTTGTGTAGCTTAAATCAAAGTTTCCCAGAGCTGTCCTCCCATTTTGAAATTTTTGCAAAGCTTGACAAAAATGTCTCCGGCGGGAATCGAATCCGGGTCGTTGGCATAGAACGCCAATGTCTGATATCTATAAAGTGTACATTTTCACCAATAGTGGTTGTCTTCCATGAGAGCCTGTTTTGAAACAAACAAATATATTAAGCAACGATATAAACTCATTACAGTAGCAAAACAAAATGAAAAGAAAATAATGAAATATATATATATATATATATATATACATATTATCTGGTATCCTCGTAATAAATGCAATTTTACAACAACGTATTCGTGCATATTTCTAAAATCGACTATGTATGTGTGTGTATAAGATAATTGGTCTTTAAAGGGGTACCCCGGCCTGAAAATAATATTAATTGAATGAATAGAGTAAAATTAAACAAGCAAAACACTGAAAATTTCATCGAAATCCGATTAAAAATTACGAAGTTATTGAATTTTTAAGTTTTGCATTATTTTGGGAAACAGTTCTATGCATGTCATCATGAATATGTAATGAGTGAGCTGATGATGTCATGTCCCCACTTTCCCTTTTTAACTATATTATATGAAATCTTCATTATTTCATTTTTTCATACATGTCTATAAAAAATATCTCCCTTGTAACAAAATAAGTTACAGCAATGATGAACTTACACATTAAATAAGGAGTCAGTCCTTTTAGTTATAGGCTTGGAGCAGAAAATTTGAATAATTGAAATTTCATATAATAAAATACAAAAGAAAAAGTGGGGACGTGACATCATCAGCTCACTCACTGCATATTCATGATGACGTGCATATAACGTTTTACCAAAATAATGCAAAGCTTAAAAATTCCATGACTTCATTATTTTTCATCCGATTTCGATGAAATTTTCAGTGATTTGTTTGTTTAATTTTACTCTGTTTATTCAATTCATATTAATTTCAGGCCGGAGTACTCCTTTAATTCAGACGAATTGCTTTTGACACCCCCTCAAAAATGTAATAATATTTGAGAGTTCACAAATGATTATTGCAAGGCAGTATTGCTATTCAAACAATTGATGAAACAATTGCTGTAACGATCTTCCGACTACAATCCTCCGGATAACTACTGTTGCGGGACTATTGCCGTGTTCGCGTTCAAACATGAAATTGACATGGTCAGTGGAATCAAATGCAGAGCTGTAGTCAAGTAAAACCACTTTTGGCTCATGACCGTAATTTGTCGACAGCTTGTAGAAAACAAAGGTAATAGGAGTATAGTAATGTGATATGTAAAGGATTTTAGACAACATTTTATGACAGAAAGCAATGGGGGGGGGGGGGGTTCCTAATCAGTTTTAGACTGAGAGGGAGCAAGAGTAACAGAGAGAGGAGTTTTTTAAATAGAAAAGAATATGCATGTAAATGTAACTACATGTATATGAACATACATTGGTGAGACGATACCGTTTGCTACTCGTTGGGGATTAAGTCATTGGTCCTTAAATTGATGGTAAGATTTTTTACTAATTCATCCCAGAAATACACTTGTCCTCTCAAGTCACCAGTCCAATGTAGATAGGGTCTGCCATCACTGAGATACAACCTCGCCAGGAAAGGTATCTCACCATCTGGAATGTCTTCGAGAAAGACCACGACTACAAATTCGGTCTGAGTATCACTTACGTGGTCCATGGCAATGCGCAACTTGAGCATGAACCACCGATCGCTAACGGCGGCTCTGCTGAGCAGTATCATAGTCTTGTAACTCCTGGTCACCACGTAATCGACAGAATCCAAGTAATGCATACCCAGCACGAGATCTTCGTCGCCGAAGATGTTCCTCTGAAACTGCGGAAGGTGTTCTTCAAGAGCCGGTCGGAGATGTTCGCGAACCCATTCTTCATCATCGTCGTAGAAGATAATATTCACGTCGAAATCGTAGTCATTGTGGTCCCGCGCATCTCGTATCTCCTGATATCCAAGTGCCACCAGTTTCAAGAGAAAGAGTTTGTATTTCAACAGCCATCGATTGTGATGTACGAGTACGATGATGACAACCAAGCAAACGAGTGCGAGTGGAATCATAGAGAAGCCGACAATGTTGATCCCACATAATTCAGTGGGATAAAAATCTAACAGAGGTTTTTGGCGTGCAGGAATTAAAGATGCCGACGAACAGATTGTGTTTTCCTCTGTAATCAGATGTATTTGCCCACTAAGCCATTCACGAATCCACTTTAGATCACAATTACACACGATCGGATTCATTGACAGATCAATCCATCTAAGGGAAGTCTCGATTGGTTTAAAGGTGCTACGGTTTATATGCGTGATTCTGTTATTCGCTAATGAAAGATTCTTAATTTTAGCATTGTTCGAAAAAATTGCTTGCTCCAAGTAAGCTACAATATTGTTCTCGAGGTTAAGGATTGTTACTTCAGCTAACCCTTCCAGTAAGTTGTAATGAAGATATTGAATTTTATTTCCTTTTAAAGACAACGTCTGAAGGGATTCCATACCCTCAAAGACGAGAGGGTGAAGATATGAAATTTCACACTTTTCTAAACTAAGCTTTTCTAAAGCAGATAGTTGCTGGAAGATACCAGGTTGCAAATCACCCCTTTGGCTACCGAAATCATTCCCACTCAGGTCCAAAGTTCCCAGGTTAAGCAATTCATCAAAGAGAGATATATTCATAGTTGCATCCCATATGTAATATAAGTACAGTCCCGTCTTTGCCATGTTCAAATATCGAAGGGAACGTGGATATTTGAAAGATCCTCTTGGTTTTAAATAAAAAGATGCCTGCATATTATTTAGGTAAAGGTATTTTAACCTTGGGGTTTCTAAAAGCAATTCTGTAATACCGCATTCTGACAAATCAATTTCCCGAAGTTTGTGAAGTCCCGTAAAAGCTGTGAGAAACAGGGAACGAAGCCGTACATTGGAACTCAGGTCTAGATGGGTTAGATTTCCTAAACCACGAAATGCCCCCGGGAAAATATCTCTCAAAAGATTTCCAGATAGCTGCAACTGGTATAGGTCAATTGACCAAGGTTGGCCATAATGATTTACATAACCTATTTCGTTATTATTTAAATTCAATACTTTTAATTTCTGCATACCCTCGAAGAAGGCTGGTTCAATTTTGTCTATATTGTTAGATTCAAGATTTAGTTCACGAAGATGTCTTAATTTGGAGAACGGATAGAGGTCCTTCACATGGCTGCTCGTGATTTCAAGAGCAGAAAGAGAACAATTGCGAAGAGGATCGAAGGTATCATTTGGCAAATCAGTCAATTCGGTATCCGAAATTACAAATTTTTCAATCTCCGATCGTGATATCCCGACAAAAGGCTTTTCAGTACTTCGAATGGCAGAGGCCGGAAACCAATCTTTAACATCCGGACACGTAGCGACGCGATTACACCAGGATCGACTGATTTCATAAGGTTGCCTTCGAAAAACAGTGAGGAAGTGTGACACGTAAAGACAAAAGTTTCAGCGTTGATGTGTTCAAATTGATTATACGACAAATGAATATTTCCTATTGTGCCACAAGAACTGATGTTTATGAAGGATAACTTGGTGAATTGAAGTGTTACGAATTCTATATGTGTACTCCATCTTAGAGTGTCGTTCGGTAATGATTTCAGGTTTGTATGTTCAAATTCCAACCTGGTCAGCTTATTAGCCCACCTGAACAAGCCTGTATCTGGAAGGACAAGATGGTGATTGCAAGTCATATCTAGCTTCATTAGTTCCTTGAGAGGGTAGAAAGCAGCGGGTTCGATAACTCTAATGTCATTTCGAGACAGGTCCAAGTCTGTGATGAGGGGGTATCTTCGGAAAGAGGAGTTTAAGAGAGAAGTTATATTATTTTGACGCAAAACAAGCCGCTCAGTGCCCTTAGAAAGATTCTGGGGAACAGCATCAAGTCCTCTACTACTGCAGTTAGCTACCCTTCGCTCGATGTCCTCATAACATTCCTTATACAAGCCTTCGAAATGGGGGTTCATGGTAGGAGTCAGTGTCGTATCGTCCCATAGGATTCGGCTGGAGGCGAATGCTAGTAGGCAAGCTCCGACCAAAGGGAGAGAGAGTGGATAGGCTTTGAACGCCATGATGACTTATTTTGTTCTGATGAAGAAAACGAAAATCATTGCAATAAAATCTTTGTTTCCTATCACAAACAATGATCATTCAGTGCATTGTGAATACTCACTCACAAACATATAGAGAACATCTAATGATCATTCTATTAAACCATCGATAAAAGATACAAATGTATCTTTTATTAGTAATAAAAACCCTTTAATTGCACTCTGCGAATTGTTATGAAGCTCTTCTTACCCACTGTAATTTATAAATATTAAAGCCCAGACCCTAAAAGATGTGTATTTATGAAAACCACTAAAATGTAATGAAAACCAGATAATGTGGGTTACATGCCTAAATAAAACTTGTACATCTTTATTGTGAATAATGATGAAATTTCCACATTATGACGTTCATTAAACATTAATTCGTCTCGTGATTGAAACGAAAAAGAAACACTTTGAAGATTTTATCTTAACACAGATGGAAAAAGTGGCATAGATCTGTTAGGAAACTCTCCCTTCCCCTGAAAGGTTTAAGCAAGAGGAAAAGGGAGAAAATTGTATAGAGGAAGAGAGAGAGAGAGAATGAGAGGTGGGAGGGGTAAATTAAAGACCGATGTTCGCCAATGGATGTAAAAAACTGATATCGTCGAGTCGTAAAAAATATTGTTTCATAGTCACATTACGATGTAGGGTTCTAGGACTCCTACCCCCTGGACAACCACCCCCGGATAACTACCCCTAGGATAACCACCCTGTAGGATAACTACCCCCTAGGGCAACCACCCTCTAGGACAACTACCCCCTAGGACAACTACCCCCGGACAACTACCCCCAGGACAACTACCCCCGGACAACCACCCCCTGGACAACTACCCTCGGACAACTACCCCCCCCCCCCAGACAACCACCCCCTAGGACAACCACCCTCTAGGACAATTACCCCCAGACGCGTATTTGTTTCTGTCAGGATTTGCCCCACTGACAAGAGAGGGCAGTATTTGAGCGTCAAGAAGCCCCGTTTTGGCGACTTTGAGAGAGACTACATCTTTAAGACTTGTATTTTCTCTCAGTTTCACCTTACTTTATTTCAGCAAAAGAAAATTTTGGCAATGATACTTTGGGCGGGAAGGAAAAAAATATTCCAGCCGTTTGTCACACACCCCCACCCCTCTCCCTCCCGCACTCTACAATTATGCATCTCGTTACAAAGCTACAAGCCAATCGAGTATTAAAGGAAACTAGCATTGTGGTTGGTCGATTTTAAAAAATAGTATGGGGTATACAATCATGTTAAGATGGATGAGGACTGTACAATGCACCATCAAACACCGAGTTTAAACACCCAACTTTTAAAACAAAAATGTAATACCAGGGGAAATCCCCCCCCCCCCCCCCCCGGTGATCATGGGTATAGACACATTTAACTCACGTGGTGAGGTTAATTTTATCATAATAATGTACCAAAATCCTATTTATAACCAGATTTCCAAAACGGATACTCATTATATCCTTACTGATTGTTGGTCACCCCCCCCCCCCCGCCCCCTCCACGTCCTCCCCAGGCCGAAATCAGTTTAAATCCATCGAGTACCTGGGAGTTGTAACTGTTTGGGGGATAATTGACCTACATGCCATGGGTGAGAGTATGTTGGTTGTTGTCCGATTAATAATTACCCTAAGTCGTTAATGTCCGGTGGAAGTTACCTTAGGTGGAATTTGTCAAGAAGATGTCCTAAAGAGTGGATGCCCTAAGGGATAGTTGTCTCGGGGTAGTTGTCCGGGGGGGGGGGGGGGGTTCGTTTTACACCGTAGTTTTGGCTATTTCGCGAAAAAAATCATACAAGTGCTCTGGTGAAAGAGTCTAAGTCGTCAGCGCACATCCTGTTGTAACTACTCTGTGCACTACAATATTATTGTGCACGATACAACCAGTCTGCATGGGAAGTTGTTAGAAAGCAAGCCCCTAAAGCGGCCGCCATTACGCTGTAACATTTGGGCACGATTTGAACGCGCCCGAAGCCCCTATGCATTATTCATTTTGTACGATGCTCCCCTAACGTGTGTATGCTTTACAAGCAAGTAAAATATAAATGTGGACCAGTGTCACGCATGCGCATTAAGAAAGGTCAAATCCGCTTAATCTATTCATGTATGCTAATGTATTCAGCACTTGGCTAATGACGGCGCATCGATAATTGACGAATGGGCGTCATTCATATGGTGTCATTAAATCTTTATGATAATTAGGTCCCAAAATGTGATTAATTGCAAATTGACATGATCGTCAGCAGAAATGGGTTACACTCGTTCCAATTAAATAACATTACTTGGTCAAGTTCAACGAGTTGTATACCGTAGTTATTAAGATAAATACATGTTGTTCACATTTATCACATCTCACGAATTAAGAGAAAAACTTTTACATTCATAACAAGTAATTTGTCAAAGAAATTAATAAATTTACTATCTTTGATGAGTAGGATAAAGTTTAAAAAAAAAAGGGGGAGGGGGGGGGGGGGAGGTGTATAATCATTGAAGGCAAAGGTAGGAATAAACTATCACGTGTAGAGGAAGAGGTATCCTTAGATTTTCTTGAGGGGCAACTTTCCGCATTGATGCCAAGTTTGTGAATCTTATAATTGTGAACATACATGTACCTTTATTTCAAAGAGAAATATGAACCTTGAAAATTTGGCCATTTTAGTTCTCAATCCCCCCCCCCCCCGCCCCCACGAGAGTACCGGGGGGGGGGGCAAGGGGACAGACTGCCCCCTAACAGCTTTTGACCCCCCCCCCCCCAAAAAAAAAGTATAGGCCTAAAGTGTGCCACCCCTTTCTTTTAGAACTTTTCATAACCTTTTTTAAAATTCTGTTTTGCTTGTCAGAGAATTATGGAGGAAAACAAAACCCCGCCTCCCCCCCCCCCCCCCCCACGAGCGAATTTTGGAGGCGAAAAAAAAAGAATTCTCTTTTGAAGAATGTTCTTCACACATGCTAGCTAGAGAGTTTTGTACTCATGACTTATTTCATTCAAGTCTTGTGCATCTTTTCGGACAGAAAAAAAAAGAATGTTTCAAAAGTATTATGGCGGTATTCATGAACTGTACTATTCAACTCTCAATATAATCATTAAATCAAACTGTAACATGGGAGCCTGGAACTGGCCTCCAAATTGGAAAATTTGCAGAGGACTTTGGTAGTTCTCAACTACTGTACTCATCGAGCATAATTTCATGTAGGTGTAAGATGCCAAAAGGGGAGCTCCTCAACAAATGTTGAACTTCAATGTCTTCTGAATTCAGGTTTTAGTGCTACATTCATTCTTGGAGCTTTTTTTTCTCATTCCTGAATAAACTCAATACTACCTCCCTTTTTTCCATGTAGTATCTGTTCAGGGATTTGAATCATATGTTACTAGTGTTTCAAAGTTAATTTCTTTACAGTTACGGGTCAATTTTACTTCAATACTTTACCTGCCTTTTACCTTGAGAGTGTGTACCACACAAATATTTATTCAGGTACACTCTGTATTTATTGCATGGCGACATGTTTTTATTATATCTATCTTAAATGAAACTTATAAGTTCCTTAAGAATTTGTAAGTGTATATCAGATTACCAGCAAAGTTTATATACTTTTCCTATTTCTATAATAGAGATTTCTATATAAGAGAGAGAATATCTGCAAATGCTTGAGGGACTTACAAGTTGTGCAGAGTTTAAATATCAGTATACACGTAGCAGTTTATATATGTATATTTCCTTTTATTAAAAGTGAAGGAATTTGTTCCCTTAACTTGCAATTTCCACTTTCATTATATGTAGTAAAACGTGTTGGTCTGTAGTATTCTGATGGGATCATGCTTGATGCTGAATTATTTTGTGAATGTGGTAATACAGTGCAAGTCACAATTCTTCTACCTGTTAACCTGCAAGCGCTGAATTCAATAGATATGGTCCGGTGATCCCACTGTGATCCTGTTGTGATAAGCTTTTGCAGGTTAACAGGTAGAAGAAGAATTGTGACAGGCACTGTACTTGGCAAAACCGCACACCAGTAGCATGCATCAGTACCAAACAGAAAACCCACACAGTAGTATGGCAGAGCGATACCACAGAGTATCACATATTGACACCGGCACAAGACTTCCACACAGCAATACCACATAGGAGTACCACAGAGCTTTACCACAGAGGAGTACCACACAGCTATACCACAGTGGAGTACCATACAGCTATACCACAGGGGAATACCAAATAGCAGTACCACAGGAGTACCTCACAGCAATACCACAGACGAGTACCACACAGCAATACCACAGACGAGTACCACACAGTAATACCACAGGGGAAACTACAGAGCAATACCACAGGGTAATACTACAGAAATACCACAGAGAAGTACCACACAGCAATACTACAGAAGAGTACCGCAAAGCAATACCACAAGGGAGTACCACATAGTAATACCATATGAGAGTAGCTGTGTGGTACTCTCATATTCAGTATGGTATTTTTGTGTGGTACTTCTCTGTGGTATTGGCCTATGTCCAAAGATGAACTCAGGTATTGCTGTGTGGTACATCTGTGTGGTACTGGTTTGCGGTACTGCTATGCGAAATGTGGTAAACATCTGTGGTATTGCGCTATGGTATACCACAGGAATTGCTATGTGGTACAGCTATGTGGTACTGCTGTGTGGTACAGCCATGTGGTACTGCTGTGTGGTACTGCTGTGTGGTACAGCCATGTGGTACTGCTGTGTGGTACAGCCATGTGGTACTGCTGTGTGGTACAGCCATGTGGTACAGCCATGTGGTACTGCTATGTGGTACTGCTGTGTGGTACAGCCATGTGGTATTGACGTGATTTGTGTGGTATATGTCCCAAAATACCACATGTATTGCTGTGTGGTACAGCCATGTGGTACAGCCATGTGGTACTGCTATGTGGTATTGCTGTGTGGTACAGCCATGTGGTATTGACGTGATTTGTGTGGTATATGTCCCAAAATACCACATGTATTGCTGTGTGGTACAGCCATGTGGTACTGCTGTGTGGTACAGCCATGTGGTACTGCTATGTGGTACAGCCATGTGGTACTGCTATGTGGTATTGCTGTGTGGTACAGCTATGTGGTACTGCTATGTGGTACAGCCATGTGGTACTGCTATGTGGTACAGCCATGTGGTATTGACGTGATTTGTGTGGTATATGTCCCAAAATACCACATGTATTGCTGTGTGGTACAGCCATGTGGTACAGCCATGTGGTACTGCTGTGTGGTACAGGTGTGTGGTATTGACGTGATTTGTGTGGTATATGTCCCAAAATACCACATGTATTGCTGTGTGGTACTGGCATGCGGTATTGCTTTGTGGTATTGTTTTGTGGTATTAACATGTGGTAATGGGCCCGGGGTTCTGTGGTATACGTCCCAAAATACCACAAGATCCACAGGTGAATTCCATGGGTATTTTTCTTGTGGTATTTTCTATGTGGTAATCCCGTGTGGTATTTATGTGTGGTACTTCTATGTGGTAAATGTCCCAAAAAACCACAGGAATTTTCTGTGGTATACCACAGGAATTTTCCTATGGTATATCCTATGGTATATCCTGTGGTAACGTTGTGTGGTATACCACAGAACATTTTTGTAAGGGTGGGTTTTAGAATTTGGTACATATGACCTTTATCTGCACATGCTCAGATTGCATCTACGAACTGGCTTATTGGTTTCAATGGTTGTCCACAATCCGGGCCTTTGGGTTCATGAACCCCACCCCAATTCTTATAACCCTTTATGATTTCGTCATTCAATATCCGAAGTAGCACGCAGTACGCACAGTTAGACTTATTACCATTATCGAAATTGTCATTGTGGACTTCGAGCAGGATATGAAAGTGAAACAATGTCAGGGGCGGATACGGGATTTTCAGAAAGGGGACGCATTTCAGAAGGGGTGGGCGCACACTGAGGAACCCGCCGTTTGACGTAGCCAAACGGCCATCTAGGGGGTCCGGGGGCATACTGTGTCAGACAAAACGGGGGGCGCACGCCCCTCGCGCCCCTCGCGCCCCTCGCGCCCCCCCCCCCCTCGTTATCCGTGCCTGAATGTGAAGCTTTTATTTTGAACACGCTATTTTGCAAAAATAATGATACATGTACAATACTTAAATCGCTATCGTCTTGGATTGCTGAGCACTTGCGGTTCGGGGCATAAAAGAAGTTTACTACAAGGAAATCCACTTTCTGTGTAGTGCACTGAGGCATATATGATGCTAATATTTACCGTGTCGCACGTCACAAAGTGCATAGTATTTTGCATGTGTTATTGCTTTCTTTCTCCGAAGCTTTCTAGCAACTACGACAATGGTCCTTATATTTGGATTCGGTATAATAGCTACCTGGCCCAAACAAGTGATTTTCTACCAGGAGACCGTGATGTGAAGAATATACAGGAGAGAAATCACGGAGGGGTTTCGGTAATCATTATGCATGTTGCTTACTGCAGAGGACTATAGTTCCGACTCCTGCCTCGATGATTATCACAGTTTGGTTGCACCCTGTATAACGGTCATTCACATTCATCAGCATAGTCTCATGAAGTGGAAAACTAATATTTTTTTTTTTTTTTTTGGGGGGGGGGGAGGCAGTTTGTATCAGTGCGTCGATGAAAAGATGGATACTAACGTGGGATATAACAAGATTTTGTTGTTCTGAGATTTTTTTTTGCAACAAGCCATTCCTAGTACCGTACATTTATAAGTCAATCGTCGGTAATAGGTAAGGGAAGCTGGTCATCGTGGCAGTTCATCGATATCACTTCACCGGTGTGACGAAGAGTTTTGAAGTCAATAAATACCATGGGGGCCGCTTGGCCAAAAGAGAAGAACAGGCAAACTGACATTTTGCTGAGGACCTTAAGCTCGAAACGCGGAAAGAATTATACCAAGCACATTGAAGACGAGAATGGCAGACCCGTAGTCATTGAAGTCAATGCCGAGGAGGACAAAAAACGAATGAATACGATCGTCGTTCCTGATGACGACTTTTTCCTCTACTGGTTGACGGTAGTCAGCGTCGCCGTCGCGTATAACCTTTGGGTGCTGATCGCACGGGAAGCTTGGCCAGAGCTCCAAGATAAAGGCCATGTGGCTTGGTTCATCTTTGACTACTTTTGTGATGTCATCTATATTTTAGATATGGTGGTCCAGGCCCGAACGGCGTACTTGGAACATGGTCTTCTGGTCATAGACGGAAAGAAACTTTTAAGGCATTACGTCAGATCATGGGAGTTCGTTGTAGATCTCCTCTCCCTCCTCCCCACCGATCTCTTCTACCTCCTGGATATAAACACCTACACCCCATCGTCAGATTTCCAAGGTTTCTTCGGGTCTATAGGTTTCACTTCTGGTATATGAAAGTGGAGAGTAGGACGCAGTTTCCAAATATCTTCCGAGTCTTCAGTCATGTCCATATACTGCTTTTGGGCCTTCACTGGACCAGTGCTGTTTACTTTCTCATGAGCAAAGCTATTGCAGGGGCTAATTTCCAATCCAATGATTGGATATATTCAGAACCCAGCGGGAGAAATGCCACCTTGGCTCATAAATACCTTGCTTCCTTCTACTGGTCGACACTAACATTGACCACGATTGGTGACCTCCCTCCTCCCAAGAACGAGATTGAGTGAGTAGAAATCCCAGTTAAAAGGTTGTATACTTAAGAGAATATCTCTTTATGGCGTGATACTTTACTACTTCGTCGAATGTAATCGTGCTTACTCTCATTAACATCTAGTTTGAAAATAAACTGAAAATAATCAAAGAGTGGAACTGGAAAAAAAGTTAACAGACAAGATAACAAGTTTCAATCATATCTTTACAATTCATGGCGGTGATTTTGATTTAAAGAAAGAAGACACGTTCTCTTTGTCCAAATATATTAAGACACATTGAATGTGGGCTGTTCAACGCAAACACTGATAGGGCAGTTATAGGGATCACGCCCAGGGCGCCACTTAAAGGTAGAGAGGGTGGGCAAGGGCTCATCGACACTGACCTGGGCCCAGTTTCATAAAACGTGTTACCAATAACAAGTTGCAATAACTGTTATAAACTACTGAAATACTTGCTGCTGATTGGCTGAGAGCAACTTTGTCATAGAAATGTGGCAGTTGTTACTTATAACAAGTTTTATTTGAAACGGGTCCCAGTCTATCTGTAAAGGTAATCTTGAACACGCTGCTTTTCAGGTTTGAAGCTCCTTCCTACTCGTTAATCATGTAGGCCTCCTGGTAATAAAAGAGAACCCTTGTAACACGCGTGCACTATTGCCTGTTTGTAACATACACTACCAGCAAAATCAGTCTAAAAGACCCGGTACGAACTGAGTCATTATAGTATTTCATGTCCGTACTCAAATTGGCTAACCCTCATCCGTTCCTATTTGTGTATATCTTCAGAACGTTTGATTCCTCTTCTCAAATCCAATGTGAGGGGCTTGAGAAATGGTGTTTAAAGGTTTGTAAACATGATTTGTTAAGAATTCTAAAACTCGATCGCCCCGAAATCCAAAACATGTAAAGAAAATTGATAAATAAAGGGCGTGCAAAAATCCCTTCAAACTAGTATTATAACCAACATGAAAGCGTTCGAATTTTGATTTGATTTGATTTATTTACCACCAACAACATTTAATTACAATACATTTTTTTTACATACAATGATATTTACATATAAATGAAGAAAAGCATTGGTTGGTAAAAGGGGCCAGATAATAGCACATGTGCTAGTCGAGCCTGACCACAAAAAAAAACAAAAAAAAACAAACAAGTATTTTGGTAAAGTTCAATTAATACCCAAATTAAAAATAATAATAGTTTACAATGAAGTACAAAAAGTAGAAAGTAATGATGTTAAATACATTTCTTGTACATATACAGACTATTTACATAAACGTTTTCACTTATGATTTACTCAGCAAGTATGTCGTAACAGAATTCCGAAACCTACTTCTAGACCTGGTTAATTTGATTTTAAAAAGTAATCTATTCCAAAATTCAATACCAATGAAAGACAATGAATATTGACCTTGCGTCGTTCTGAATTTTGGTAGACGCAACTGTCCACTTTCCTTTTGCCTTGTGGAGTACCTATGCTGTATAGTGTCACAGTAATTTACTAAAGTATGAGGCAAGTTGTTATTATACAAATCAAACATGAAAGTAGAAATTGACAAGTCATGCAAATCATATACATTAAGGATTCGCAGACTTTGGAACAAAAGAGTCGTATGAGTTCTCCATTCACTGAATGTTATAGCACGGACCGCCATTTTCTGTGAATACAATATGCTTCTTAGGCTAGTCTTATAAGTGCTTCCCCACACTTCTATTCCGTAGGTAATGTGTGGTTGTATAAAGGCTTTATATAGCAGTATTAAAGTGCGCCTGGGTACAAAATGTCGCAACCTAAATATCACTCCAACTTTCTTTCTTATGCACTGATTTACAAAACGAATGTGATTATTCCAAGACAGATGTTTATCAATGTTGATTCCAACAAAAGTGGCAACATCAACTTCTTTGATTTCCTCACCAGCTATTTTCAATTTACCATTCATACCTATTTTTTTCCGCCTGCTACTTATTAGCATGAAATTAGTTTTCATTGAGTTTATTGTAAGTTTATTGGCCATGCACCAGTTTCGTATCTTCTGTATGTTGTCATTCACTTCATCTGCATCAATTTCGACCTGGTCAGCTGGAAAAGTATGGAACAGGTTTGAATCGTCGGCAAACAACCGAAAATTGAAATAATCAGTTACTGAAGGCAAATCATTTATGCAGATTAAAAATAAAGTTGGCCCTAGTACTGATCCTTGTGGAACACCACATTTTATCTCTTTCTTTTTGGATAATGTTTGTCCACATTGAACAAACTGAAATCTGTTAATAAGATAGTTCTTTAACAATTCATGTGGTAACCCTCGAATGCCGTAATTGGGAGTTTACCTAAAAGTATATCATGATTAATGGTGTCGAAAGCTTTCTTAAAATCAATGAAAACACCAAGGGTAACTTTCCCCTCATCTATAGACTTCAAAGTTGCATTTATCAAATTGATTAATGACAATTTGGTACTATATTTCTTCCGAAAACCGTACTGATGGTAATAGAAAGCATCATTTGTTTCTAAAAACTGTATTAATCTGATATTTATTAATTTTTCAAATATTTTACCTAAGACAGGTAGAACCGATATGGGTCTATAGTTACCTGGATCCTCTCTCGAGCCTTTTTTATGAAGGGGAGTAACCTTTGCAATTTTCATTTCATCCGGAACCTTGCCAGTCTCTAATGATCTTTAATTAATTTTGCTGGAATATTATCGTGACCACAAGCTTTTTTTGTATCTAGTAACAATAATTGAGTTCTAACTTCGACCGCAGTTATTGGTTTCCAAAATAAAGAAGGCTCAGTATTCTGTCCCAAATATTCATCATATGTTGTAGCTCCATTCGGCAATTCATCAGCTAAATTTGGTCCAATGTTCACAAAGAAGTCATTAAATTCATTAACAATATCAGACACAGATGTCAGTTGCTCACATTTTTCATGAACCTGCTTGACAAGTCTGTCCACCTCAACACTTCCACCTGATCTATTCTAGTCGCTTTACCAGCTAACAACTCATTGATTATAGCCCATGTCTTATTTGTATCATTCTTATTATTATTTAACAAATTGCAGTAGTAATTCCTTTTCGCATTTTTTAGTATAGTGGTCAGTACATTTCTATACTTTTTGTACTTATCCACAAGATCCTGACGATGATCTGATTTAATAACTTTGACATACATTGTGTGTTTTACACGAATCGATTTCATGATCCCTCGAGATATCCATGGCTTCTTACAGCCTTTCTCTTTCCTAACTGCTTAGTAACCAACGGTGCATGTTTATTACATATGTTCGAGAAATATATATATCATTTGATTTAAATACTGTTACCCAGTTAAAAGCACCAAGATCTTCTTTGAAAGTTTCTATATCATATCTTTTGTAACATCTATACCGAATTACTTTTTTATTAGACTTCCCTTTCGATATGTTCTTGAAAATTGCAAAAACTGGGAAATGATCAGACACATCCGATTGTATTATACCTGAGTGAATTTCAGATGTGTTGATATTTGAATATATGTGATCTAATAATGTAGAGGAATCTTTTGTTACCCTTGTTGGTGATTGAATCAATTGATCCAATCCTATGCATTGTAATGATGTGAGAAACTCCTCGACAGTGTCATCTTCACCCAAAGAATTAATATTGAAGTCGCCCAGAAGAGCACACTTACGTTGATCTACTTTACATTTTTCTAACACACTCAACAAACCATCTTGAAATTGCTTCACATTAGTATTAGGTTTTCTATAGATTATCCCAACTGTAACTTTTATATCATCTGTAATATTGATTTCTAACCAAAGGGATTCTGCATGATTAATGCTATATTCCAAACACCTGTACTTTAGTGATGTACTGACGTATGCTCCAACTCCCCCTCCTCTTGAATCGCTGGGGCGACAATTTACTTCAAGAGAATATCCTTCTATACCGAATATTGACTTGTTGGTCACATTCCATACCTCAGACATACCAATAACATCAAACCTTGTATGAATACAATCTTCAAACAATAATTTAAAAGCTTCAAAATTTTTAGACAAAGATCGAACATTAATGTGAGATAACTTTAAGGAATTCGTTCTATCAAATTTAAGAACATTATCGAATGAATTTGGGGTCAATTTATGATAAAAATGTGTATTATTCATTTTAAGGACGCTTTAAAAAACGCCTCCACACGGGGAGGTGGAATGGTACATTATTCCATGAAATGCAGTTTGAAGTCTTTGTAATTAATGTTGTCGACGCCAACTTCAAAGAGGTCATCTGGTGAGGACATGGTTACATATTCGTCATCCGTCATCTTGCATATTATGTTGCCGTTTTTCGTCGATACACGTTTCACTAATGCAGAGCTTTTTGCAGCCCTCAGAACTGCATATCTCATCGGGGTGAGATCTTCATTTACGAAGACCCCCTGACATCCATCTTTTCCTTTTAGCTTGAAACGAGAGTCATAGAAACGATCTCTCTGCCTTCTGGTGGTAAGACGAACAAAAGTCTGCCGAGGTTTGCCGGCAGACTTCCTTCCAAGGCGATTACACGATGAAATGTCCACCCCCTTTAGATCCACACCAGCCTGTTCTGCCACTTTGCAAATTTTACTGGCAAGTAGCTCCTCCGATTCTTCCTCAGATTCCTCCTCTGTAACGCCAGTGATTCGTAGGTTATCTCTCCTGCTTAGTTGCTCGAGCTGGTCAGTCTTGTATTGCAAGCGGAGGAGATGGGGATTGACTTCCTCCTTCACTCCAGCTAGGCACACATCTTTCACAGCTTTAATGATCGCTGGGATTGCTGCCTCCACTGTAGCCTTCACTAAATTCTTTCCTAAATTCGTGTATTTTAACATTCAGAGGAAAATTTGCACATTATCTTTGCCATATCTGGGTCTGTATAATCGGCTATCCTTTTATTTAAACCTTGAAATCTTAAGATGACAATTTAATTCTGAGTCGTGGCCGCTGCTGGCTCAATTTGCACCTATAGTGAAATAATGTATGTTCATTTGAGATTCCAAAAAAATGTATCCAAAAAAATATTGTTATAAAGTGATGGTTCTCGAGAATATTCTTTTTTACTGACAATTTATCCTTAAATGTCGTAAAGTAACAGACGATTATTGCTCTGAGATTACAAATCATGCATGATATGAATATTGATTTTGTTGATAATACTTGACAACTAGGGTTATTCCGGTATAGTTGTGTTATCTTTATCGATCTGTTACACATCTCTCCATAAAGTGTATTTTATACACTTTTTTTTTTCAGGTATGTAGTGCAAATTGTTGGATATCTGGTGGGCATATTCATTTTTGCTACCGTTGTCGGTAAGATTTCAAAGCAACAAGTTCTACTTATTCTCTTTTCCTTTGATGATACCCCCCCCCCCCCCCCCCTCCCTTGAGGTAGTGGGAAAAGTGCCGCATACAGGTGCGATCGCCTACCCAATAAATGGATTTCCTTTTTTTTTCTGGCACATCCGTTTAGATTGCCCCATCAGGAGCGGATCAAGGTTTTCGTTAGTTAAGGGGAAGTAGAGGGGGGGGGGGGGGGCGAAAAATACACAATCAAGGGGGTATATTTTGTTGGGTGCTTAAAATATGCCCATTTGGTTTGAAAGGACGCAGGGGCGTTGTTCGTTTATCACCCCCCCCCCCCCTCCCCCTGCACTGCTTGGCAAATGACATGCATCTCTGATAGGATTATAACCATATATAGCAGCCATGGTTTTATTCAACCCTTATTTCATTTATAATTTTAAACGACAGGTCAAGTCGGCGCAGTCATCGCGAATCGAAATGCGACGCGGATGGAATTCGAGCGCCAAGTTGTAAGTCAAAACTTATTTATTTGTTTATTTGTTTATTTACTTCATTGTTTGTTTATTCTATATCGATTAATTGTCCTATATTTGTATTATTCCCTGTCAGGATCATGCTAAACGCTACATGCGCAGAAACAATGTACCCAGGGCACTACAGCTACGGGTCCTCCGATGGTATGATTACTCATGGGCACGGTAAGTTATATACATGTGATATCATTTCAGGGCCGAAAATAAGATCTAATAATTATTGCTCAATTGCTCCAGGTTCTAAAGTTTAGTAACCATTATAACCAAATCTTTTAGGGCTGGTCAGACGTCACCGATAACGATAACCATAACGATAAATCGTTCCCTTATTGATCAATTGTTGTTTATGTATAAAATGAATAGGAAATCATTATGGTAGGTCAGACCCAGTGGCGTTTCTGGACAAAATAGTTAAAGTCGATGTTGATCCATAAAAAGCTCCTTTTCCAGGCCCTAATTCGCCTAGGAAAGGAGATTAGATGTTCCTTAACCCCCCCCCCCCCCTTCATAATGTGCAAATTATGAGTTTGATATAATTTCGTGCTTATATTTTACATTTTAGCTTCATTAGCAACAGCACCGTGCAATAAAGTCATATTCATTTTTTGCGAGTGAGCGAGAAAAAAAAATCTGTTTTGATTAAAAGTGTTTGGACATGTTTAATTCTTTATAATTCATTGATAAGCTATTGATATTTGTGTTTAAAGATATTTAAGAGTTTATTTTATTTTGTAATGAAAGAGTGGCGTTCATATGCGCCCTGTTTGACTTGATATGCCACAATGTTATATTTGCTTACCTTTTGAACGTTTGGCTTCAAAACGTCTCCCCAAAATTATTTATTGCGAGCTAGCATTGCGAATGAACGAGAACAATTTTGAAATCCTTAATTAATGAGGTGTTAAGAGCACTTTTGTTACAATTTTACTTTAAAGAATTTGCTCCATAACGATTGAAAAATCAGATATCTTTTTTTTTTTCATGGTTGCAAATCTGGGGTTTGGTGGGGGATTGCCCACTTGACCCCCCCCCCCCCCCCTAAATACACTAGTGGTCTGACCTCACCAATTTATACTAATGGCATCCCCCGACGATTTTATCGTCTCGGCTACCGATTTTATATTGGGTTTCTTAGAAAGACCTCAACGATAAAATCTGTTAGCCAGTAACTGCACTCCTTCGATGTGACGGCAGTGGCAGAAGAAGGGATGGAGGCAGCGTCCATAGGTTCGATTGACAAAACCAACGAGTTTATCGTTGCGAAAATCGTTCAGGTCTGACCACTTTTATCGTTATCGGTAAGGTCTGACAAACCCTTTAGTGGATGAATCTCAAAATGTCACATTAACTTTGATCGTATATTCAGAGATTTCTTCTCATTCTATTGTATGTAGACGGGCTACCCGTGGACAGTGTGACGTCAATTCACTTGGTCTACTTCCCGACACACACCGCACGGAACTTGCCCTCCATGTCAATCTTCAGACACTTAAAAGGGTAATTCAGTTTAAAAACAACAACAACAAGCAAAAAGAAAGACAAAAACAAAACAAACAAAACAAAACTATTAAACCACGTATACTGCCTACAAAGACCACTGACGGGAACGGTTATTATGGTTTTTGGTCTGTAATTTTTAATATAATTGAAGTTCAAGCAAAATAATTACTACAATTTAATGACAATGTGTGAAAGGGGTTTGGAGCGCCCAGAATTCCCCCTAAAAATGAGTCACTTCCCAATCCTACCCTACTCCAGCCCACGTATTTCAGCCCACGTACAAGTATGGCTACGAATATCAGTGACTATACATGTACTGGGTGTTTAAGAAAGAGGAACCCAACTTTTAAAAATCGCTGCAAATGAACTATATGGTTGCTGACAAAGAAATCCATACCATATGAAAGAGTAATTCATATTCTTTCTAATGGTAACTTGTTTAGGTTTCCAGAGTCATGCATCACTGAACACCAATATCTTTAAAGTTTTGTGCAAAAATCTAGCTGTTTTCACATTTTTGTAAAACACAATAGGCATGATGATGCCTTGTGTGAAAATGGCCTGGGTGCTCCAATTATCATTATGGGTGACTTTCTTTTTTGAATTTGTGTTAATGAGATGTCATTCACTCATGATTCAGGATTTTTTTTCTTCGTTAGACCCTTTTCAGGTAGGAATCATTGTGCAAAGAAGACAGTCTCGGTGAATTTTAACAAGGTTGCATGCCAAACCAAAGAACCCGTGCGAACCAGAACGATTGCAATATCACAATTGCACAAAGAATTGCAATTCAAAGACAAAGATCATAAGTATCATACAACTCATATGTGTGACTGAAGATTTTAGTTTGCTGATTTTCGAAAATGTCAGCTTTTAGTTGAAAATCGGCAGAAGATGCCCCCAGCACTCAAGAAAAACCAAATGTTCTCTGTGCTCTCTGAAGATCTCACTTCTTCTTGGTCAAAGCTTATGACTAACAACTCGTTCCATGCTTGTCAGGTTCACAATACTCTTTGTTAAAGACCTCAGCCTGACCGAATTTTGAAATATACCCTTTATTCATCCACGGGGAGCTATATATTTTCTGAACAAATTGAAACCAACTTCATGAGATTCCGTTTCCTGTGGAATGAGTAACAGCGTCCCGAATGTTGAGCCCCGGTGTTTTTTCTGACGAGGGCCCCGTCTCTGAGGAACGCTACTTTGCGGGGGGTGAAAATTTGATGACGACATATCGTGTAGACGCACTCGGAGCTGTATACATGACATGTCGTCACACGTCTAGCGACCCCCTGCAGTTTCCTCTGTTGTTACGCCATAGGGAGGGGGCGGACCAAAAAAAATATCTTTTTTATTTTTTATGGATAAACGGACACGAAAATTTATGAATACCCAGGGTAATTATATTCTTTGTTTACTAAGCTTTACGTCAATATATGGTTGTTTTGGGTCAGGCTGAGGTCTTTAAGGCGTAAAATTAATCATTATGAGATTTGCTTACTAACCGATAGCCAAGAAAAGCATTCAAGCGAGTTAACAAAGCCATTTAAGCCAGAACATACCTATTGTGTTTTACAAGAAAGTGAACCAACTAGAATTTTTCAGAAAATTTTGAAGACATTCGTGTTAATTGCTGCATGACCCTGGAAACCTAAACAAGTGGGGTAACCTCGCTAGTCATAAGGACCGCTATTCATAAGGACCCCTATCCATAACGCGTGACTAAATGAATAGCGGGTTTGTAGGAATAGCGGTCGATTTATGAATAGCGAGCATACCATAATTATACAAATTACCTCGCTATTCATAAGGACCTCCATTCATAAGAACCACTATTCATAACTATTCAAAAGGACCGCTATTCATAACGCGTGTTAAATGAATAGCAGTTTTCTATGAATAGCAGTTCTTATGATCGAATAGCAAGCGGACCCCAAACAAGTTACCATCGGAAAGCAAATTAATTACTCTTTCAAATGATACGAAATTAAACGCCGGTAAAAAGTGCGCTTGTAGGACATTTTGAAAGTTGGGTTTCCTTTTTTTAAACGCCCAGTATAGGAGCGAACTAGGAAAGGCTTTGTGGATGAGTGGGGGCCTCTCTCCCTTACCCCTGTGTATTCATAGAATTTTTTTCTTTTTTTGGGTGATTTTCTACACCTAATATGAACTTTAAATGTCATTTATATGATTTACTTTATTGATAGGTATCTATATTTGCAGTTTGCCCACCAGAGACTCTGAATGATTTGGTCCTCAGGATGCAGTTCCGTATCTGTACCCCGGGTGATATGGTGTGTAAGAATGGAGCCATTGCTCGAGAGATGTACTTTATCTCAGATGGTCTTTTTAAGGTCACCGAGTGAGTGCTTACTTTTTAAATCACAAGTGTATGTATTCTTTTTTCAAAATAAATTTATCAATCATACTTTCGACTTAATTCATGACATCATGATTCTAAGATGATATCAGCGCAGGTCAACAGGTTATAGGGTTTATACAATGTACAAGTTTAATCGTTTGTTTTTAATAGCTTTAAAATTGAGGAAAATGATGGAAACCCATGCCATGAAATAAAATGTAAATGCACCTTCAAAAAGAATGATAAAGTGACTCCTGTAAGGAAACTAAATTTTAAGGTGATGCTTGATAATCATCATCTTGTTAAAACGACATTTGAATTTGTTTTTTATAATCCTGCAAGATTAGCATGATTGGGAATAGTTAGACTATTCCTTTCCATTCTTTATATTCTTATTATAGTGACTCAGGTCGAGTAGTCGCTACTCGGGCAATAGGTGAATACTTTGGAGAGATCGGTATACTGAACCTTAAAGGAAATAGCTTTAGGTGAGAACATTATGTCTAATGAAAGTAATGTACATTGTTGGTAAAAGTCAAGGAGGCAACGAAACCAGATTAAATATCATAATTCTAATACTTGGCTTCAGCTATGAGAGTAAAATCAAATCGAGGCAACTCCATCACCTCATGGTCTTAAACCGTTTAGCTGCATTAGAAAAAAAATACACTTTGTAAAATCCATCTGCCATGCAGTCATGACATAAAGTATAAACGGGATTGTTCTTTTCTGAAAAAACGTTCAGTAGTATGACGTTTTAGCCCTCCATAGGCAATTTCACTGATTATAATTTAAGACTAAAATGTGCAAATCGTTTAAACTAGGTATAAAAACATCTAACGATCAAAGGCGTCAAAATATGGGGGGTTTTTAACACCTAGGATGATAATATATGGCCAAATTGTCTACGGCAAAACTTAATACTTCAAAGCAATTATGTGGAAATCTTCCTATTGCTATTGTAATAATCATCAGTCAACATTTCACCAACGCCAAGAAAAGCGTTTGTCACTACTGTCTGAGCACTGTCGACAGGGGGCACATACGCACTGCAAGCGAAGAATGCAAGTATCATAATGTGTTTTTAATACTGAGCAATAAGGGGGAAAAATCCCTCTTGATTTTTATTGGAAAATACGAAATAGTACAGTGAATCAGGCTTCATCTTCGTACAGTAACGAATCGTTATTAATAGCATATAACAACTGACAAATCAAATATCTTTGGATTTACAGGAGAACGGCTAATGTACAATCAGTTGGGTTTTCCGAGCTTTTCACACTTTCTAAAGATGATGTTTTTGACGTTCTTAAAGACTATCCATCAGTCATGGTGAGTCACAATCCAAAGAAGATGTCATTTGTAGTAAGTGAAGTTGCAATAGTTTTACATTTTACATTGGCTACTCTCCTTCCTTCCCCTGCTAAATGGAAACCTGTCTAGATTGATAAAATTAGGAAGGTAGTGTAAATATAATATTTTGAGAATTGGATAATACGGGCTCTGTCTCCTTTTGTCTGTTTTTGATATGTCTGTGATATGTTAAAATCTGTGATATTATGTAAATATTTTGGACCACAGAACGAAGGGCTGCCTAAACAAAATATGCCAAAATATGAAAAGTTATGCAGGATTTAGCACATGTAGAAAACACACAGGAAAGCGTGCTTGCCTGTATCACCCTTTTTTCCACATTTCCTTATAATTCATTCCATTCTCCCCGCTACCCCCCCCCCCCCCTCTCTCTCTCTCTCTCTCTCTCTCTCTCTTTCTGTCTCTCCCACTCCTTCTCTCTCTTTTCGTCATGGATCCTATTCTGTGTAGATGTATGAGAATAAGTATAGTCTTTTCAATTATTATCACAATCATCGTCATTGGACAACAACTGCGATGTTGTGGGAATCAGCGAAACGTGGATCACTCCGGATGATGATGCTGTCATCGCCGCCATCAAGCCTCCCGGGTACAGTTTTACTCATCTCCCGAGAGCCTGCAAGCGTGGAGGCGGTGTTGGCCTCCTTTATCGCAGCGAAATGAAAGTGTGTGTCAACCCCTCATCAGATTTTCAATGCTTCGAAATGTTATCAGTTACCTTGACTTCTAAGAACACTAATGTGGATATTGTTATCATGTATCGCCCTCCGGGTAACCTGATGAGGTACACATGTTTCCTTAATGAGTTTTCAAGCATGTTAGATGATCGGTTACTGAAACCTACGTCTCTTATCATCACTGGAGACTTTAACATTCACTTTGACAATCACAATGCATCTAACACCAAGCAATTCAATGAGCTGTTAGCAGGTTATGGTTTGGTGCAGCATGTTTCCACACCTACCCATGACAAGGGTCACATTCTGGACGGTTTTATTTCACGACAATCTGACGATAAGGTGTTTTCAGATCTTCAGATTGGCCCAGGTATATCGGACCATTCTGCAATTTTGTGCAAAATACATCTGCACAAACCTACATTAGCAGTACATCATATCTCCTTACATCGCTGACATGGTGAATTTGAGTCTGCAGGGTGGGACAGTTCCTGAAGCTCTGAAGATCGCTTATATTCATCCACTATTGAAGAAACCTTCGTTAGATCCGGAATGTCTCCAGAATTTTCGTCCAGTGTCGAATCTACCTTATTTGTCAAAACTTCTTAAGCGAGCAGCTTTCTCCAGGTTGTATAATTACTTGCTTGAGAATGATTTACTCGACAATCGCCAATCGGCCTACCGTGCAAATTACAGTGTTGAGACCCTGCTCCTCAACCTGTCCAATAACGTGTTGACAGGAATGGATGCAGGTAAAATCACAGCAGTCGTGTTATTGGATCTGTCAGCTGCATTTAACACTGTGGACCATTGTATTCTTGTCAATGTTTTGTCATCAATGGGAATTTATGACCGCGCACTTGAATGGTTCATGTCCTATCTGGAAGATCGCCAGCAGTTGGTATGTGTAAATGATGAAAGATCCGACCCGGTCAAGCTAAGGTGTGGTGTTCCGCAGGGATCAGTCGGAGGTCCATTGCTGTTCTCCGTGTACATCACTAGGCTCAAAGAAGTTTTACAGCGACATGATGTCCAGTATCACTGCTACGCGGATGACATCCAGATCTATGCATCGTTTTCTCCAAATCAAGCTGACGCAAGTCGAACTGTCAAACTACTTGAAACTTGCATCAAAGATGTACAAACTTGGATGAACTCGAACTCACTCAAACTAAATGACAGTAAAACTGAACTAATACTATTTGGTTCCAATTCTAATCTTGCTAAGATAGAGTCGTTTGATATATCAATATCTGATTGTGTAGTCAGTCCGTCCTTGAATTGTCGTAACCTTGGTGTTATGTTAAACTCGTCCATGTCACTGTCAACTCATGTGTCTAGTATCTGTAAGTCGGTTAGGTATCAACTGAGAAACTTAGGTTTTATTAGGAAATACTTAAGTCGTTCAACCACAGAGAAACTTGTTCATGCTCTTATCTCATCACGCTTAGATTTCTGTAATTCCATCCTCTATTTGCTCCCTGACACGCAACTCGTTCGTCTCCAGAAACTACAAAATACTGCTGCGCGTATTGTCACACTTTCTCCTCGTAGAACTCACATTACCCCCATTCTCAAAACTCTCCACTGGCTCCCGGTATGTGACCGAATCATTTTTAAGTTGTTGCTGCTAGTTTTTCGTTCCTTACATGAGTCTGCTCCTTCCTACAATATGAAGTTGATTGTTAAGTATAAGCCTACAAGACGTCTTCGTTCATCTCAATCCTCCTTATTAGTTGTCCCTAGAACACGCACTTCCTGGGGGATAGAGCTTTTTCTCATTCTGGTCCGTCCCTATGGAATAAACTACCACTCAGTATTAGTAGCCTTGCATCCCTTCAGGACTTCAAATCTGCTCTAAAAACCCATCTTTTTCAAAACAGTCCTATTTAATGAATACAGTTATAATTTATTTTTTAGTATACATATAACTCTACTTTAGTGTAAGAATTCGATATACATGTATATATTTGTTCATTATTGTTAAATTGTAAAGCGCCATGAGCGTCAGAGCCTGGCGGATACCGGCGCTATATAAATGTTCCTATTATTATTATTATTATTATTATGATCATCATCTTTATCATATTTACCTCGTTACTGCATGGCTGATTACAGGGCATGATCCAGGAAGAAGGAATGCGGAGACTCGAGACACTGAAGACGGAAAAGCCGCAGTCGGACGAGGATGATGTTGACGATGCACATGATGAAACGGATGTTGATGAGGATACTTACAGAGTCAGTACTGTCTCTGAAATTAGGTAGGTCACAGTGATATATTTAAAGGACCATCATTCCATCAAGGAAGAGCATATTTGGTTTAGCAATGGCTCTGTGATCATCAGTGGCTAAGGTACTTGAGGCAACATGTGAACTGAATTTGAATTTTATTATTAAACATCACTGATTTACATCAATAGAGGGTTCCCAGAAGCAGCCATGATTAAGGACATAACAATAAAAACCTGTACACTAGACCATGACAACAATAGCTTTTCAAAGTCTGATGCACATGCTTTTATTGTTATGTCCTCCAGCAAGACTGCCATGAGAACCCTCTTTATTCTGTTCTATATCTCACAATGTATAACAGAAGTATAGCATATGTCAAATGGAAGGTGAGTATAAAATTATTACAGTGAAAAAATGAAAAGTGAATTCATAATAATTTAGGATAGTATCCTAGAAGATATCATATTAAGTTATACATGCATGTCTACGGAAAATGTATACACAAAGCTTTGAAAATTAGTCTTTATGTTTTATCTACGTGAAGTCATAAACATATTAAGTAGGGAATATTTAGCAAGAAATATAAGTCATATCCCCAAAATGTGCATATAAATATATATATATATATATATATATATATATATATATATATATCTCTCTCGAAGAAAGAGTAAATACTCAGGAGTCAAATAAAAACACCGCAGGAGCCAAACATTTGGACTGACGTGTCGGTCAAAGACCTTTATCAAAGTAAGACCGAAAATAAACAATCAGATGCAAGAAGTTGCCAAGATACAAATAAAAACAATAATAAAAGTAAGCTCGACGCATGTTGTAAGCGGTAGGTAGTGACTCCACAAAGGAAGGCAAAGTTGGTTTATAGCACATAAATGACACTTACCCATAACAATAGCATATGTATTATCAGAAGGTGTAGATACAGAGAAGGTAAGAGCATAACAAAATATATCATAAGTCATAATATAAAAATGTAAAGGAAATAAAATGAAAAGAAACATGAAAGGAAGATGACACGACACCTCCATACCCTTCCCCACTAAAGGGCCTTGTTCACTTGCATTTCATCCACCTAATAGGAATAAAACAGTGTTTTTTAATTCAATTCAGTATTTATTTCCAATTCATTAAAAAAAATTATACAAACGAAAACAAACAAACAAACAAATAAAACAAGTTAACCCGATGACCACTGAATTCTGTAATTCCCATAAGCTTAAGACAGGGATCACCCAGTTCCCATACGCAGTGGATTAAAAACATGCAAATAAATCATTAGCATAGACAGGCAAACAAACAAAATAATGATACAAATAGTGTTGGCACAACGTACGTAATGACAATATGATAAGTGGAATCAAAATTAATGAATCGGGCATGTATACTGGAAAAGCCAAGAGGAAGGCTTGTTGAATCGCACACACCCAAAACTGTTTTACAGTTAGAATGTGGCAAGTACCGAGTAATGAATATACAGATAAAACATTATAATGATAATTCTTCAATGTATACGTGTGTTTTGTATTGTAAAACAAAATATTGAAAGAAAAAGTCAATGAAATTTCTCAATAAATACCAAATTACCAAATACCAAGCAGGGATTATCTATTAATTCACTCACTTTGCAGTACTTCTGAGTCGTCTCGAGGAACCAAAAGAGGGCCAAGTGATGGGTCGCAGCACGTTGAACAGACCAGCACGTTGACTAATCAACCCCGGGTCAGCGTGACGAGTAACGACGACGTTGTCCATAAAAAGAATAGGCCATCGTCAACGTACTCGAGATCTCCCGAGGTCTCATTGAATGATATGTTGTCATCAATTAAGAAGGCTGTTTCTGAGAAAATCGTAAGGAGGATGATTCGTGGAGCATGTACAATATACCTACTATCTACTTCTGTCACCATTAGTATTCTAATAACTTATGCAACTCGCCTATAGTGCTTTTTATGTTGCCTACACAATGCAAATTACTAACCTACATTACTAATATAATTTACACCAAAACCTAATTTGCTGATCAACTTTTATTATTTGATTTTTTATTCTTTATAGCAAAGTTCTATAAAATACTGTATCAAATATATATTGTATATCATTGTCTCAACAAAACAAAATGTGGGTATTTTTGGTTATGCTAGCAAAAAGCACACAAAATGATATAAAAGTTTTAAAAAAAGACACAATGATATGTATTATTAGAATAAATTAACCTAGCAAGGTTTTTTATGTACATTACCAGTTCCTTTTGTTCCATTCTCTAGGACACTAAAAATTGTAAGCCTATACATTGGTTTCATTTTCCTATTATAGAATTAGCATCAAGTCTGAATTCATGTTAGAATTTCTTCTTTTTTCAATGGTACAGGACTCCTTCGCCGATGACGCACGTCTGATAGAAGAAACAATCTATAATCTACGAGAGAGGATTAGGACGCTACAGCGAGAGAACGAATCCAAAGAGGCAAATATTCTAGCACTAGAGAAACGGATCAAAGAGTTAGAAGTAAGGATGTTGTAGTTTTAGAGACAATCCTCTTTCAGGGTAGATCGTAGATTTAACCACTGGGTGTAAAGATTTTTTAGGAGGACCTGGAAATATGGTTTCATTCAATTAAAATTACAATCATACGAAATATATGCTGCATTTTTCTATCATTTAATGCTTCTTTCAATATTTTGTTGTCTTTGCAATGTTGACTCGAATTTCCATTCTGTCATTTGTAAAGCTAGTCATGCATGGAAAAAGATATGAAAATAATTATGTCTCCATTTGATGATTTTTTGAAAATGCATACACAATTTGTCCTCTCCCTCCAATGTTTATACAATGCTTCCCAGCATCAATATAGGCGATGCTGTGTGAGACGTCACTGACGCACTGGTTTACCATTATTTTTAAAAGGTAAAAGATAAAACAAAATGAAAAAAAGCTGAATTGCTCGAGGAATGATTGTTAAAGGTATTTGGAATTTCACTCTTTTGTGAGAGAATCATATCTGGTGGTTTTTTTTTTGTATCGTTTTCCTTTGGTTTACACATCAACGAGCCGTTGTACAGGCACTCTTTGGAAAATGGTGGAAGAATTAAATATCTTAAATTCTAAATCTCAAGACATGAATCCTTTTTTAATGTCGTAGGAGTCTTCGGCCGAAGATGCCCGCTTGATGCAAGAAGGAACCAATGATGTGGAAGAGAGGTTTAGGACGCTACAGCAAGATAATGAATTGAAAGACGCAGATATCCAGGCACTGGAAAAACGAATCAAAGACTTAGAAGATTCAGTGATAAAAAGATGATAGTGACTATAGACCTACCAAGGTTCTGTGATAACTCCTTGGACCTACCAGGTCTTTTCAGGTTTCAGGTGTTTAATCATTGAGTCAAAATATTTTGGTAGACGCCATCTTTAGTTCTGGTATTAAATTTGAATTTCGAGAGAAGCTATCTAAACGTTATTCCTATTAAAAATTCTCGTACACAGTACACTACGAGTTTGTTAGAACCAGCAAACTGTAAACTTGTTGTTGAAAACTTGCTGATAACAGAACATGCTTTATAAAAGGGCCTAAACTGGTCATGATAAATTTCATTCGTCGTTTCTAACATAAACCATGTTTCCATGGTACAACCATAGTATTACCATAGTGTTTGTTACGACCACATGCATGGTCTTTCATGGCTAGTGCTATTTTTAGTGCTGTCTTTTGAGTACGAGTTACAAGTCTAAAGATATGCTGCCACCAAAGAAAAAATAAAAACTGTTGAAGGATTGTTAATTCTATATGTTACATGCATTTGTTTCCTTGCGGTGTCAAGTGCAGATGAAATTGTTCATTTACACCGAATAACAACTTAATTTGTACGATACCACGGTAATACCATGATATTGTACCGTGGTGTTACCGTGGTACTGTACAGTGGTATTACCATGGTACAATGTTGGGGTTATATCATGGTATTACCATGATATTACTGAGGTACCATATCATGGTGTTTCCATGGTACAGTACAATGGTACAATACAATCCCTTGTAAAAAAGAAGCATAGTTTTACTGTCATAACCATGGTATAACCATGGTTTTACCGTCATAGCGATGGAAAACCATGGTTTTACAATGGACCAATAACCATCCATGGTTTTGCAATCAAAGCCATGGTAGAACCATGGATAAACCATTGTTTTTCCCATGGTTAAAAACCACACAAACGATGCCGTCATAATGGGAGTACCATGTATACCATGGTAGTACCATGGTAAAACCATGATTTTGGCTGTAAAAGCATGCTTATACCGTAGTTTTGGTTGTAAATCCATTATTAACATCAAAAACCAGCAGAGTCTATATAGTACACATATTCAAAATAAATAACACAGAGTCAAACTGGTACCAGAAACCCAGTTAAAACTAGTACAAAATATACCAGTTGAAACCATTGTATCACCAATTGGCGCATTTGCTTAGTGGAAAAGATACCAGTTGAAACTAGTATATCCGATTGTCACAAACTTTGTGCCAGTTTTCCAACTTGGTCTTTCCATTATGTTTTTCCAATGCCATCTGTTAATGGAAACGGCAGTTTTTTCCTAATGCCTTGGTCCAGTTCGATACCATGCGCAATTAACTTTTTTTCCCATTTGTCCGATGGCTCCAGTTGGAAACCAGTAGAATACCACTTGAGACCAATAGAAACCACTTAATTTGCATATTAAATACTGGGTGCTTGTGTATTCATGTTTTCATATTATTTATTAAAATTTGCAGTACATCATTGAAAATAATTACAGGTGCAGTTTATAACTCCTCTCTTGAAGCACGTCAGGTAGAATGTGGTGAACGTCCATTACAACTAAGAAGAAATTTATTTGTTGACAAATATATGTTCTATCTTTTGTCAAATAAAGATACCAATCATCCTACTTTGGAAATAATCAAACCGTCCTGGTATCTTGATCAATATACTTGGAAACCACGTCAAGGACCTTTTGTTAAAAGAGCATGTAATGCCGAATTTAAAGTTGAGCAGATGAGCCAAAGAATATTAAGAGAACCTTTTTGGACTTATAATATGCCCAACATATCTTATCATATTCACAAAATCATAAACAAGAAAAGTAATTCAATTCATGATATGAAGAGCTGTGTTTTAGAAAGGATACATACAAGATGGAAAGATTATTTAAAAGTATATACTGACGGATCAAAAAAAGAAGACAAAAGCACTCAGTCTGGTTCTGCATTTTTTATACCTGAACTAGATATAAAAAGATTTTTTAGATTAACGTCAATAGATATAATGAGAGCAGAATTAGCATCTATAGTAATGGCCCTGGAATGGCTTGAAGATTAATACAGAGGAATGTCAGTCGTATTTTTAACAGACTCATTGTCCGCACTTCAGGCTACAGAAAACAATCAAATACAAAATAATCTCATAGGTGAAATACTATATAAAATACAAATATTACAAATGTCAGATGTAGCTGTAAATTTTTAATGGATACCTTCCCATTGCGGTATTCGAGGTAATGATATTGTGGATAACTTAGCCAAAAAAGGAGCGTCAAAAGAAAATATTGATCTGGAAATTCCATATAGAAAAGAGGAATTAACAAACTATATGTCATCAATTTACAAAGAAACTTGGCAAGTTCAGTGGGAATCTTCATCAAAAGGTAGACATTTATTTGATATACTGCCTGACGTTACAGAAACTGTAAATTTTCAAGGTCTTAACAGAAATGAGGAAGTAATAATCCATCAATTAAGACTAGGAAAATGCAAATTAAATTACTATTTATACATATGTAACCAACATGAAAATGATTTTTGTACATATTGTAATGTTTCAGAAACAATAGAACATTTCTTTCTTCAATGTAAGAAATACGAAAGAGAAAGGAGAACAATGCAAAGAAGACTTAAATTAGTTACGTTGGATTTAGTGAAATTTTTGGGAAGAGATGCGAATTTTAGAGTCATCTTGAATTATATTAAAACAACAAAAAGATTTGAATAGCTATTTTACTGCTCCATATTAGCATATTCTTACATTTCTAATAAGGAATATAGTCAGGAGAGTATGTTATCCTCAATGTAAGGTTGTAGTTTGAACACCCAAAAGAGAGAAAAAGGGGTGTAATTTGTTGTTGCTTTTTTTCTCAATATTGCGGGATGAAGTGTAATCATTGATATAATATTAAACAAACGAAAAATATACATTGAACCGAAAAACTGCTTTCGCCACATATAGTCTTACAGTAAACCGGATACTGGGGCCAGTAAAACATTCTTATTGGTCAACGGTTGGAGAAGGCCTCCTTCGCGGCTGGCGATTAGTTGTGGGTGGCAAGGACAGCGGCCCATGCACCCCTTGTGAGTTGCACATAAGAGGCCAAAAGGGTCCACGCACCCCTTCTAGTTCACCAGTTACTCAGTTATTCGAGGAGCTGAGACTACTAGTGGCCACACAAACAAACTATCTTCTTTTTGTATCATTTATATTTGTATACATATATGCATAGTCCATGGGCATGCGTAGACCAATATAATTGTACCTTATTTAAGTGCAATAAATCAAAAAATATTTAAAAAAAAAAGGAATTCGACTCGTCATTATCCTCATTATTTTTGGTACGAAAGTTTGATTACAATAACGCACAATTAATGGTGATGGGAAACTAATTTTGCACTTCGCAGAGGCAGGTGAGCCAATTCAAACCCGAAGACATTGGGCTGCGTCTTTTTTTTTGTAACCAAGCCTTGGCAGATTTCGCATTTTTTCATCAATATTCATGACGCAGGGTCGGGAAACGGTTCCGATTGGTCTTCATGAAAGCACGGTCGGTGGGGGGAAAAAACGTACGTACTCATAATACGTGCAGCGCTATATTTTGATCGTGTGTGTTCAACGTGTAGGCGCCTAGCCTACGTTCATGTATGTATTGTTTAATTCTCAACATATTCACCCCACCTATGCAATGTGACACGTAAAAAACTGGATTGAGCAGTCAATTTCAAAATCAAGTTTTGCATTAATTTATTGCATGTGCGTAGATCTAATTTAGTAATTAGCTCTTTTGAGGACACCCTCCTTTTCCGACCAAAATTGACACTGCCACTGGCATTACTCTGAAAATAGGTCTAGGCCTAGGCTATGCGTGTATTGACAATTGCCCATCGTAATGTTCTCCACAAATGAACTTTACAACAATATGCAGAATCAAGACACAGACTCTAGGCTAGGTCTAACAACGTTAGAGTCTTACTGTTCACGTTAGAAATTAAATTTCCTTGCATGCACACTGTAATTAGCACTTGCAACCTGCTCCTGTAACGCACATTGCCCTGAGTTAGAAGAACTGCAAGAGTCTTCAGGACTGAAAGAAGCAGACTACTACTAACGTTCCAATACTACTAACGTTAGTACCAAGAAAACAAATTATTTTGGTGACCTTTTAGCTGATTAAAACAAAGTGCGTAACTAGTTATTGTAGGTAGATCTAAAATCATCTAGATGTAGATCTACCCCACTCCCAATCATTTACTGATTAGATCTAGGTCTTTACTCATCATGCTCATTGACCTTAAAATAACATTCACTTAATCTAAACTTAACTGAAATTGAAAATTGTAACAAAATTGGTCTAGTTAGAGTAGGCCTAGATCTAGAGTAGTTAGAGTCTTGGCTAGACATAGCTGCAAATTTGATGATATCACACCATCACATTCCGATTCCATTTTGAAGTTGGGTCTACCACACGTCTATTATTAGGCCAGCATTTTGAGGGATACGTGGAGGCAATTCTAACTCTTATATTAAGATCTAACTTAGATCGATAATAGATTCAGTGCAAAAACGTAGGCTAGGCGCCTACACGTTGAACACATACGATCATAATATGTGTACGTGCGTGCAGGCCAGGGACTTTTTTCCCCTACCGGCGACCGTGCTGTCATGAAGACCAATCGGAACCGTTTCCCGACCCTGCGTCATGAATATTCATGAAAAAATGCGAAATCTGCCTAGGCTTGGTTACAAAAAAAAAAAGACGCGGCCGGGAAAAGCAAACCCACCTCAACAATTTGGACAAGTACAACACAGCGATGAGGCCAAATATGTAACATGGAACGTCAGTGGCGCAGATAATCTGTTAAGATTGAAGAGCGCCATCAGCTCCAACAACAACAACAACATTACACTTCAAAATTCCATTGCACTTTGGAAGTATTGCAGACATACCAGAGTAAACTTTGATGCTATTGCCACTGGTAATTAATTACCAGTGCAAGAGTGTCATATCTTGTAAGTAACATATCAAGGTCAAATAGTCAACTAATAAAATTAAAATTGTTTAAATAGTTTTACTGTACCATGGGAACCATGTTTTTGTTTTTTTTACAAGGGATGGTATTGTCATGGTACCATACCATGATACGGTATTACCATGGTATTAGCATGGTACCATACCATGGTGTATTACCATGGTACAGTACCATGATACGGTATTACCATGGTATTACCACGGTATTACCACCGTTCCATACAATGATACGGTACAACCATGGTACAGTACCATGCCATGGTATGTTACTACCACGGTATTACTGACAGTGGTCTCCAGTACCATGTTTTTTTTTTCCATGGTCCAGTACCTTGGTAATACCATAACTAATTTACCATGTTCCATTACCATACCATGATAATATCGTGGTACTACCATGGTACTTTTTTTTATTAGGGATTCCTCTTTTTCTTTTATGTCTCTTATGTCTATTTTGTCTTTTATGTCTCTTATTCCTCGTATGTCTCTTATTTCTCTTATGTCTCTTATGTATTATGAGTATTCTCTTTTTATGCCGTATTTGACCCCTGACTACAAAACTGCCGAAGTGAATAAGAAAAGAAAAATTTAGTATGGGTTTACCCAACATTATAATGAAAATAGTACATGTTCTTGAACATTATAATGAAAATAGTACACGTTCTTGAAAAAAACTCCTATACATTATCATCATAATAATCATCATCATCATCATCATCACCGTCATCTTTGTCATCCCATTATGCATCATCATTATTATCATCATTATCATCATCATCATCATAATTTCCATCATCTTCATCATCATCATACTTTTCCTCATTACATCAAAATAGACCTGTTCACAAATATATTACAATTTTTGTACATACTTTTAAAACAAAGGTTGTTCTTGACAACCTGAAAGCTTGTCAGAAGCTTGTCAGATATAGCAACAAGTAATGTATGCAAACTGGATTCCAAGTATTGTAGTTCATTCATTAATAACAGGTTAATGGAGTATCTCGTTACTAAGTCCCCAGGAAAGAAACATCCATAACTTTAAATAACTTTGTGAACCGGAGGAGTAGGAGGATGGTGGTGAATAGGATGGTGGAGAATACAGGGCCGTCGCCAGACCACATTGAATGGTCTGGCGACCATTGTTGGATTTTAAAATTTTTCCGAAATATTTTTTTTTTCTTTGACCAAGCCAAAAAAAAGGGTCATCACCTTTGATTTGCCAACAGCTTATAAAAATAACGAATAATGACGCTAGTGATGATGATGATGATGATGATGGTAGTGGAGGAGAGAAGGAAAAGAATGAGGATGCTGCTGAGCATAATGATGGTTAATAATACATGTTTCTTATTAAGCGCTTGTACAGAAAACTGATCAGAACGCTATTACAGCAGAAAAATAACATATATAATACTAACATAGAAAATAGTAACAGAAATAGTATTTATGGATATACAAAGAATTGAATGATATTTAAATATTCATTAACAGTGATACAATAGTCATCTGTTGAGAGTCAGAAAGATATTACCACCTCTCTGGTTCACAACTGGATATGAACTGGATTAATTATGACAGGAAAGTTGGGTTTTGAGTTTCTTGTTGAAAGTGTCTTCTGTATCACATAGGTGGAGATGTTGTGGTAGAGCATTCCAGATAACCGGTCCTGCCTATGAGAATAAGCGTTCGGCTCAAAAGCCCACGTCCATAGCCCTCGCTTTAATAGGCTTACTCTCTGTAACGAAGAACAATGAAAAAATGCTAGTTTCGTGCCCCTCCTCATACGAAACTGATTTTTTTACTTTGTATCCATGGTTACTTCTGTGAATCATATAGATCCGATAGCACTCATGTACGGTTTCCTGTCAGCGAGTAAAGTGAAACAAAAAATCCCCAACAATTAGAGCGTTAATCAGTTGAAAACATGATTGCAAGCCGACGAAACTGGAATTCCCCCGCAACAATGACCAGTGCACAAATAATCCATGTTAGCGAGTGCATTAGTGAATATGCACTGCACGAATGTTAAGGCACAATCTAGGATAATGAACGAGACTTGTCAATTTCATTATTCATCTCATTTTTACTTAAAGTAGAACTTTAATGATTTTAAATATTGGCTTAATACTTATTATTGCATATATGGCATAAATTAAACAAGGTTATCCAAATTCAACGCTTGGAAACATTTGAAGTAATGATTATTATCAATTATAAAACGGTAAAATACAGCCCCCGATATAGCAGCTGAAGAGCTCCTCGAACGCTGCTGAGATATGTGACGACACACCATGGACCAGTCCTGTCTAAGCAGACGATGTCCCATAACATCTTACACATTTTTCAGAGCCTATTTTGTCATCTCCTCTTCACTTATTTCTCTTCCTTCACTAGTGTCAGTCTTAATGTTAGTCTGTTGCCTCACTCTTAACTTCGTGTATGGTATTATTTTGATGAAAAATGCAGCGTTAAAAAAATAAAGGAATCAGTCACTTGTAAACAAAATAAGACGCCATTGTATTTTCAGCTGCTTGCACCGGGGCATGTTCGGCGTTTCAAGAGGGAACGAATACCATCCTGCTATTATTCGGAGGGCTTTTCAATTTGAAAGTGGGGTTTATTTCATTGATCATTGACCCTTCTCCTGTGTATTTACAAGCTATCAGAATCAGTTTCACTTTCCCTTCATAATGGTGTGAAATAAGGTCATGTTTAAATACACCAAACTCTTTATAATTTGATAAATAATTGCATTGCAATTACGTTCATTCATTATAGGACGTCGTCTGCTTAAGCAGGATCGATCCCGAGTGTGACGACATCAAAACATCGCTATATTTCTGGCGAATCCTCGGATATTCCAGATGCAGAGAAGAGCTTTTATTTGTGTTGTTTTTATAATCATCAGATACGCAGTTGACATAAAACTTATACGATTGCCATATGTAAGCTTCCCAGTTTCTAGTGATACATTAATTGCCATATTTGTGATTTTCTTTGAATAGCTACTTTAACTGAGATACTGAGCTGCTTTTTTTATAAATAAGCCTCACTGCTTGGAATCAAGTTTGCATAAATTACTTGTTGCTATGTCCAGCAAGCATCTGGCAAGCTTTAAGGTCGTCAAGAACAACCTTTGTCTGAAAGTTATGCATAACATTTGCATACATTACCGAAGCGGTCTATTACTAATCCATCTTCAAAAATATTACACTGACCGACCAAATACCCTCAAAATGAATAGACTCTTTAATTGTGAAAAAAATCAGAAATTCGTTCAAACATCTTTAAATTCTTCAGGAAAATAATGCTTCGTTTATTCTTCTTTATTTCTCATTCGAAATACATTACAATTTGCAGTATGACAGCTGGTGCTATCATTCACCTTCTTTGGAATATTGTAGAATTATTTATATTGTCCATTGAATATGTATTAATTTTTCAAATAATTCATGCGTTCAATTACATGATCAATTTAATATAATATTAATTGTTTGTTTGTTTGTTTGTAGCAGCAGTTTTGGTAAATGAATTCATCTATGAATAGGATTTTTTCCCCCGAACTTTTCAAACCATAGGCTTTTTTATTGAGTTATATAAACAACATTTTACAACTCAATGAAACTGATATGTATCTTACACTCAAATAAAACAATACGTTTACATTTCTCTCATTTTCGTTTAAACAAACAAAGATCGAAGTTACTGTCATTTAGTAAATAAATTGTTATACAGCCCCGAAGAAATATAACTCTCTTAAATAAATATACCTCTCATCCTCATAATATTGAATAATATTTATCTTCATACTAGCAAAAATCGGAATTTTATTATAATTGAGCTTTTGTACAAACAGTTATTACTTAATTAAGTTACCATGCAATTTAAAGCATTTCTCTTTTCTTCAAACCTCAAAATTATATTTTATTAACCTTCATTAAACTTCATCTGTACTTGAGAGCCTTCATTTATCCATCTTGCTGTTTCATTCCAGATTGATTTACTGATCTCACATTCATAAAAGGAATGTATGTCTTCCAACCCTCTTTGTTTTTTTACAGAACGAACATTTTTCGTTACTGACTGTTTTCATCCTTTGTAGTTGCTTGTTCAAGAACAGAAACCTATTTACTATCTTATACTGAAAATTTCTTAAACCAATATCCGGAGTACTGAAATATCATGATGTGATATTTCTGCATTTTTGAATTATTAGGACTTTAATCTAAATAACGTTCCCATTTCGAGCATATTGAGGGTATACATTTTGTTATTTCCAAGAAGAGTTTTGCAGGTGTATCTACATCCTTGTAGGTCATGTACTAGTATTATGAGAAGGCATTAACCCGTTGAATACTGGATTCTCCCATTCCAATAGGGTTAATACAGGGGGCACCCGGTTCCCGTAGGCAATGGGTTAATGGATCTACTACATGTTTTTTACCTTTTTCAAAATACATTTTATATCCACACTCTATTGCTTATAATTAAGTTTCAAGCAGAATTTTTGTTCACATTCTTCATGAGTCAAAAAATTCCCCTCATCATCAATCATGTCACTGATACATCTGATGCCTTTTTCATACCAAGATAAAAAAATACAGATTTTTGCCCAATTTGGATACAGCAGCTATTTCTCCACAACGGATAAGTCAACCAATTACTTTCTTCTGCTCGACTCAACAAAGACAAAGCGTGAAATACATCTTTCCAAAATGGATTAGCAACTTCATGAGATAATGTCGAAAAATTATTCATCACCAAACCCAACTACGAATGGTTTTGATAAAAATGACCGCATTAAATGATTAACATCATCATATATACTTAAAACCATTCTTCGAATCCATATAAGCTTTTAGTGACATATTTAAAAAAAAAATCAACATCTGGCATTTTAAGACCCCCTTCTTCATCTGTGCCAGCAACCTGTTTTCTACTAATTTTATCCGACTTATTCTTCCATATGAAATTAAAGAACTTAACTTTATATCATGGTTTTCATTAACTTAACTGAAGGGGTTGGAATTGACATAAAGAAAATGATTAAAACTGTGGTAACAATAATGATTTAACCAGGCCCGTCGGAAGGAATTTTAAAGTGGTACGGTTTCAGTGGTGGTGTGGGGGTGAAACCCTCAGCGGGGTACGAGTGGGCAGAGCCCCTCTTGGGGGTGCAAGGGGGCGAATCCCCCTTGCACCCAGGGGCGTCGCTGGAACATCTTGAATGGGGGGGGGGGATGTGACAACCAAATTTTCCGACAAAAATGCTGCACCCTAATCCTTCCCCAAATAATAAAAGAAAGTCACAGACGTAGAGATCTTGATCATACAGGCCCATTTTCTCAAGATGGGGACTGACGCCTCTTGCCCGAATAATAACTCTTCAATATGAAAAGTTTTGCGAGCGAGCTAAGCGCGCGAGCAATTTTTTTTTTTTCGTAGAGAAAATATATAGAAGTTATATACAAAAGTTACATAGTTATCTCGGAACCTTGGTGCCCAAATATGTGGATATTCTTTCTCCTCGCTGCCCGAATATGAAGTGGTGGTTGTCCGAATATCAGAACTTTGAAAATCCTGGAGGAGGGGGGCTGCAGCCCATTGCCAAATGGGGACGCATTTTGCCCGAATATTTTGCGAGCGAGTGAGCGTATAAGAAAATGTACAGAAGTTACATCATTATCTAGGAACCTCGCTGCCCAAATATGTGAATATTCTGGCACCTCACTTTGCTGCCCGAGTATGAAGTGGTGGTTGCCCGAATATCGGACCTTTGAAAATCCTCGGGGGGAGGGGGGGTGCAAGTGAGCAAAAAATTGGCCATTTTCTTCCTTCTTTTTCTTTATTTCCTTTTTCCTTTCCATATTTTCTTTCTGTTTTTGTTTCCCTTTCCTTCCCATTTCTTTTTTTTCTTCTCCTTTCTCTTTTCTCCTTTTTCCTTTCCTCTTCCGTCTCCCCTTTCCCCCTCCTTTTTCTTTGCCGAATTTGCCGACAGAAATTTTGAGCGTGGGGGAGGGGGTGTGACACCCCACCCCCTCCCTTTCCCCCTCTAGCGACGCCCCTGTGTCCAAATGATCGTATCCTATAGGCCTACGTTAGAACTGAAAGCAAATTTTTTAAAATTGAATGAAGAAGTGACGAAAATAGGCGGGAAATCTACATAGGCCTAACCTATAAATAAGAGGTTTCAAGGTCAGGTGGGGAGCTAAATTCATCACTTTCTTGAGGATATTATTTTTAGGAATTGCGATTGGAAGAAAAAAGTTTTGTGGCATATATGCTGTTCTTCGGTTTATGTGATAATGCGTTTCATAATAACGGTAAAAAAGAGCAAAGAAACTTCGATGTTCGTGTTCTTACATTAAGCTGGTGATAAGCCTACGATCAGCCTATGATCATGACATTTATCACCCTCCCACCTTCTCTCTTCTTTTCACTTCTTTTTTCTTCTCCCTCTTTTTTTTTTTTTTTTTGGTTTGTTTTAGCTGAAAAGTGGTACGGTCAATCCCGTACCAACCGTAGTGGCTCTGACAGGCCTGGATTTAACAACTGTAATTCTTCCAAGAACGGTAATGTGCCGTTTGATATGATCCAAGAAATCTGGCGTTTACTTTGTCAAAAATTGTATCATAATTATAATCAGGTATTCTGTCAATAACAACATGAAAGTCTGTACCAAGGTACCAAAAAAAATCATTATGCACAAAATTCACTTGTCTTCCTTCTAGTTGTATAGCTTCATTATATTTTGAGGCACCCATCCAAATTGCATTTGTTTTTTCATATTAATCTTCAGCCCACTACAATTACCGAATGAATCCAAAATATGTAGTACATTACGGAAACTAGCAGCTGTGCCATCTAGATACAATACTGTGTCATCTGTATGTAACAAGTAAAGCAAAAGTGGGTCACCATGCCTCCCTCCCCTTTCTGTGCGAAATCTAGATGTTATTTGTGCATTAACCATAACACTAGAATAGGCATGTTGACAATCGACGCCATGCAGTGGCGTATCTAGGTATGCTGGCGCCCGGGGCAAACTATCAAATCTACGCCCCCCCCCCCCCCCCCCCCCACCACCATGCCCAAACTCAAATTAATGAGCGTTTTTTATTTAGAAATGATGGTGAAAATGAGTTTTGATGCACATAATCCGGGGTTGTTAGCCCAAAATTGAGTTATTGCATAAGCGAGGGAGCAACGCGAGCGAGCGGCAGATTTTTTTTTCCTTTTCACCCCTCAAATTTGTTATGTATTTTACCTCTACAAAAAAAATCCAAGGGAATACAGCGACCAGCAATAGATTTTTTTTGAAATTTTGAACAATCCTATTTTTGGGGCGCAAAATATAATTGAGGAATTTAGTAAGGCAATTGCAAGGCAAATTTATGATTTGCCTTGCAATTGCCTTACAAAATTCAATCGCAAATTGAATGTTCCATACTTAAGTGCTTTATATGCTCTTTTATGCACTTTACATGCTCTGGGGACGCAAAATTTAACAAGCTCCTGCTTTATGCGGGGGGGGGGGGGGGAAGCAACTAGAGTAAATTAATTGTTAACACTTTAAAAACGCCATTTGGGGCGAAATAGCTAGATCTTAAACATATATTATGCGAGGGAGCAAAGAGACCGAGCTTTAGAAAATTTTCGCATTTCAAACCCTATAAAACACCATTTCTTACGCATTTTGTCCTTGACTGGGGCGTAAATAACCCTCAAAGACCTTAAAATTTGTTGTATTTCTCCCCTATTTCTTTCTCTCTTTTGCGTTTTTTGCGCCGCCCTTCAAGTGCCGCCAGGCCCCCTCTGCCCCCCGTAGATACGCTACTGTATTCACGTTTTCTAAATTCCTTAACAGTAGTTCCAACTCACAGCTCGGAGCAAGAGAGATATCCATTCCAAAGAGAATCCCTTCCTGTCGGCTGGTCGATACATCAAGGCCAAGAATAGGGCATCGTCAACCTACTCGGGACTTTCCGAGATCGCGATGAAGGACTGTAGAGTAGGTTGAGACGGTCGTTTCGGGAAATTCGTTAGTCCTCGGAACCTTCGTTTAAATCATGGGCCAGTCATAAGTCAACCATTTGATGAGGATAACGATAAGATAAGTCCATGTAGGAAATTGATTGGATCCGGGAAAATCGGCGATGAGGGCACATTAGCATAAATCGGGGAAGCGCCATACAGTTCTACATTATGTACGCAGATCGAATGTGGGTTATTTTTGTTATCTTATTTACAAGAATAATTTTAAAAATCGAACAAAAACATTTTCATCATATTATGTGCCAAATGGAATTAACTTTATTTCTCATTTCACATTTCAATTAACATATGTTGAGCGTAATTCCAGAATTTCTTAATTACTTGCATGATGACTACTTTCATTCGTGAGAAAATGGTTAATAGTATACAGGCGTACGGGCACAATCTTTTTTTTTCTTCATTTTCCACCTGTGGGTGGGGGCTGTCTCTGAAGTTTGTTTTTCGAATATGATGAAGCAAGAAGCTAGCTAGTTCACTTAGACTTTATTATAGTGACAGTTTTATTTGACAACACAGCACACTAGGGAAGATATATAAAATGACCACCTCACCTCGCTGCAGCCTCTAGCCCCCAACCCTATCCACCCATGCCGTATGCTTTATATAACTACTACTAGTAGTAGTAGTAGACTAGAAGTAGTAGTAGTAGTAGTAGTAGTAGTAGTAGAAGTAGTAGTAGACTGTAGTTGTATAGTAGTAGTAGAAGTATACTGAACTACAAAAGAAACGTCGCACATGTATGTGTTTGAAACTGTTTTATTTACAATGCAACATATTCTTTATTCAAGAGTGAAAACTGAGAAAATGTTTTGCTTTGTTTTGATTAACAAGTACAGATGTGCAATAAAGACTCTCGTCGTTGATAGCGCCAGTTCTGACGTTGTTGGGCCCACAGGAGACGTTCCCGACGATGTCGAACGGTGCGGATAGGGCCCCGAGCAGGACGCCGACAAGACAAGTTGAAGCTTCTCAGCCGACGACGAACAGTTGCTGCAGAAATTGGTCTGTTGTGTGTGCCAACAGTCTGTAGAGCCGATTCTGTTGCTCTGCGGAAGAGATCCTGCAAGTGGTCCCGGTGAAGATGGCGATCTTGACGTGCTGTTGTCGCCCTGGGACGACGACCACTGCGCTGACGATCGTTGGTGCTGTTGGTTGCATTGTATCGCTCCTACAGTCTCTCTACTGTCCGAACGCTGCATTGAAGTCGTTGGCAATGACTCTAGGACGTTGGCCAGCATGAAGACGTCCGATGGCTTGTTCCCTCTGGTTTCGAGTCAGACGTGGCATGGTGACAGCACTCAGGAAACGAATGACAGGATGAAGGTTTTGGGTTCCTTTTAAACCCACTGAATAGAGGATGTGCATGTGCATCATGCTTTTAAAAAAGCTGCGCACGAGTGCACTACCATGTTCACGGAAAGGATATGCCGGTTATAATCCTACACAGAAATCACATTTTGTTATGATGATGTGTTATGGACGGTCAATGCCATATCTGTGATGTTAAAAAAGCATAAAATGTGATTTTACGTATCAAATTCCAATATCATGTGTAAAAGATATCAATTTGAAAAGTGCGACGTTTCTTTTGTAGTTCAGTATATTATTAGTATTAGTAATAGTATTAGTAGTAGTCGTAGTACCAGTACTAGTAAATGTAGTAGTAGTTCTAGTAGTAGTACTAGTAGTAGTACTATAGTAGTAGTAATATTAGTAGAAGAAGTAGTAGTAGTAGAAGTGGTAGTAGTAGTAGAAGTAATATAATAGTAGTAGACAATAGTAGTAGTAGTATGGTAGTAGTGGTAATAGTAGTAGTAGTAGTAGTAGTAGTCGACTAGTAGTAATGATCCAGTACAATAAGGAAGTATATTTTTATAGCACTTAGTACAAAGGTATCAAGAACTTTACACGATTAGCATAATAAGTTGTCAAGAATCTTCGAAAATCTTAGAATGTTTACAGTAATAACATTGGTATTAACCATAATATATGATATTTACACATCTTAATCTCGTAAACTCCATTTACAAAGCATGTACAAAACAGTATAATGAAGCATACAAACACTATGAGATTACATTACGATAATGAAGCTTATATTTTTACATTTAAGAGTACAAAATGAAAATGAACAATTAAATGGAATGTCTTCAAGGCATGATTAAATACATCAGATGAAGGGACATCCCGCACATGTACAGTGGTTGTCTTCCATGAGGCCCTGTTTGATAACAAAGATATTAAGAAACGATATAAACTCATTACAGTAACAAAACAAAATATAGAACAAAATTAAGTATATATAAACATATTATCTGGTATTCTCGTAATAAATGCAATTTTACAACAACGTATTCGTGCCTAATTCTAAAATCTTTGATATATCTTTGATATAAAGAAATGAATATATATATATATATATATATATATGTAAAGGAATTAATTAATAAGGTTGAGGATTTGTCAATCTGTCGGTCAACTGAATCTGGTGTCGCCGAAACCACTAACCCGTCTCCGTGGTCTAGTGGTTAAGGCATTGGCGTTCTAAGTCAACGACCCGGGTTCGATTCCCGGCGGAGACATTTTTTCAGCCTTTGCAAAAATTTCAAAAAGGGAGGACAGCTCTGGGGAACTTTGATTGAGCTACGCAACGTTATTCTCGCAATTTCTTTCACATTAATATATATATATATATATATATATATATATATATATATATATATATATATATATATCTTGTTGCCTCTATATAATTGTACAATGTGTACAATTGTAGGGAAATAACATAAACAACAGCTTTGGCCACTCTCGTGGAAATAAATAAATACAATACAATACAATGTGAAAGGAAATGAAAGAATAATGGTTGCGTAACTTAAATCAAAGTTCCCCAGAGCTGTCCTCCCTTTTTGACATTTTTGCAAGTGTTGAAACAATGTCTCCGCTGGGAATCGAACCCGGGTCGTTGGCTTAGAACGCCAATGCCTTAACCACGTACTAAACCACGGATACGAGTCAGTGGTATCGGCGACACCAGATTTGATCAACAGATTGACAAATCTTCAACCTTATTAATTAATTACTTTGTCGGGGGTAGGTGAGTTTTGAACAAAGACAAGCCGCATGCCTCAGCTTGATCCAAGCGAAAGCTTTGACGATACATGTATACATTAGAATCATATTTATAAACAATTGTAAGGAACTAACATATACAACAGCTTTGGCAACTCTCGTGGAAATAAGTATAATTGTGAGAAATGAAATGAGAGAATAATGGTTGTGTAGCTTAAATCAAAGTTTCCCAGAGCTGTCCTCCCTTTTTGAAATTTTTGCAAAGCTTGACAAAAATGTCTCCGCCGGGAATCGAATCCGGGTCGTTGGCATAGAACGCCAATGTCTGATATATACAAAGTGTACATTTTCACCAATAGTGGTTGTCTTCCATGAGAGCCTGTTTTTAAACAAACAAATATATTAAGCAACGATATAAACTCATTACAGTAGCAAAACAAAATGAAAAGACAATAATTAAATATATACATATTATCTGGTATCCTCGTAATAAATGCAATGTATTCGTGCATATTTCTAAAATCGACTATGTATGTGTGTGTATAAGATAATTGGTCTTTAATTCAGACGAATTGCTTTTGACACCCCCTCAAAAATGTAATAATATTTGAGAGTTCACAAAGAAAATAAAAAAGTTTATCTTGATTCAACATAAATCTCCACTTGGGATACCAAAAATGATTATTGCAAGGCAGTATTGCTATTCAAACAATTGATGAAACAATTGCTGTAACGATCTTCCGACTACAATCCTCCGGATAACTACTGTTGCGGGACTATTGCCGTGTTCGCGTTCAAACATGAAATTGACATGGTCAGTGGAATCAAATGCAGAGCTGTAGTCAAGTAAAACCACTTTTGGCTCATGACCGTAATTTGTCGACAGCTTGTAGAAAACAAAGGTAATAGGAGTATAGTAATGTGATATGTAAAGGATTTTAGACAACATTTTATGACAGAAAGCAATGGGGGGGGGGGGGGGGGTCCTAATCAGTTTTAGACTGAGAGGGAGCAAGAGTAACAGAGAGAGGAGTTTTTTAAATAGAAAAGAATATGCATGTAAATGTAACTATATGAACATACATTGGTGAGCCGATACCGTTTGCTACTCGTTGGGGATTAAGTCATTGGTCCTTAAATTGATGGTAAGATTTTTTACTAATTCATCCCAGAAATACACTTGTCCTCTCAAGTCACCAGTCCAATGTAGATAGGGTCTGCCATCACTGAGATACAACCTCGCCAGGAAAGGTATCTCACCATCTGGAATGTCTTCGAGAAAGACCACGACTACAAATTCGGTCTGAGTATCACTTACGTGGTCCATGGCAATGCGCAACTTGAGCATGAACCACCGATCGCTAACGGCGGCTCTGCTGAGCAGTATCATAGTCTTGTAACTCCTGGTCACCACGTAATCGACAGAATCCAAGTAATGCATACCCAGCACGAGATCTTCGTCGCCGAAGATGTTCCTCTGAAACTGCGGAAGGTGTTCTTCAAGAGCCGGTCGGAGATGTTCGCGAACCCATTCTTCATCATCGTCGTAGAAGATAATATTCACGTCGAAATCGTAGTCATTGTGGTCCCGCGCATCTCGTATCTCCTGATATCCAAGTGCCACCAGTTTCAAGAGAAAGAGTTTGTATTTCAACAGCCATCGATTGTGATGTACGAGTACGATGATGACAACCAAACAAACGACGGCGAGTGGAATCATGGATAAGCCGACAATGTTGATCGTACATAATTCAGTGGGATCAAAATTTAACAGGGGTTTTTGGCGAACAGGAACCAACGATGACAACGAACAGATTGTTTTTTCCTCGTTAATCAGGCGTATTTGTCCACTTAGCCATTTGGGAAGCCACTTTATATCACAATTACATACAATCGGGTTCATCGACAGATCAATCGATCTAAGAGAAATCTCGATCGGTTTAAAGGTGCTATGGTTTATATGCGTGAATTTGTTATTCGCTAATGAAAGGTCTGTAAGTCTAGGATTGTTCGAAAATATTGCTTCCTCCAGGTACGCTAAACTATTTTCATCTAAGTTAATGTTTGTAACTTCACCTAACCCTTCCAGCAAGTTGTAATGAAGATATTGAATTTCATTCCCTGTTAAAGATAAAGTCCGAAGCGATTCCAAACCAGCAAAGACAAGAGGGTGAAGATATGAAATTTCACAGTAGTCTAAACTGAGATATTCCAATACAGATAGTTGCTGAAAGATACCAGGTTGCAAATTACCCCAAAGGATATCGAAACGATTCACACTGAGATCCAAAGTCCTCAGGTTGAGCAATCCATCGAAGAGAGATATATTTACATCCCACAAGTCATATATGTAAATATCTGACCCTGCCATGCTCAAATTTCGAAGGATTGGTGTGTGTTTAAAGGATTCTGTTGGTTCTAAATAAGCAGATCCGGGAATATTATTCAGGTAAAGATATTCTAACATCGGGGTTTCTAAAAGCAATTCTATGATACTGCAGTCCGAGAAATCAATTTCTCGAAGATTATGAAGTCCCGCTAAAGCTCTGAGTTTCAGAACTTTAAGTCGTTTATTTGAACTTAGGTCTAAGTTTGTTAGATTTCCCAAACCAAGAAATGTCGACGGGGAAATCTCTGTCAAAAGATTTCCAGCTAGCTGCAACCCGTATAAGTCGACTGACCAACTTTGGCCATATAAATTTACATATCCTATTTTGTTAAAGTTTAAGTTCAATACTCTTAGTTTCTGCATACCCTCGAAGAAGACAGGTTCAATTTCGCGTATATCGTTAGAGTGGAGCTTAAGTTCATGAAGATGGGTCAAATTGGAGAACACGTACGGATAGAGGTCCTTCACACGGTTGTTAGTGAATTCAAGAACAGACAGAGAACAATCCCGTAGGAGATCAAAGGTATCTTTGGGCAAAACAGTAAAGTTGGCATCCGACAGTACAAGTTCCTCAATCTCCGAACGTGATATCCCGATAAATAGGTTTTTTACTACTTCAAATGTCAAAGGGTATCCGCCAATATTCAAAGTCCGGACGTGAAGTGATGCTATAACACCGGGATCTACTGATTTAACAGGGTTACTTTCAAGATCCAATTTCGAAGTGTTACACGCAAAGACGAAAGTGTCAGCGTTGATGTGTTCAATTTGATTTCCCAACAAGTCGATATTTCCTACTCCGCCACAAGAACTAATGTTTATAAAGGATAACTTGTTGAAGTAAAGTACTACTGAATCTATATGTGTGCTCCATCTTAGAGTGTCGTTTGGAAGAGATTTCAAGTTTGTATACCCCAGTTTCAACTTGGCCAGCTTACCAGACCACCTGAACAAGCCTGTATCCGGAAGGACAAGATGGTAATTGAAGGACATATCGAGGTTCCTTAGTTCCTTGAGAGGGTAGAAAGCAGAAGGTTCGATAAATCTAATGTCATTTTGGGAGAGGTCTAAATCCGTGATGAGGGGGTACCTTCGGAACGAGGAGTTGAAGAGAGAAGTGATATTGTTTCGAAGCAAAACAAGCCGTTCAATGTCCTTAAAAAGATTCTGGGGAACAACATCAAGCCCTCTCCCACTGCAATCAGCTACCTTGTGCTCGATCTCCTGATAACATCCTTCATAAGAGCCTTCCAAATGGGGATCCATGGTAGGAGTCAGTGTCGCATATCCCCGTAGGATCCGGCTGGGAGCGAATCCGAGAAGGCAAGCTCCAATCAACGGTAGAAAGAGCGGATAATGTTTGAACGCCATAATGACTTGTTTTGTTTTGCTGTGAAAATGTGAAGTATAATGATCTTTTCATTAACCAAATTCAAGCATATCAATGACTCGTTTCGATAATATCTTTGTCTCATATTACAAACGATTGTCATTACATTGAACCGGATACACGAAATACATAACGCTTCTTCTATTGATGATAGAAACCATTAATTGTACTTAAGAGATGGTAGTAAACACTATAAAAACCCAAACCAATGATATAGCCTAGCCCTTCAAAGATAAGTTGTTGGGAAAGACAATCCAAGGCAACTGAAACCAGATAGAAAGGCTTTTAGTCTAAATAAAAGCTTTTCACCATCATCATCATATAGAATAGCGATTGACTTTTGCACATTAAGACACTTAATTACGTGATTGAAACCAAAACATTTTGAAGATGTTATTCAGCTTTATTATTCGGAGTTTTCGGATGTGTCAACTAGAACGCCGTCCTAGTTCCTCCCAGCGACAATGGACTGCTTTGTGTTGATTGCATACAAAGTAGGTGATCGCGTGAAGCTAACAATGGGTGAAGCGAGGTCCACGTTTTAGAGAAACGGCAAAACCATGTTTGATGCGTTCTCGATCTGACTAGTGGACGAGGGAGAATTGAGTGGACGGGTGAGCCGTTCTTGCACAAAGCGCGGTATGAAGCTAACGCAAAAGCAGTCCATTGTAGCTGCATGGGAAGATCTAGGACGGCGTTCAAGTCCACACATTCAAAAGCTCACTATTAAAGGGATATACTCAACCGCAGATTGTGGAGGTTTTAATGCCGCGAGAGGGCACCGTGATCGTTACCTGATCATGCCGTTGCCCCGCGCGGGGAATACCTCGGATAGACTGGTCACCGCACAAACATGCACGCTCCCCCTGAGCTCCAGCTCTCGTGCCAGATTCGGTCGGCTTCGTGCAGTCGAAATGTAATCCCACTTAGTCCAACGGACGCGTTCGACGCATAAACTTTGTGTACGAGTGAGTGGGGCTTACGCAATCACGACGGAAACCGTGAACGCAAGGAGCACTGCCCCCCCCCCCCCCCCCGCGTGGTTTTAATTAGTGAGGGAGAGAGAGAAAGAAAGAAATAGAGAGGGAGGCATAATGACTAATGATAATAACATTATACACCGCTTAATACTAACATGACTAATGTTTCTAAGCGCTGTACTATAGGTTTTCCCGGTCAATTTCGTAAGATCGTCAGTCAGTTTCATTTTGCGTGCATTCAATTTCAAGGATTTAGGTCGCGCACAGCCGATTTGTAATCCAAATTCATTTTCATATCATTCGAATTTGTATTTATGTCATTTGAATTTAAGTTTTTGTCAATCAAATTCGCACTAAATGCACCTAGTTCGCAAAACGTTCATTCACTTTAGCAAAGAATGGCAAGGGAATTGCGCAATACTGTTATTCCAGCATTCAATTTCATTTCGGATCATTCAACTTAACACGTTGAGCATTCAAAATCAAAATTTTGTCAGTTGATAATTATTTGGTATTTTCATTCTTTCCTTATGAGTTTTCTGCACACATGGGTGTGTTTTTCTATAATCAATAACATTCTTTTATTTTTCTTCTGATTTATTATTTTTATTTTATTTTCTTCTGATTTATCATCATTTTGAAATTTAGTTCTAGGAATTTTTGTTCTTCATTTCTAACGTTTATAGTGCCTTGATTGATTTTTATTCTTTTTCATGTCTAACTATATATATATATAGTGAGTGTGTCACTGTGTTGGCTGTCAATGTATACTCTGAAAAATGTTATTCATAACGTACATGTAGTTATCATGAATTATGTTATATATATAATGTTTCCTTTGTATAGTAGGCCTATGTCATGTTGGGCAATGTATCTCATTATTTATAGATGAGCAAAAACACACAAACGCTAAATACATGCTAAATTGAATGAACTCATTACGAATTCGAATGCCCACGTGCGAATTTGAATGCTCGAAAAGACGCTTCCAAGCGAGGTAGCGAATTTGAATGCTCTCCACGCATATTTGAATTTGAATGATGTAAACGCTAAATGTCTTGACCGAAGTGCGAATTTGAATGACCTCAAAATGAATTTGAATGATAAATTTCATGGCACAGATCTTTTTCGCGAATTTGAATGACTCCCTTTTCAAATTGAATGACAAATCTGCGAAATTGACCGGGAAAACCTATATTATCATGATTATCATTACCCCGGTTTTAACTCTGATAAGGCGCTCTGGCATTCAAAGAATTTCTCCCTACCGGATACCCATTTACTTCACCTGGATGGAGAGCGGCAAACATGGCAAATGTTACGCACTTGCCAAAATACGTAAGTGCCGTGGCAGGGATTCAAACCCCATAAAGCACCTTGTGATGCATAGTCCGAAGATTTATCCACTAGACCTCAACACCTCTACAAACAGAATGCTAGGATCGTTCCTATCCATGCTATACCACTTATCATGCTGATAGCACATCTAATTCACTCATTTTCTTAGAGGTATACGCAACTATGCGCACATTATTGAGGTGAGAAAAATATGGTTATTTTTCTTGCACGCTATAGGACTCTTTATTGAGAAAAGCACAAACATCGATAACCGAGAGATGATTTGGATGCTTCAGCAAGAGAACGAATCCATATTGGAATACATCCAACATGTCCAAGCATTGGAGAAGCGAAACAAAGGGTTAGAGGTTTTGCTAAAAGCCCTATCCAGGCTTTTCATGCATAGCGATAAACTTCGTCGTTAGCAGAAAAAAAAAAAGTTGGTTTGATTATACCATTTTTGTAGCAAGTCTCGACTTTTTGATAAAGGGGCCCTGTTCAATAAAACTTAATTTCAATAAGAGCCCAAATTTAGCGACAGATTTGCTCACAACAAATCAACTTACTTTTTATCGGTTGAGTACAGTTAGAATGCAGCCATCCCTATATCAAGCGGTCTTTTGAACTCAGGCGTTAAAGAAATTATCTAATAATACTATGAATTACATAGGTCTCCTCGTATTTACTATGGCATATTAAAATAACTGAAATTTGTGAATCGTACCCACAGGTAGTCTATCAATTTCTAGTTATATCATAAAGCTGTGAGTAGCTGCTGCTGGCAACTTTAAATGGCACTTTAAACATTCGAGAATAATGATGATCAAAATACATTCGCTCTCGGTATTGCACGATCCCTGGTTCCTTGAAGAGCTAAAAAAGTAATTTTAAAAGTATTTCCCGAATCGGATATCGATCTTGGCAGTTACTTCCTGATTTCATTTAAATCGAGATCCTAGATATCGCGATAACCATTAACATTGCAATGGTGTATCGAGACCCGTTAGTCCATAGCAGGGCCATTCTTAGTCACATGTGTGACCCCCCAAAACAGGGAATTGGGCTATTGCGAGCCCTATAATTTTAATAACCTTCCAAGTGTGTTGGTTTTTCATGTATTTACAGCAAATACAGACAGACACAGGTTCATAATTTAATAACAAAGAAGAGTCAATGATAATACCTGTTCTGCGTCAGAGGTCAAAAGGTTTAGGTCACGTGTGTGACCTCGCACAGAAGCAGGTTTTTTAAACTCACATTTCATCTTTAAATCCCTCTGAATTTTCTAAAGCTTCAATGTTCATATGTATGGTAGGTTTTTTCATGGTACTATCTCTGAGAAAATAACATGTCAATGTCAAACCATGTATCCAATACCTGCAAATCTGTACGTTACCAGCTAAGAAACTTGGGAATGATCCGAAAATACCTCACACGTTCTGCCACAGAAAAGATTGTACATGCTCTTATTTCATCTCGCTTAGACTTTTGTAATTCACTCATGTACCGTTTACCTCAAACTGAAGTTTCTCGTTTACAAAGGTTACAAAATACTGCTGCTCGAGTTGTCACCTTATCAAAAAAGTTTAATCATATAACACATATCCTTAAATCGCTTCATTGGCTTCCCGTAAAGTTTCGTAGTATATTTAAGATTCTTTTGCTTGTATTTCATTGTCTTCATGGTACGGCTCCTGAGTATAACTCTGTTTTGTTTAATCGTTACAATCCCCGTAGACAACTAAGGTCCTCTGACTCTTCCCTACTTGTTGTACCTAAAACGAAAACATTATGGGGGGATCGATCTTTTTCACATGCGGGATCTACTCTCTGGAACCAACTGCCACAGCCGCTTAGAGATATATCCACTGTAAATTCATTTAAGACTTCCCTGAAAACACATCTGTTCCAAAAAGCATTTGATTAATGTATGCTGGTTTCCTAGCCATTTCTTCCCATGCTACATACCTTTGTATATTTTTATCATTATTATGTATTTGCAACATGTGCTGTAGTGTTTGGTCAATTTGCAATTATGTTTTCTATGTGATCTCTATCCTACCTGTGTAACTGTAATTTCTATTTTCCAGCGCCTTGAGCACTGTATTTCAGTGGATGTGGCGCTTTATAAATATTCATTATTATTATTATTAATTCTGTTGAAAGTTGTGTAAGATTTTTGTTATGTAATATTTCGTATCATGATGTATGGTCATGTGTGTGACAGGGGGGGGGGGGGTCACGTGTGTGACATGACATAGGTAATGTGTACAGATTTGGTGAACTATCGAAAAATCATAATACTTAGTATTTTTAATTAATTTTGCAATAGCTCTATCCAAATATCATCAATAATGGAAAAAGTGATTCTTAAATCTTTTCTTTATGAAAAATACCCAGGGAACACACAATTTGTTTTCTTTTTTTCATTTTCATACATTTAATTACATTCATTTATTGATATATTTATTGACATACTGTGGAGGTGTTTTGGCCTAGTGGATAAGTAACCATACTGCAGATCACACGGTATGGGGTTCAATTAATTGCCATGGCACTAACGTCCTTTAGCGAGACATTTATCTGCATTTGCCATGCTCGATCCAGGTGTAGTAAGTGGGTACCTGTAGAATTTATTTCTTGAATGCACTGAGCGCTACAGTTGTCTTGCTAAAACCAGTGTAATAAATATGCTTGCAGGGCCTTCAGGGAGAAAAGTAATTAGTACTGACGAGGCTACCCTGGGTAAACAAGACATATTATTATAATTCTTATTATTATTATTGTTATTGTTATTGTAGGTATTATTATTATATATTATTATCTTTGATATTTACTATTATCATTATTATTAATGCTCAGACCAAAGAATAAAAATAAACCAAATCAAAGTTTTCATGCTGATACACATCTTCAACTTGTGTTATATACTATTTTCAGAAGCACAGTTCCATTGGCCAATTACATTAAATATATTAGCTAATAACAATTTGATCATAACTGCATAGGGCTATGCAATCAATTCAGAGGATTAAACCAGAGGAATACAAAACGTGAAAACAGAATTATTAGGTCAGGAAACTTATGACTTACCCAGTACATAATGCACATGACCATTTGAATCAGCTTACCTGTGTGACAAAGTTAGTTGGACAATATTTAAAGAACGAGAATCATATTTGGAATAATATTTGGTGAGATGAAGGACACATACAAGTTTGTTAGCTTATGACAGGAAAACTATGGATGATCTAAATTGTATTTTTCAAATAGCATAAACTTTTCATGTTTTTTGGTCACGTGTGTGACATCAGAATTACTTAATTATGCATGTTATGTTAATGTGTCCGGACAGTTAACAAAAATTAACCTGTCAATTTTGCTGTCGGATTTTACGAAAACTATGTATCAAGTAACACTAAACCCAGTGAATATTTGCAATTCATAATTCTCTCTACCCATCTTGTCAAAGATTCATGATAATTGTCATTAAAACCTGTTCGATTTACTGTTTAAAAGTAACTTGCCCGGATAATCAAACTGTCCGGACACACGACGTCTGGGTATATACCAAGTACAAGAAATGAACACAATAATAGAAGCGCTTCCTCTTGTGACCCTCCTCCCATCACAAATTCGAGAACATTTTTGTTGTTGTTCGTAAGCAATTCGGACTTGTGCCCCCCCCCCCCCCCCCCTTCTCCCTCCCCGTCCAGTCCGACACTAATGACATAACATTAGGTACGTTCACACGTAGAGCGATATCATCGATGCTATCTAGGTTTCGAGACTATTTTGGTCATGACCAAATAGTTTTAAGACCAAACGCTGTCTGAACGCAGATAGTCACGAGATAGAACTAGAAGCGAGTTGGAGCTAGGTTTCGAAACTATTCTGGCAGCGAGTTTGGCAGGAGTAAATCTCAGGATCCAGCGACAAAGCATCGATGCTTTGCGGTAGACCACCCACCGCGCTTGTGACTATTTGTAATGTGAGCGCAATCGCTGCTTCACTCGCTGCTATCTTCACTCGCAACTTCGCATGATATGACCCCTGTGCACAAACTTCAATACCAATTATACTCTGGTCACCGTGTGTGGCGCAGTAATTATTGTTTTGGCAGCGAGTGAGCGATGAATAGTCACGAGTGGGTGATAGAAGCAAGTCGATCATGGCCTGTCTGAACGTACTGGAAATATTTTGGATACATAACTATACACAGCGCTGTCGCTTCGCAACAGCGCTGTGTATAGTTAAGACTTACAAAGCATCGATGCTATGTACTACGTATAACTTTTGTCACATTACGAGGGAATATTAGCCATTGGTAAGCAAATAATTACCGTTGGTGAAGGTGGTGGGATAAACTATCACTTCTGAGGTAATACAGATGTAACCATCTTTCCGAAGCTAAGCTGAGGATAGATAGCATATACATTCAGATCGCTGAGGAAGTGACAGTACATGTACGTCTCATTGCCTGAAACCAATAGCTTATTATTTGCTTTATATTAGACATCTGAAACATTTAGCTATTACGAGAAAGACAATTATTGTCTACTTCTCGAAAAAGACATTGTAGGCCCGAATTCGCAAAAGAAGTTTAAACCATTATATAAACCCCCTCCTGGGTGTGACCGCGTACATGTGTTTTATTTTAAAAGCGAGCTTATTTTAGTACGCTTATGGAGGTATTCGTAAGGTCACGCAATTTCATTTCGAGCATACCCACACTGTAAAAAATAACTGTAGATTAACAGGTTTTTTGACTTGTAACTGAGTTTTGCGGTACAACCATGTGAGTTGGAGTAACTCCACGTTCCGGCCAGAATGCTCTGGCCGTCGTCAGGAGAATAAGAAGAGCGAATAAATCAGCAGAATTTATATATGAAGCAATTCACTTCTAAAATGGAGGCAAACAATAACATCACGGAATTAGTATAGAAAGAAATAGTAACAATAACATCAAAGTACCTGCATTGAAAGGATAAATTACATCAAGGTACCTGCATTGAAAGGATAAGTAACATCAAACTAATCCTGCGTTGAAAAAACATTGAAAACAAGTGAACAATAGGACTAAGAAACCAATTAAACGTCTGGATAAGCTGGAAACAAAAGGGGGATTAGGATCGTAGATAATCTGTGGAGAGAAACATGACATCCTGTTGAGGAAAGAAATTAAGGTTAAAAAACATACATATGGAAAAAAGGTGAAATATTGACACCAGAATGAGTATACTAATAATAAATATAATAAATGTTATGAATGAAGTGGACAGATGTGGCTGTGGAGAGAAAGGTGAAAAAACAATGGTAATGAACAAATTGAGGAGAGAAACATGAAATCCTGTTGGAGATAATCTGTGGAGAGAAACAAGTCATCCTGTTGAGGAAAGAAATTAAGGTTAAAACATACATGTGGAAAAAAGGGTGAAATAATGACATCAGAATGAGTATCCTAATAATGAATATAATAAATGTTATGAATGAAGTGGACAGGTGTTGACTGTGGAGAGAAAGGTGAAAAAAGGTGAAGAAAAAAAAGGTGACAAAGGTGACAAATTGAGGAGAGAAACATGAAATCCTGTTGAGGAAAGAAATTGTGGTTAAAATACATGTGGAAAAAAAGGTAGATAAATGATGACCTCAGGAGTTGCCTGTGGAGGGAAAGGGGATGAACAATGGTAAACATGTACAACCTGTAGAAAAAAGGGGTGATGATGAAATCAGAAAGAGTAAAAAACACAATATTCTGTTGAAGAAAGCAATTACGGTTGAATGTCTGCGGAAAAATATAACGCTAGTTATTATTGGAAGAGTGACAACCAAATGTCGCTGATCTGTAAACCCTTGTCCTGTGTAACTGTGTTATGTCTGTGAATCTCGATGGCTTCACGGACCCTCCTGGTGTACCAGTTGGAAGCGGGGGCTACAAGTTTGGTGTCTTCCCAGTGAATCTGGTGATCAAGAGTGGCAGAATGATTGATAATGGCAGACTGCTGATTTATTCGCTCTTCTTATTCTCCTGACGACGGCCAGAGCATTCTGACCGGAATGTGGAGTTACTCCAACTCACATGGTTGTACCGCAAAACTTTTTTCTGAATTACAACTTCACCATGCAAACCTTCAAATCCTATATAACTGTAGATTAACAGGTTTTTTGACTTGTAAAATTACAAGTTTTGGCCGTTTTTCTGTTAATACGGTATTTTTCTTGTGAAATGGCTGGAAAATTAGCAATTTTCCTGCCATTTCACAAGAAAAATACCGTATACAGTTATTTTTTACAGTGCACAATACTGATAACGCATATGTACTAAAACATAATACGGTAGATAATGCATTGTGCTTCCATTATTTTCGCTTGAAGGTATGTACATGTATACGCATTCAAACCGATGACATCGAACAAAGAGAACAATGGTTCACCGGTAGTAATTCAATATATCATCGGTTGTCAGCAATTGGGAAGGTTTATTCCGTCAATGAATTTTGTGACGCAATTCAATAGTGGAGTCATCGGTTGAAAATCTAACAATAGCTTACAAACGTCTGTGTGTGTGTGTGTGTGTGTGTGTGTGGTTTTACATAGATAGTCTTGTGGGGTACAGAGAACAAAAGAGCACAATGATGGCCTTTATTCCGTCATGCTTGTGGGGTACAAAATACAATAGGAGAAGTACTTGCGGGGTACAAAATACAGGAGAAATGAATAGAGTTCCCCACAAGTCCATGTATGTGAATATGTGTGTGTGTGGGTGTGTTAAGCCGTATGTCCGAGGACATTTTCGGACAGAGAACAAAAAAAAAAATCATGAGAACAATGGTCCTCGGAAGCCGGACGATAGTCCTCGAACGTCGAACAATGAATTTGTGCCTTATTCCGTCGACTGTCCGAGGACGGAGGAACAATAGAGGAACAATTACTTTTTTTTGAAATTTTTGCAAAGGCTGAAAAAATGTCTCCGCCGGGAATTTTTTTCAGCCTTTGCAAAAATTTCAAAAAGGGAGGACAGCTCTGGGGAACTTTGATTGAGCTACGCAACGTTATTCTCGCAATTTCTTTCACATTTGTATTTATTTCCACGAGATTTGCCAAAGCTGTTGTATATGTTATTTCCTTACACTTGTTAATAATTATTCTAATGTATACATGTATTCAAAGCATTCGCTTGGATCCAGCTGAGGCACGCGGCTTGTCTTTGTTCAAAACTCACCTGCCCCCGACAAAGGAATTAATTAATAAGGTTGAGGATTTGTCAATCTGTCGGTCAATTGAATCTGGTGTCGCCGAAACCACTAACCCGTCTCCGTGGTCTAGTGGTTAAGGCATTGGCGTTCTAAGCCAACGACCCGGGTTCGATTCCCGGCGGAGACATTTTTTCAGCCTTTGCAAAAATTTCAAAAAGGGAGGACAGCTCTGGGGAACTTTGATTGAGCTACGCAACGTTATTCTCGCAATTTCTTTCACATATATATATATATATATATATAAAGAAAGTGTTCTGCGTCGGTTTAGGTAAACTATACGTAGAAAAGACAAATATAAATTAAAAAACCGTAGAGATGGCAATTATCCGATATTTCGGGCATAGCCCTTTGTCAAGGAATGACAAATTTATTAAGCGTCAATTTTTGTTTGTCTTTTCTATATATATATATATATATATTATTGACTGGCTTGAGGGAGATATCAGAATATATCGCCCGCAACAGAATCATATTGCCCTGAGTCGAAGCCGAGGGCAATATGGTTCTTTTAAGGGCAATATTTTCGATATTCACTGAAAGTACAGCCAGTCAATATTATTATTACCTATACTCTATATCATCTATGCCGATTTTGTAGCAATTACAAACACGTCTGTTTGCCTGACAGTCCTTCTCAATAAGGTTAGTCATACTGGGGGCGTTTCATGAAAGGACTTGTCAGATATTTTATCCGACAAATTTGCTCTAAACCATTCAGATGCAAGGATTTCAGTACCTTATAACAGTTGTTGGATTGAATATCCGACTTCATTTCATGAAACTTCCTTTCATGAAACTTCCTTTCATGAAACGCTCCCCAGATAATTATGATTGTAATATAGGCCAAGCAATAGTGACGTAAATTGTTGCCGCGCGTATCCATTGTTTAAACCTTTGTACATTTAAATAACGCGTAGACAATGACAATGATGACAATAACAATGACAATGGAATTTTTATTTTCTGATGTAACCCTTATTAGTTACATATTACAAGTATACATTGAAAAATCAAAGAAAAAAGTTCAATGAAACAAAACTGTTTTGCTGAAATTTAAACAATATAGAAAAATAGGCAAACTCAAATTGAATGAAATTGTAAATTACAAAAAGTTTACATGTGATTTTGTAATTTATAGTGAATTATAAATTTAAATAATAATCCTACTATAATTTGGCTAATGTGTGTCTATCCGTCCGTTTGTTTGAAAGCGCTTTTCTCCGTGATATTCCACTCAGTCGAGCTGGGTTTTTTTAAAACGTGGTTAATTTGTTCCCAGATTGTCATGAGGGGGGTTGTTAAACTTTGTGGTATTTTTGTCGTAATATTTAAATATTGTTTTTACAATTCGTAACCTCCTTTGGCAGGCCCCGGGTAAAGCTTCGAAGTTCCCAGTCCTTGCGACCTTTTTCGGGTCAGCAAAATTACATAGGCATACATTTCACGTACGGTACGCTTCCACCGTGCAACGTCTATACGAAGCTGCCTAATACATGTACATGTAAGGCAATTAAGCTGATGGATAAACCGTCGCACTGTGTGTACATAGATCATGAAGCTACAACCCAAGCTTCATGCACACACTCGGCCTTCAGTCAGTGTGTTTCCGTCCAGTGCATACATGACAGATCATGAAGCTACAAATTGGTTTGAAGCTTCATGGTTAGATCAAGGAGTTATACTCAAGGCCGTACGCAGAATTTTTTTCCTGGGGGGCAAGATGATCGCTTTTTATTATTGGATCATTTAAAAGTCTAAAACCCTATTAAAAAAAAGTATGATTTTGAAATTTCTGGGGGGGCAACTGCCCCCCCCTGCCCCCCCGCTGCGTACGGCCTTGGTTATACTCCTTGGTTAGATCTAATCTAAACAACAAAGGACTACAAGTACAACTAGCACCTGAATTTCAGTCACATCGGACATCCGGAACGGCTCTATTTCGGCTTCGATGTCGAGTGGGGCGTGTGGGATATGGGGGTCCACTTTCTCTCCATAATTATCTGACAAGCAAAAAGAAAAAAAAAAAGTTTTCGTTCTAAAAACAAAGGGGGGGGGGTTAATTGGGGCACAATTAATGCATACTTTTCTTCCAAGGGGGTGGGGGGGGGGAGGGCACGGGCCGGATATGTTGAATGGAAACTGAATATTGTATTCTAATAAGTGAAGATGCCCATATAACGTTTAAAAGATGCAAGAGTTCCATAAAGATATACACTTTCAGTGCATGTTCTAAGATTTTTATCAATTCCTTCTATGCATAACGACTTAACCTACCAGGGAACAAAATTTCAGAAACCTAAACATGCCATTGGAAGCCCTAAAATTTATAATTTATATCTATCCCCCTGCATGTCTATTTTTTTCTCTCTCTTGCTCTCATTTTTTCTACTGTCTATATCCCTCTCTATTATTTTTCCACTGTCTATGAGTCTCTCTCTCTCTCTCTCATTTTTAGAACTGGCTATTTTTCACTCTCTCATATTTCCACTGTTTCTCTCTTTCTCTCTCGTTCTCCCCTCTGCCTCTGTCTCACTCATATTCCCACCACTGTTTCCCACTGTATCATTCTCTCTCTCTCTCGCTTCTTTCAACATTCCACTGCATATGATTGAGCAACCTTTAATTGGAGAACTACAAACAAATGCAATCTGTTGTACATTGTAGGGTATGTACTTACACATTTATTTTCGACTTAAACATGTAATGATGACATTTTTATATTACAATAATTGCCTCTTGACTGCTTACTAAATACACCGTGTTACAATACACTTTTTTCCATTCTGTAGTTAGATTTTGATTTCACTCCGCAACGATATTCAAGTTCTTCCCCCAGTTTAAACCCTGATGCTAATTGAATTAAACCTCCTATCTATATTTAAAGAGAAGTCTGCTATGAATCAATTGTTCAAATATGTTTCATCAATAAACTACCTGCCTTTCAGTGTGAATGGGTACTTGGGCTGTACATAGAAGACCACCCCCCCCCCCCCCCCCGCCGCCCCCATCGTGCCATGGGTAATAATAATAATAATAATAATAATAATAATACTAATAATCAAAAATTAAAAAAAGGAAAAAAAATATGCTATGAACTTCTTGCGGTATTTTAATAATGACGTTGATTTAGATAACAGAATAACCGACTTTCTAAAAAGGCACATGCTAATTGTAAATAAATATCAAAACTAACTTCAAGCATGAATTAAAAAAAACACACACAAACGTACACAAAAGAGAAATCAAAACGAATTAAAATCATTAAATTTTTACATCCACTAATTTCAAACGGCTTCGAAAACGAAGCATAATTATCTTACAAATCTTCGCTAATTAACCTAACCAACTCGTTGGTGCTGTTGAATTAAAGAGATTATACATTTTTAATATATTAGGCTTTACTCTGAAAAACCTATAAACCTATTGAACACTTGACATTCAAAAAGATAATGAAATTCATCATAATGACATTTTTCCTTCATTACACATATACGGTTTTGTATTTCAATATTAGAATACCTACCAGTTATGATAGGCAGTCGGTGATTCCCACATCTAAATTTCGTTCGAGTAATTCTCTGTGACAGCGATAGTTTTTTTCAGATAGATCTCTAACTCAGGCGTTGTTTTTTGAAAATCCTATAATTTATACAATGAGAATTGTCGTTGACCACTGAATGCCAGTTTTGAAAATAAATATCTTTCACTCTTAGTTTAAGAGTTGACTTTAACCAATTTTGACTTATGTTGCTATAATCGTGCCATATATTTGACAAGCCAAGATTGTTCAGCGTTTCAGACAATACTGCGTGTACCTATGAACTTTGATTAAAAGCGCACTGACAAGAAAGGGTGGAATATCGCAAAAATGTTGCACTCCTTTTTAGGACATTGGTCTATGGGGAAAACCCGGAAGAGGGCAATATGGCAAATATTGCACGCTCCGGTGACGGATTCGGAGTAGCGTGTAAAATACGGCTCTTTATTTTGCAGCTATAAATGCCCTGTATAGGTTAAAAATATATTATATTGCCCTTTACTAGCCAATATAATCCTGTGTCTGTTTGTTATCAATAATTTTGGTAATGATTTGTTGTCAAATATTTTGTCAACACGAAAAAGAAGGAAAGAGAATCATACAGAAATAAGTAAGCAAAATCAAATCAAATCTAATAGCCCCAGGCACCTCATCAGTTATAAAGACCTAGGTACATTATATCTTTTTCTCTTTGACATTACTGTACGATCCATAGTCTCACTTAAACTGAAATGTGATTAATACAATTATCATTATTAAGTATTTGACGTCGCCTGTGCCTGGGAGAGAAAAAAGCTAACTGAATCACTGTAACATTCGGGTCATTCCTCCCGGTATAACCGATTGGGAAGTGCAGGTGTACCACTACACAGGTTACAGGTATATACTTACTTATATTAAGTCAAAGGCGGCGCTCCGGGGGCACAGTGGCCCTCCCCCACTTTTTCAAGTACCCCAAATATGCCCCTTTTTATCTGTGATAAGTGCTCCTTTTCTTCGTACAGTGCCCCCTTTTCTTTCTAATAAGTTCCCTTTTTACCTTCTGATAAGTGCCCCCTTTGAAAGTGCCCCCTTTAACCTCAGACATTACTACCCCTTATGAAATCTAATAATTGTCCCTTTTTTTCTAATTAGTGCCATTTCCCGTTCTAATAGTACAATTTTTCCTTCTGATAAGTGCCTTTTTCACTTCTGATAAGTGCCCCTTTCCTTCGTATAACCGCGCCCCTTCTTCTTTCTGATAAATACCTTTTTCACTTCTGATAAGTGCCCCTTTAACTTCAGACATTACTTTCACTTTTACTTTTGAAATCTGTGCGTTTGTTTTTCGTCTGGCTAGTGCCCATTTTCCGTTCTAATAGTGCATTTTTTTCCTTAGATAAGTGCCCTTTTCACCTCTGATAAATGCCTCTTTTTAAGTGCCCCTTTTTCTTGTTAATAGTATTATTTTCTCTTTTGATAAGTGCCCCTTTTGTCTTCTGATAAGCTCCCTACCTATATACCTATATCTATTTAATATATTGTACTAATATATACTCCCATGTCACTTACAAACTCTGCCCTAAAGTCCACAAAAGAGCCATATACCTAGCTCCAAATAATCAGAGAGGGTTCATAATAATAGATCCCCCTACTGATATCAGCACAATGAGAGGCAGTGGAGCAGGGGGCAGGAGGGGCACAATTCTCTAAATTATACAAGAATGAGCAGTGCCCCTATATCATAACAGGTGAAGGAGGACACTTTCTTTCTAAAATTTTTCCAAAGCTCGCTCGCTACGCTCGCTCGCATTTACCATTGCCTTCTTATCATAAGGAATATCGCTGCTATTCAAAATATCTTCAATATTTTGCTTGCTCGCTTCGCTGATGATCAATCGGACCATTGGACTTAACTGCAAAGTAGTTTTTATCTAGAACCATGTTAAGGCATAAACAATGTGTCGAAAATGATCCTCGATAGTGTATTAATCAGAATGCAGCGGTATACTAATGTCTCAAAGTGGCATTTTCCACCTTGTTTTCACCGTTTGTAGGTGCCCTTTTTCCCCAAAAGTGCCCCTTTTTGTTGGTGCCTCCTCACCCCCCCCCCCCCCACTTTGAAAGACGCTCTGTATTAAGTCGTATTCTTTTAAATCCGATATTTTGTTACGCTCTACTTCCTAAACACGCTAGTCGGATGGCATAGTATTCCGATGACTGTTTTGCGGAACAGACGCTGGGATGCAATATAGCTTATCGGATTGAAGAAACTATTGGCGTAGCTTAACCAAGCAAAATAGGGGTACAAGTGTAAATCACCGAAAGAGAGGAGGTTGGGATTGAAAGCATAGATGACTTGCAGGGTGCTTATTGGTATCCAGGCAATGCAGAAGGCTATGATAATGAAGAAGAGCGTATGGGTCGCCCTCCGTGTCTCGGCAGTCGACTCTCGATTTGATGACTTTCTCTGAAAGAGGAGAGAGAGAAAGAGAGAGAAAGAGAAGGGGTCATGTTAAAATAGTCGTAAAAACTGTGCATGTACTAAGCCTACATCATGATGGAGAGAAAATGAACAGAATAATCTCGGGAAATGAATAGGAGAGACAGACTTAGATTGACAGAGGGAATACAAGAGAGAGAGAGAGAGAGAGAAAGACTGGGGATTCGGCAAAATGCTAGCTTGTTTACTTTTCTATGCAAATTAGCACTGACGTCACTGGGTAGAGTCGTATTACCTCCGCGGTGTACTGCTGCACAACACAGCATGGACTGGCAACCGAGAGTGAAGAGAAACTTTGCTCGACATGATTTTGATACTTGAAAATTATGTTTCCAAATAATAATAATAATAATCCACTCCAAATTTTATTAACCGAAATGGAATTTTTTTTGCCCAATTGATCGTGGGCCCGGCAGCCACTGTGCAGCGCCAGATCGACGTTGCTCTATCCTTTCAATTGTTGAACGCCAAACAAGGTAGCAGCAACTCCAATCTTTTAACGTCTTTTGGTATGACGCGGCCGAGGTTCGAACCCATGCACGACCTCCCGATTGTGAGGCGGACGCTCTACTGACTGAGCCAACACATCGGTATAAAATTCCTCAGTTTTGTTAAATATTATATGAAAACTAGTTTACATTTTAGCCTTGTATTTCGGGCCACCTACATCTCCAAAGGCAATCTCGCAGTGACGGTCGAAGACAGATTTTTTGAAATGGTCCCTACAATTCGTGCATGCCTGCTGTGTGTTGCTGCTGTGAAATCTTTTCGCCAACTTTTCACAAACTGCACCCACAAATTCCGTTGCTTATTGAGCTTTGGAAAGGTGAAGAAACTGATGTTGGTGTTCTTTAAAGTGTTGTAACCCCCCCCCCCCCCCCAACATACACACACACGCACACACGCACACAACGCAATTTTGTGGCATTTTGCCACAAAACGTAAGGATTCCCCCAAAAGAAAGCGACTCTCGTTGATGTTGGTTTTTTACACACGATTTCAATAGCTCGCGTTATGCACCGGATGAATTGATCAACTTTACCCAGTGACGTCATAGCAGGTCAACCCCGCTTCGATGTTTATCGGTCCGTTTGAGAAATCTGGCTCAATAAGGGCAACAATCAAGGGTACATTTTAGGCAAAAAAAAAATCTATTTTATTTGCTAAAATTGATGAAACCTTTATTTCATATGTTTATTATTTATTTACAAACCATATTTCTTGCAATTGGGGGTCGGAAAAAATCAACATATGAGCTCTTTAAAGATTATCTTCATCTTCTTGGATTTGCTTCGCGAACGAAGATTTTAGGGGCATTGACCACGTCTGGCGCAGGCTTGCTGGTGGCTGACGAGGCCAATTCGTGACAGGCACACTCGGCCACAGCGGCTGCAGGGGAATGACGAATCCGGGTTTTGTGCTGTGGCAACACGGTTCTTCCTCCTACTTCGCTTTTCTTCGAGGGTAACCCTACGGTTGTTCTCAAAGGAGGAGACTGATTGGTGAACTGCGTGTCGCCAGGCCCCTCGGTCAGTGGCAAGGGCTGACCACTGTCGATGGTCGATGTTGCAGGTAGATAGGGGTTTTTCAGAGAGTCTTTGTACCTCTTCTTTGGGGCTCCTCTGTTACGGTGCCCAGTGGAGAGTTCGCCATAGAGAATGATCTTGGGTAGGCGGTGATCCTCCATTCTCGTGACGTGCCCTGCCCAGCGCAACTGCGTTTTCATCAGCATGGCCTCGACACTGGTGATCCCTGCTTGTTGAAGCACTTCTACGTTTGTGATGTAGTCACTCCAGTGGATGTTGAGGATAGAGCGCAGACACCGTTGGTGGAAACGTTCCAGGAGTCGTAGGTGGTGTCTGTAAGTGACCCAGGACTCAGAGCCATACAGGAGGGTGGTAAGTACCACGGCTCTATATACACTGATCTTTGTGGCTTTCTTCAGGTGCTTGTTTTTCCAGACACGACTGTGGCGTCTGCCAAAAGCACTGTTAGCCTTTGCCAGTCTGTTGTCTACTTCTTTGTCGATTCTTGCGTCAGAGGAGATGGTACACCCCAGGTAGGTGAACTGTTGGACTGCCTTCAATTCTTTCTCACTGATTGTAATGTGGGGTGGGCAGTACGCTTCCTGGGGGGCGGGCTGGTGGAGAACCTCTGTCTTCTTCATGCTGACTTCTAGACCAAAGAGCTGGGACGCCACTGCAAAACAGGATGTTACACGTTGCAGGGCAGCCTCTGTATGGGTTACGAGGGCAGCATCATCGGCAAAAAGTAGCTCTCGAAACAGTTGCTCTAGGGTCTTGGTGTGGGCCTGAAGGCGTCGTAAGTTGAACAGGCTACCATCGGTGCGGTATCGAATGTAGATGCCGTCCTCGTCACCGAGGTCTTCCGTGGCCCGTTTAAGCATCATGCTGAAGAAGATAGTGAAGAGAGTTGGTGCGAGAACGCAGGCTTGCTTCACACCATTGGTGATTGGGAAAGCTTCCGAGATGTCATTGCTGCTTCTGACCTGGCCACACTGATCTTCATGTAGCTGCATGACCATGCTGAGAAACTTGGGTGGACAGCCAAGACGCACCAGGATCTGCCACAGGCCTTTTCTGCTCACAGTATCGAAAGCCTTTCTCAGGTCTACGAAGGTGATGTATAGGCCCTTGTTTTGTTCACGGCATTTTTCTTGGAGCTGCCTGAGCCCGAAGACCATGTCGGTGTACCATTGTTCGATCTGAAGCCGCACTGGCTCTTAGGGAGGTGGAGTACTGCCACAGCAGGTACCAGTCTGTTGAGGAGGATTCTTGCTAGAATTTTGCCTGCGATGGAGAGAAGAGTTATCCCCCGGTAGTTTGAACAGTCAGACTTTTCACCTTTGTTCTTGTACAAGGTGATGACGACAGCATCTCGGAGGTCTTGCGGTATTTTACCCTGTTCCCAGCAGCATAGGAAGAAGTCATGAAGTTTGGAAAGCAATGCTGCTCCTCCATGCTTCCAAATTTCTGGTGGGATGCCATCGATGCCAGCAGCCTTGCCACACTTCATCTGGTTTGTGGCCTTAATGACCTCGTCGAGGGTGGGAGCTTCGTCTAGCTCTTCTTTCGCAGGTTGCTGAGAACCCTAAGACTTCTTCGGAGGACTGCAGAATGGCAGTTTTTAGGTGTGCCCAAAGTGTTTCAGGACAGGGATCCGTGAGAGAGTCTGAACCTTCTAACTTCGACTGAAGATTTGATTGGAAGTTTGCTCTCATATCGGCTGACTTCAGGCCACCAACCTGGATTTTCCTCCTGGGCGGACCTCCTCGTTTCGGCTTAGGCTTGAAGTGTAGGCTGAGCTTACATCGCACGAGGGGGTGGTCTGTATGTCATTCTGCACTGGGCATCACTCTAGTTTGCAAAACATCTCTGAGGTCACGTTGGCGCACAAGGAAATAGTCTAAGAGGTGCCAATGTTTGGACCGGGGATGCATCCACGTTGTCTTGAGACTGTCTTTTTGCTGGAAAGTGGTGTTGGTGATTGTGAGCTGCAGCTCTGTGCAGAATTCTAACAGGAGATGTCCGTTGTCATTGCAGTTCCCAACTCCATGTTTGCCAAGAACACCTTTCCAGGCTTCCGAATCTCGACCCACTCTGGCGTTGAAGTCACCAAGGATAACAATCTTGTCATCTGCAGGGGTGTTCCGCACTAAATTGCGCAGGTCTGTATAGAATTTGTCCTTGTCCGCAGGTTCTGCTTGAAGAGTCGGAGCATACACGCTAAAAAGGGTAACAAACTGCTTCTTTTCCAGTGGTAGCCGCAAGGATATGATGCGGTCGGAGTGACCTGATGGTAAGTTCTCCAGCTTTGAGACTATGGTGTTCCTGATCATGAAGCCCACGCCTGAGAGGCGTCGTTCTCCCTGGGGCTTGCCAGACCAGTAGAGGGTGTAGCCTGCGCCTTGCTCTTTCAGGCTGCCTGTATCTGAGAAGCGGACTTCGCTGAGGGCAGCAATGTCAATGTTCAGGCGGGAGAGTTCATGCGCAATTAAGGCAGAACGTCTTTGAGGATGGTTGCTCTTCGCTGTATCTAGCATGGTCCTGATGTTCCAGCATGCCAAATTGAGTCTAGTTGCACCTTTAGGGGCAGGTGCGAAAAAAATAGCTTTTTCTCGAATCATAATTTTAGTTCAGTTTTATGTCAAAGCAAGGATGTCCAATAAACTTTGTTCTGTTATCAGTCTGAACCAATTATCCTTTGCAAACGCCCGAGCTTTTATCGCAGTTATATCCAATCCTTATATCTTTCACAAGCCTTGCATTCTTGATTTCAAACATGGTGCTTCAAAATATATCAAAATATTTTTGGATACCGTTTGCACAGATGTGATGATCGGTTACCGACCGAATATTCTTCATTCGGGTCAGATCAACACCCAAAATGGTTGTTTTTGTCGTTGCTCTTGTTGTTGTTTTGAATACATAAAAATAACTGAACCAAAAGCAGTGATAGGCATGATTGTCTTTGAAGCTTCACTTTATTCACATTAAACAATAGTTTACTTTAAAGGATTTCCATGGACAAATCAGATACAGCGACATGAAGTAGAAGGCAGAGTCCTAGCTTACTTACCTCGGTTATCTTTTCCGACGACTCAGCTCCAGACTTGGTTGTGAAGAAGAGTTTCTGGGATTTGCCACAATCATTACCATTAGTACTAAACTTTTCTGGCTGAGCCGGCTCAACTCCGCTTGCCGCTATCCCCCCGCTGACACTTGTAATAGTTTGATCTTCTGAGCTGTCCATGGTGTTCCCCTTAGTGACTTTGTCATTTGACCTTAGCTCACTCACTGTGTCATTTGACTTTTCAAAGCTGTTTTTGAACTTTTTGATGACATTTCTGCCTCCAACTGACGTTTGAATCTTTATGTAGATCCTGAAGTAGAGACTAGAGACGACAGCCAGAGGCAAGAAGATACTCGGGACAATTGGGACGGTCGTGAGGATGGCACTGTGGGCGTAAGTAGGTACACAGTTTCGCCCGTTGCTGACTGTTAACACAGAGTCCCAGATAAGATCATATGAGTACCAGAAACCGAGACTGGCTAACCATACGATTGCGTTTATGATAACAGCCCTCCGTTTACTGCGTGACGTGAAATGACGGATGGGTTCGTAGGTTGCACGGTACCGATCGTAACAGATAGCAACCATCCCCAAATTTGAAACGGCTGGGAAACCCTGCCTAAATCCATTGAAAACCCTACAGAATCCCTTAGATTCCAGGAAGGGTATATAATCATAGGTATCGTAGAAACAAAAAACAATACAAGCAATACCAGTAAGTAAATCTGAGAGGACGAGATTTATGATGAAATAATTGTTATAGGTACGGAGCTTCTTTTCGACGGCAAACGCTATCAGACTGACAATGTTGGTCGTCATTATCAAGAAAACAACGGTGTAGCCTGTGATAATTCCAGCGATGCCCACCTGGACCACAGGCAGTAGAGGTGACATTGATGACGTTGAATTGTAGTCAGGCCAAAAACTCTCTAAGGTATAGGATTCGTTAGAAGATTCCATTTCGTTCAAGTAAAGTATCTGGGTTTTAATCGGACTAGTCGCCAAGCAGAAACTAAAGCAAAGACTAAATATCTGACATGTACATGTATTTATACAAATCCATCCATACTTCCATAATTTATTTCTTCATTTATAGGCCGGTGGTTGCTGCCATTATCGTCATAGTTTTTCCGTGGGGAAACTTTACTTTCTTAAATGCAATTTCAATTTCATTTCAAATTGGCGTCACGGAAGTATCACTCTTTCTCTCTTTCTTCCCTTTCCCCCCTCAGTCTCTCTCTCTCTCTCTCTCTGTGTGTATCGCCTTTCCTTTTCCTCTTTAACAGTCATTTCAAAGGAATTTGTAGGTCTACAAATCATATGTATTTCGATAGCATGCATTCATAGAAAAACAGGTTGATATTTAACTCCAATATTCTCCTTTTTTTTAAATTTGATGAGACCACCCTTGATTCAATTCAGAACGAGCCATTAAGAAATATTGAGTTTTGATTGATGATAATATCCCTCTTGAGTGAATACAGGTAAAGAGAGATGTCTGGCGACTCGTCTCCTTTTCGATTGACTCCATTTTCATCGCCTTGTGCATTTTTTGTCAATGAATGCACAAAATCATCTTGGCAAAAGTAATAAAAATAGTTTTAATGATTGACTTTCCTCTTATACAAAGAATGAGAACCCATTAGGAAAATGAAATAATGAGGATCTGTTTGATGCTGTTGAGTTAATTTTTTTTCTCCCGTGTGACAAGAATATTAACGGTAGATTTTGAGGTCAGAGAGGAGATTCGGATTTAGAATCAGATCCACTTTTTGATCCATATTCATAAACACAGATAATTAGCCTCTACCGGCAACACAAAAACAACGTACATACTAACAATATAAAAATTTAAATAATACATCATATAAAGAAATATACTCAAGTACATGTAGCGAGAAAAGGAAAGCAGAGAAAGTGGACAAGGAAATGAATAAGAATAATAATCAGACTACCATAAATACAAATACAATGTACCCCGAAGGAACAAAGCACCCGCCTGAAAAGAGAGAAAAACTGTAGTCTTTCTGAATTACAGTCAGACCCAACTTCGGAAAACCGATCACAGGTTTATACTCCAAAACGGCGTATGAATATAGAGCCCTCATCGTTCAGTGCGAGACAGTGTGTAAAAAAGGCATGGGGAAAATCTTGCAAAGTCAACCTGCCAGTGATATATATATATATATATTCCACTGGATTCCGCATTTATATAATTATATGTATATATAACGAGAGAGGTGTGGATGTGTGTACCGTTCGGTTGAACCATGTTAAATTTAGATATGTGAACAGATAATGATGGAACGGAATGAAGCAGGTCACTCGGTTAATTTACAAGCTTTCAGCTCCTGGCCTGCTTCCAGTTTATTTGCTCAATCAAACAGAATGAAACAAATAATCATAATAATAATAAGCAAGTTAACAAAAATAAAGACAACAGAACAGAATTATCAAGCTGGCAACATAAATCAACATAAGTAAGTGAAATTGAACAGATGTTACTCGGCAGGAGTAAGTGAAATAACGAAAATGGAACTCTAAAACCTAAAACCACTACGCCAGTCTTGGCGCAGATATATAGATGATGTGAACTTTCTATGGCCTGGACTCCTTACAAGATTTCATTAACTATGCAAATTCCTTTCACCCTACGATAAAATTTACTTTCGAGTCATCCCAACATCAATTTTCAATCCAATTTTTAGACACTCTAATTTATGTTATGGATCATGAACTCCACACCTCCCTCTAAACTAAACCCACAGATAGCCACACATACATGACATAACTTATCCCACAATCACTGGCGTAGACAGGGGAGCACAAGGGGGCCATGCCCCCCCCCCCCTAATTCAGCCACACACAAAAAAAGCGAGAGCGAAAACGCGGGGGAAGTGAGAGAAAAAGGTCTAAAAAGGCGCTACAAGCCGTTACCTTTCTCTCAAAATTTACTAAAACGTGAGAGTTTTCGCGCTTTGCAGCCATCCCTGTTACAGTGCAGTATTACGCCTAAAATAACTGAAAAGCAGCCAGGGCGTCAAACTAACTTTCCGCCTAAAAAAATGTTTGCTACGTGCCGTTTGTCTTTCTCTCAAATATGCTGTAAAACGTAGAGCTATCGCGCTTCGCGCAGGAAGGGGGAATCTCCCAACCCCTGTTGCATACAGTGCAATATTGCGTCCAAGTAATTGAAAAGCAGTCGGGGCGTCGAACTATAACTTTCTGCCTAAAATTTTGCGACAAACCCTTATCTTTCTCTCAAAGTTGCTAAAACGTGAGAACTTTCGCGATTCGCTCGGGAAGGGGAGAAACTTCCCCTCCCTACACCCACCCCTAGGGAGCATGCTTTGCGTGCTCATCACCAATTTCGCCACGTTCGCGTGCTCACAACCGCCCCATAAAATGAAATCCTGGCTATGCGGTTGGATCCTTCACGTCTGGCCCCCGTGGGTGTCAATCCGGGGGGTGGGGTATATATCCCCCAAAAGAAATTTGAGGTGGGGGTGGCCTGTATTATCACCCCCAATATGTTTGGATAAAATTAATAAAAATTATGATACATTAACTTAAAACTAATAATTATCCAAACCCATTATGTTTGACCTTGAAATACCATCACATTCTTTAATTATAAGAAGTAAGGAAATAAGAAATGCCATAATTTTAATACGAAAATATGGCAGAAAATTCGTTCGCTCGCACATGTCATTCTCAATTGAGGGATAGATCCGTGCATTCCTTCTATTCATTAAAAAACATTTTAGGATGCTCTAAAATGGAAGTTTTAGAGACAGATTTTCGAAAAAGTCCCAGGTGTAGGAGATGGATACCCCCACCAACACCCACCCCTTCGGCCAGTGGCGTCTAGGGGAGGGGGAGGGCAGAAAGGTTTTACAATGCACTAGAAATCTAGTTTTGGAAGTTTTGAAATTTGAAATTTTCGAAAGCTCGGTCGCTTTGCTCCCTTTCATAATTATTATCTTTCAGCATCTCGTAATTTCGCGCCCCAGTAGGCATATATATTTTTAAAATAGCTTAAAGGGTTAAAAATTTGAAAAACTTTGAAAAAAAATATCATGTTTCATATGACCCCTTCTAACTATTGCGCCCCCCGATGTAGGATAAAGTGTATAAAACAGCATTTGCAAAGGTTCAACTTTTGAAAGAAAATTTATTTCAAATTCAGGTATAGCCTTGCTGAATTTCTCTCATGAATGACTCTTTCTCAAGCCTTTCAGGGTTTTCGTTAGTTTTGCTCCCGATTGTAGAAAGTAGTGAATAGAAAACCGCTTATCAATGTATAAAATTCGAGCTTCTCTACCGCTCAATTGCAATGGTCAATTGCAAAATTTCCTGGGTAAAATGCATAAGAAATTGCGTTTATTAGAGTTAAATATTGAAAATTTGCCGCTCGGTCGCTTTGCTCCTTCGCTTACGAAGATAAGTTTGGGCACATAGGGGGACTTCAATTTTGGCCCCGGGTGCCATAATCCCTAGTAGCATGAACAAGAATCGACACCCCTGTGCCCCCCCCCCCCCTATTGAAAAATCCTGGCTACGCCTGTGCCCACGATCATGTCACCCACCCCACACCTTTTCTGGAATCCCATACAGCCAAACACTTCCAATCTGCCGTATTCCGAAGAAGAAAACTGAAACTCAGCCCTCTCACAACTAAAGACACAGTTAACGAACCGCCAATATGTACCCTTATCGAGAAAGCTGTAGATAAAGGCAAACTCGTTGTCCGCTCAGAACTGTTAACAAAATTAATATTTCCCCCTTCCTCATGCACCTATCGGAGAAATATCACCGCTAACTCACACATACCTTATCAGCAATGCAGGGGTACGGTTATACAGTATTGTACTTTACATGTACAATGTTACATCAAGGAGTTATCACATTACTCCTTGGTTACATCAAGGAGTTATCAAATTACTCCTTGGTTACATCAAGGGGTTATCACAGAACAAATTCACCCCACTACTTGTGCTTATAAATATGTATTTTGGGGCTATACTAGATCATAATACGTGTGTGTAGGGTACACCGTCGCTTGGTCTACCACCACTTGGTCTAATTATCAGTTCGTCGAACTCCACGTGGTCTAACTTCATTTTGTCTACAACCAGTATGTCTACTTACCATTTCGTCTAATTTCCATTTGGCCTAATAACCAGTTCGTCTAATACCCAGTTTGGCTAACTCCATTTTGTCTAAATCCCATTTGGGCTAATTTTCACATCGGCTAATTTTCACTTCGTCTATTTCCAAATAGTCTAACAGTCATTTTGTCTACAAGCCATATAGTCTAATATCCATTTGGGCTACACCTACTTTGGCTAATACCACATGGTCTACCTATCATTTGGTCCAATTCCATTTAGTCTAATAACCAGTTGGGCTACTTATCATTTAGTCTAACTGTCATATGGTCTAATGACCATTTTGTCTAATATTCAGTTCGTCTAATAACCAGTTAGGCTACTTATCATTTGGTCTAATTTTCATATAGTCTAATGACCATTTGGTCTAATTAGGCCTACTATTTATTATTCTGGCCATTTAGTAGCAAGTTGAAAAAGGACAGGGAAATTAAACTTTAAAAAATGAGACTTCAAAGAAGTGATCTAAGTAAATGAGCAATAAAAGAGTTATGCACCTTGTTGCTGCTTATATCAAGATCAATCAATATCCCTACATTTTATATATTAATTATTTAATTTATTAAAATCAATTATTTAGTATTAATTTTTAGTAATTAAAACATTCATCGGTCTCCTCTTCCTTTCATGACTTAGGTAGAATTAGAACCTGATTTTGTATTGCACTTCAAATTATGTTTGTTTGGTTGATAATCTGTTATTCATGTTTCTTATTTGATATCCGATGTACAGATGTTTGTGCAAGTAGTCAATAAAAGCTAGGGTGGTGCCAGGGTATTTTTATAGGAGGGGCGAGACGACCCACAGACTTGGAGTTTGGAAAAGGGGGAAACTTAATTATAAAGGGTGAAGACAAGAATGGAAAAATGGCGTTTTGATACGTTGCCGAACCCCTACATTGTATTTAACACACATTAAATTTTAAGGATATATTTTCTAATGCACAATATGCAATTCTGCTCTACTCCTAACTTGCAAGCGAGCGACCAAAAATACTATGTTCTTGTTGAAGGTCATGCACGAAGCTTGCATTGCAGTGATTTCATGACGAAGATGCCACAAAAGCGTTTAATTTCAAGCACAATCTTTCAATAAAAGAGATAGATAGGACTTTATGTTACTGTCATGAGTTACAATAAGTGAGTGCGAGCGAGAGTAGTGAGCAAGCTTCCGGCGGGGGATATCTTAATTGCTGCAATATTATTATATATTTGGGCAATGAGTCCCCAGGTCTCGCTAAGTTCCTGCTCAAAGGTGTCACACTGTTGTCATATCAAGAACTAAATATTCTGCCATTAAGCTTCTCTGGTTCTTCTGAGCTATGCAAACTGCTTTTTTCCTGGGCGGCGCTACAGGACGGGGGGCAGAGGCGGTTGCCCCCTATGATTTTTCAAGTGACCAAAAAGAGAGAGAGATAGAGAGAGATGAAAAACGAAAAAAGAAGGAGAAGAAGAATATGCAACTATTATTATTATTATTATTATTTGTTCATCTAAAACGTAAATTAACTCACTCGTTTCCGAGCCCACTGAAAAATGTCGCTTTCTATAATTTTTCACTGCCTTATATTTCTTATATAGGGCAGTGGCGTATCTAGGACACCCTGGGCAAACAGTGAATTTGCGCCCCCTCCCCGAGTCAAATTATGTTATGCGAGGAAGCGAAGCGAGCGAGCGAGCAGCAATTTTGTTATTTATTATTTTACCCTTCAACGGCGTTCCTTTATTCATCATCAACATAACAATTTTTACAAAATATCGGACATATAAATGTTTTTTTAGTGATAATTAGACAAAGTGATGTTTAGACAAATTGGCATTTAGACCAACTGACAATTAGACTAAATGGAAAATGGACTAAATGAAAGTTAGACCAACTGCATGATTAGACCATATAAATGTTACGTAGACCAAATGGATACTAGACCAAGTGGACTTTAGACGAAATGCCTGTAGACCAACTAGTTTTAGACTGACTGGGAATTAGACAAACTGACATTAGACGAACTGGTAGTAGACCAAGTGACAACAAAATAAAGTAGACGAAATGGTAATTAGAGCAAATGGTAATTAGACCAAGTGGTAATTAGCCCAGGTGGTCATTAGACCTTCTGGTTATTAGACCAAGTGCAAATTAGACCAAATGAAGAGTGGACCAAAAGGGTTTAGCCCGAATGAAGTTGTTTCGGCGATACCAGATTCAATTGACCGACAGATTAACAAATCTTCAACCTTATTAATTAATTCCTTTGTTGGGGGCAGGTGAGTTTCGAACAAAGACAAGCCGCATGCCTCATGCTACAGTCACACGGCCACTTACCGTATCTGCGGATGCTTAAGGATAAAAATCCGTAAGCATCCGAAAGGATCCGTATCATCCGTAATGCTACAGTCACACGGCCATGTTACGGACCTGCGGATGCCTGCGTATATTTGGATAATGAAAATGCGTAATTTTTACCCCCAAATAACGCAAATTTGAGCAAAAGTTACCTATATTCTGCGGACGATACGGATTAGTTACGGATGTTACGTATGAATTACGGATGTTACGGGTAAAACCTGTTGATGAGCCCATCCGCTGCCAACCCGCTGACACATGTCACGGACGACTTACGGATGACTTACGGACGATACGTATGAGTTACGTAGTTTATGTATGGATAACGTATATTTTGCGGATGCTTACGTATATTTCATCCGCAGCAGAATTTTGAGATTTTCAAAATTCACGCTGCGGATCTGCGTATGTCTGCGGATCCTGCGGATTAGGTTACGGATGGATACGGACGTTTTACGCAAAAATACGCAAAGATACGGATCAATACGCATGATACGGAACAATACGCAAATTCTACCTAAATTCTGCGCAAAAGACCTTGCGCGGGAAATTTAAAATAATTTTGAGATTTTCAAAACTTTTTCGCGGAAGACCTCGATTCCTGCGCACTCCCACGGATTTTTACGGATGCACTTACGGATGATACGCATGATACGGATTGCTGCGGATTTCTACGGATTTTTACGGATGCACATCCGCAGACATGCGTATCGCGCGTATCTGTCCGTCTGACCATAGCATAAGCATCCGTTTGAGTTTGAGTTTGAGTTTGAGTTTATTTAATCACGGAAATAAAAACCCGCTATCAGCCAAAAAAGGCTGCTTTTCAGCAAGGCCGTGTACATTGGACAATATAACATCAAACGTACAGTACTTACATAATAAAGAACCAGTGGCGTAGCCAGCCAATCTAGGAATGGATCCGCGGGGCAGGCAAAACTTCACATTGAACTGCCCCAGTACCTCCACTCCCAGACTACCCGGCCACGTCAATGATATTACAACAAAATTTTTGAATAAATAATTACAAAACATACAATGAAAACTAAAAATAGGACATATATAAAATAAAATATAAGATCATACAAAATACACAAAATATCCGTATCCATCCGTAGCCTAATCCGCAGGATCCGCAGACATACGCAGATCCGCAGCGGGAATTTTGCAAATTTATATCGAAATTTTGCTGCCGATGAAATATACGTAAGCATCCGCAGAATATACGTCATCCATACGTAAACTACGTAACTCATACGTATCGTCCGTACGTCATCTGTATCGTCCGTAAGTCATCCGTAAGTCGTCCGTGACATGTGTCAGCGGGTTGGCAGCGGATGGGCTCATCAACAGCTTTTACCCGTAACATCCGTAATTCATACGTAACATCCGTAACTAATCCGTATCGTCCGCAGAATATAGGTAACTTTTGCTCAAATTTGCGTTGTTTGGGGTAAAAATTACGCATTTCCATTATCCAAATATACGCAGGCATCCGCAGGTCCGTAATATGGCCGTGTGACTGTAGCATCAGCTGGATCCACAAGAATTGCCAAAGCAGTTGTATAGTTATTTCCTTACAATTATATATATATATACACACACACCCCGCACCTCCGCACACTCGCGCGCACCCCCCCCCCCCCCCACCACACACACACATATATATACTCCATCAAATGAATTGTTTGCTCGTCTGAATTGGATGCCCTTTAAGGAACGAGTTAAATATTTTTTAGGTATATTTGTTATTAAATGTCATAATAATTTGTCTGCAGACTTTTACAAAAGTAAATTAAAAGAAATCAATATCAATGTTCTAATCGTGATCTCAATATTGGTAAATGTCTAACAGAATATTATAAGAATGCAATATGTTATAATGGTCCAACTCTGTGGAAGAATATACATCTAAATATTAAGCAAATCAGTAATTTCAAAAATTTTAAACAGTCACTAAACAATTTTTTTCTTGATATTGCGGCTAAGTAAAGAATATGGCACTCTTTGAATAGCAAAGTTGTACTTTTTATTTCACAGTTTCTCTTTTTCTCTCTCTTTCTCCCTTGTTATTTACGCTTCCCTCGCCACGCTTCCGCCACCTCTCTCTTCTCTCTACGAATTTCCCCTCTTCTTTATCTATTTTATCTCTGTCTCTCGATCAGTCTCTCGTTATATTTCCCTTGTGTATCTTTTCCCACAACATTAAGTCTGATGTAACGATTACTGACACTGATTATTTATTGTGTTTTAAATTTGGTACAATTTTATTGAATTTGAATATATTTACTAACTTGTGTTATTACTTTATTTGCTGTATTTATGCTTCTGTAATTGTATTTTATATCATTTTAATTGGATATAGTTGTGTTGTATTTTCAGGGCCCCATGTGGAAGATCAATTTTGGTTAAATGGGCTACCCTTGTGAAATACTAATAAGAAAAATGAATAAATAATTCATAATATTCGCTTCTCAAATCGTGCACAAATCATCCTTATTATTAGGCTAAAAAGTATATATGTAATAAATAAATCAATACACAAGTTAAGATATAATTTTAAATTCAAGATCATATGAAATCGGTATTTGCTACCTGTATTGATTTTTTTTTTAATGGGCTTTAATTTTCTTTGATATTTCCCAGTATGAGAGCAAAGGCAGCGGTTTTTTTTTTTTTTTTTTTTTTTTTACTTTTTTGCACATCCATTGAGAAGAAAATGATGAAGCTGATGAAAACGTTGGAAAGGAGATGAGTCGTTAAATATTTCTTCTTACCAGCATTCATTCAAGAGAAAAAATGTCGCTACTGAAACGTCAATAATGTTCTATGCACCCGGAAAATATCTGGCTCTGTACAACATTGGCATTATTCCTTTTTAAGGAGAGGAGAATAATACACTGGAGTATTTTCTCTGAATGCACGTTATCGACTTAAATAGAAGGTCGGGTTCTGGTAAAGACGAACAACTATTATGTTAGCCTTTTCATTCTTTTATGTCAGAATAGCCTGGAAAAAATGTCCCCGGAATGGCATTGCTCTTCAAATGCTTAAAAGGTTGGACATATTTTAATGGCACATGTGCGTGTAGTCTCATATACCAATTTCTGTGTGCAGTGCATGTGACATTCAGTAAGATTAAGTCAATTCTTATCACCAAAACCTTGCACTATACCACATTTTTTTATGTACTACACAATAAACCTTTAACAATTGCTTTTAGACAGTTTTCTTCACATGTAGTCGCATGACCATAACTAACTTTATCTTTAAAATATGAAGTGTAAGCCATGTCCTGTTTAATAGTCGTAAAGGAGAAAGACGAATCAATGTGATAAAGAGGAATTTAAAGTGAAATTATGCTGTAAGCATATTTAGGACGTCAATAGCGATAATAATAATATGACGAATGCCTACCCCCGAATTCCCAAAGTTATCTACGTGATTGTACAAGCGAGCGAGCAAAGAGACCGATCGATAGATTATTTTGCATTTTTAACCCTCCAAAACACAATTTCTTGTGCATTTTTTGCCAGGAAAATTGAATACTGCATATGAGCCGATATGAGATGTACTTTGATAGACTTTGATAAAAATACCTAGGAATAGTTATTGATGAGAACCTACTCTGGAACTCTCATATCGACGTTCAAAATGACAAAATTGGCTGCGGCGAGAACGCTGTCAAAACATTTCGCATCAAGCCCAAAACAATTTTCTCGGCAAGCAAAATGCACATGTGGTCTTCTTTATTTTTACTAATTTTATTATTTTATTTATTTTATACTTGCTAAAAGTATGAGAGTTTGTGAGTTTGGAAGCATATAATTGTAACAGATTTAGTTTAACCCCTACCGTGCCACCGATTCTGTATATTTCCCCCTTGTCTGGCCACCCAAAAAAGGCAAAGTCAGACTTTCACCTTCATGCATGTTTATCACCATTTCATCATACCTTCTCTTCAACCTACACAATTAATTTGTACACAAAATAAATTCTCCAATATATCCTTTCAATGAAAACATTAAAAGTAATTCATTTTCCACCCCTAAATTCACATATTAAATGATTTAAAAATCTTACTTTTTTGGGGTCAAAACTCTCATTTCCTTCTCTGTTCATACATGTAAGGCCTATTGACCCATTTCAGAGCACATATAATAGGAATGTTCCATTCAGGAAAAATAGGGGTTTTGCTTTAGCAAGTTCATTGGACCAATCCAAGTGAAAAATGTACGGAGGGGCTAGCATTACAAAATATAAGAATAATAAATAATTAGGACGATGTCATGTATCCCTACAAAATATACCTTTTGTCCATTTTGAAAATGCATTCAAATTGATAACCATTCAGGGAGGTATAACAGGGAGATAATCTCAGCTGAGAGCTTTCTATTCATAGCGTCTGAACTTGTATTTTCTTTGACAAAAAGTCTTTGCAGAACCCTGCCTCTATGTCCTATTACATAACGCTCCTTTGTTCCATTTCCTGTCGTAGAAAATTCTATAGGATGGAGTTTTGGTATTGTAATAATAATAATAATATTCCGCTTTTATATAGCGCCTAATACATCAATGGTGATGTGTCTAAGCGCTTTACAGATACATATTATTACCCCGGTCATTGGATTCTGGCACGCCCGCACACAGTGTATGCACATTCTCCACTCCCTGGGGAGCATTCCAGCCAGTTCGCCTGTTAAGCGCACACATGCTAAGCAAAGGACATTAAACTTTCGCCATCCTACCGGGTACCCATTTAACACCTGGGTGGAGAGTGGCAAATGTAGATTAACGTCTTGCCAAAGGACGCTAGTGCTGCGGTGGGATTCGAACCCCGGACCTCGTGGTTCACAGTCCGGGGACTTATCCACTGATCCACAACACCTCCACCCAGGATACTTTCTTGTATGTTTTTACTACATTGTGATCATCACAGCTTGTATAGTAGGAGAGTGGGATTATAATGTACATTCCAGGATATAAATGTTTTGGGAGAGTAGAAATAAAATAGGCATGTACACAGGGTTTTTCCCCCTTTCATTCTAATATCTAATTAGAAGATATAAAAAGTTTTTTCTTTTTTTGAAGGGGGGTGGATATAAGATATGAGATCATCGCTTGCAAGAGGGGCAGGTACCCGTGCTGGAGCAGGCTGAGCCTGAGGGATGTCACTCTCAATCACCGTCCAATCAACGTCGTCTGATTCGGTCTCCGGATTCGGAACTTATGTCCATGGGTTCCCCGTCAAAGTCTCCTCTTTCGCTGACATTGTCGGCAACATAGAGATCATGGTATAGTTACCGTGCTTCATCTACCTTTCATCATATATCTTTCGCGGTTGTTTTCTGGCCATCGTTGGAGCATTCGAATTCGATATCAATTAGCGCAAAGTATAGAAAGCTGGCTGTATAATCTGACGTCTGCTTGATTTAGCGTTTCGGTTTTTGCTGGTGCATGAAGCATCGTTCGATAGCGCTAGCGAATGGAAGCGGTAAATATACAGCGCACGTAAAGGACAATTGCTGGGCCCAGCGAAGTGTAATGCATTCTGGGATAATTTTTCCGCGCGCGCGAGCTCAAGAAAGCTATCTTAGTACATTATGCCTCCGTGATCTGACTTTTTACCAAGAAATCATGTTTCGCACTAAATTCGAATGTAACCCCATATAAAACGAAATCGTAAGTTTATAAAACAATGAAGCTTTTTATGTATTTAGAAAAGTACAATATTTTGGCAATAATTCGACATTTTGATGTTAAATGTGATGATACTTGACGGGAGGCAGATGCCGCCCACGGCCATCTGTAAGGATAACTCCCGGGCGGATATAACCGCCCACGGCCCGCTAGGGGTTAAGGTGAGCTGTAATCTTATCACAATTTAAGGCCAAAATGCTTTTTCATTGAAAACCTTTTTAGCGTTTGCATAGGAGTGATGGCTTTGAAAATAACAACATCATTGTCACAGGCGTAGCCAGGATTTCTCAATAGGGGGGGGGGGGGCAGACGTGAAGGATCCAACCACATAGCCAGGATTTTATTGGGGGCGGTTGTGAGCGCGCGAAGAGTGCGGAATTACCTGTCAATTTGACGTAATAAAAAATGAGTATGTTTATGTGTCGGGGCAATGTGTACCTAGTCTTGGTTGAAGTTTCTCCCGCCCTGGTGGGCGAATTCTTTTTTTCTGTCAGGACTTGAGGCATGTATCTAGGGCTCTGGTGAAGAGGCCCCTTTTTGAAGACTTTGAGAGAGACTACAACTTTAAGACTTGTATTTTCCCAAAGTTTAACCCTATTTTTATTTCAGCAAAAGAAAAGTTTGTCAAAACTGAATATCCAATCTGACCCACTGACAAGACCCGAACTCGAGTCACCTACATGAGAAGCGCCTCGTTTATCCAAATGCGCCACACAAGCAACTGCAAGTCAGGTTCGCTCGTTTTATTATATCCCTACAATTTGTTTTAATGAATATTCATGCCCACTAGTCTTGACGGAACAAACTGTATCGTCACTTCAATTTGGCGCTGAAATACTGCCCTCTCTCTCGTCGGTGGCGCAAGTCCTGACATATTCAAAAATGATTAGACAAATTGGTTATTAGACCAACTGCTAATAACCGAATCATGTTAGACCAACTGGCTTTAGACCAAGTGGCAATGAACCCTTCATTTTTAGTCAAAACAACATGCGGCGTGCGCCGTATAGTGTACTTTTGGGTTATATTTGATTATCAGCAGATTGGAACGATAACATGCAGGTTTCAGGCATTTCTCAAACATTATATATTTCTAATTTGTAAACAAATCTTTCGGCATATTACTCCCAGTGTTAAAGATCGTATGCTCGATCTATAATGAAAAACACAAGTCAGAAAAAATTGGAACCAGCGGGATTCGAACCTGTCATCTACTGCTTGCCGGGCAGCGACTTAACCACCAGGCTATTCTGGTTCACGGCCAAGTCACGACGAACTAGAATCAAATACCCAAGATCCTCTTCTTTCTGACTCATTAATATTCAAACGGTCCGCCGTGGAACAATGGTTAGTAATTGACTTGGCCGTGAACCAGAATAGCCTGGTGGTTAAGTCGCTGCCCGGCAAGCAGTAGATGACAGGTTCGAATCCCGCTGGTTCCAATTTTTTCTGACTTGTGTTTTTCATTATAGATCGAGCATACGATCTTTAACACTGGGAGTAATATGCCGAAAGATTTGTTTACAAATTAAAAATTCCTCCCCAGTCAAGCTTCTTCGTTTACTAACCATTGTTCCACGGCGGACCGTTTGAATATTAATGAGTCAGAAAGAAGAGGATCTTGGGTATTTGATTCTAGTTCGTCGTGACTTGGCCGTGAACCAGAATAGCCTGGTGGTTAAGTCGCTGCCCGGCAAGCAGTAGATGACAGGTTCGAATCCCGCTGGTTCCAATTTTTTCTGACTTGTGTTTTTCATTATAGATCGAGCATACGATCTTTAACACTGGGAGTAATATGCCGAAAGATTTGTTTACAAATTAAAAATTCCTCCCCAGTCAAGCTTCTTCGATTATATATTTCATCATTAAAAATCGCGTAAATGAAAAAGTAAAGATTGCGTTCAAATTCAATTTATATGAAGCCCCCTCTTGAGACTGATAAAATAAATTGCTATTCTATGTAGATATCGATGGATTATGTGAATTTTCAGCTCCTCAACACCCCCCCCCCCCCACCCCTCCCGTCTCTGTAAACTGATCATAAAAATGAAAACTACTAGTAAACCACTAGTTTAATGATTTTTTTTTTTCATTTGCGGTTGACATGTTTTGACATTTGTGGTAAAGGGTGTTTCGATATGTTAGGGATTTTAATGGTCAGGAAAACCTCACACACACACGCGCACACACATACATATCATCATTACCTATCTTACAGATGTGCATTATGGTAGCAATGAGTTTTTACATGTTATGACATTTGTGGTAAAAATGGAAATTTTTACATTTGTAGGCGACATGTTTTGACATTTGTGGTTAAACAGATTTTTACATTTGTTGGCGATTTTTGTTACATTTGTGGTTATTTTTACACTTGTGGTTGGCATGTTATGACATTTGTGGTTATTTTGACATTTGTGGGTGCAATGTTTTTACATTTGTGTTTATTTTTACATTTGTGGGCTCTACAGGGGGTCCCTTCCCGCGCGAAGCGCGAAAGATCTTTCGTTTTACAGCAAATTTGATAGAACGATAACGCCTCGTAAGACCTTTTTTAGGCGGAAAGTTAGTTCGACGCCCTGGCTGCTTTTCAGTTATTTGGACGCAATACTGCACTGTAGGTAACATGGATAGGTGCACGGAGGGGGAGTTTCCTCCTTCCTGCGCAAGCGCGAAAGCTCTGACGTTTTAGCACATTTGAGAGAAAGAAAAATGGCTCGTATAGTAAACATTTTTTTTAAGGAGGAAAATTATAGTTCGACGCCCTGGCTGATTTTCAGTTATTTGGACGTAATACTGAAGTGTATATATGTAACAAGGGTGAGTGTACGGGAGGGGGAGTTTCCCACTTCCCGCGCGAAGCGCGAAAGCTCTAACCTTTTAGCCCCTTTTGTTTAGGCGGAATGTTAGTTCGACGCCCTGGGTGCTTTTCAGTTATTTTGGACGCAATACTCTACTGGTGCACAGGGTGCAGGAATATTTTTTTTTTGTCGGGACTTGCGCCACCGACGAGAGATGGCAGTATTTTAGCGACAAGAGTAGGATCCTACATGTAAGAGGGGCTCCGGGGCTCCAGTCGAGGAGCACAGCCCTCCAAGGACCCCTTACAGAGCATGCATGCTAGTGCAGTGAGTGAGCCATTACATTTTTACAAATAATATATTAACTATTGCAAGTATGGTACTCTTTATCTCATAATGATGTCAAAAATCTAACCGTTAGATCTAATGTAGATCTAGACTCACTCACTAGACTAGTCACTTTATGAATTAGAGGGCTAGATCTATAAAGACTTTGCCTCTGACTGATCTAAGTGATTACACACTTGATACAGTCTAACTACATTAGATCCAACAGTAACAGTTCGATTTTTGACATTAATTATGAGATAAAGAGTAGGCCTACCATACTTGCAAAAGTTATATTTGTAAAAATGTTATGGCTCACTTACACACAACAGTGTTTTCTCAGAATTGACACCAGATCTATCCAGACAGTCATTTTCTGGAGAAGAATTTCACGTTCAACTCAAATCCATCTTCTTCAGACAATTACGGACTGCATGCATTGCACATTGAACACATACAGGGTGCAGGGAGGGGAGAGTTTGCCCCTTTCCGCGAGAATCGCGAAAGCTTTGACGTTTAAGCAAATTTGAGAGAAAGATAACGACTCGTAGCAAACAATTTTTTTAGGCGGAAAGTTATAGTTCGACGCCCGGACTGCTTTTCTATTATTTGGACGCAACATTTCACTGTATGTAGCAGACTACCAGGGGTGGGTGCAGGGAGAGGAGAGTTATTTCCCCCTTCCTGCGCGAAGCGTGAAAACTTTGAGGTTTTAGCAAATTTGGAGAGAAAGATAACGGCTTGTAGCGCCTTTTTACCCCTTTTCTCTCACTTCACCCGCTTTTTCGCTCTTTTTTTTTTTTTTTTTTTTTTTAGTGGCTGAAGTGTCTGCGCGAGTGGTCATTGTTGTTGCATGTATATCCATGTAAATGTCTTCTAATTTTTTTTTTAGTCGTTTAAACTTAAAAAAAAGAATGATTTGACATTTTCATAACGCACACATTTCTGCTAGCTATTAGCAGTATGCATCGAGATCGATGGCAGTATGCCTCGCCGGGTAAACGGTACTGAGATCGATGGTGGAGTTTAGGTGTAGGTGATAGCTTATACATGACTGTATATTAAAGTGCCACGTATACTTGTGTTAATCTACATCTTTTACATTTCAAAGTTCAGGTACAGTAGTGCAGTAGTCCGACTACACCAAACCTACTCTTCAATATATCTTCATATAGCTTCAAATTTGTTTTTGGTTTTTGGTTGTTGCTGTTGTTGTAGAGATCGTATATATTTTAGAAGCGTTTGGGGGGAAGCATGGGGGTCTTGCAACATGTCAGATATGTAAGGCTATCTGTCAGGAAAACCCTCTTGGAATTAGGAATAGAGCGATTTGATTTTGCTCGACGTAAAAATCGTGCTTTCGTTAACATTCCAGGCCTAAGTTAGCAGTCCATGGGTTCCATATCAGGAAGGGAAAAAAATATGGTTAGTCGATTTGACAGTCCAATGTAGCCAATAGTGAACCTAAAAGTTCTTTCCGTTGAAGTTTGTTTGTGGAGTTGTGATCCCATGTGGTCTCCGAACAATAGCTTTGTTGCCGAAAGAGCAACTTTGGGCAATAAGCATAATTTGCATACATCCAACATGGCCGCCATTATATAGCCATATTAAAACCCAACTTTTGAACGACATGTCCGATACTGATGTACCTCTTACTAGGGGTTTTGGTGGGTGTAGAATCCATTTCTCAATTTATTCTAAATTTTAGGTACTAAAGATCAGGTTAAGGTCAAATTAGTTATCTGTTGACGACGGAAAGTGGATATGCTACAGTTAGAATAGTAGTAGGTCCAATGTATAAAATGATATCAGTAAGGAGGTTTAGGAGTGTTTGAAATTAATCTATGGTTTCATTATTTTATTCAAATTTCCAGTCAGTATCAGTCGCAGAGGGTCATTTCAAAGTCAAAACATGGCTACTCTCATATAGGCTACAATGAAATGTAACCTGTAACTGAACAGTCCTTGTCAATATAACAAGGTGGTCTTTGGTTGAACAGTTCATGATGACGTCCAAAGGGCATCAGACTTTGGAGGTGTCCAGATTGTTTGGTCAGCTTTTATTGGTCACCACATTGTCATGTCGAGCACCTCGAAATAACCGAGTAAGGTCTACAGCCTACAAAAGCAATGCCCCATTTTCTTGTACTGTCAGATGTGTATACCGAAGAGCTAATATGTCATTTCTTACAACGAGGACAGATGTGATCTGCTTAGACTCCCTAATGGGTGAGGCTTAAATGCATCATGTCAGAGACTAGCCCTATACAGATGACTTGCCGTTGATAATGCATCTAAAATTTCAATTGCATAGTTCTAACAATGATCTGTCTTGGTTCCAACGATCATTACTTGTAAATTTAAGTTGTAAGCCAACCAATTAATTATCCAAATGCATGACTGATATCCCCTGGTTCAGCATGGTAATAATTTCACAGACGTCAGTACGTCAGACATTCATGGACTGCAGCACCTTGTCATACGACAATGTATAACCATGGACAGACATTTTTAATATTCTTGTATTATCTCCGATGTACGTGTCTTGTAAAACCTGCAATCTCTCTCTCTCTCTCTCTCTCTCCCTCCCTCTCTTAATTCACTCATTATTAGGCAATTTAGGGTATTATGTGGAAATTTCCTGAAAGTAAGTTATCCCCTGACACTTGCAAATATTTGATGAATATTTTTGTTTTGTCCATTCTAAAAGCAAATTTGCACTTTGCGTTCCATGATGCCATGCAGGGTTTACAAGTGTATACTCTTTACAGTTCTTTTCATTTTTCCTTCATGTACAGACGCCTAATTTGTGATTCAAATTCATGAAACTGCACTGAAAAATCGTGATTTCTAGAGCATATTTATTAACTGAATTACAGTTATTCGCCTGCACATGAACAAAAGAATTGAATGGAGACCGCACATGAACAAACTGCATCGCAAAATGAAAGGCAAATGCAACCTTTTTATCGCACCACCTGGCATAATGATAAAACCATCTTTTTGGAAACATGTTCAATTGTTTAAAAGAATTATGACAAGGAGTTGCCTTTATAACATTTCGCAATTAATACTTCCTGTTTTCGCGATCCTTTTTTGGAAGATCAGTGTTCAAGGGTCCAGGTTTATTTATTTCCACATGTTTGCAGTATCACATTATAATATCAAACAAAATTACGTTGTGTGGGCATTGCTAACAATAAGTCATACGTCACAAGTAAGCTAAGTACTAAGCTTGTTGTTGAGTATACTTTGTCATGTTATTGTATGAATAATGAGGGTATAATGAAAGAATCATAAGTGGTGGAGTCAAAGCAAAATCTTCTATTTTGAAGAGACGAGGTGGTAGAGTTAATATTGAACGCTCGGGAGTTCGGGAGTATAACGAAGGAAATGAACCGACGAATTCAGAATTTCCCGAGTAACATTATAATTTCACCGAGGCCTCAGGACAACTTAAAGGTTGAAATGTAGGATATGAAAGAACATTTATTAAATAATAATCTTGATATTTAAAAAAAATCGATATCAATGATGATAAAAATAAAAATTCATGATAAAACAACAATTACAACAACAGCAAAAACAAAACAACAACGGCAACAACAATAATCATAAAAGCTTTAATAACAATGAAAATAATAACGATACTTATACTTATACTACCATAACTTATAAAATGATATTATTGCTATGATTATGATTATAATTATGACAATGATAATAATAATTAAAACAATGTTAACTATGTAACTGTTTATCATCTGTCTTCAACAAAATAATTGGTAGTGTATATATTTTCTTGTGTTATCCATTATTATGCAACGATTATTGTGCAATATACATCTGTTTGTCTTTTTGTATGATTGTGTATGTATATTCTTTTTGAATGTTTCATGTAATATATTGATTTCACTGTAGACGCATGTATATTGTTATGTCAATTTGCTTTTGTTATTTTTTTTCAGCTAAGTGACGATTTCATCAATGAAAACGAAGTTTATATGGGGAAAAATTATGTATGTTATACTGGTCATTAACGCCGTGATGCAGTACACATGCATATATATATATATATATATATATATATATATATATATATATATATATATATATATATGTTCATCTTTATGAACGGTCAAATTCTCACTCCTCTGTGTGTGTCTATTTCACTTAATGTTCTTAATCTGAGGTAATTAGCGAGAAATTAGTAATGTACTTACATGTTTCAGACCTGTTTCCACAAATATATCCTATAAGATTTCAGGCAGTCGGCCAAATTATGTTCGCATCAGCTCAAAGATAATCGCAATATGACCTGTGTACATTGACTAAAGACATTGGCGTAGACAGGTCCTCATACCCGGGAGGTATGATTTCCCCGAAGGCCAGATATATATATATATATATATATTTAAAAAAATAGGAATGAAAAGTCCGTATACGATGAAAAAATTCGAATTTTCGGCCATAGGCCTTCATCAGGAAATGATGAAAATTTATTAGATAGGTACACAAAAGAGCGTGAAGCGCAAAAAAAAAAAAAACAACGCAAAAGCTCCATGGATACCAGCGCAACCATGGTAGAGATCAGGAAGGAGAGGAGAGAGAGAGAGAGAGAGAGAAAGAGAAAGATATAGAGGCGTAAAAGAGCAGAAGCGCAGAAAGGGAGAAAGCTCCATGGAAACTCGCGCAACCATGGTAAAAGAAGTTTAAGAGGAGAGAGAGAGAGAGAGAAACACGTCACAAAGAAAGAAAGGGAAACAAAAGAAAACAAAAAAGCGAGAAGGAAGGAAAGGGAGAGAGGATAACGTAGTAAAACGTCATAAAGAAACCAAGGGATCTTCCCTTGGTTTCTTTATGACGTTTTACTAGAAACCAAGGGAAGATCATAACGTCATAAAGAAACCAAGGGAAGATCTTCCCTTGGTTTCTAGTAAAACGCTTTTTTGTTTTCTTTTGTTTCCCTTTCTTTCTTTGTGACGTGTTTCTCTCTCTCTCTCTCTCTCTCCTCTTAACTTTCTTTACCATGGTTGCGCGAGTTTCCATGGAGCTTTGTCCCTTTTAGCGCTTCTCTTTTTTTGTTTTCTTTTTCTCTTCTTTTATGACGTTTTATTACGCCTCTATCTCTATTTCTTTCTCTCTTTCTCTCTCTCTCTCTCTCTCCTCTTTAACTTCTTTTACCATGGTTGCGCGAGTTTCCTTGGAGCTTTCTCCATTTCTGCGCTTCTGCTCTTTTACGCCTCTATATCTTTCTCTTTCTCTCTCTCTCTCTCTCTCTCTCCTCTCCTTCCTGATCTCTACCATGGTTGCGCTGGTATCCATGGAGCTTTTGCGTTGTTTTTTTTTTGCGCTTCACGCTCTTTTGTGTACCTATCTAATAAATTTTCATCATTTCCTGATGAAGGCCTATGGCCGAAAATTCGAATTTTTTCATCGTATACGGACTTTTCATTCGTATTTTGTCTATAACTTTGCAAGTCCGAAGCAGAACTATATTTTTTATATATATATATATATGTGTGTGTATGTGTGTGTGTGTGTGTGTGTACGCATATACGTATATAAATATATATATATAAAATATGAATGAAAAGTCTGTATACGATGAAAAGATTCGAATTCTCGGCAATAGGCCTTCATCAGGAAATGATGACATTTATCAGATAGGTACGCAAAAGAGCGTGAAGCGCCAAAAAACAACGCAAAAGCTCCATGGATACCAGCGCAACCATGGTAGAGATCAGGACGGAGAGGAGAGAGAAAGAAAGAAAAACATAGAGGCGTAATAAAACGTCATAAAACAAGATAAAAAGAACCCCCTTCCTCCCTTTTTCCCCCTTCTCTCTTTTTCTCTCTTTCACCTTCCCTTGGTTTCTTCATGGCGTTTTATTACGTCATACTCTCCTTTTTTCCTCCTTTTTTTTTTCTTTCTTTACTCCTTGGTTATGCTAGTATTCTTGGATTTTTGAGAGCTATGCGCTTCTCGCTATTTGTTTTCTTTTGTTTCCCTTTGTTTCATTGAGACGTGTTTTTCTCTCTCTCTCTGTCCCTCTCCTCTCAGCTTTCTTTACCATGGTTGCGCGAGTTTCCATTGAGCTTCCTCCTTTTTTGCCCTTCTCCTCTTCTGTTTTCGTTTTCTATTCTTTTATGACGTTTTATGATCTTGCATTGCTAGTGTTATGGTTTTTCACTTTTTTTTCTTTCCATATATTATATATTTAAATCTTTATATGATGAATGTTTTCCTAAGGTAAAAAGGGGTTACAAGGTATAAGCGAGATAAACTATGGTTCAACAGAAATTTACGTATAATGTGTAGAAGGAAATATCGTTTCTATAAAAAGTATATAAATAAATGTAACAATGAAGTAAAGAAAGCTAAAAATTAGTATTTTCGTAAAAAAGTTATTGAAGTGAAGTCGAAGATGAGACAAACATGGAAATTGATAAACAAGACCATGGGAAACATACCAAATAAAAAGAATATTGATGAGATCATTGTGAATAATAGATCTATATCTAATGATATTGATATTGCCAACGAATTTAATGACTTTTTTGTGATTATTGGTCCTTTCTTGACGCAACAAAATAAATATATTCAATCTTGTGTTAATGATTACATACGATATCTTAACAGAAATGACAAATCTGCTTTTTTCTTGCCAATTACTCAAAAAAAAATCATAAATATTGTAAGTTTAAAAAAGGGGTGTCCATGCATTCGTTTTTGTGCTAGAAGCACCCTTAGGTGGCTGAAAAAGTAAAAAATCCTGCCTAGTTGGTGGCAGCACGGCGTATAGAGCAAGATGAATATAGAGCCCTCGTCGTTCAGTGTGAGACAGTGTATACAAATGGCATGGGGAAAATCCTGCAATGTCGACCTGCTGTTGATAATATAATTTTCAAAAATAATGCTGGGGATATATTTATTTCAAATGTTTGTCATTTGAAAGTCATTTCATATGGCGAATCATTCGCGGATTTTAAAGGTAATTGACACGCAGCATTATTTTTAAGAATATTATCGTCGGTAGGTTGACTCCTCTTCATCATTGTTTAGTCAGTCAATCGTTCCTTCTCTGTATGCAGAGAATTATTTTTTGGGGAAACTGCTCACTTCATCCTGTACTGCTGATCAGTTTTTCGCATATACCTAATGTATACCACTCAAGAAATTATAAAAGTAACTTTCTCTTAGATTTTCTTTTTACTGTTTCTCTGTTCCCTCACATCATTGTCTTTTCCCCAGTTTGTCAATTACTGTTTGTCCCCTGAAAATATTACAATCAGACTTAGCGCACCAATAACTATGTAACTTTAAAAATGTGATTTAGTATGAATGGTTTAAGCAGGAAAATTTCACTGGTTTAAGATTATGAAACCATTGCCCCTTTAAGATGAAACTATATAGGCCCCTAATTATCTTCATCTCGGCGAAAACCCCATCCGAATTCGCAAGATGAAAAATCATACTGTGTTATGACTGAAACTATAACTATTTCTCTACCAGCCAGTAAAGACCCTGTCCGATTTGTTCGAGTAGTCAATGATTTATGTAAGGTATGTCCTAAAGATCGAGGAGGTCCGATCCAAGAATTACTTGATTTTAAAGTGATTTGTAACTTTGTAGATGCTTGATAAAATCTGTGCTGCCTGGCCTTACAATGCTATCAGTATCAGTGTATGTAATATGGTATAAAAATGAAGCCCAGGAAAAAAAGCACTTCAAAATCTTCATGTCCTTCACAAAAGTAAACATATGCAAGTGACCGGAAATGTCAGACTCATTTTCCCCATAGACTCGGTGTTAGAATATTAAAAGCGTATGGCCATACCCTTTCGTAAATGTGAGTATTCAGTCATAGATATCTTAATAATAACAGATAATTCAATAATTTATTAAATCAAGCCTCCACAAAGTGGTTTAGTCCGAAAGGGTGGGTAGCGTCGCGTCGCGTTGACGCGAATTACGCCACCATTCGTCCAAAGCCCCCGGGTTTGACCGAAAGGGTGAGTTGGGAGCGTCGGGGCGCGTCGGGTCGCGTCGCGTTGACTGGAACGCCACCATTCGGCCAAAGCACCCCTGGTTTTGCCGAAACGGTGCGTTGACTTTTTCTAAATATTGTTATTATTATTATTACTGTTATCAGGGGCGGATCAAGGATTTTGTAAAGGGGGGGGGGGGCGTACAGAAATGCAGGTCTGTCGGGCATCGAGGGCGAATCCAGGATTTTGTAAAAAATTATGTGCCCCCCCCCCCTTTTACAAATCCTGGATCCGCCCCTGATGACAGACCTGCATTTCTGTGCCCCCCCCCCCCCCCTTTACAAAATCCTGGATCCGCCCCTGATGACAGACCTGCATATCTGTGCCCCCCCCCCCCATTACAAAATTCTGGATCCGCCCCTGATAATGATAATAACAATATTTAGAAAAAGTCAACGCACCTTTTGGTCAAACCCGGGGGGGCTTTGGACGATTGGTGGCGTTTGCGTCAATGCGACGCGACGCGACGATACCCACCCTTTTTGACTAAGCCCCATAAAGTTACTGAATCCCTTTAATAGCAGTAGAAATATAAGAAAAGCGGATCAACAACAAAAAATGTTTGTAGAAAATCGGAGAACTGATAAGAAAGTTAAGAATTATTTAATGGCATGAAAAACTAGGAAAATAATGAAAATCAATTGGCAAACCTGTCATGAACATGTGACGTCATTCCCTCACAACTCACAAATTAGTTTATAACTTATTGATAATAAAAATTCTCATTTTTTTTTGCCAGAATATGATTAAAATAAAATATCGAGTTTGTTTTTTATTATACATTTTCATAATCAACCAGTTTTTATGTATAGTGTATTGAGAAATTCATATTTTCATGATTTTTAGAGAAACTGTTTTACTCTGTATTATTATGTGTATACATGTACTTGCAAACTAATTGATTGGTGAATTTTGAAGGAATGATGTCACAAACTCATGACCGAGTTGCCAAATTGTCCAGTGAATTTCATGATTTTCACTAGTTTTTCATATCATTAAAAATGTCATAAATAATAAGTTGTCCTATTCGAAATGGTTTCAAAAGGGAGGCACTGCTTTGTATTGCTTTTTGTCATAATTCTTTTGGCAATACTTCATTACATGTAATCATCATAATTATCATTCTTGTTTGTTCTAATTGTTGTTACCGAATCATTGTTATTATCATTCATTTGACCATAAAAACGAAATATGCATAGGTAAAAGGATTAGAACTACAAAGCTCTATTCCGTTTAGGTTCATTTTTAACATTGCTGTTGACAGATTAGCTTTCAACATTAGGTATAAACCCAAAGTCATCCATTTAAAGTTGAATATTCCATAAATCTCATGCAAAAGTTGTGGGAAACATTTAGGGAAATTAGAATGAGAATATAATTGTTAATGTGTTAAATCATTCCTACTTTTCAGTTGGGCTTTAAAGGGAAAGTCCACCTGATATTAAGTTGATTTAAAAGAAGCCGAAAAATAAAGAGACAGATCAATGAAGGTTTCAGCAAAATACGATAATCAATCAAACACAAATTGGTAACTCTGTGACGTATCTTGCGAGCTCCTCTTCCATTTGCTCTGTAAACCGAAAAAGAAATCATTTGCATTTTCTTTCTTTTTGAATAGGGAATAGAATTTGTATCATACAAGTGAGATGATTATATCTAGGGTGTAAATATGATAAAATATTTTCTATAGGGTTCTACAGGGTAAATGGGAGAGGAGCTCGCAAGATACGTCACAGAGTTGCCAACTTGTGTTTGATTACAACTTAAAGTCCTAACTTTCTTATTTCTTATTGGAGTATTCTCAAATTTTCGTTGATCTGATTTCTTAATTTTTCTGCTCCTTTTAAAACCAAGTTAATATATACACTCTTAGAAATATTGGGCAAAATTTTACCCAATTTTTACCCAACATGAGGGTCCTTATGAGTCCGACCAACTTTTGGGTAAACTTTACCAATTTCATTCTTATTTTTGACCAATGTTGGGTAAATGCATGTAAAAGTTGAGCAAGATTTAACCAACCTATGCCCAATCTTCATTTACCCAGTGGCATTTACCCAACAAGTGATAGGGACTTTCCTATTAAATATTGACCTATAGAATGCCATGCTAAATTCTTTGAGGTTGCTTTTATACTTTCTAGCCATACACAAACTATTTTTTAGGTGATTGGTACATTGTAATTAGCCTGACATTTTCTTTAAAAGTCATCTTTTAAAGCTGTTCGTTCCATATATCTAATGCAAAGTTTTGGAGAAACATTTAGGAAAATTACAATAAAGATGTGATTGTTGGTGAATTGAACCATCCCTTCTTCTCAGTTTGGCATTGGCAGTATTATGGCGTAATTATGCAAAAATATACCATGAACTTGCCTGAAGATATTTACATTATTTATGTAATTGAAACAAAAAGTATCAGCCTAGTTTGTTTTCCTATTCAGTTTGCCAGCTATCACTTTAAACTGATTAGAATCGCATCTTGCTAGTTCATCTATAAAGAAAGTTAATCTTGACAAGTTTTCTTAAACCCTGGAGTCTAGTAAAATCCTTTTTTGAGAGTGTAAGACATTTTTTGCATTCAGCCTATTTATAAAAAGACTTTCTACTCTGATGTGTGATAGCTACGACAATATCGGAAATACCTCTGAAAGCCCTTTGTGTAAAAAGTAATATTTTTGAAAGATGATGAAAAAAATTATGATGATTCAGAGCATTTATGTAGCACCAAATTTCTGTTTAAAACATCCAAAGGTACAGGCTCCTCAATTAAGAGCGTATTTTCACCTATGCTGTAATAGATAAGTTTTGAAGCCTGATGGAGAAAAGTAAAGTAATACTTGTATTGTGATAATTGCTTTCATTTGATCTTGATAACAATAGAAAGTCATTGTTTTCCATCGGCATATTTTCACATATGTATCAGCTCTTAAAAACATTTGAAACAGGTGAAGAAAGTAGAGATATAAAAGTTGTGCAATTTGTAAATGAGATGTGATTTGTGTGAGATAAAACTCGATATAAACTCTATATAAACTCTCTCATTCGTTTTCAGTACCAGTCTGAAGAAAAACAATTGGTTTCGAAGTTTTAACCTTTGTTTTTCCTAGCTCAAACAATGGCTGTTACAGTAAAATGTAACAATGTAATGCACTAAAGCTTTTTGTAATGAGCACAAAATATTATATAAAAATTGCTTTAAATGTTATTACTTGTGCAACAAATGTTGGCATCACAAGGAGTATGTGACATCCTTAAATCATTAAAGTTCAAAATCTTGTCCTATTTAATACTAAGTTTGAATACCTAGTATAACATACAATAGGCAGGCCATACTACTCTTTTGATGCATTCGATAGCATTCACCTCCTTCATTATACTCATAGGAAAATAACACAAATCCATGATGGCAAAAACAATCCTGGCTACAGTGGATGTAAGGGCCATGTGTGTTTGAACACAATATCCCTCCCTTGTTTTAGAAGGCTATTTATACTACAATGAGATCCTCACTAAAATACTTGTGATCACTGAATCTCATTTCACAGAGTCATAAAACCAAATGAATTTCAAGGAAGATGTGTATACAATGAATAAATGCTGCATTTCTTTTAAACCATGAAAACGAATTGCCAAAAAAAGTAAGGGGAAATTTTGTAAGAAAATAGAACAATCATTATGATATTAATATCCTTTAGACAATGCTTTTGTTTTTGTTTTGTTATATCACATTCGTAACCTAGTTAAACCAACATAGTTATAGCGGAATATTATGTATTATTTGAACTTTGAAGTACTATGACGTGTTTTAACTTCAAGACATAAAAATTATCAATTTGCTTTAACTGTCACATTAATCATTCTTAGATCCTCACTATTTGCTCATTGGTTTTGATAGTACAAAGAATACTCTCAACAAGGACGGAGGCCGCTACAAGCTTCCGAATGTCTATGACCCGATCATTGATCGTTACGTCACTAAGGTCAAATCGGGTCACATCGTTGATAAAGGCTGCAGTGGATAGCCGAAAATTTCGAGGTAAATTTTCCGTGTGCTGAGATCAAAAGTTTAATTTTTTTTAAATAAAAGTTTAGCTACTTTTTTTTCCTTTTCTCTATTTTTTTTTAATTATATAGAGAAAAAGAGACAGGAAAGGAAATAGGCTTGTCATGTAGAAGTTTGACCAGTATGCGATCGATAGGGAAAGTTTGACAGAGAAGATGAAGAAAATACGACGATATAATGTACATTGTATAGCATATGCAACTTATGTTTATTATATGTTTAGTTTGGACCGCGCAGCCCTGAAGGATTCCCTGTCATCATACGCCGCCGCATGGGGGCGCGCCTGACTTTTTTTACACGGCAAGTTCTTTAGTTCCTTTTTGTCTGAATATTATATACACTGTATTATGATTTAATGTGATATTAATGTATCTTTCAAGACGAAGGAATAATATATTACTTGAAAGAAAAAGCTCTTTATTATTACTATAATATATTATATGAAAGAAAATAGTTATATATCTATGTCCAACGATTGATGCATTGTAATTTCTTTTCATCGAAAAATAATTATGGATAATTTCAGAGAATTTTATAATTTTTACTGGTATTAATGTATTTCATTAAGTTTCTTTTGTATATGCAAATTATTTTATATGTGACTTATCATGATTGTTTCTTGAAATGTAATATTGTTCTTGAGAGGAAGCAATAAAATATTATTCAAAACACAAAAAAAAGGTACCGTGTAAAATAAAAAAAAAGGTACCATTTTTTTTAAACAAAAAGGTCCCATTTTTTTTATTAACACTGATGAGAAGTACACAAGCAAATAAATTATAGGGATTTGGAGAAAGCATAGTTTGTATCATTATTAGTCCAATACCAAATCCAAGCTCTCAAAATGTTCTCTATCTTTTTCTTTGTTTTTACAGACCCAACATTCTGAGTACTTCACAATGGCTTCGGTGAATATTTCAAGGCAAAGGCTTTTCGAAATAATTCACTCTTCTGACAGAATTGTAAAATCAGCATTGATTTTCTTATTTACAATATAAATCTATATACCTACCTATTATGCTAGTAGTCTTGATTACGCGACCCCTTCGAGAACTTTACACACATGAGTCACAATATTGTGCGCACCCCCCGTAATCCTATTGTTCCCCTCGCCACTCACGCGCGTCAACACGCTACGGCCATCTTCCTCTTTTGCGAGCAACCCCAAGTAGAAACATGTTGCTTGCAAGGTGCGGGGAAGGAGGGAGGGTCATAGGTAGGTATATAGATTTATATAGTAAATAAGAAAATCAATGCTGATTTTACAAATTTACTGCAATAAATCATATATACCTACCTATTATGCTAGACCAGCGCCAACTCAAAGACCGGGAGGCATGTTTCAAGCAGAGGGAATAGGATTACAAAGAAGACACAGCGGCCTTCAAGGTGGCTGACGCAAAAATAGCCTCACCTGCAGGGACATCCCTAAGGTAGCAAGAAATGAAGGAATTGGGCGAACGCCAATAAGCAGCCTTCAAAATATCATCAAGCGCCACACCTTGAAACAGAGCCCAGGAAGTGCTGACACTACGAGTGTCATGAGCATGAGGCTTACTGTCAGATAAAAGAGCCTCTGTGCCAGCAGCCCTAATAGCCTCGACGATCCATCTAGAAATGGAATCAAGAGAAGCAGGAGAAAAAGGCTCTCGAGTGATCAGGAACAACTGATCATCCTTACGATAAGACTTAGTCCTATCAAAATACCATTTGAGAGCTCTAACAGGACACCAAACTTTGTCCTCGCGCACTGACGAAAATCCAGAAAGCGGACAAAGAAAAATCTCAACAGGGCCAGAGGAAGCCGTTTGATTCTTGGCAATGAACGAAGCCTTAGGAATCAATCTAACACCTTTTCTCTCCCAGCAAACATGACCAGGAGTAAGACAGAGGGCATGAAGAGTACTGCGCCTCTGCCCAGAGGCAATGGCTACCAAAAAGAGCGTCTTAACCGTAAGATGGTGAAGCGAAGCTTCACCTAACGGCTCAAAAGGAGGCTTCGCCAGGGCTTCTAAGACCTTAGGCAGACTCCAAGACGGGACTAACTTAGAACGCGGAGGACGTTTCAGAAAGAACGACCGAATCAAACCACTCAACAGCGGGGAATTAGAAATCCCCGAACCATCTGAGAAGCCTGAATGAATGGCCCCGATCGCCGATCGGTAGCCTCGGATAGTAGAGATGGATCTCCCTTTGTCAAATAGCGAGATTAGAAAATCCGCAATTGAACCAATAGGAGCCTTAGACGGGGTTTGATTTCGCTCTTTACACCAGAGGAAAAAGACCGAAAGACGGGAATTATAAATTTCCCTAGTAGAAACTCTACGACTGGACATTAAGAAATCCGCGGCTCTATCAGAGAGACCAGACTGTCTTGCAGATTCCCTGACAGGGGCCAAGCAGTCAAAAGAAGGGACTCTGGATTGTGGTGAAGAATCCCCGAGAGGGGCTGCAACACCAGATCCGCTCTTAACGGAAGAAGGAACGGTTGAGCCTCTAGAAGGCTCATTAGCTCCGGAAACCAACTCCTCCTGGGCCAAAAGGGAGCTATCACAAGCACCCGAGCCCGATCTTCCCTGATCTTCCACAAGACTCGCGGAATCAGCTGGAAGGGAGGAAAGGCAAACCCTCGAAGATTCTCCCAACTGAGAGAGAAAGCATCGAGAGCCCAAGCTCCCCGATCGCGCGCACGGGAGCAATATTTCGGAAGTTGGTGGTTTAGAACCGATGCAAAAAGATCCACTTCCAGTGGACCGAGGCAACTGCGAATGCGGCAAAAGACCTCTGGATGGAGCATCCATTCTGATGGAAGACACCTGCCCCGAGACAGAAAATCCGCAATGAGGTTTTCCTGACCGGGGATGAAAGAGGCCACGGGTGTGATCGCCATGCGACGACACCACCTCCACAGCTGTGCTGCTAGGGCATTCAGGGCAGCAGAACGAGTGCCTCCCTGCCGATTGATATAAGCCGCCACAGTGACATTGTCCGTGAGGATCAGAACTGAACGACTGAGAAGTCGATTTTTGAAATGAAGCAGGACTAATAGAACTGCCATAAACTCCAGGACATTGATATGGGGAAGAGTCCCAAGATGAGACCAATCCCCCGCGACCGTGCTGCCATTGCAATGTCCTCCCCACCCCAACCGAGAGGCGTCCGTCGAAACCGAGATCGACGGAAGGGGGGGGGGGGGTACGGAAGGACTTGCCTCGCGCGAGAAACTCCTCGCTCGTCCAACGAGAAAGAAGAGACTTGATTCCTATTGGTACTGGAATCCAGACCAACAGAGAATCCTTGCTCGGCTTGTAAAACTTGAGGAGATGTCTCTGAAACGGTCTCATAAAGAGCCGGCAATCCTCCAGAACATCGACTAGACTGGCCAGATACCCCAAGAACTGAAGCCACTGTCTGGCCTTGACCTTTCTGGCCAGCATGAGCTTGCGAGCTGCCGAGACAATGGTGAGAATCCTGTCTCGACTGGGCCGAGCCAATTGATTCCGAATGTCTAACACAGCCCCCAGAAAAACTGGGCTGCGAGTAGGAACTAACTCTGACTTTTCCCAATTTATTAGGAAACCCAAGTCTTGAGTAAACTTGACGAGCAAACGAGTCTCGTCTAACAAACGGTCGCGCGACTCCGCCAGGAGAAGCCAATCGTCCAGGTAGCAAAAAATCCGAAGGCCGCGTCGCCTCACTGAGGCTGCCAACACGGCTACAACCTGAGTAAAAACCCGAGGGGCTGGGCGCAGCCCGAAGGGAAGAACGCGAAAACGAAAGGTTTCTGAGAGGAAGGAAAACCCTAGAAGATCGCGCGAAGCGCGATGAATGGGAATATGGAAATACGCATCTTTAAGATCTATCGAGATTGCGTAGTCCTTCCTCTTGATCAACGGGAGAATGGAGGCGAGAGTCTCCATCCGAAAATGAACTGAAGGAATGAATTTGTTTATTCTTTTCAAATTCAGTATCAAACGAAGTTTTCCCGAGCGCTTGGGAATAACAAAGATTGGAGAAAGGGAAAGAGACGGCCGGTCTCTTACCCTTTCTATAGCCCTCTTTTCCAACAGAGACTCGATCTCCTTTGAAGCATGAGATCGAGCCAGGGCAGACATGGGAGGTGAACGAGTTCTTATAGCCCCTCCGGGGAGCGAAGCGGATAGATCTATGAAGAATCCGTCTCGCACGACAGAGAGCACAAATGCGTCCCCGGAGATGGCCTCCCAAGCGGGGAGAAAGAAACGAAGTCGGCCACCTACCATGTCGGAAATAACAAGCGCTCGGGGAAGACCATCAAAAGCTAGGCTTGGCCTTATGCGAAGCCGTCGCCTTGCCGCGAGAACCTCTCGAAGAGCCTCTGCCACGTCCACCTCTCCCGCGAGAAGGAGCTGGCTGAGACTCAGTAGGCGGGACCCTAGAAACACGGCTGTGTTGACCCGAAGCGGGGCCAGCAGGCCTCCGGCGGACAGGGGCCCGCGTCGGCTTAGAGTGAGTATGAAACTGCGTAGTCATGTCAGAGACCTGCTTACGCGCATCAATCTCTCTCTGAAAAACCGTAGCGAATTGACCACCAAAAAGCGAAGGACCCCGAGACGGAACATCTCGGAGAAGGTGTGCAATGTCCGACTCCTTAACACCCAGGGCCGTAAGAGCCAAGACTCTGCGACGGAACGTGACCGAGGCAGCTGCAGTGGAAAGCTGTGACCACTGCAAACAAGAAAGAGTATGCAGCAGGTCATCAATAACCAGCTTGTCACCATCAGTAACATTCAACTCCTCCGCCCTAGACCTAAGGTCGGAGAGAAAACCTTGAAAAGCAGCCAAACGCATACCTGCTCTAACCTGGCTTTCAACACCACACCAACGCTTATCCTCGGTCTTAAAAGCGACAGAGGTTAGCGGATTGATCGCCCGCAAGCGACGACCCACCGCTAAAATCTCCGGAGAGAGAGACTTAGCTTTGAAAAAGCTGTCTTGATCTTGGGAGACAAAGGCAAAGGCCTTACCCTTAACCACAATAGGGCGCTTAACTAGAAGCGCTGCCTCAATGCGGTCATACTCCAGCTTGAAATCCTCCTCAAGAGAAATACCCTCGGAGGAATCTTGCCGCCTGAACCAACGCGAAGTCGAACCCTGCGCGCGGGTTGACTGAAATTCAGGGAGATATTTGGACAACAAAGCAATCGCTTCTACCCCACAAAGGGCGAGCGATTGAGGCTCTGCCTGCCCAAACGATTCGGAAACCGAAGCTTGAGAGGCCGCCTCAAACTCTGGTTCCACCTGAATAGATTGGGACAAAGGACCGCCAACAAAGGACGAAGCAGGCGGACCCTCCCATGGATCACCATAAGTCTCCTCGCCCGGCGGAGCCCCGAGGGCCGCGGGAATAGGAGGTGCATGCGATCCCGTGTCAGACAATGAAGAATCAACCATAAAAGGCTGATTAGTCTCAATGTCAGACCCTAGAAAAAGCAGGGGATGTAGTGCCCGGTACAAGGGACCAACCCTGACTCTGAGCAAATGTCCGCATCATGCTGAAGATTGAGAGGAACTAGACGGGTTAGCCAGGCCAGACGGGCAAGAGGCCGGCAAAGCCTTGCCCCTTTTTGCCCTTTTCTTAGGCTTCTTCTTGGCTGGCTCGACAACAGTCGGAGCCGAAACCCGCTTTCTAGAGCGCTTGTTCGGAATCGTTCGGATCCCCGAAGCCGCTTCGGAAACACGAACCGAACCCTCCGCGGAGGGACGCTCACCTCCCTCAACGGGAGAAGTGCGCTGAGGGTATGAACCCAAAGTCTCGCACAAATTACCCATACCGGCTGAGCAAGAAGATGCAACAGCCATGGGTCGGGTGCTGAAAGCACCCAGTGCGGGGGCGGACCGAGATGACTCGGTATGTGCCCAATGACTACTAAAGGCATGTGAACTCGCTATTGAACCACTAGGGAGCGGCAATAGGAGAGCACTAGTAGTCACGCACTCAGGTGATAACACCTGTTGCTCCGAAGAGCGCCCATAATTGTTAGCTCGAGCATTCCCATCAGCTGGCAATGTAGACAGCCCGGGAAGTACTCGTTCCTCCTCTTGGCATCGGCCGTGCGCTAGGGTTTGAGAACCCAGACCAACATGAGCTAAGCCCGTGAGCTGCCCTGCAGTAGTGGGACGAGTCTCCCCTAACGGATTTAAGCGAGTGAACGCTACCGTGCGGGAAACGGCCGCCCCCCCCCCCCCCCCCCCCCCTCTGGTCTTAACGACCGGGGGGTTGGATTCGAGATATCCAAACCACTAGAACCTGACGTCACCCGCCCCGAAGCCACGGGCCTCGGAGTTGACTTCCCAGGAACAGTTAACGCCACCCGTCCCGAAGCCGCAAGCTCCGAGACTGGCAAACTCTGCAGGGAAACACCACTAGGCAACTGGGGTCATCCCTATAGCTAGAAGGTCCGATAGTTAGCGGGTCCGATAGACCGACACCCAATAGATAGAAGGTTCGATAGACCGAATGTACGAGAGGGTCCAGTAGACAGAAGGTTCTATAGACCGAATCGGCAGGAGGGTCCGATAGTCCGAAGGTTCTATAGATCGAATGACCAACGGGTCCGATAGTCAGAAGGTCCGATAGATAGAAGGTTCGATAGACCGAATCGGCAAAAGGGTCCGATAGTCCGAATGTTCAGTAGGGGTCCGATAGTTAGAAGGTCCGATAGACCGACAATAAATACGTAAAAAGGGTAAAATAGTGGATAAAATGATAAGTGGGTAAAAGATAAGTGGTTAAAATAAGTGGGGGCGTTCCAACCAAAGAAAAAGCAAAAAATGAAGAGGTTGAAAAGGAAAGAAGAAAAGAAAAGAAATGAAAAGAAGAGAAAAATAAAAGAAGAAATCAGAAAGGAAAGAGAAGAAAACAAAAATTCAAAAACTTCGCTCACTAGCATTATTAGGGTTATTTACCAATGCCCATTATATTTTCATTATTGATATTAATTAGTTAATCGCCATATTTATGTATATAAACCAATGCCAATTATATTAATAAGTCATATTCTTATGGAAATTATTTAGTTTGCATCTTGAATCTCTAGCTAATGTTATGCTATTTTTCTAATCAAAGAATGTTAGCAACATAACTGAAAAGAATCGAGCGGCATGTTGACCTAAAGGGGCTAAAGAGATGAATTTTCAGAAATAATGGCCTGTGACCAATAGTCTCTTCCCAATATGAGAACGGAAGATGCCGATAACATGTTACACAGATTATGAGAACGGAATAACAATACGCTAGAACCTATTCTCAGGATACAAAATTCTTTTTTTTCCTTCTCTCTCTCTCTCTCGTTCGCTCGCTTTGCTCGCTCATACAATCAAGAAACTAGGCCTAGATTGTTTCTTGCAGCAAGCACCTCTTACGTCCTGCAGCAACAAGAAGCCCGAATATCATAATATTCGGGCAGTGAGGTATCCGACTATTCTCGAATTCCCCCCACCCCCCCCCCCCCCCAAAAAAATGGTATAATTTACCCAACAGAGTCCACGGACTAAAATTTGCCACAAGGTAGTAGTATGGGTGTAGTCGGTGAACATTCAAAAAGTATAAAAGCTGACATCATAGCTGGTAGGAAAATATCACCTGAAAACCCTTAAAAAAAAAGGAAACGCCCCCCTCCCAAGAAGGTGGTAGGGTCTAATTGAAACAATTTCATTTTTATCGGGCAGAATCTTTTGTTGTCAGAATCTTATCTTTTGTTACATTTAATGAAAATTCAACTATAAAGTGTGCCCCCCATAAGATTTCTCTGTTTAAAAAATAACACTTGTGTTTGAAGGGGACGCCCTTTCCTCAGCTTACTCCACTAGAAAAAAATGCTTCGGGCATGATGGGCCTCGGGGCTTTAGTGTGCACCATATAATTAGATTTCCATGTTTCAAACAATGGTCAGCGTTCCCTATTGCCAATGCATCGGTTTAGTGGCAAAATTAACCGGGGGGGCTGAGCTGCATGGGTGGACCACCCCCGCCCCACGGTGATGATGATGATGCTCTGATAAAAATACTTTTAACATGTTGAAAATGTATAAAACAAAACTTTAAAATAAGTTCCCCATTTTTTTGGGGGGGGGGGGAGGAGGGTGGGTCTACAGACCTAGTGCATCGGTTTATTATACAATACACATAGAAAAAGATAAGGCATTACCCTTTTCCTTTTATGAGATAAAACTATTAAAAACATATTGTATTCACTTATTTTACCGTTTTTACGTTATTGTCGGTCTATCGGACCTTCTAACTATCGGACCCCTACTGAACCTTCGGACTATCGGACCCTTTTGCCGATTCGGTCTATAGAACCTTCTGTCTATCGGACCTTCTGACTATCGGACCCCGTTGGACATTCGATCTATAGAACCTTCGGACTATCGGACCCTCCGCCGATTCGGTCTATAGAACCGTCTGTCTATTGGACCCTCTCGTACATTCGGTCTATCGAACCTTCTATCTATTGGGTGTCGGTCTATCGGACCCGCTAACTATCGGACCTTCTAGCTATAGGGCTGTAACCTAGGCAACTTACCTGCAGCCCTCCTCCCTCCCCCATGTACCAAAGTACTCGGGAGAGTTCTGGAGGGCCGAGTCGTCTTGCTAGACGACTCTTCGGAAGAAGCAGGTCTCCGCGACCTAGCTGCTTCTTCTTCCGAATTCATAACACTGCAATAAAACAGACAATAAAGTATACCAAAATATGAAATACTTTAACTGAGTGCAGGTAATAAAATTAAAATTTTGGAGATACGCACAACAAATTTTCACAGCAAAACACCTTAAGAACAAACACCGAACCCAAAGGCTCGGTGACAAACGGAAACACCCGCAAGCACACAGATATATCTACGTGGGGCTGACCGTGAAAGTGAAAAATAATTGCCAAGAAAGGAATCAAAAATCCCTTGCAATCGGCAAGAGTGACTACTAAAACACAAAAGTACTATAATCTAAACGAATATAAGTACCGAAAAGTGCTTTAAAGATGCGAAAAAGCGCACTAAAAAGACCTGATTTCAGGAGCGCCGTGACTCGACATCCTAACTCGTCGGGGGCGAGCAAGAAAGAGGAAGATGGCCGTTGCGTGTTGACACGCGTGAGTGGCGAGGGGAACAATAGGATAGGGGGTGCGCACAATATTGTGACTCATGTGTGTAAAGTTCTCGAAGGGGTCGCGTAGTCAAGACTACTAGCATAATAGGTAGGTATATATGATTTATTGCAGTAAATTCAAAAATAGGGCAAAAGGACTTAAAATATACATGGACTTTATCAGTCAGTTTTATGATTTTGATAACTCGATACTATGTTAGAACAGCATTGATGTAGTCCGCGATGTCGCGTTCTCTTGCTGGCTGGTTCCGAAGTGGGAGGCGCGATAAGACATCGGCGGGGTTTGTCTTTCCGGCATATGTTTGATCGTGTAGTTGTACTGTAGTCGAAGTACCCACCTCTCTACTCTAGCTTGCGGCTTTCCTCTGGGTACGTACAAGCCACTGTAACAGCTTGTGGTCGGTCAGGAGGTCGAAGTCGGTTCCATATAGATATGGAATCTCTCACACCCCCAAACCACAGCTAGAGCTTCTTTCTCAGTTTGTGAGTATCGTTTTTCTACATCAGTGAGACTTCTCGCGTACGCTGTCGGCTTCGTTGTCCCGTTCACCGTTTGTGTGAGGATAGCTCCGAGTCCCACGGGACTCGCGTCGACTCTTAGTTCTGTTTTTCGCTCCTGTTACGAAGTGAGCCATGACCGACTTATCGGTAAGGGCCTGGCGTAGCGCGTCGATGGCGTTCTCATGGCGATTAGTCCACTGCCACTTGGCGTCTCTCCGAGTTATCTCACGGAGCGGATCTGCCTTCGTAGCCTAGAATCTCGCGCAGTAGTTGACGAGCTCGAGCTGGTGGTATCCCCAACCTCAAATCGAGCTTGGAGAACACCTGTAAGGGCCTTCATTGTTTCTTCCAATGTCGTTCGCGAATTACGGCTTCGTTTGCTCTCCTCATGTCCACACAGACACGCACGTCCCCATTTGTCTTGGGTACGACGGAGAGTGGACTGACCCAGGTCGTCGGATCGTTCACGTGCTCGATCATGTCAAGTCGAGGTAGCTCATCCAACTTTCCATCCACCTTTTCTCGTAAGTGGAAGGGAATTCTCCTCGGGGGCTGCGCGACCGGCTTGACGTTGTCGTCGATGTGAACACTGATTTGGTGGTCGACAAGCTTACCGACACCATTAAATACGCTCGGATATTGTTCCTTGAGCTTGTCAGCGACTGCTGCTACAGAGCTATCAGTCTGGACTGAGGAGACAGGACCAGCAGGCTGATTAAGGAGTCCAAGGTCGATAGCCGCTTGCCTTCCAATCATCTGAAGTAACGTTGGTCTGTGTAGATTTCATCTTGTCCATGAAATTCGCCATGAACTGTTAAAGGTGTATCTGAACCGTATGTGAAATGTGGAATAGTCAAGGATATTTGTTGAAGCTCCTGAATCAACAATCACGGATACAGGATGTCCATCTATTACAATACGTGTTTTACACTCTTAAAAAAAGTTACCCCATTGGTGTTAAAAAATAACACCAAAATGTGTTAAAACGCAACATGGTCGTCTGTGGTGTAAACCATTACACACCAGGAGTGCTATGTGTTATGTTTTACACATCTAATGTGTAAAAGGTTAACACCAAAGGGTGGGGTAACATCTTACCCCAAAACGACTATGTTCCCTTTTTCACCCCATGCTGTGCAACTTTTAAGCACTACCAGTCTGCATCCCGCAGCTGTGTTATTAGTTTACCCATTAAGTGGTACAGAATTTACCCCACCCCAATGTGTCACTTTTTACTCTAAATGTCTACACCAGGATGAGTTGAGACAAGACAAATGCACGATGAAAATTATGTTTTGTTAAACTTGCATTTTAATAAGCATGGAAAAAGTTCCAAAAAACAGATTTTAAACTACAGTATTTAAATATGATCAGAAAGGTTGAATTATTTACATATAATTTACATATAATTTACATATTATACTCTAAATGCTGGAATGTGGATCAATCACAATAAACGTAACAATACACAAGCTTCTTTTTTTTTTTACAATTTGCTCAATTTTCCAAAAGAAAAGGGCGAAAACCTGGATGTATGTTTCTTGTTTTGTTGAATTTGTTGAATTTGTGAATTTGTCGGAAAAAAACACTAACTTCAAACATTTTGATATAGTTTTGACAAACGCATTTCCTCTTAAAACTTGCATCTCAATAATGGAAAACAAAACAAACTACAAAACAATGTTACAACAGACTTTCCAACTATATAACATGATCTGAAAGGTTGATTTTCACATAACAAATGATTTACATATAATTTAGACATAATTATATTATAATGGTGGCGTCACACTATAGATACTTAGGAATAAATCTGGACAAAAATTGAGCTAACTGCATGGCATTTTTGGCTGGCTATGAAAGTATTGGTGCACACGTGTAAATCGGGAAGTTCCGCCCGGGGCTCCTCCGCCGGCCTTCGCGGCGGAACGCAACATCAAACATCCACTTCCAATGTGCAATCAACTCTGAAATGTGCTCTGGGTCTATAACATAGCTTCTGATGCAATAATAAAATTAATATAATGAAAATGTGAATGTTTTACAATTAAATGAAGAGATGACATCGGCTGGCATCCCCCACGATCTCAGCAACGACTCCATGATGACGATGAACTGTAGTGTAGCTTCACCACTGCACTGCATGTGATCGTACCCGGCTATACAGCTCCTAATTGTACCTTCCCCACTGGTTCTGGTAGACAAAGAACATCCCTTCATTGCTAATGCTATTATGTAAAAAAATGTAGAACAGGTGTCACATGCATATTCACGGTTCTACTTATTTTACATAATAGCAATGAAGGGATGTTCTTCTACCAGAACAATAGACCTGTTTACTAAGTGATTCAAATTTATGGATGTTTCTTTCCTGGGGACCTAGTAACGAGGTATTCCATTAACCTGTTATTAATGAATGTATGTACAATACCTGGAATCCAGTTTGCATACATTACTTGTGACTATGTCTGACAAGCCTCTGGCAAGCTTTCAGGCTGTCAAGAACAACCTTTGTTTCAAAAGTATGCATAAAATTTGAATTGCTTTAGCGTTGGTTTAACGGTAGCGAGCGGTAGAGAGCGTTGGCCCCGCTCCGACACCTCCATACCAACGCCAAACCAAAGTTCATCACCGCAATGGATCGCTGCTTCAACGCCTAACACTGTTCCAGCAATCCCGTGTCCGCTCGTAAAATGCTTACAACCGCTCCACCAAAGTTTGTGCAACGTTTGATCACAAAGCTGGCGAAGCAGCGGTGGTCCAGCGTTCAAGATTTCTGCGTTGGCCTAGCGGACCCAAGCGTCCACGAACTTGCGTCTAGCGGTGCCAAACTTTGACTGGGCGTTGTTGGAGCGATGGTGAACTTTGCCGGAGCGGAAAATTGCCCGCTCCTCACCGCTCGCAATATTTTGTGCAGCTCAAAACTTTCGGAGCGGTAGGAACGCTCCAGCAAAGTTCTGGCGGTGTGACCGGGCCTTAACATTTTGACATGTGGACGAAGTTTGACCAGAATCGGGTTTCTTTTTTACCTCGGTGCAGGTGTAAACTATTAACTCGCATGCTGTGTACCCTTGTTTCATGCTTCTACACATATATGTGTACAATATGACACATATTCTTACCACAACTGTTTAACCACATGTTATTTTACCACCTATTCTAAGGATGTTGGAAAAAAATATTTCATAAAATATTTCAAAATCTATCATGAAACATTTAGTTGTTGGAATAACAAAATATTAGTTGTATGCATCCCTGCACATCAACAGCAAAAAAACTTGCATTTGGGTTGCAATTAGTTGCAGGAGCCCTTTAAGGATGTAATGCCTAAAATTGATTTTTCTAATGCAGAGCTTGGTTTATAGGGGCACTTGGTGTCTATTAAGGGGCATGTTACACGCACTTCCCGATGGATATATTGGTCAGTGTTTGTAATGTACACCATACCTATTCCTTCTGACAAAATTTGGCCATGGGCCTTAACTGGGAAAATGTGCCCCAATTTTCTTTTGGCCGTCTGACAACTTGCCATCCGGACGTGAAATTCTGTCAGTTTTTCTTATTTTGGTCATGCACCTTCCTTTTGACAAAGTTTCGCGTATAATTTAGATTTACATTTAACCCCTGATTACAAATTTACTTATATTGGAAGGTGTAATATATTCCTACTTATTGGCCTAAATCATTTTCTAATAAGATATCAGAAAAGGGTATAAATAAAGATATTCCAACACCAGGTATCGTCTCCTACTCATTTACATGGGGGCTACCATTTTCTTGCTGGAGTTGGAGTTGTACATGAACCATTGAGAAATGTTCCAGTCAGGAAGATATTTTGAATCCAAATCCTAAATTGATTTTCTTCATTACCTAAAATCCCATATGTGACGAGAAATATAAAGTGGGTGTTTACATGTATTATAAAAATTAAATCTTTATAATGATACTTTTAATTTGTCTGGTTTTGCTTAACAAAAATCTATTTTCTTGGGTTTGCCAAACAGAGCAGAACATAATATATGCAGCATGCATTCTGACTTTTCAAGTCCATTATCCGAAAGCAGGTGAATGCATAGTTTGCCGCTATAGATGCTCAGGGAAGAAGCGTCCATAAATTTGAATTAATTTGCTCCGTCCCATACGTCCAGTATCGAGAAAATAGATTTCTATTAAGCGAATATCGATTTTCAACAGAAATATATAAGGAAATCTTCAGTTTAAAAATAAATTGACATATCTATTCTATATTTTTCATCTCAAATGGGTTTTTAATTTTGAAAAAGGCAATTGAGCATTTGGATTAAGAAAATCTCCTTGTACACATAAACAAAATGGCAGCCCCCATGTGTGCTGCTAGCAGATGGTAAATTTTGCTCAGAAAATCTTGATTCGTATCGATCTCGTATATTTTGACGCGAAGCCATATAGTCTAACAAGTAGGAATAAAATAACACCTTTGAGCACTATCATCTTTATTTTTGAGCGTAATTCTCCTTTAAGATTTATTTTATTTAAATTCTTTTCAGCAGTCAACATACAAATCAATAATAATGTAAATACAAATCAGTAATAATAAAAACACAACCCAGCAAGTAATCATCATAAACATAGTGTATGGGTAACATGAATACCGGAGAAACGCATGACGACAATATTACTCATTAGAATCAATTTAGATAATAAAACGATTCAAATACATGTACATAGTTATTCAAGTGTGTGATTTAAGTAAGAAAAGAAATGAAAAAAGAGACCAACAAAAGAAGCAGAGCTTGTACAAAACGCTGGCCCCTGGAAGGATTAGATTGTAAAATATTTGAACAAACAAAAAATACGGGAAGACGTTATTTTTTAAGCACATACAAAATATAAATTAAAAAAAAACGGATTTCGAATGTATTGTTTCGAGCGTATCAATTATTAATTATTTCGAATTCATTAATTATTTTAGCACGAAACTGGAGGCAATGCAAGCAATTATACATGAGGGATCCACAAGGAAGTAAACTAAAGGCCCAAAACCCAACACAAAACAAAACAAAGCAAAACAAAAACATAAAAAACCAACACAAAAACGAAACAAACAAAAACAAACAATACCAAAACACATAGTGACAGGGGCGGATGGGGGTGGAGGAAAAGTTAAAAGTGGAGTTGTGTAAGTTTATTTTTTTTAATAAACACTATTATAATTATCGTTTTAAATACATATAATACCAAAAGATTATTGAGGGGTTGGTTTTGGTGTGAATAAAAAGCAATAAAAAAATAATGTCAGATGGGTTGAAATCGACCCGACTGTGGAGCCAATTTGGGGGCTCTCGGGGCCAATCCAGGCGGCTTCGTTCGAGCTGACAGTCTTTTTATGAATGCCATGGATGGTCTAAGCAACTTTAAGGGGTCAAATCCCGTATGTAAAATGGGGTGACTATGTCCGTACAGGCTCCCAGACTATTGGTATTTTTGCAATATTTCTCATATAATAGTACGATGGCTTTACCAGTAAAATGACATTACAACTACAAAATTACGTTACCCATACAAGTATGACATAGTCAACAATAAAATGACATTACAACTACAACATGACGTTACTCATACAAATATGACATATTCACCAACAATTAACATTACAACTACAAAATTACGTTACTCATAAAAGTATGACATATACACTAGTAAAATGATATCACAGCTACAAAACTACAAGTATGACATATTCACCAACAATTAACATAGTTCTACAAAATTACGTTACTCATAAAAGTATGATATATACACTAGTAAAATGATATCACAACTACAAAATTACGTCACTCATACACGTATGACATATTCACTAGGAAAATGATATTACAACTACACAATAATCATACAAGTATGACATATTCATCAATAGATCACATGACAACTACAACTATTTGACACTTAAGGAAATGGCCAATATGGTTTTGCAATGAAAAATAAGCAAAAGTTTGCAGGGAATGGCATTTTCTTGTAAGAAATTTCCTAACTACAGTTACCCATGTAGAAGAAGAAAACAATGTAGGTACTATATATCTTTGTTATGTGCAAAAAGTGACGAGTTCAGGATAGAGCTCCAGCACACTAAAACATGGGCAAGCATCATGAAAGTGATTTGTTTTTAGAGAAGGATCAATGTTCTTTCATATTTTACTATGATGATTATTAATGGAAAGTATACTCTCTATCATACCATTATATAAGATGTCAGGAATTTTTATTACTTCTTGAGATATTTGGAGTTTTATGTGGGTTGTCTTTTTGTTGATTCACACTGTGGTATATCCATAACTGTTAACAATATTAAACCACCTCTTTTAGGGGCATATATACGATGTAGGCAGTGTGATGACCAAACAGGGTAAGATAATTACCCCCTAGATGATTACTGCCATGCCATGTACTTACCCCCTCCCTGAAAATTATGCCCCGAAAAACTGAATTTAAATATTTTTTTAATCATATCAATGACATCCCCTTAGATGTTTTAGCATTAGTATCTAGAATTGCATACTTTCAACAGCAACTGGTGATATTGTGGGAGTAATGTCATTCTGCTATGGGCATACATGTAATTGTTACTGTTGTTTTACTGCGGGGTTGGAAATTACTTAACTCTTTGTCCACTGTCTTTAGATTAATACTAATGGAACCAACAATCGACTACCGCAGTCAACTCCTGTAACATATAAAGTGTATGGGACACAATGTTCCTAAAGTTGTGGCAGTCCATGGTTTCATTCCGCAGTGAATTAAGACTTAAATAATGTGTATGAACTTTTCACAACTTTCTGAACGTTTCCCCTCTCTTGATCTGGATCATCTTTGGATGGGCGGGAAGGGTTGCCAGAACTTGGAGTCTTGGAGGGTGATGTGCCTTGCATCAGTGTCTGGTAATCACTCCACATTTTGCTATCCTCATCGTTTCGCCATTCCTGATAAGAATCTCGATGTGCGGTTAGATCTGCAGGAACTTCCTTGTGTTTATCGTACTTGGTTAGCAGGTTGATGAGCTCACTCCAGTCTTCCTCCATGAACGGTGTGGATTTCAACTCTTGAAGCTTTTGAATAGCCAATCGGCTTTTTCCCATGCTTGCTTGGAAACAACTCTTTCTCTTGCAATCCTTATTCTCGCATGATGGCCTATTGATATCTCTATACAAGGCAGAAAATCTTGAATTGATCTGTAATGGTAACTTCTGCTGTAGCGCTAGTAGCTCGGTACTACACAGAGTACAGGGTGAGTAATTTGAATAGAGAGTGACAAATTTTATGTCTGAGATTTTTTTTGCTTTCCAATCTAAATGGACTAATTTCATTTCTGCATGACTTTCACCACTTGTGTTTTCACAGATGATAACTTCATTGCAGTCATCTTTGTAATTTACCTGGCAGATTGCAATGGTGCTTTGTGGCCAACGGACCATTTTTGTTTCGCCTGATGGTCGACATACCTTTGGATGTAATCCACTTTTGATGAAAATATCCAGGATGTCCGTGCCTGTTTTAGAGGTGACTAGTAGATGGTCATCAAATGAGTAAGTACTGGAAAAGAAAGCAAGGTTTCACGATGGTTTTTCGACCTCAGATACATGCATGTATAGATGACCGTTTCTTTTCAGATCAGATTAACAATATTGGAATTCCCACAAAAACCCAAATTGTTGCTAACAAGCAGGGATAATGGGTAAAATGTGAACGTGGCTTAGAGTGCCGGTTTCTTTATTATCCTCGTAGATATCAGTTATGCATTGTTTCAACGATGTCCATTACAATTTACAAGTAAAGAGTAATGAAATATCCAAGTTTTGTAAAAATTAGAAAATGTGATAGTTCTATCAAGGAATTTTCATATTTTACCGATCTGTAGTCATGGTGGTGCTGAAAATACCAAGGGGATCGAGGATGTATTCAAATCCATTAATACCTTAGTCACAGCGACCAGACCACCACCAAAAAAGCAATCCTAATAAATTACCCCATTGGCCAAGAATCGGTCAGTTTCTTGTCGTCGGCAGGCCCCTGTGAACATTTTTTTAAATTTTTAGCCAGGAATATTCGCAATTGAGCACTGCGATCGCGGGGTGGAGATCTAAATGTTGAACATTACTAAACGGTTTTTTATTTTAACTACCTTCTCATATGGGGAACAACAATAACGGAAACCATTGAGAAATTAATCGAGGGATTTAGGAAGGCAACAAAACTTGACATATCTTTCAAGTGTTGAATCCTGCGATGAAATGCGATTTTTAATATACGCTTAATCCTACATTGGATATTTAACTGATGGAACTTACATGATAGCGAGCAAAGCAATGAGAAATATTCTTCAAACCTTGAGCCCTTCAAAAGCGCTATTTATAAACTATATCCTCTACTGGGGCGCGAAATTATGAGATCGTGAAGAACATAATTATGCGAGGAAGCAAAGCGACCGAGCTTCAGAAAAAATTTGCATTTCAAACCCTCAAAAAGCTGTATTTCTAATGCATTTACCTTCCGGATCATAACTTTTCTTCGTTTTCTCGTCTTTTTTTCTTTGGCTCTTTTGCGCTTTTTGTGTCCCTTTAAGTGACGTACGGGGTACGTGCCCCCTGCCCCCGTCACTAATCATATTTCACTTTGTTTAGCAAGCCAGAAGTTCGCAGAGGAGGGGGGGGGGGAGGGCAGACCCTAACATTTGCCAGCGAAGATATTAAATGTTGTACGTCGTTCTGCAACCAATTCACATGTACGTGGAACTAAGGAAGGAAAATTTGTTTATAACGTGACTACTGTGTGTTGTCCTAATTATTTGTGCGAGTGTGGGAAGCGAGCGAACGAAACTGAAAATGTGAATATTTAATTTTTTAGGTTCCAAATTTTAATAGTACTTTCTGTATTATTGCCTGGAGCAAAAAAACTCCCTTCCCATACGTATACGTAACTGCGACGGAGCGAAGGGACCGAGCAGTAGATATTCTTTTGTTGTTGCATTTTTAAGCAACAAAATAAAAGGAAATTTCTTATGCATTTTACTTACTGCAGACAAAAATCGATAGGGAGCATCGATCGGTACAGTTTCGAGTTTTGAACACTGCACTCTTAGAACAGGTGGTAAAATAACATGTGGTTAAACAGTTGTGGCAAGAATATATTGTGTCAAAATGTACACATATCTGTGTAGAAGCATGAAACAAGGGTTAGACGTTTACACCTGCACCGCGGTAAAAAAGAAACCCGATTCTGGTCAAACTTCGTCCACATGTCAAAATGTTACCCCATTTGTGGTAATCATCAACACACTTGGACACGATGACAAAAGAGAGTGGGCAAAATATACAGCTCCTCATTGCATTGGCGGATCCAGGGGGGGGGGGGCACTTCCGGCCCGTGCCCCCCCCCCCCTCCCCTTTTTGGAAGAGAAGTATGCATTTTGACCATAGACGATCCGGCATTTTCTCGATTGTGCCCCCCCCCCCCCCCTTTTAGAATGAAGACCTTTTTTTTTTTTTTTTGCTTGTCAGGGAATTATGGAGACTGGACCCCCATAACCCCCTACTGAGCGAATGTTGAAGGTTTGGCCTTTTTTTTTGTCGCCACCCCCCCCCCCCCCCCTGGCGAGACCCAAAAAGTACGGGTCTACCTTTTGACAGACTTTCATTTTTGTGCCCCCTTCATTGCTATTATGTAAAATAAGTAGAACCGTGAATATGCATGTGACACCTGTTCTACATTTTTTTACATAATAGCAATGAAGGGATGTTCTTTGTCTACCAGAACCAGTGTGGAAGGTACAATGAGGAGCTGTATATTTTGTCCGCTTCTTTGTTTGCCATGTTCATAGTTCTAGTGTGTGTATATAGGCGCGAAACGCGGCCGGGTACGATCACATGCAGTGCAGTGGTGAAGCTACACTACAGTTCATCGTCATCATGGAGTCGTTGCTGAGATCGTGGGGGGTGCCAGCCGATGTCATCTCTTCATTTAATTGTAAAACATTCACATTTTCATTATATTAATTTTATTATTGCATCAGAAGCTATGTTATAGACCCAGAGCACATTTCAGAGTTGATTGCACATTGGAAGTGGATGTTTGATGTTGCGTTCCGCCGCGAAAGCCGGCGGAAGAGCCCCGGGCGGAACTTCCCGATTTACACGTGTGCACCAATACTTTCATAGCCAGCCAAAAATGCCATGCAGTTAGCTCAGTTTTTTGTCCAGATTTATTCCTAAATATCTATAGTGTGACGCCACCATTATAATATAATTATGTCTAAATTATAATATAATTATATCTAAATTATATGAAAATGATTTTTTATGTGAAAATCAACCTTTCAGATCATGTTTATATAGTTGAAAGTCTGTTGTAACATTGTTTTGTAGTTAGTTTTGTTTTCCATTATTGAGATGCAAGTTTTAAGAGGAAATGCATTTGTCAAAACTATATTAAAATGTTTGAAGTTAGTGTTTTTTAAATTCACAAAACAAGAAACATACATCCAGGTTTTCGCCCTTTTCTTTTGGAAAATTGACCAAATTGTAAAACAAAGAAGCTTGTATATTGTAATTGATCCACATTCCAGCATTTAGAGTATAATTATATGTAAATTATATGTAAATAATTCAACCTTTCTGATCATATTTAAATACTGTAGTTTAAAATCTGTTAACTTTTTTGTGGGAACTTTTTCCATGCTTATTAAAATGCAAGTTTAACAAAACATAATTTTCATTGTGCATTTGTCTTCCTTGTAGTCTCAACTCATCCTGGTGTAGACATTTATCATATTTTAGTGTAAAAAGTGACACATTGAGGTGTGGTAAAAAGTATGGGGTAAATTCTGTACCACTTAAGGGGTAAAATAATAACAGCTGCGGGGTGAATTGTTACACAGGCTGGTAGTGGTTAAAAGTTGCACAGCATGGGGTAAAAAAGGGAACATGGTCGTTTTGGGGTAAGATGTTACCCCACCCTTTGGTGTTAACATTTTACACATTAGATGTGTAAAACATAACACATGTATCGAGCAAAATCTAACCACTCATGGTGTGTAATGGTTTACACTACAGACGACCATGTTCCCTTTTAACACATTTTGGTGCTTTTTTTAACACCAATGGGGTAACTTTTTTTAAGAGTGTGATAAACGGTTTTCTATTCACTTCCTCAGTGGATTGTAATTAACGAAAATCCAGGAGATATAGTCAAGGAAGTAGCTATGCAACCTACTAAAGTTACGGTTTCAATTTTGAACCCTTGTAAAAGGCTATTTATAAAGCCAATATTGGGGAGCAAAACAAAGAGATCCTGAAGCAATACATGCGAGGGAGCAAAGCAACTGAGTTTTAGAAAAAATTTGAAACTTAAAAAAAAAACGATTTCTAATGAATGCACTTTACCCCCTACAGATTTGGGCGAATAATTCTTATACATAAGTTTCTTCCTTTTCTCCCCTTTCTTTCTCTCTTTTGCGTTTTTGTGCCGCCTTGGGCACATGCCCATTGCTACCCCTCACAAAAATCTGGGGGTGCTGGGGTGCTGCACCCCCCCCCCCCCCGGTTTGACTGAGGTATTAAACAAATAAGACTTAATGTGCGTTTATAGCTCAGTTGAAAAGCCAGAATCAGCGCTTTGAAACGCTGTTTCCATGGTACCCTGAAACATTGTTTATACCTCTTTTCTACAGGCGAATTCGGGCTCTACCTGTTGATTCGTACACCTCACCTTTTGTGAGTTTTGGGACTATGTTTAAAACCGTGTTTCTGCTTGTAAAACAAGCAACACGCTGATTCTGGCCTGAAAACTGAGCTATAATACTGGTCAACAATTTTTCAAAAATGTTCTGCCTCTTTAATAAAACATGCCTTTTCTTATGGATGTTGACGTCCTGCATTTGAATATAACAATGAAAATTGCTGATTGGGTCTTGTAGTCAAGATGTTTCAATTTTCATATTTCATGTGTATGGGTCCCCATTATTTATTTGGAGTAAACTGTATGACCTTTTTTCAAATATCTTAATGTATGAAATAAAGGTATCTACCTGTAATTAATTCAGAACTCAACAATTTCCATTGTGCAATGCAGCTGAAATGCTTTGACACCCTCTTTTTAACCCAGAGTCAATTAATTCATGGGTTAATTCATTGGTTAAAAGAGAACTTCAATGCACAATAGCCAATTGTTGTGTTCTGAATTAATTATGAGACATACACAAACTTTTTAACTTGATTTGTCAAGTACAATTAATGCATTATTATGAAAATAATATTTGAAAGTAGGTAATAAAACTAACTTCAAAGAAATTTGACGTACTTCAACTTTGCAATGTGCAAATTTCAGTCTGATGCGATTTTCGACTTTGAGTTAATAACAAGTAAAATGGTCACATATGTTTGTTTTATACCCAGTATATACAACATAGGGACCCATATATATTTCACATGAAATGTGAAAGTTAAAAATATCTTGAAAACCTGATCCAGTCAGCAAATTTAAGTATCTATTAATTTTCAGTGACCCCAAATTAGTGTAGTTTGACTGTTTTTGTTCAAGAGACATTTTAACTGTAGACTAGTCTAAACGCACCTTCAGTATAATTGGCTTTTGCTCACTTGAGCGTAAAATATAGGTTGATCTTTTTGAATAATTTGATAAAAGAGACCCTAAGCTTATCCACCACTGTCCATATGAATTTTGGTACGGATTTTTTTATTTTTTTAATTTTTTGGGGTGAGACTTTTTTTCTAGGACGCACTGTAGAATTCTATAACAGGCAGATCTGAAAGTTTCAAAGAAGAATATAAACGTGTGTGTGCGTATGTAAACTGTCAGTGAACTTCTTTATTATTTGATGTTTTATGTATCATTTCTGGACATTCCTTAAAACAGATCTTTGGTCTTTGTCCCCCAAAGTTTTTGTTAAATTGTATCTATTGCTGGGTATAAACTTTGTTCTGTATATTTCTTTTGTTGAATTGTTGCTATTTTTATCACTGTAATGTATGTTTATAATTGTCATTTTTATCGGATTAAGGACTAAATTGAAAATGAAATTTCAAAGCAGACCCCAAGACCAATATATTCATTTTTTCAATGTAATCTATTTGCTTTGTTATACGATTATTTTAATTATATTATACGAATGATTTACAGAAAATACAACAGGCAGATCTGAAAGTTTCAAAGAAGAATATAAACGTGTGTGTGCGTATGTAAACTGTCAGTGAACTTCTTTATTATTTGATGTTTTATGTATCATTTCTGGACATTCCTTAAAACAGATCTTTGGTCTTTGTCCCCCAAAGTTTTTGTTAAATTGTATCTATTGCTGGGTATAAACTTTGTTCTGTATATTTCTCTTGTTGAATTGTTGCTATTTTTATCACTGTAATGTATGTTTATAATTGTCATTTTTATCGGATTAAGGACTAAATTGTAAATGAAATTTCAAAGCAGACCCCAAGACCAATATATTCATTTTTTCAATGTAATTTATTTGCTTTGTTATACGATTATTTTAATTAGATTATACGAATGATTTACAGAAAATACATCAGATATACGTACTTGTCACCCGACTCTGGAGTAATCTCTTTTGAGGCCATAGCACCTCCCTCTGATTCTGAAGCTATCCCTTCTAATGGTGAAGCACCTCTGTATGTTTCTGGCAGTGGCGAGAAAGATTGAGGTGGCTTTAGTAAGTAAGATCTTGGGAGGGGTTTTTTACACTATCATTTTTTTTAAATAGATAGTTTCACACATTTGCCATTTGCTCCGTAAATTTAGTATTTCATCTCATGCCTGTTACTTTGTCACTTTTGACTGAAAATGTAAGGGAGCATAACATTTCTTACTGCTAAAAGAGTTTTTTCTTGACTTTTTTACCTATTGGTACATAGACTGACAGTCCACAAGAACGACACAATTAAAAAGCAACTAAGGATACTAAGATGAAAAATGGAAAATCAGATTTTAAAAAACAAGGACAATAAAACAAACAAACAAACAAATACACAGGAAATGATGAAATCATCATAATAAAGAACATGAAAGAAAACATAAAAAGTAGACAATGAAATGTGGAAAGAGAAGAAGAAGGAAAAGAAAAAGGAGGAGAAGAAAGAGATCAAAGAAATACATAAGGAGAGATAAACAAGTGAGAGAAGGACAAACCTTTAAATGTGCATATTTAGAGAGGGAGAGAAAGAGAGGGAAGAGGAAAGCTGGGGGGTGGGCGAAGAAATGCAGAGAAACAGAAAGAGAAGAGGAAAGCAAGAAAAAATATAAAGAAATACAAGGGAAAGAAGCGAAAGTAGGGATGAAACAATGAGGGAAAGAAAGAAGAGAAATTGGAAAGAGGGAAAAGTAAAGAGATTCGTGAGGAAATTGGATAGAAATTAATAGTAGACCAGCCAAGAAGATTTGTTTTACTTTGGACGGCATTTTTGGGTAATGCTCGGCGTTCATGCTTAAAGTCTTGCAAAAATACTGACGAATAACGTACGGGCGGATGCCACGCGCATTTTTGCCTAAAAATGCCATTTTGGGCTCAAAATTTGAAAGAATGTCAAAAATCACGATTTTTATTTTTTTGACCTAATATGTAATACCTGATTAAGACTTTTCAAGTGATATCAGATTTATTTTGAGTTTCAAGTTATAAACCTGATTAATACACAATTGAAAGTAGGATATTCACACACATGTATGGCGTAATGAAACAAAGCTGTGATTTACTCAAAATAATAGGTTGTGAAAACTACCAATATTTCAACGTGTTTTACCCAACGTAAATTTGTCATTTTAAACGCCTTTTCTTGATTAAACATATCATGTATATTGTCATGTCACACACAGAAAAGAAATTATCCGATAAGGTAATGTATAACTCATTTTATGATATCCCAAACAGAACGATGTGTTTTTACTGGATGCGCATTTTGACTGAAAAACACTATTTGAAGGTACATCTAGAGTGTATAAGGCAATTATCCCATGTTTATTAGTATAGTCTATGGGCCAAAAACTGAAATGTCTCCACCCCCTTAGAAATAATCTTAAATGATTTTTTTCCCTGTTAGATGGGACCATTAACTATCAGAATATGCTTCTTTGCCCTAAAATAAGAGGTGGGCGTGGCCACAAGGACTATTACCATGGCAACGGATCAAACACAGTAGAATTTAAGAAAATGTCATGTATTCGTGATTAAGAAAGGACAAAAACACATAACATTTTAAAGTAATGTATCACAAGTTTCTCACTTGATAAAAACTCAAACAAAAGGTGTCCATCATGTTTATTTTATGGAAACAGTAAGACAAAAAAAAAACATATTTGAGCAAAAAAAAAAACCCACGATGCTACAGAAAAAAGTAAATATTAATATATTTGTATTGTACATGATTATCTTCTCTTTAACAGGACACTCACTTATCAAAATTTGTTTTGATAAGTGAGGGAGTAAAGGGATGATGGAGGAGACCACTAAATGTGTAGGCCGTTACCATGGTAACAAATAAATTTATTTATTATTGTTACCGCCTGTTTGATTATATTCACAAATTTAGTTTGGAATATAGTTTGGAATTTGATTTATAAAAAAAAATCTGTTGCCATGGAAACAGAATTAATGAAGATGACATCTTTCAACTAAAGAATGAAATGTAAGTAACCAATATAAAATATATAGCAATTAGATTAACAAACACCGTCAGCGATTAGAATCTGCTCGTTGGTTGTGAATGTGACCACTATCATAATAGCTGTTACCAAAATTTGGTAGCTAATACAAAAAGTGGTGTTGTCTTTCTACCAGAATTTCTCTTTACTTGATTCCAATCTAGATCCAGAAGATTTGTGTTCGCTATTTAATGGGATACCAAAATTTTCACATTGAACATGATGACAAGACCTGCTACTTGATTCATTGCAAATTTTATTTATATACGTAACAGTGAGTTATTTTCAATTGATTTTGTGCATTTGAATAGAAGAGGTTTTAAAGTCAACTCAAACTCAAGAAAGGGCTTATTACAAGCTAAATTTCAGATTTTTTTTCCAATTGATAACACAATGTTGGCTTCATCTGCATCCCTTTTTTCAGGAAAGCCTTTTTACTGAGTCATTAAAAATGGACATTGTTAATTCTCAACGTGTATCCTTCTTTTCTTCTTTTAGTCTTTAAGGTCAGTAAACCTTTCAGTCCATGTGTTATTCGCAAAAGCACCGTGTGCACCGTATGCAGGTGGAATGGTGCTATTGAGTTTTTAGTTATCACGGGACAGGAAGATAGAAGGCTATTGAAATAAATTAAATATTGTCATCTGGATTGAAACAAAGTCATATGGAAGCTTAGATTACTTTAAACAATGAAGCATTGAAGCACAAAGGAGAATTTAACTTTTTACAAAATATTTTAGACTAAAATAGCAACATTCGTTGCATCAGCGTCAGCCCACACTTGGAACAAGAAGATTTTGATTGTTTGACTCTTTTTAAAAATCCTTGGTGCTCAGTCATCCATGACAACAAGGTCATATGGAAGCTTACATCACTTTAAACAATAAAGCATTGAAGCACAAAGGAGAATTTAACTTTTTACAAAATATTTTAGACTAAAATAGCAACATTCGTTGCATCAGCGTCAGCCCACACTTGGAACAAGAAGATTTTGATTGTTTGACTCTTTTTAAAAACCCTGGTGCTCAGTCATCCATGGCAGAAATGTCATGAATGAGGTACTATAGACAGACAATAAGCTATTCTTCACCATGAAGTAAATTTTAAAGTCACATCGATTACAACATTTTAATTAGAAGCTATCAGAGTTGTGTATACTATTTTTGATAAGCACTGTATTTATGTATCCATTTATTTGAACTTATTCATACAGGCTAAAAGCATGATCAGTATAAAACTGTTTTGCATCATGTTCCTGATGCAACAGGAATAAACAATAAGGTATAGCATAAATTGGTAACAATTTATAAGAAAAAAAAGTAATATAGTTACATAATAAAAATATAAGTAATAAAATAATAAGTAAAAACAACAATAATAAACGGCTCTGAATATTTCAAAACTAACAAATTGAGTATATTATGTAATGTTAAGCCGAATGTGGAATGTGGATAACATCCATGTACTAATGAGACTGCAGGATTACAAAAAAAAACATGACCCGTAACTTTGTCGATTGTCATCTAAAATAAGAACCGTAAAAAGTCATCTTTGGAAATTTATTATTGAAAGTCACACAAAGATCATAAACATACATGTATATCGATGATATTCATTAAGGTTAGCTGGCAACTAAATACGGTATAATTACAAATTTAGTGTTGATGTAGAGTGTAGCGACTTAAAATGACGAGTTGGCAACTAATTAATATTGGTCACAGACCAGGGCGGCAAAGCGTCTCGTGATTGGGGGGGGGGGGGGTAAAGTAGACACAAGCAGAAAAAGAACTTCTGTGGGAAAGGGGGCATTACGAGAAAAGGCACTTTTTAGGGAAAAGGGAAAGGCATAAATGGAAACGTTAAAGTGAATACATAAGTTTTAGACATTATATACCCTACATTTTGAAGCCATCTCGGGAAAGATTCAAATAATCCTATTTGTTTCTCTCTTTACATTACAGTGTGCAGTTGAGTGTGAGGGTCTGTATATTCCTTTAATTTCCAATCGAGCATAGCGGGCTGTGATACCCAGTGGTGGATCGGGGGGGGGGGGGGCTTTTGGCGGAGCTTTTTTAAATTATCCCTGATTGACATCTAGGACTTCAGCCCCCTATTTTGGCCTTTCCCTTTTTCTTCCGTTTTTTCGCGTATCTCTCTTTCACATCGAGACTCCCCCACTTTGGAAAATCCTGGATCCGCCGGTGACATCAGATTCTTATGAAGAGGAAAAAAGTCATCCTAGTGGGGTTCAAAGTACAATGTCATCATGAAAGACTGGATAGACTCGTTGGCGTCGCTAGGCCTTTCTGAGTTGGAGGTGGGGGGGGGGGGAGTGTCGAGATCACTAATTTACCGACGAACCTGAGTCTGTGTGCCACCGATAACCGATAAACCTTTGTTTGTGAACGACAACATTATTATTTATTTTTTGGGGGGGAGGGGCATGTGCAGAAGCAATTAACTGAATAATTTGTTCTCAACCTATATCAACCGTGAGTCTATTTTCATTTAATGATGAATAATAATACATAACATTTATATTGCGCTGAATACATATGTTTCTAAGCGCCGAAGTAGTATTATTACCCTGGCTTTAGCCCAGGTGCCCTTTAAGGCGCTGAAAGCAGTCAAGGAATAAATTCCTACCATGTACCCATTTACTACACCTGGGTGGAGAGTGGCGAATGTAGATGAATGTCTTGCCAAAGGACATTCGTGCCATGGCGGGATTCGAACAGCGAACCATGAGATCCACCATGAGATCCACAGTCCGGTGACGTATCCACTATACCCCACGACACCTCTATTTGATAAATCTAATTCGAATAATTTTTTTTTCCCTTGCCAATATCTAATTAAAGCACCACCTACAATCACTTGTTCCACATCAAATGAGTGTTAATTTCATATTCGCGAGCGAGCCCCTTTTCTAATGTTCGATTTTAATAATTATCATATTTAAGGGAATGTTAGGTTTTGACTGGGCGAGCGAGTGTAGAGAGCGAGCGGAAAAATAGTAATATCTCTCATTGAAAGAAATTGGCAGCATAAACGGAGTTTTCTTGGCAAGGGCGGGGCGGGCACAATCGTATTTAAGGGAATGTTAATTTTGATTAGGCGAGCGAGCGTAGCGACCGATCAAACTATGTTGACACTTGTCTTTTGATAATAATGTATAGCATAAACGGGATCCTCTTTCTACGAAGTGGGGGGGGGGGGGCAAATCGTATTTAAGGGAATGCAAATTTTATTTAAACTTTTTTTAAAATAATAATTGGTAGCATAAACGGGATCTTCTTTCTCCGAAGCGTGGCGGGCACAAGATATTTTATAAAATAAATCTTTTTAGACTCTTTTTAGGGGTCAAAAGGGGACTTAATCGAAGGAAAACGCCATGTATCAGAATGAAAGGGGCAATAATATTGAGGATAAATATGGCACTCAACAGAGATGAAAAGGAGCACCTATTAGAAGGAAAGGATCACTTTATTGAAACAAAATTGAATAGGGGTACTTGTCTAAGTAAAACAGGTAACTCTCAGAATAGGGGAATAACAGATGAAGGGGTACTTATCAGCTTATGAGAATGCAAAAAAAATGTTGTTGCAAAGGAAAAAAAGCACTTATCGAAGGAAAAGGGGCACGTAGCAGATTTGAATAGGGGTTTTATCAAAAAGGAACGTATATTTACAAAAGGGACATTTTTAGAGGTGAAAAGAGAACATTTGTTAATAATTAGATAAATATATATAGCTACTATATTAGTTATTCTGCTGTGCTGTGATGTAATGTAACAGAACTCCCAACAATTCTACTGAATAAGCACACATTATAAAGAAAAAGGGGTACTTTGGGGATATTTTTAAGATGAGAAACTGTTCACGCCCAGAACGTACCACTTTTGCATGTCTCCGACTGTCAGATGTACAACATTGGTTAGAACATGGAACAATTAGCAGGGATTTTTCATGTAAAGGGAAGAGATAGCTAAGCGGTATCGAGATTCCCAAACATGGGTGTCGATCCCGAGCGGGTGGGGGGGGGGGGGCTGGGGGTTATATATTCCCCCTGAAATTTGAGGTGGGGATGGCCTGTATAATCCCCCAATATTTTTGGATGTGAGAATTACAATACATCAACTTAAAACTACTAATTATCCAAATTCATTATTTAACAACATTAAATTATACAGAAAACCATTTCGGGATGCTCTAAATGCAAGTTTTATAGACAGATATTTGAAAAAGTCCCTGGTGTGGGAGGGGGATACCCCCCCCCCCCCCCCCCCAGCACCTTCCTTTCGCCGGTCATCCCCCAATCAGGAACACAGATCCACACCCCTGTTCCCAAGGAAAGTTATAATAAATGACCTTAAATTAAATTCCATGTATACAACTAAGGATTTATTTTGTAATATATACTATCTATTACAAGATAAAAATCATCTCTGTCTTTCATTATGAAAATATAAAATCATATCCCATCAAAGATTAAATGTGCTGACTGTGTGGTAATTTTTTTTGCACAGATTTGCACATTCATTGACTTGCATATTAGAATAGATGTACATTACTCCACTAGAGTCCCGGTTGTTTTACTGTGTTTACATAATACAATACACAATATCATACATAACCCTCTTAATACTTAAGTCTGCTCTTCCCAAGAGTATAATTCCATTATCTCTATATGGATACATGACACATCATCACTGAATATTGTTGTTTATTTCTCTCACTTTCTGATATGATGTTCCACCTCCTGGAGATTGACCCATTGCATTCACATGACTTTATATTTTTTAAAAGGAAAATCCTATGTGGACTGCACAGTGAATTTATACCATAACCATAATGATATGTATTAATGTTATAATGTTCATATAACATATATCATTTTTCCAGTTATAGTTAACGATAACTTATATTATAAAAATGAAATAAAGTTTGGCTTTTTCACGACAAATTAAAAGAAAAACCGAGATATCAAAGAATTTTTCAACCATTGATTTAGTATGCAATATAGCAAATTGTAACTTAAAATTTTGGGGTAAATATGATTCAGCATTATTCAAATAATTACAAGTATAATGTTAAAAACTGATGATTAATCCTTGAATAATTCTGCATAATGATTATAATCATTTCATTTGTAGACTTTAATTGATTATTTATTCATTTATTTTTTTAACTTGATGCATTAGTGTACTTTGTTGCTCTGATAATAATCTTCACATTAGCATCAACCATAACATGTTAAAAGAGAGGGGTTTTATCATCCATAAGTTCTGTGTCTCTGACAGTAAAGGCCCGATCAGACTTAACCACTTGCACTACAATAAAATAGTTGGACACTGCCAGGGGCAGATTTGGGAGTGCAATTCGGTTATAGGGAACTGCTCTGTGACCGGCCCATCCATCCAACAACGTATATGTAGGCAAGTTTTCTTACATATTCAATATGATTTTGGTACATTATCAATATACCTTGGCAAGACCGACTTCCGAGTGGTCGACCAAATGATGAAAGCCATGCAGAAGTAATTTTGATGGGGTGGGTGCTATATAGCTCAAAATCAGCTTTACAGCTTTTAAAGTTTGTGAGCGAGCAACAATTTTGACACTGTTTAGTCAAAACACTTTTTTCTAATATCTAGAAAGATTTGAATTGAAAGCCCAGAATATATATATTAAGAATGGACATTTGCTTGCATGTTGTTCAATTAGGAATGTGTGGTAATTTTCAAATTCCAATAGTTTTAATTGAGTTAATTCAATAAAATTAAATTAAACAAAAAAAAGGTTAAAATATTAATGTTAATGTTTTGCATTGTTTCATGAAACAATGATATGCATAACATTGGCTTTATGCAAATTATTGAGCCGATAATGCCATAAGGTCACTTTTCCTTTTGTATTTTATTATATGAAATTTCAAATATTTCAGTTTGACTCCTCGTAGAATGTGTACGATCATCATTATTATAACTTATTGTGATACAATGAAGAGAATCTTTATAAACATCTATGAAAAAATGAAATATTTGAAATTTCATATAATAAAATACAAAACGAAATGTGAGCTCATCACCGGATCACTAATTTGCATGCAGCCCAAGTTAAGCATATCACTGTTTTACGAAACAATGCAAAACTTCAAAATGCAGTAAATCTCTTATTTTTATCCGATTACCATTTCAGCACAAATCTCAAAAAAACTTCGTTTTTTGAGAAATTTTTGTTTTAGAAGGAGTTTGTCTAGTAAAGCTCACGAAAGCAGGAAAATTCTCCGGGGACATTATTAATATTATCAACGTAATGGCGTATGATACCATGAAATGTAAGTAAATATGTATTTTGTTTAACGTTCCTCTTAATAATTGGGATGTAGGGGGGGGGGACAATCCCGGCCGTGCCCCCCCCCCCTTTTGAACAGAAAACCTGTTTTTGTTTTGTTTTCTTGCTTGTCAGCGACATTTGGAGGGCTGGCAAGACCAAAAAAATATACAAATTTCCCTCCTAGCAGTTTCCCAAAGTTGACAACCCAGCATTTGTGTGCCCCCCCCCCCCCCTTATACAAAATCCTAGATCCGCCCGTGGATAGATGTACCCATTTTTGTTTCCTTCTTTAAAATCCAGTCTACAGTCTACAAGAAGTTTACTTTTTTCCCCTTTCTTTTTGTTTTTATGATGCAGGTTGTCCAAGGAAGCTCATCAGTTACATGGCTTGTTAAGTGTCAAGTAACGGAATCATTACGGATCAAAGTATTTTTAACTTTATCATTTAATGTTTAATTTATTAAATTTTCTAGAGAGATTTATTGCTAATTTACATAATGGCAAATACATGTATTCTAAATGTCAGGAATGCTATTTCTGAGCTGGAAATTGAATGTCAAAGTATGGGTCAAAGAAAAGAGCTAGCATACTATTCAAAGGGGAAACAAACAGATTTGTAACTTTTATTTATTCATTTATATTTTATTCATTTATTCTATTTCTTCTTGTACATGTAGTTGGTATGATTGGCCCATTTGAAACATAATTATTAGAAAGTGATTAATCTTGAGCCTAATTCTAAAATCTTTTCACACTTCAAAAAAGTACTTAATAAAAACCTTTTAAGTTAGGCACAGTCAGTTATCATGTCACCTCAGACTAATGCAGTAATTTAAATTCTAAATATAACCAATAAATTTTCAGAATCAAATAATTTTCCTTTTAATTCCAATGTAATTTAGAAAAAGAGTTAGAAAATTGTGGCAGACTATATTATGAAAAATGATTTTAGTTCATCTTTAATGCAACTTGTGTTTATTATTGTATTATTGATTATTTTTCTGGAAACACAAATGGATTTATAATCTGTAATTTGTTCCTTTTTATCATCTGTGCAATAATTGTGCAATCAATCTGGGGCATGTTTCTAGGCAAACGAATCAGGTGCTCGGGAGTTTCAGCCCACGCCAAAATTTTCAAAACTACCAATATTTGGACAAACATCGCCTCATATCATTTTGGGCAGTAAGGTGGTCTCTTTGCTGTGTGTGTTTACTTTTATGTCTTGTATATTCTGATGATAATTTGAAGGGATGTACATGGATATACATGTACATTATAATCCACCTATATATCGGATGTCACCTGCCCCATGATTTGTTGTCCATGAACCATATGTTATAATCTGTATATTGCATTTCAAGAGAACATTAACTTTTATGTTGATAAGTGAGTTATTTTAATAAACATCATATCACTCACTGAAAAATTTCTATTTGTTATTTTTCCCCATAATTTTGTGAAAGATGTGGTGATGATGATGATGATGATGAAGGCACAATATGGCATGTGTTCTGAAGTGTGATGGTGGATTGGTATTAATACAGCCTTATGCAACCTTGAATAATGGATGATAGACTGAATTGCGTGGGTTTCTGTTGATGGACTCATTTTACAAGAAGATGAAGAATGATAAAGATGAAGGAGAAGAAGAAGAGGAAGAAAAAAAAAATCAGATTTTTGAGGTTTGTTGCTGTTTTAGTTGTTGGGTTGTTTTGTTCTCTTTTTTTTTTTTTTTTTTTTTTTTTGGGGGGGGGGGGGGGATATATGCAGCAACAGCCAGTGCATGGTGGTACATATGGGGTCATGGGGAACACATTTTCTCTTTGTACTTCAGTTTTACTTGATATGCCAGATCTGCAAGGCACAAGGAAAGCGTTCAATGAAGGGAAATTCAATATTGAAGGAGGGCTTCTTCTTCCTCTTCTTTTTCTTCATCCTCTTGTTCTTGTTCTTCCTCCTCTTCCTCTTCCTCTTCTTTTTTCTTCGTCGTTTTTTTTTTCTTCTTCCTGTTCCACTCTTCCTCTTCATCCTTTTCCTCTTCCTCTTCTTTTTTTCTTCTTCATTTTCTTTTTCTTCCTGTTCTTCCTCTTCCTCTTCTTTTCTTCTTTTTCTTGTTCTTCTTCATTATCTTCTGCTCATTTTTGCTGCAAAACTACATACGCATAAGTACAGTTCAATTTTATGTTAATTACTTATAAAAGCTCATGAATATTCAAATTTATAATTTCAATAACTTTACGCGCGGCGCGCAGGCTAAAATCTGATTTTCGCTGGTACACTGAAAAAAAATTTGGCTTCGTAGGCTAATACATGAAAAGTTGGAGCAGTGTGCACTTTTAACCGCCGGAAATGCCCCATGGAAAGCCGGATGCAGAAGCGGAGTTGAGACCCCCTGATTCAATAATTGAAGACTGCCCTCTACGGCGAAATAAAGATATCATACTCGCTTGGCGTGAACTGAAGTAAGTCACCAAGTAAATACACTCGTGCATGGAATTGCCAATTTAAAGAGTGCACAGATTGCCTGCTACACATAATAGCTCCATATGAGTTGTGTATATACGCATTGGCGCAATGTACCAGTGTATGAGCATCATTGATCTCTCCAACAGTGTATAGACTTTAACTTGGGAGGGGGGGGGGGGGGGCACGACCCTGTATTGGATGTTAAATAAAACGAAGAAATATTGACAACGTGAGTTTTTACCTAAAGAATTAATGTATATACATGTACATGCATTATATGATCAGTCACCGTCATAATTATGCAGTTATACTGGGAGAATAATGGTGAAAACTTATAGAGCGCACACACCGTCCAAGGACGCTCATGGCGCTAGCTCAGCAGCAGTTCTCTTATACCACAAATTTATGTTATATAAGATTATAAGTAGTAAAGAGACCTGAGGGTTAGTGATTCAGTTCGCTTTTCCCTTCCCAGGCTATAGCATGCACAGGTGATGGGAAATAATAGTAAACAAGCGCATATGAGGGACGTTATAACGTCATATTTGCTGTATAAGAACAAACGCATTATTATTATTATCAACATTTATTATTATTATTTATTATTATTATTTATTATTTATTATTTATTATTTATTATTTATTATTCATTATTTATTATTTATTATATATTTATTATTTATTTATTATTATTTATTATTCATTATTTATTATTTATTATTTATTATTTATTATTTATTATTTATTATTTATTAATTTATTATTTATTTATTTATTTATTTATTTATTTATTATTTATTTATTATTTATTATTTATTATTTATTATTTATTTATTATTTATTTATTATTTATTATTTATTATTTATTATTTATTTATTTATTATTTATTATTTATTATTTATTATTTATTATTATATGCAACCGCGTAGCGACGATTTCATTTGAGGCGGTTGTGCGAACTCGAAGAGTGCGAAATTGATGATGAGCTCCCAGGGGGTGCAGGGAGGGGGAGTTTCCCCCTTCCCGCGCGAAGCGCGAAAGCTCTGACGTTATAGTAAATTTGAGAGAAAGGTAACGGCTTGTAGCAAACAATTTTTAGGCGGAAAGTTAGTTCGACGCCCCTACTGCTTTTCAATTACTTGGAAGCGATAGTGCACTGTAAGTAACAGGGGTGGGTGCAGGGAGGGAGAGTTTCCCCCCTCCCGCGCGAAGCGCGAAAGCTCTGACGTTATGGTAAATTTGAGAGAAAGGTAACGGCTTGTAGCAAACAATTTTTAGGCGGAAAGTTAGCTCGACGCCCTGGGTGCTTTTCAGTTATTTGGACGCAACATTGCACTGTATGTAACAGGGATGGGTGCAGGGAGGGGGGGGGGGGTTATTTCTCCCTTCCCGCGCAATGACGTTTTAGCAAATTTTGATTGAAAGATAACCGGCTCGTAGAGCATTTTAGGTTTTTTTCTCTCACTTCTCCCGCTTTTTCGCTCTCGCTTTCTTTCTTGTGCCCCCCCCCCCCCTGGTTAAGCCTATGCCCGTGGATATATCATTTGTTCACCAAACCACGGGAACTTTTAACCAAGTCCCCGTCATGTATATTCTCTATGGATGAACCTATTTTTTTAAAACCCAGTAACTGTTTTATGTTATACTAATAAGCCAGTTCGGGGTTAGCGCATGGTACTGAGATTGTACAAATGACCCCAAATATCCACAGATATTTTAGACATGGAGGGTCCCTTTATGTGCACTTCAGAAAAATAACTCTGGGAGTGATAGAGGTGCCTCATGAATAGCTTTTGTTTCCCCCTTTAAAAAGAATACTTCCACCTGGATATCATGGAATGCACCATTAGTGCATAATTGAATAATGATTACATGACATTCATAAGCACATATCGAATATTAGTGTCAGTGGGTTTTAGAATTTGGTACAGATGACCTTTATCTGCTCATGCTCAGATTGCATCCCCGAAGTGGCTTATTCCATTGATAAATTTAAATTAACTATTCACCAAGCCCGTAACCTGGCGCACCAGTACTTTTTGGGAGAGGGGGGGGGGGCACATCAGTCGTAGCCGAGTGGTTAAAAACATTCGACTGGAAAAACGATGATCGTGGGTTCGATGCCCACTATGGCACTTATACCCTTGAAGAAGGCATTTTTATCTAAATTGCTCTTTTATCATACATTAAATAAATGGTGTTTGGCATAAGAATACGTGTGTGAGTGTGTTTCTTTCAACAACAAAAAAAGTGATTGGGGCTGCCCCTCTGCTCCTTCCCCGCTTCCTGCGCCTATGAAAGGAACTCTTTATGGATAAACTCAGTCATTAATAAGACGAAGTCATCGTCTTATACTAATTTTGTTTTTACAAATTTAAATTACAGGGAAAGTCCACCCTGGTATGAAGTTGATTTAAATAAAGAGGAAATATGAAAGAAACGGATTAGTGAAAGTTTGAGCAAAATCCTACTAGAAATAAGAAAGTTATGAATTTTGAAATCTGTAATCAATCAAACACAAACTGGCAACTCTTGACTATGACGCATCTTGTGAGCCCCTCTCCCATTTGCTCAGTACAAAAAATTTGCTTTAGAGAAAATAGATATTAATGATTTTTGCGGTACAGGCCAAATGGGAGAGGAGCTCGCAAGATACGTCACGGAGTTGCCAATTTGTATTTAATTGATTACAACTTCAAATATTCATAACTTTCTTATCAATTGTCATATTTTGCTGAAATGTTCACTGATCTGATTCCTTAATTTTTCTGCTTCTTTTAAAATCAACTTGTAATCAAGGTGGACTTTCCCTTTAATTCTTTACCAAGTCACATTTCTATGGATAAACTCAAACATTCATTTTTTATCTAGCCACTGTCTTTTGCTAGTTCTGCTGATAATCACCAAATCACCACCATGTCCCCGTGTGTTTGACTGCTATGTTATTCATATAATTCTTTTTTTTCAGTGCTGTTTTTTCTTTCGTTGAACGATTTACCTTATTTTCAGACTGACCAGCCGGAATTGCATTTGTGTATACCTTTACAAGAAAATAATGACAAACTGAAAAATGGTATGTCATGAGATGCACATTTGTTTATTTTTCAAATTTTCATGTTTCGGATCATAGAGGTTTCCCATGTAAGAACCTGCCCCCGGCAGCGATCATAGCACGGCACTTCCTGTGCATCTGGATAAGGGGCGTCTCTAGAACATTTTGAATGGGGGGTGTGACACCCAAAATTGCCGACGAAAATAATGCACCCTAATCCACCCCCCCCCCAAAAAAAAAAAAAAAAATAATAATAATAATAATAATAATAATAATAGATAAATAAATAAAAATAAATTAAATTAATTAAATAAATAAATAAATAAATAAATAATAATACATTTAATAATAAAAGAAAATCACAGAATGATGTACAGATCTTGATCATACGGTCCCATTTTCAAGGAGAAAATGTACAGAAGTTACATAATTATCTGGGAACCTCGCTGCCCAAATATGTGGATATTCTGGCACCTCACTTCGCTGCCCGAATATGAAGTGGTGGATGCCCGAATATCGGAATTTCGCCGAAGGGGGACGCCTTTTGCCCAAATTTCAACTTTTTCAATTTCTAAATTCATTTTAACTTTTTGTAGAGAAAATTTACAGAAGTTACATAAAAAAGGTTACATAATTATCTGGACCTCGCTGCTCAAATATGTGGATATTGTGGCACCTCACTTCGCTGCCCGAATATGAAGTGGTGGTTTCCCAAATATTGGAACTTTGACAATCCTCGGGGGTGGGGCTGCAGCCTATTGCCGAAGTGGGACGCCTTTTGCCCGAATTTCGACTGTCCAGTTGGGGATGTGACACCCCCAACACCCCCCCCCCCCCCCCCTCTAGCGGCGCCCCTGATCCGGCTGGTCAAGTTGTGGAAGTGGTTGTGGAGATAGTCACTGGATGGAAATGTCTTTCTATGGCTTCTGAACATGAAAAGGTATTGACTCCCAGCAGGACAATGACCTCAATAATTATTTAAGGCTTTGCTAAAATTACCTGGAGAAAAAAAGAAGAGAAAGGGTCCTGAAAATCATGGCTTGGTCGCCCCGATAGAGCTGATATGGGAGGAGCAGGGCAGGAAGGTCTGATAAAAATTCCCATCAAGTGAGCTTCATCCTCTGAAGGCATTGAAATTCTTTTCCAGGAAAAAGGAACAAAACTGATAATTCCAGAGTTGAGGTTTAAAGACTTATCTTCGGCTATTAGCCTATATAGGTGCTGGCTCCTGGGAACGATTTTTTTTACTGGGAGCGCTGTGAGCAGAATCTTTAAAAATATCATTTGTGTTATCTATAATTATTTATGGCACCCGGGGCAAACAATGAAGTTGCGCCCCTATCCCCCAACGATTGTACAAGCGAGGGAGCAAAGCAATCAAGTGGTAGATTTTTGTGTGTGTGTGTGTTATTCCATTTTACCCCCAAAACACAGTATTTCTAATGCAATTACCAAGAAAAAATTGTAATTGCACACTGCGATCGAGGGGTAGAGATCCGAATTTCCAACCTTGATAAACGGTTTTCTATTCATTTGCTTCTCAAAATGCGGTTCAACATTAATGGAAAAGCCATTAAGAAGTCGACGAATTTAGGAAGACAACGGAAAGTTGCCATTTCTTTGAAATGTTGACCCTTTGCAAAAGCAATTTTATACACTTAATCCTATATTGGAGAGCAATATTTAACAAGAGGATGATAAAATTTACATGATGGGGGAGCAAAGGAACGAGAATTATCTGTCAATCTTGAGGCCATCTAATTCTATACTGGAGAGCGAAATTACGAGATCCTGTAGTAACATTATTCCAGGAAGCAAAGCGACAGGGCTTCAGAAAATGTTTGCATTTCACACCCTCCAAAATAGTATTTTTGATGCATTTACCGTGCGGATTAGGGTTGCACAATCTAGAATGATCTCAATAATTAATTTTCTCCCTTTTATCTTTCTCTCATTTGCATTTTTAACCCCTTCAAGTGTCGTCATGGCGAAGCCAAAATTTCGGCGGGGGGGGGGGGGTGGGGGAAGGGTGCGAGGGGTGCAGAGACGCACCAGGGTTGACACGATTGAAAGCAACTTTCAATTTTCTCAAAGCAAATCACCAGTTTGAGTAAAAAATAAAGAAATAGATTTAAAAATTCGTTGACATAACAAAATCACTGTTTGTCAACTTTTTCTTATTATTGGACTGAAAAGTCATCCAGGTATAAGAGTTGATGTATTTATTTTCATTCGGAACAACATTAAATTTCAACCCTGCAATACACACAATTTGCATTTAATTGCAGTAACATGTACGTGGAAATAAGGAAGGAAATCCGTTGATAACGTGACAAAATGTGTTGTCCTAATTGTTTGTGCGAACAGGGGCATCGCTAGAACATTTTAATGGGGGTTTAACATTCAATTATGTCGACAAATTTTAGGGTGTGATACCCAAATTTGCTAACATAAATGCTGCACCCTAAGCTCCCCACAAATAAAAAGAAAAGAAAATCGCAGATGAAGAGATCGTGATCATACGGGCCCATTTTTGCAAGGGGGGGGGGGGGGGTGTGAAGCCTATTGCCTGAATAGTATTATATACTTTTTAATCTTAATTTGTTTTCAAATTTTCGTATAGAATTTGCATACAGAAGTTACGTAATTATACGGGGACCTCGCTGACCAGATATGTAAATATATTTCGTCACCTCACTGAACCGAATATCAGAGCTTTTCTTTTCCCATTGCCGAAGGGAGATGCCTTTTGTCTAAATATTAAAGTGGTGGTTTTCCGAATGTCGGAATTTTCCTTTGCCCAGTGCCCTTTGCACCCTAATCCGCCCCCCCCCCCACAAATTAAAAAAGTAAGTAACCCTCAAAAACCATCAAATTGCTTATATTTCTCCCCCTTTTCTTTCTCTCTTTTGCGTTTTTTGTGCTCCCTTCAAGTGCCGCCCGGGGCACGTGCCCCTCCCCCGTAGATAAGCCATTTGGGGAGTGGTGTGAACCCCCCCCCCCCCCCCCTCTCTCTCTCTCTCTCTCTCTCTAGCGACGAAGCTGTGTGCAAGTGTTCGAACCGGGTGAATGCAACTGAAAATGTGAAATTAATATCTAGGTTCCAATTTTTGAAGGCATTTTCTGTAATTTTGCTTTCGGTAGAAAATGAAATTGCACCTACCCCGACCCTTTCCCACACTTTCACAAAACCATGAGGAAGCGAAACGCGACCGAACGGTACTTTTTGCAATTTTATAGGGAAAAATAATAGGGAAAATAACAATGAGAATAACAGTTTAAAAATTAATTTTGAACCTTTTCAAAATGCTGTTCATATAGCCAATAGAGATTTTGAAATAATACATGCGAGGGAGCAAAGCGACCGACCTTAAGAATTTGTTTGTTTTTAAACCTAAGAAAACCCTGCGGATCTAACAAAATGATTTATTGTGGCTTTATCGGCACTAGATGACATTTGACCCTAACATGTATACACCATTATCATTGATTTTGATAGTGTATAATATAAATATCGCCATAGGCATTATACCGCGATAGCGCCCCTCTGGCTCTCCATTGAACATCATTGAATTATTATAACGCCCCTTTAGTTCTCAAGACAAATTAAGATGTTATCGTCTTATGGCCCGCTGAGTAAAATATGTGACAACTATTTGCCATGTTTATGATGAGATCATGAAAATGAACCGGTTACCTAACAATTGGCTAGGCAGCGCTGTGATATAAGAAACTCGTGTAACATGATATTGTCTTGACATTTGTAATTTAGGCAAGGTCGCATATTATTTTTAATGGCAGGATGGATAATTAAGATGGCTACAGATCCCCTAGTATCCCACACGTCCTAATTGGCACCAATGAGTTATTAATTCCTCGAACTTACATATTTTGTTTCTATAGACACTAGACTAACATGGAAGGTTCAAATTGATTGCCTATGTAAACTGTTATCACGTAATTCAGGTGTAATGAACAAGTAGAAACCTTTTGTACCTCCTCATGTTATGCTTATACTCTATTCTGCCCTGATCTTGCCTTATCTTAACTATTGTATACTTTCATGGGGAAATTGCTTCATAACCATAATTTACAAAATTGAAGTTGTACAAAAACGGGTTATTAGAAGAGTAAATAATGTGGGATTTCGTGCACATACAAATAATGAACTTTTCTATAATTGTAATATCCTTAAAGATCGCATTACAAGAAAATTCCATCAAAGTAAATATTGGCTTAATACTTTTATTGCATAGATGGCATAAATTAAACAAGGTTATCCAAATTCAACGCTTGGAAGCATTTGAAGTAATGATTATTATCAATTATAAAACGGTAAAATACAGCCCCGGTATAGCAGCTGAAGGGCTCCTCGAACGCTGTTGAGATGTGTGACGACACACCAGGGGCCAGTCCTGTCTAAGCAGACGATGTCCCATAACATCTTACACATTTTTCAGTGCCTGTTTTGTCATCTCCTCTTCACTTATTTCTCTTACTTGACTAGCGTCAGTCTTAATGTTAGTCTGTTGCCTCACTCTTAACTTCGTGTATGGTATTATTTTGATGAAAAATGCAGCGTTAAAAAAATAAAGGAATCAGTCACTTGTAAACAAAATAAGACGCCATTGTATTTTCAGCTGCTTGCACCGGGGCATGTTCGGCGTTTCAAGAGGGAACGAATACCATCCGTGCATATTATTCGGAGGGCTTTTCAATTTGAAAATGGGGTTTATTTCATTGATCATTGACCCTTCTCCTGTGTATTTACAATCAAACGGTTTTAGTTATCAGAATCAGTGTCACTGTACATCAAAACATCGCTATATTTCTGGCGAATCCTCGGATATCCCAGATGCTTAGAAGAGCTTTTATTTATGTTGTTTTTATAATCATCAGATACGCAGTTGACATAAAACTTATACGATTGCCATCTGTAAGCTTCCCAGTTTCTAGTGATACATTAATTGCCATATTTGTGATTTTCTTGCAATGTGATCTTCGTAAGATATCTGACTTGTACAATCTTGGAATATTTATGTACGAGCTCTCGAAAGGTAATTTACCAGATGCTTTCGTCCCTATTTTTCAACGCAATAATGCTGTACATTCCTATCCAACTAAGCAAACAAACCATTTCCACCTCCCCCGAACTCGCACTGTTTTCGCAAACAAACAATCACCTTTACTGGACCCAAATTCTGGAACAGCCTGAATAACGAACTAGTTGATAGCCCCTCCAACAATTCTTTTAAACGGAAGCTAAGGTGTTACCTCTTAAGTAAGTACATGTATGTATGAATATTCATATCATGTTGGATCGTACAGGTGGTCACATAGACTTTGCTTGTGTAACACTGTCATGTCTTTACAATTTTTTTCTTCTCCCTCTTCTTCTTTTGCTTTTCTTCATCTTCTTTTCTTTTTTTCTTTCTTTCTTCTTCTTCTCTTTCGTCTTTTCGTTTCTTTACTCCATATTCTGAGCTTTGCTCTCCTTGTACGTTTTATAAATCTGATATTTCTAGTCCGTCCCCCTTTTCATCGCATCCCAATCAGAATTACTCTATACGGGAGCCTAATCATTTACAAGCAATGCTTTTTATTTAGGCTCCCCACATTTTACATATTTCCTCTTTTGCCAGTCGTTTATACATTTCTCAAACTTTTTACCTATTTACTGTACATTATACTTGATCTGAGTTCTTTTGAAATTGACAGTTATGCTTGTAAAATAACTTCTGAAAAGTTTTTTTTTTTTTGATGTAAATGTGGAATGTGGAATAAATAAACTTCAAACTTCAAACTTCAAACTTCAAAATGAACCGGCTACCAAACAATTTGCTAGGCAGCGCTGTGATATAAGAAACTCGTGTAACATGATATCGTCTTAACATTTGTAATTTAGGCAAGGTCGCATATTATTTTTAATGGCAGGATGGATAATTAAGATGGCTACAGATCCCCCAGTATCCCACACGTCCTAACTGACACCAATGAGTTATTAATTCGTCGAACTTACATATTTTGTAATATGAGCCTGATCGGTTAAGAATAGGCATTTTTTCCGTCCGTGACATTGAATATTTTATGGATGATGATTTAGTAGGCGACCATGGCAACCAAATTTTATCAAATTTCAACTCCTTCAGTGATGCCCTTCACAATGAAACATAAAATAGCGCTCTTCAATTGAATACTCATTTTCTACAGTCCTTCAAACTTTCAAAATTTGTAAAATGACCATCCGTGACTAAACGATCAGGCTCATATCAGTTTAGTACATGTAAGTAATAAACAGGCGATATAATAAATAAATAAATTATCATCGACGGAACCTCGGGCGTAGATAATTATGCATGAATTTCTTTTCAACTGTGGGGGGGAGGGGGTGACCATTCATGGAGAACAAAGCCACTCCCTAATGAAAAGAAGGGATGCACGGATCTACGCCATTGGACGGAACCCCTTAATTCAGAATAACAACGCGAGCGAACGAATTTTCTTCGATATTTTCGCATTGAAATAATGGCATTTCTTATTTTCTTACTACAATCATTAAAGAATGTGATGGTATTTCAAGATCAAACATAATGAGTTTGGATAATTATTAGTTTTATGTATCATAATTCCCATTCACATGGGGTGATAAATACAGGCCATCCCCCACCTCCATTTTTTTTTTTTTTTTTTTTTTTTTTTTTTTTGGGGGGGGGGGGGATATATTACCCCGGGATCGACACCCATGATGACTTGGTTTAAAAAAAAAGGTTATCCATAGAATATGTACATGAGGGTGGCTTGGTGAAGAGTTCCCGTGGCTTAGTGAATAAATAATAATAATAATATCTAGACAATGAATTCGTCACTGAAGACGAATTAGGTGGTCTGTCCCTGTAGGAAATTGCTTTGTAAGAATTAAATATGTGCAAGATAATAATCACGATAATGTTGACAATGATGATAAAATGCTCATATAAGTGATGACAATGACGATAATGACAACATTTAGAACTTGCAATCGTATCGTCAATATCTTCTATTTTGTTGAGAGTTGACAGGTGAATATGCATGGTAAACCATGATATCAGATGCATACTGTGAAATTAGGAGATGATAGAATCATGAAAACAATTAAGAAATAAAGAACAAAAGACAAAGAATGATGATGATAATGATGATGATGGTGATGGTAATGGTGATGACCATGACTGGAATGCAATTGACCATAACCATTCCAAATATGAAAGAGAAATTACATTTCCTGGATGACGTCACGATAACCTGATGGCCTTGAAAAATATGCGGGAACTTGACCTTATTAAGACTGATGACTGACGAAAATTTGAAGAAAATTGACAGAGCAAATTTTGAGAAATCGTGATTACATATCGGACTCTTTGATGTTGCAGGATACGTGGAAATTTCAAGGAGAATTAACCTCAAACAATAAAGACGATAGTGTTCAAAGGTGTTATTTATTCCTACTTGTTAGACTATATGGCTTCGCGTCAAAATATACGAGATCGATACGAATCAAGATTTTCTGAGCAAAATTTATCATCTGCTAGCAATATGTATCGTCTGCTAGCAATACATGGGGGCTGCCATTTTTGTATGTGTACAAGAAGATTTTCTTAATCCAAATGCCCATTTGCCTTTTTCAAAATTAAAAACCCATTTGAGATTAAAAATATAGAATAGATAAGTCAATTTATTTTTAAACTGAAGATTAGAAAATGATTTAGGCCAATGAGTAGGAATATATTACACCTTCCAATATAAGTAAATTTGTAATCAGGGGTTAATTCTCCTTTAAGGGGCCTTACGTGCTCCTATGGGTGGTCTACGGCCAAAAAATCAGCAAATCTGCACGAAGGACGAACGCGCTCCGTGCCCAACTTATAGGTTGCAGACAGCACGCTGAGCCCTTGCACATTTTTCTTGGCGTCCTCGCTGCGAAAGGAAGCACGCAATGAACACGTATCTAGGCCGCAAGTGGGGAGTGCGCAGTGCGTGCGTGGCACGCAAGCTTCATTTCTTTGTCTACGACCCAAAAAGCCCGCGAAAAACTCACTAAGTGCGTGCTCCTTCCAGCGTCCAATGGTTGCGGAGAGCGTGCGTGTGGAGCGCGTGGTGAGTGCGTGCGACGCACGTGGAACGCATTGAGCACGCACTGAGCACGCGCAGAAGACGTGCGTGGCACTTCCACCCCAGCGTGGTCCTCGCGTGTCATTTATAAGGACGTGCAGCACACTCACTCCAGTCAATTGGTAAATATCCTAAATATTCTTTTGATCATATGTTATTAGGTATGAGTTATTTTAGAAGCTTTTACAAAAATTGAAAAAAACTTGTTCCCTCAATTTTTTTCCCATAATAGAATGATACAAATAACAGGGGCGTATCCAGGATTTCCCAATAGGGGGGGGGGCGCCAGGAATTATTGATCACCGTCATGGGGGAGGGGTCTTTGGAAAATTTTTGCTATATGTGACCAAGTTTGAAGCCTATTTAATGAACAATATTTTCAATTGGTATGAGGATTTTTTTTTGCTATTTTTTTTTACGACGGCCAATAGGGGGGCGCCTGCTGCCCCCTCCCCCCCCCCCGGATACGCCACTGCAAATAATGACTTGTAACATTGGATATAATTTGAAAGTTTTTAATTTTACATTTCCTAATTTTGTTGTTTCCTATAACTCATTATGTTTTGTGAGTATGTTTCAGTCAGACCCAGTTATCTCCATGGCCTCTGGTGGTAGCGACCTTACCCTACCATCTACGCTATCCTCAAGTTTCTTGGGCCTGATCCAGCCACAGAAGAGGGCTGATGAGCCCCCGAGCCCAGAAGTAGCAAGCCCTACAAAGTCAGATGAGCAGAACTAGTACAGGTGTCCTTGTGGAACTCTGTGACTCTCAACGTTGTGGATATATGTGATACTCTTCTTTCTGAGGATATATGTCACACTATTATTGTGGATGATGTGCACTCTCGTTTGGTGGATATATGTGACTTGAGGTCGAGGACTTATATTGTGTCTGAGACTTTCAGAAGACAATAAGAAGTTTTTTTATCAGTATTATTGTTAATAAATGGTTGTTATTAATTTATACCAATGTCTTTGTTTTTCATACGTCATACACAATTTACACTCCTGAGAAAAGTTTTTTCCCCCACAAAGAAAAAGCCCCAAAATATATTTTAAGTATTTAAAAGTGCCCTGCCCCCATAGAAAAAAAAAGATATGGTTATATAAAAGAAATTAAGATTTTGCCCCCCCCCCCCCCCAACAAAAAAAAAACGTGGTGCGTACGTCCGTCCTGCTTGCAACCTACTTCTGACGTGAGTGCAGCGGAGTTTAAAGGTGTTTAGTTTTCAAAAAGGAAAAATGAAAAAGCAAATCAAAAAAATCAAAAAAGGTGATTAATTTCTCATTTCTGCAGAAAAATATGTGAACAAACAATTTTAAAGAAAACAGTAAAACAAAAAAACAATTTGTTTATTCAAATTTTTGTTTTTCAAGTTTTTTACCTTGCACAAATTATTTTGGAACGACCGTTTTTCTGTTTGTAAAAAGGAAAATTGAAACGGCTTTTTACTCAATATTCTGTTTTTCCTGTTTCCGTTCTGGAATGGGAAAAACGAATTATCTCAATGTACCTTGATTCGTCCGGCGTCTGTCTCAAATGTTTAAAGTTTACCTGCAAGACTCTCTTTATATATGACAAATAACTTGGTAACCGTTAATCCTATTGTGACTAAAATTGGGTCAGAGATGCACTTGGGGGACCTTTATGTAAGATGCCATCGAGGGTCACATGCTAAGGTCAAAGGTCATATGAGATCATTTTTACCCAAAAGACTCGCTTATAACTAGAAAATTTGCGTACATTGTTCAAAGTGCAGCCCAACTTGCGTCAGGGATGCTCTTCGGCGAAATTTTGTAATTTGGTCACAAGTGAGCGATTAAATTACAATATTCATAGATAATCAGATTGAATGATTAGAATTAAAAAAGACAATATTACAAATTATACAAATGATCGAAAAAGGCAGCAGAATAAAGAGAGTATTTAAAATGAGGCCTGACACTGACCAAAAAAAACATACATTTATAAAGAGCATTCATTGGTTAAAACAAGAGACTTGAAAAAACGGGCAAAGGGATGAGCAAAGGCATATGTGTCGAGGGTTGCGGAAGTACATCAACATTAAAAAAAATTAAATAAATAAAGGTGAGGGTGTATAGTTGTGAGAAAGAGAGAGATATTGAACTACCTGATGCATATCATAGGAAATATGGAAATCATAAATCAAAGCGCCATTTCTTGAAGTGAACAGGTAATTTGTTTCTTTTTGGGGCTAATAAGTATTCAGTTTCTGTCTGTCTCTTCACAAAGCATTTAAATGCAATAAAATTGGGAAGATTGTTATTAAACTTACAAGTATAAATATAGTATTTCAAAAGCAAAAATAAATATGTAAGAAACTTATCGCTGCAAATACCAAACAATTTTCAAAATTAGATACATTGATAGAATTTTCACATTTCTGAGAGATTACATCCAAAACATCTTGCCAGATTGGAGCGACCTTATCACATTCGCAAAATAAATGCACCATTGTCTCACATTTCGTTTCACACAGAGATCAGTATGGTGAATTTTTTCTTTTAATCTTATAGAGAAAATCATTTAGGGCAATAGCCTTATGAAATATCTTAAAATAAAAGGATCTCAATTTCGTATCAACAGTACAAAAAAAGTTAGAAATGTGAATTGTTTCCCAGTTCAAGGTAACAGGTTGTAACAGGTAAACGATCACACCAATAAGAATATCTCTTATCGGGAACATGAGAGCCAAATAGAGTAATATATGCATTCTTCGGGATTTTCTTTGTGCTTAAAAGCTTTTGGACTATGGTTTCATGAACCCCAAATATATCAACATCACAATTCCTAATCCATTTTTCAGGTATGTTTTTAATTCTCCAAAAGGAATACCAAAATCTAATACTAATTCTTCAAAAAGTTTATGGCCAGGAAGAGGAGGATTAAATAAGTCAGAAATGGTAATAATGTTATTATCAAACCAGGTTTTGTAAAAAAAAATAGGATTTAGATTTTGAACGAATAGACCTGTTGAACCAAAGACATTGACAAGCACTAGTTCTGAAAATGTATGACCATAACATTCTACAGTAGCTTCCCGGGTAGCTTCTTCTCTGTATAGATAGCAAGCACGAAGAGATTCAGCAAGTTGGATATTACCAAGTGATTTAAGAATACTTTCTGGAGCAAAGAAATTCCACAAATAAGAAATATCATCATTGAATTTTTCTAAAAAAGATAATTCAATACATTTCCAGGGAGCAATATAATTTACATCAAGAATATTTTTCACCCAGACCATCTTTAACAACAGTTAAGGGATCAATCATTTCCAAACCAGACTCGATATAGTTGTTACACATAATCCGTCTCTGGACTCTGTCCTTACCACCATTCCAAATGAATTTAAAAAATATTCTATTCAACTCTACATTATGTCAAATTTGCTTTTGTAATCTTCTTCATCTACGTGACGATTTCATAAATGAAAACAAGGAGTATATGTGGAAATTATACTGCTCAACGCCGTGATGCAGAACACATGCAAATTCACTTTATGAGGGATTTAAGTCTCATACTCTCTCTATCTCTATCTCTCTCTCTTTCTCTCTCTGTGCACTCAATTTTCATATTTTGAGGCACTTTAGCGTAAAATTAGTAATGTACTTACATGTTTCAGACCTCCTTCCACAAATGAATGTATCCAATAAGATTTAAGGCAATAGGCCGAATTTTGTTTCCGAATCGATAAGATAATTGCAATATGACCTATGTACAATTACGAAATGAATGCATTCACTTTGTTTCATGGTGGGGAAACCCATTCTGAATGTAAAATTCATAAACAACTTCATGACTCTGTAAACATTATCCTCAACGTCATGACTTCGTCAAACAATTCATTGAAGAAAACAGAGCGTGAAATGAAACGAGCAACGAAAGCTTATTTTGCTTTATTTATTTTGTCACGTATCGATTCCTCGTGTGTACGCATGTAAGGATTTATGATTTAGTTAGAGGACCCATTGTTCACCAAACAATTGCCCACGCCCCTCTAATCTATCCATTCTCAACGTTCCACAGCTCTTGTACCCTGTTTTATTACTTTTTGAGAGAGAGAGAGAGAGAGACAGAGACAGGGAAATTGGGGGCACAGAGCGCAAAATAAAGATGTAGGGGAGGACGAGGTGAAGTAGGACATGTACTTAGAAAAATGGGTTGATGTGTTAGCCTGTGATAACACGGAGAAGGCCTTTGAATTATTTGTGAGGAAGTTTTCTTTTTATTTTGATAAGCATATACCATTGGAACGCATAAGAAGGAAGAAGGGGAGGAAACCTTGGATTACGAAAGGAATTCTTCAGTCTATTAAAAGGAGAAATGTTTTATATAAAAGAAGTGTAAAGAAACCCTCACCCGTGAATATTGAAACGTATAAGAAATATCGTAATAAGTTGACATCAATCATTAGGTCATCACGGAAATTATTTTACTCAAGGAAATTCGAAAATGCGAGTGGCACTATGTCCTCCACCTGGAGAGTTGTGAAAGATATTCTGTGTAAGCGCAACCAAATGGAAGCTCCTCATAAAATTGTAAAAGATGATAAAGAAATTGTTGACCCGAAAGATATTGCCAATATGTTTAATGAGTATTTTGCTAATATTGGGCTTAATCAAGCAAAGAAAATAGATACCTGTGGAACAAATTACAAGGAATACCTTGTTAATCCCTCCCAGGCATCTCTCTTTTTAAAGCCTGTGGATTCTTTGGAAATACTCGATATTGTATTATCACTGAAAAATAGTAACTCCTGTGGGCATGATGAGATAAGTACTTCCTTCATAAAACAGGTCATTGGTCTGATTTTGGTTCCCCTGGCACACATTTGTAATCTCTCGATCACTGGTAACTGGAGTATTTCCTTCTTCTTTAAAGCTTGCTAAAGTTGTTCCTGTTCATAAAAAAGATAATGTTATGAATATCTGCAATTATAGACCAATTTCAATTTTGCCAACCTTTTCAAAATTATTAGAGAGGGTTGTCTATAATAGGCTCTACGCATTCTTGGAGAAGCATGAGTTGCTCAATCCAGACCAGTATGGGTTTCGTAAATCACATTCAACTGACCTTGCATTGTTGAAATTTTATGACCGTGTGTCTCAGGCCCTTGCTGATCTTCAGCATGTGGTTGGAGTATTTATGGATTTGAGTAAGGCTTTCGACACTCTCGACCACTCAATTTTGTTGTGTAAACTGGAACATTATGGTGTACGGGGTATCGCTCTGCGATGGTTTTCTAGTTATTTATCTAACAGAAGACAATATACATGTCATAATTCTGTAAACTCTGATATTCTTGTTTTAAAAAGTGGTGTCCCTCAAGGTTCTATTCTAGGGCCTCTATTGTTTCTTATATATGTTAATGATATATGTAATGCATCTACAGCCTTGCAATATATATTATTCGCAGATGATACAAGCGTTTTCCTCTCTCACCGTGATATACACACAGTCAAGACTAGAATTAATATTGAGCTTCCTAAGTTAACACAATGGTTTCGAAGTAAGGTGTTAGCTTTAAATGTATCAAAAACAAACTATATTCATTTTAAGGGAAGGAAGATTTGCAATGAGCAACAATTAGTAGTCAGACTGGATGATGTGGAATTGGAGAGGAAGGTTTGTACTAAGTTCCTGGGTTTTCATATTAATGAAAAGCTAGACTGGGATGACCACCGGAACAGTATAATGTCTCCAATTTCTCGGAGTATTGGGATTTTATATAGAGTAAGATATCTTGTGTCTGACAGAATATTATTGATGATATATAATACCTTGTTTTTGCCATATATTTCTTATTGTAATATTCTGTAGGCAGTGTCAAAGAGAGTAACAAGTGACATTCATCTGTTACAAAAAAAAGCTTTAAGAATTTGTGCTGGGGTTGGTTATCGTGAACACACAGATCCCCTGTTTGCTAGGTTTAAATGCCTTAAAGTCGGTGAAATTAATTTTCTTCAAACCTCTTTATTTATGTATCGTTGTAGTACTAATGTTTTACCTGCCTCGTTTTCTTCCATGTTCATGGAAAACAATGCTATTCACTCTTATTCGACGAGACAAGCGGCAAACTTGCACTTGTTTAATCCACGCACAGTATTGGCACATAAATCAGTGAGACATACTGGTCCGGACGTTTGGAATTCTTTACTGATTGAAACACGTAATTTGCCTACAATTTACTCTTTTAAAAATGCAGTCAAGCGCATGCTCATTGCAAACAATTTTATTTAAGATATTTGTTCTATTAGTTGGTTGTTAATTCCCCTGAACATAGCGTGTACTTAATTATATTATGATTGTATATATTGTATATAATATGTATACATGTATAATTTGCCATGATATGTAATTATGCGCAGTGGTATTGTTAATTAGGGCATCTTCACACGCCCTCTCTCTCTCTCTCTCTCCATCCCCCTCTCTCTCTCCCTCCCCTTCTCTCTTGCTTGTCTTACGTTTTCTTCTCTCTCTCTCTTCTCTCTGTTTCTCCTTCAGTATGGATGGACTGCACCTTTTATCATGTCTGCTACATTTTTCCTGCTCTAGAACGTACTGTAGAGATTTCAGTCTTATTCTTTACCTGTATTTGTATCTATATATAATGTAGGCCTATTATATTTGCACTTTTTTTTTTGTATTTAATCTATTAATCTATGTTTACTTTTAAGAATGTATGAAATATGCAAGATCTTAGGTATGGCAACACTTCAAGCGTCCAGCTTATATTGCCAGACCTCTGTGTGTTTCTATTTTCAAAGTTTGTATGTATGAAACTGATTATTGTGAAACATGCAGGAATAAATAAATAAATAAAATAAAATAAATAAAAATAAAATGTACACGAATAGTGATTATGCACTGTTTGCTTCCTAACTTTTCAATTTTTCATTGTAGCCTCTCCATTTATAAATTATGGTAAATAATACTATATGATATCATCCCTATATAATCATTTAAAATGAGGTACTTGAACGGGGTGAAGTGGGACACCCTCAGGTGATCTGGGACAGTGCAAGAGGTTAAGTGGGACACCCCGAGGTAAACTGGGACAGTGTGGGAGAAGTGGGACAAAACTATTAGAAATGCAAATATCACCAGATTTTTTAAATAGTTGTCTACAAGTAAGTGATGGGAACGTTAAGTTAATATATCATTTCTAAAAGTAGGCTTAACAGTCACTAGTAAAGTTGACTTAAAGATGCATGCCCATCGTAAAATTATTTGAATTAATTAATGAGCCTTTTTAGTAAGTTTTAACCTACATTTCGACGGTTTGTCGAGAGGTAACAAACAATTCTTCATAATATTTATACTGTTGTTTGTTACAGGCGCGGATCCAGGGGTGTTTGACAAAGTATGCCCCCGTACCCCCTAGATGGCCGTTTGGCTTTGTCAAACGGAGGGTTCCTCAGTGTGCCCCCCCCCCCCCCCCCCCCGCTTTCTGAAAGTCCTGTCTTACACAAAAGTTTGTCTGAAGTAGTATGAATAATCTGTTAAAAGGTATTGATCGATATGACTTTATAATACAAATTTCTGATGCATAGAGATATTTTCATGTAATATTTCTATGGATTATGACTGATTAAAGCTCATTTTCATTACATACGCAAAAAGTAGCCGGGGTGAACTGGAACGATGTGATCCAGCACACCACGATAGGATGTTGAAAAATAGAGACAAAAAGTTTTTTTTAACGTGAAAATCAAACCTACATCCAAAATCACAGTATATAGTTGTGGATGTATTTATGAACATTGATAGTTAAGACCTTTTGAAGGATTCAAACTAATTTATAAACGGTTAATTACATTTTGACTTAGAGGCGGTGTCCCAGTTCTCAGTTCTACCCTACATTTTTATCCAGTTGGACAGTCAAATAAATTTCACCTATCCAACCCAAAAACTACAACTGCACATAAAACAGTAGTGGTCCTGACATTATAATCACTGTATCCTGGATAATATTAATGTTCAATCAGAGTTTGCATTTAAAACAGTGCTTTAAAGAGGATGTTGCTTTCCCGATATGCTATTTAATGTATGTTATTCATACTTACTCTCGCATATCAATGCATATTTGCGTGCTTTTAGTACCATATATGTGCAGGAATCTGTAACTCTTATATCCTCAGTCATTCTTCTTCTCCACTCTCTCTCTATCTCTCTCTCTCTCTCTCTCTTTCTTTCCCTCTCTTTTCAGCATGTTCAGTCTCTGTCCACCTTTCTCCATTTATTGCTGTTATGCGTCAACAGGATGCCCTATTAAGATTTATTTAATTGTAAGGGCTCACAAGGCGTCAAGCTTTTGCTTATCTTGAAGCTCCAAGTTCGGTTGGAAATATATTTCTGTTTTCATACATGCAAACTGTATATACTATGTACTTGTACTTCTATTCAAAACTGAATAAATTAAATGAAACGAAATGAAATGAAACAGAGAGACAGCGACAGAGACATAGAGAGACAGAGAAAGGTAGAAAGAAATGCGAGAGAGATTAGTAAGTGAAAGAGTGAGAGAAATAGAGAGAAAGAGAAAATGACAAAGACGAGTCGTTTCTTTAATTTTTCAAGGCAATTATATCATTGCACTGGCTTTATAGCCGAGCGTCCAAGCATTTAAGGAATTTTTTCCTACCAAGTTTGGTAAATTCTATACCTCCCCTGGGTTGAGTGTGGGAAAAAAATAATTTTCTTTTATCAATAGGCCCTTTTACCAGCAGTAGTTAATCTTTTTTTTTCAGGAATTTACAAGATAATGAAAATATGAACATTTGATAAAAGATACTAATCAAACACACAGAGGAGGCGCTCCGGGTGAAGGGGGGAGGAGAGGGGAGGGCAAAGGTGCCCCCCCCCCCACTTTTTTCAAGTACACGAAAAGTGCCCCTTTCTCTTTGATAAGTTTGAGAAAATATTGTCCTTACTTGCTTTAAATCATGGGCACTATCCAGCCAGTGGAATGTTGTGGGAGGGGAGGGGCATAGTGCCACTCCTGACCAGCTCCGTTCCCTTACATTGTAGTAATAGGGGTATCTGTTACCACATAAAACCGCACCGATCCTTCAAAGTTAGATATGGCTCTCTTAGTAAGAAAAAGGGGTGCACTAATCAAAAGAGGAAGTGCCACTTATCAGAAGAGGAGAATACACTTTGTTAGAAAGGGAAAGTGCACTTAATATAAGAAGTATAAAGTGACAAGAGGCACTTATATCAGTTGGGGAAAGGGCACTTAACAGATGTAAAAAGGGGCACTGATCAGAAAAAAAATAGAGACTGAAGAGTTGATATTCGGGCAAAAGGTGTCAGCCATCCTCCCCCACGCGAAAATGTACTCGTAGGTGTATGGATACCCCAATCATAACACTCTAATTGCAATGTTTGGTCTCTACCCTCTCATGTCACCCTACCATGCTACTGCCTTCAGCGACAAATAATTTCGTTTCAGGCCTAATAAATGAAAGATGATGCAAAAAATGGAGGATAACCGTGCTTCAATTACTGCAAAGTGTGGTTTTTGTATTTCAAAATATCAAATATGTTAGGGAAAAGGTGGAAATGTGCTTGTTCGAGGGGGTAGGGCTGTATGCATTTTAGTAAGCGTTTTAAAAGTTCCTAAAGCTAGATATAAGCACCAATGTAGGCGTACGTAGGCGTGGTCTACCTGTGGGCCTGGCTTAGTCAAGTCTAGTCCAGGTCTGAGCAGGTCGAACTTACCAAACCGCTGAAAGTAGATCACTGAGTAGATCTATTTCTTTATAAGGCTAGCTAGACAACAATTACAGATATGAAAAGAGTTTCTCCGGGGAGTTTCTCATCAAATAAATCTAACCAACAAATGGTTAAACATTTAACCAACAATTTGTTTAAGTTTAATCAACACCATTTTAACCAATGTTGAGCAAAATATGATTAACCAACAAATGGTTAAACATTTAACCAACAAAATAAAACTAACCAACAATATGTTTTAGTTTAATCAACACCGATTTTACCAACGTTGAGCAAAATACGATTAACCAACAAATGATTAAAACTTTTAATCGACCACAGGTTAAACTTTAATCAACAGGCCGTTGATTAAAGTTTTAACCTACAAATGTGTGGTTCACCTGGTAATCCTCGGTTGATTAAAATTTTAACCAACAAGATTAAAAATTTTAATCAACGTTCTAACAGTGTACTATCTCTATCTCTATCTCTCTCTCTTTCTCTCTCTGTGCACTCAATTTTCATATTTTGAGGTAAATTAGCGTAAAATTAGTAATGTACTTACATGTTTCAGACCTCTTTCCACAAATGAATATATCCAATAAGACTTAAGGCAGTAGGCCGAATTCTGTTCGAATCGATAAGATAATTGCAATATGACCTATGTACAATTACGAATGCATTCACTTTGTTTCATGGTGGGGAAACCCATTCTAAATGCAAAATTCATAAACAGCTTCATGACTCTGTAAACATTTTCCTCAACGTCATGACTTCGTCAAACAATTCATTGAAGAAAACAGAGCGTGAAATGAAACGAGCAACGAAAGCTTATTTTGCTTTATTTATTTTGTCACGTATCGATTCCTCATGTGTACGCATGTAATGATTTATGATTTAGTTAGAGGACCCATTGTTCACCAAACAATTGCCCACGCCCCCTCTAATCTATCCATTCTAAACGTTCCACAGCTCTTGTACCCTGTTTTATTACTTTTAGAGAGAGAGAGAGACAGACACAGGGAAATTGGGGCACAGAGAGCAAAATAAAGATGTAGGGGAGGACGAGGTGAAGTAGGACATGTACACTAATAGTGATTTGGCACTGTTTGCTTCCTAACTTTTCAATTTTTCATTGTAGCCTCGCCATTTATAAATTATGGTAAATAATACTATATGATACCATCCCTATATTTTCAGTTTTTACGCATATAATCATTTAAAATGAGGTACTTGAACGGGGTGAAGTGGGACACCCTCTTCCTACCGAGTTTGGTAAATTCTATACCTCCCCTGGGTTGAGTGTGGGAAACCATTAATTTTCTTTTATCAATAGGCCCTTCTACCAGCAGTAGTTAATCTTTTTTCAGAACTTACAAGACAATGAAATTATGAACATTTGATAAAAGATAGAAATCAAACACACAGAGGAGGCGCTCCGGGTGAAGGGGGAGGGGAGAGGGGAGGGGCAAAGGTGCCCCCACTCTGTTCAAGTACCCGAAAAGTGCCCCTTTCTCTTTGATAAGTTTGAGAAAATATTGTCCTTACTTGCTTTAAATCATGGGCACTATCCAGCCAGTGGAATGCCGGATATCTTTTGTTGTGGGAGGGGAGGGGCATAGTGTACCTCCTGACCAGCTCCGTTGCCTTACATAAAACCGTACCGATCCTTCAAAGTTAGATATGGCTCTTTTAGTAAGAAAAAGGGGTGCACTAATTAAAAGAGGACGTTCCACTTATCAGAAGAGGAGAATACACTTTGTTAGAAAGGGAAAGTGCACTTAACATAAGAAGTATAAAGTGACAAGAGGCACTTATATCAGTTGGGAAAACAACAACAAATAAATAATTTTTAAAAATAAATAAAAAATACAAAAACTAAATAATAATAATAATAATTTAAAAGATGATAAATAAATGAATGAATTAATAAATAAAAGAATGAAAAAGCTTGAACCCTTTACGTGCGCCTGGTTTCTATACCGAATAAATTGTTTCCTGGGAACTTTCCTGTAATGATCTAAAGCTTATCACACCTGAACTGGAATTAGGCTATTAGTATGTTGTTATGATCTAGGAAATACCCAAAACGTGAAATTCACAAGTTCATAAATTATATCGTTCATATTCCCCGATGCAAAAATAAAAAAGAAACACCTGTTAGCGCTTGTTCGCTTATAGTCTGGTTCACTATGTAATAAAATGGGCTTTCGTTGAAAATTTTTGGAGATTAGGAAAACTATACATATTTATAATCGTTAGAACATGGGAAATTCAAAAAATGATGTTGGCATTTGCACAAATCAACGGCATAGCTGCCATTTTGAATTTTCAAAAGGAGTTCGTCCAAGCTTTGCGATTGTTCTGAAATTACGGCGTCTGGGTTGCGTCCGGGTTCATCGAGTATAATATGTTATATACCTGCGTGATAACCTGATGAGTGCAGGTCGAAAAGCTTCGTTATCATGTCTCTTTTTCGTGCCATATTACTAATAACTTAAAGGATAAAAAAGCCACTGACTATGATCAGATGATGGCATTACTAATTCTCCCTTGAGACATACTATAACATATTCAATTTATCATTGTCCACTGGAACAGTCCCTCTTAAAATGAAATGAGCAAAAGTAGTTCAAATTTTTAAGAAAGGTGATCCACTTGATCGAGGGAATTACAGACCGATTTCTTTGCTAATTTCATTTTCGAAAATCTTAGAGAACTTAGTTTATTTTCGCTTGATTAAATTCTTAACCTGTTCTAAAATATGATCAAATACTCAATTTGGATTTCGTAAAAAACATGCAACAGTTCATGCTATGATAATTCTTATTGATCAGATTATTCGTGCTACTGACAATCATTCTCATACAATAGGTTTGTTCCTGGACTTCTCCAAGGCCTTCGACACCGTTGATCACGAAATTCTGTTGTACAAACTTTCCCATTACGGTATTAGAGGGAGGGCCTTGGAGTGGTTCAGGAGCTACCTTACCGGAAGAAAGCAATTCACATGTATAAACAATACCAAATCTTCAACTAAAACCATTAAATGCGGTGTTCCGCAGGGTTCTCTTTTAGGTCCGCTCCTTTTTATTTTATATATTAATGATTTTGAAAGATCGTCCAATATCTTATCATTTATACTATTTGCCGACGACTCAAATATTTTCCTATCGGAACGTAATCCTCAAACTCTCCTCAATAGAATAAATTCTGAATTAGTTTATGTACAAGATTGGATAACAGCAAACAAATTTTCCTTAAATATCAATAAAACACATTATATGATATTTAGTAATTCTATTGATTCTCTTCCAGGCTCTATACATATTAATGGAAATGATCTTCAAAGGGTTCAACATACTAAGTTTCTTGGGATTTTAATTGATGATAGACTATCTTGAAAATTTCATATTGACTATTTATTGGCGTGATTAACAAATTAAAACATATCTTTCCATCTCAAATATTAGTATCCCTTTACACGATACTTATTATATCCCTACCTAACTTATGGAATCTTAGCGTGGGGTAACTCCTCTAAGATTATCACTAATAGAATATTAATTTTGCAAAAACGAATCTTAAGAACAATGCAGTTCTCACACTGATATTTCATTCTTCAATAGCAAAATTCTAAAAATAGATGATCTCTATAATTGGCATTTAGGAATTTTCATGTTTCAGTTATCACAGAATAACTTGCCCTCCCCTCTTATGTCCATTTTTACATGAAATTATGAAATACACTCCTATCCCACAATACAATCAAACCAGTATCATTCCCCGCTTTTACGGACATCTCTTGCTCAGAAAACTGTAGTCTTTACTGGACCCAAGTACTGGAACGAAATTGACCCATCTCTTAAATTGATTCCTAGGCTTCCCCCTTCAAAAAACATTTACAATTGATTTTAATATCATTCATACACTTGATTTTTTTTCCTACGATCTCAACCAAATTTCCGTCTTCTTCCTATCAATCAAGTACACGTTCTAATAATCCACTATTCAACTTAAATAGTGTGACACGTGGAACCCACAGTCTTTATCAATGCCTTTTGTATTCTCTTTTCTTCTTTCTTTCTTCTCTTATGCTCTCTCCTTCTCTCCGATTTTTCGTACTTTCTTTATTTTCCCCCTTTTAGTAGCATTGGGTTTTTTTTTCCTCTATTTGAAATTTTTATTTCTATATATTTTTTTAAAGGCAATGTGCAATACTCCATATTTTGGATGTACTAATTCATACTGATTTTATAACTTTCAAAATGTACTTAATCATCGAGGGACTATGTTTTACAAGCTCTGCTTCTTTTTTTTAGTTCCTCATTTCTCATGTTTTCTTCTTATCTCTTGTATAATATTGCCAGCTTTTGTACATGTACTTTATATTTATTGCAGTTGTTGTATATTGCTGTTATGTTATATTGTAATGTTTTGTGTTTTGGACACATGAGAAATAAAAAACGCTTGAACTGAATTGAACTGAACTGAATAGCGACCCTCTGCTCCTATTATGAATAGCGGCCCTCATCTCCTTTTATGAATAGCGACCCTCTTCTCCTATTATGAATAGAGACCCTCTTTCCGTATTATGAATAGCGACCCTCTTCTCCTATTATGAATAGCGGCCCTCTTTTCCTTTTATGAATAGCGACCATCTTCTCATATTATGAATAGCAGTCCTTATGAATAATGAGCCTTTTCTCCATTATGAATAGCGGTCCTTATGAATAGATGTCATTATGAATATTGGTCCTCATGACTAGAGAGCGGACCCCTTTATATAAGTAATGCTTATACTTCACCGAGGACACAAATGTAGGAAATGATAAAACAGGTGCGCCTGAATTCGAAGGGTTCCAGCTTTAAGGGGGGCAAACACTCTTGGGGCCCACCTCAAATAAGTAAGGGGCCCCACCTCCCTCAAACGCTTATACGAGATGGTAGAGACTAAGCATTGCTATTGAAAATAATAATAATAATAATAATGCATTTATATAGCGCATTTTCCATATATTATGTTCAAATTCGCTTTACAATGATATTAACGGAATAAGTGAGTCTTGAGGAGCTTTTTGAAGGCACTCAGAAATTGTTGGTTACGGAGAATTTGGGGTAGTTGATTCCAGTTTGGGAGCAGCAGTTGAAAATGCTCTGTCACCAAGTGTGGGCAGCATCTTGGGAGATGGATAGTTAAGCATGGTGCCTTGTGAGGAGCGGAGAGAGTACCGGGATGGTTGGCTGATAGTTATAAGTTCAGATAAACAAGGAGGGGCGAGACCGTGGATACATCGAAAGGTGAGAAGCAGAATCTTGAAGTGAATCCTTGACCTGATAGGTAACCAGTTCAGTTGACGGAGGATTGGTTTCATGTGAGAGAATTTGGGTAAACCTGTGGCAAGTCTGGCAGCTGCATTTTGAATACGCTGGAGTCTTTCAATGTGGGTAGCAGTGGCACCGTAAAGCAGACCATTACAGTAATCCAGGCGGCTGGTGATGAATGCATGGATGAGTGTGAGTAATGATCTCTGGTCCAGATATTTGCGAATTTTACGGATGTTGTGCAGATGGAAGAAGGCTGCCTTGCATGTCATCAGGACAATCATGTTGATTCATGTTCAGATTTGAATCAAACATGCAACCCAAGTTCTTAACGTGGCGTACAGGGACGATGTCAGCATCTCCGATCCTGATGTGTGGGATGTTGATCTTTTGCAGCTGCTGCCGTGTGCCAATGATGAGGAGCTCTGTCTTATCATCATTGATTAGCAATCTGTTCTTTAACATAAAAGTTATATGAAAGAGGTATCCACAGGTTTAGGAGATACTGGATTCGTAATATTAGCTTTATAGAGCCTTTTAAAAACAATAAGTACATTATATAGCACGTTCAAAATTGTTTTTACACTCTAAAAAATGAAGTGCTATTTTTAGCACCTCAAGATTTTGAGGCAGCACCTGTAAGGGCATGCATAGGGACTGCACAAATTGTGCTAAAGTAGCACTTGTGCAAGTGCTACTTTAACACTTTAAGTGTAAGCTTTTTACACTTCTGGTGCTATTAGACGCATGCAGCTTGCAAAAACCACACTTCTAGTGCATTAAATAACCCATTTTAGAGCCCCCAAAACGGCACTATTAGTGCTAACATTTTTGCACCCAATATAGTGCTAAATAAAACACACAAACAGTATGCACAAAATTACACCTGTAGTGCTGAAAACTCGCCCTTCTATAATCTGTTAAACAGCCCTACACTAAGGTCTCGATTTTATTTTTAGATTGATATGAACTGGTCGTATACATAGATGATGTGGCATGTGGTTTTAATCATCTGAGAATTACTTCAGATCAAGAAGTGGCAATTTCGGAGATTTAAATGTTCCATTTCGGCAATCCACAATCGTGACGAAAAAAAGCACACACACCGCCTTCCAAACTTCCCAGGCTCGGCCGGCGCGGTCGATCGCGCCTTATGCCTGGTTGACCGGCCAGCATGATCACAATTTTCATGTCAACGACAACGCGAACCGTAAATGGTTGGCCACACCGCACTTGCTGAAACATGGCATTTCCACTTCATTGCTTTTCATCATGTTTTATATACACCACCACAAAATTAATGTAAATATCATATTATTTGATACTTTTATTCGCAAAAAATTACAGACGTTCTAAATTTAATGTCTTAAATTTCTACTTACCACGCCATGCCTGTGCAGTAGATGATGGCTCTTGCATGCACTACAGTTGCTCTTCCACTTCAGTTGCGTAATAATCGATTTCGTAATGCTTAGGTCAGACGGACATGTACGGATGTCTGCGGATGCATCCGTAAAAAAAAATAATTTCACCCGCAGAAATTGTTGAAAATCTGCGCAAAAAGCCAAAAAACCACGGTAGATACGCATGAGATACGGATGCAATACGCATGAAATACGCAAATCCTGCGGATGTTCTGCGGAAGACACCCCTTTGGCGGATGTGCCACGCTAGTGTCACTTAAATTCTGCGCAAGATGCGGACTAGATACGGATGTTCTGCGGAAGATACGGAAGTCCTGCGCACGATACGCATACGCACACGGATGTCGGCTTTCTCCTCGTCCGCAACATCCGCATATATACCGCGGCTTGTGGAGCATCACTTCAGTTGCGATTCGATCTTTGGAGAGAACACTACTACTACTACTACTACAGATTTTCAAAATTCACGCTGCGGATCTGCGTATGTCTGCGGATCCTGCGGATTAGGTTACGGATGGATACGGACGTTATACGCAAAAATACGCAAAGATACGGATCAATACGCATGATACGGAACAATACGCAAATTCTACCTAAATTCTGCGCAAAAGACCTTGCGCGGGAAATTTAAAATAATTTTGAGATTTTCAAAACTTTTTCGCGGAAGACCTCGATTCCTGCGCACTCCCACGGATTTTTACGGATGCACTTACGGATGATACGCATGATACGGATTGCTGCGGATTTCTACGGATTTTTACGGATGCACATCCGCAGACATGCGTATCGCGCGTATCTGTCCGTCTGACCTAAGCATAATTGGCTCATGAGCAACTTTTCGCAAATGACCTTTCCCTTTGTTCATTTGGATAGGCATCTTTTCAAAGAAAGATAATACGTAGGCTTGCCCGACATAGCAACCTACAGAATTCAAACTCTATGAAAGAAAGACATCGTAGAACAGGTGAATAGAATAGCACGTCAACGAACACTTGGGAAAGCACTTTAGGTACGTTCACACGTAGAGCGATAGCATCGATGCTATAGAGGTGTCGATGCTATTTTGGTGAAGACCAGATAGTGTCGAGACCAAACGCTGTCTGAACGCAGATAGTCACGAGATAGAAGCGAGTTTCCAAACTATTCTTGCAGCGAGTTTAGCAGGAGTAAATCTCAGGATCCAGCGACATAGCATCGACACTTTGCGGTAGACCACTCACCGCGCTTGTGCCTATTTGTCGTGTGAGCGCAATCGCTGTTATCTTCACTCGCTGCTATTATAATTCTGTTTCATTTGGTGCTATAATATAATGCAATGTATGTATTCATGTGATGTACCCTCTTCCCTACTTTTTTCCTATTATTCTGTCTGTTTCATCTGGTACTGTAATGTAATGTATGTATTCATGTGATGTATATAGGGGTATATTAGGGTAATGTGTATACTGTGTGGTAAGGAAGGGGGTTGTTCTTTTTTTGGGGGGGGGGTCCTTCTTTTTATCTTTTTCTTTTTTATATATGTGACCAAGCACCACAAAACCACCCAAAAGTCGCACTGTGTGATTTTCAGTTAGAGATCAATGTGTTTTGGTTGCCATGCATGGTCAAATTTTAGTTGTGGGTATTTCCTGAAAGAGTATACTTTTTTCTAAGTAATCTAAAATGTGGAGGCACCAAACAATCTAGAAGTGGTATTTTTGCCAGCTTTTTATCAGACTTATGTGTGTCTTCTCTGGATTTTGTTGTATTACTTTTCTTTTTCACGACCCTGAATACTTGTATCATTTTAATCTCCCATAAATCTTCCGGAGTAAGTTCTTGCATTGATACTTGTGCACTATGATAAACAGGATATGTCTATGTAGTATGCCAAGTTTAAGGACAATCTGATAATCCCTTCAAAGAAATTTTCATTGAGTTCTAATCCTCCATTTGTCACCTTAGCACAACACTTTGCAAGTCAGAGTGCTTCAATAGACTGCAAACTTTAAACCCTTATTAAGAAGTAACATTATGAGGGACTGTGCATTCTTCTCTTTGTACATTGAGTTATGAACATCCAATGAGTTCATTTTAAAGCTGAGAATCTGCTCTTTCAGAATCAGACCTTAACTAAAGTATGATGTGGTCTTTAGATATTGATTTACATGTGCTTACCAGAGAATATAGTGTGCATGCATGTGTTTTATTTTGGCATAAGATTGGAGTTCAGTCAATTTTGACATGTACAAGGTTTATTTAAAATTAATTATTATAACACATGTATTTGCTACTTGATTGTATTATCGATTTTACAAATGAATTGTTATTGTGTTATTATGTTGATTTATGAAGACATATAACTTCCGCGCGTTTGACCATGCGTACCAATGAGACTCGGGTCACTCTGTGTGGCGCAGTAATTATTGTTTTGGCAGCGGGTGAGCGATGAATAGTCACGAGTGGGTGATAGAAGCAAGTCGATCACGGCCTGTCTGAACGTACTGGAAATATTTTTGAAACTTACATAGCATCGATGCTATGTACTACGTGTGAACATAACTAATGTTTGCAAATTGGCTATCATTTGGCAGACTGTCAAATACCAACCATCAATGAACACTTTGTTGTTTTTCAGTGGATTTAATGAAAAGTATAATTAAATGAATATATGAATAATCATTACACTGTCGATTCTTATCGCAGTGAATTTTAAACGAGCATGCCAGTTTATGTCAAATGACCTTTATCTGCTCATGCGCAAATCCTAATTATTAGCACAGAATTGTGCACGTGCTATCACGGACGTTGGTCAGCAATTGAAGTGTAAAAGGAGTGTCCTAACATTCAGCACTTACTCAATTTTCTGCACTTTATCATCTCCCAGACGCAAATGGCACGTGAGGTGTTAGAGATAGCACGTCAAGTGCAAACTTCCAATTAGCACTCGTGCTTCAGCACTTCACTTTTTAGAGTGTGTTAAGATACATTGCGTCTATCAAAATACGAGGAACATAGCGATGGAGTGAGAGAATTTTTATGATGAAAGGTTGAAAGCTTGCATTTTACAGCACTGATATAAAGCTTATTATACATTGCTGTAATGCAAGATTATTACAAACATTTTTTTTTTCTTGTGAGGGGCCGTTTGCGGGGGGGGGGGGGGGAGCAAAAGTCGATTTTGCCCCCTACTTCAATGATGGGGGAGGGGTTAACTGCCCCCTCTGCCCCCGCTTCCAGCGCCTATGTGATAGAACATATATTAAATGATAATGATAATAATAATTTTAATTATAATACTGATAGTAATGATAATGATAATGACAGTAATATTGACATTAAAAACTTCGATAACGATGATGATGATAATGAATAATTACTATAAAATGAAAACTACAATAGCAACAACAACAAAAATATAAAAAACTAATAACAATAATAATATTTATGATACTTATACTATTATTTTGTCACCTACGTGACGATTTCATCAATGAAAAAGAGGATTATATGGGGGAAAAAAATATACTGGTCCTTAATGCCTTAATGTAGTACACATGCATACAAACGCGTAGCCGGGGGAGGACAAGATGACCATGCCCCCTGTTCATTAAAGAAATCATGAAAAAAATGTGATTTCGCAACAGAATATTATTAGGTAGAAGTTTGAGGCAAACCTTCAAAAGGGTAAACAGAAGTAATTTTATCTTATAATATACGTGAAAATTAAATCTATAATATCTTCAAACATACAAATGCATGAATTATAAAGAATTAACCTCTCCAAACACTCTCAATGACGACGCATAGACGCAAAAATTGTCCATGTGTCATTGTACTGCAATAGATAAGTTAAACAAATAAAGTATAATCAAAAGCATAGGCGTACAAGGTGGGGGCTGGGAGCTGCAGCCCCTCGAAAATTTTTAAAGTTTCGATATTCGGCCGGGCAACCACCATTTCATATTTGGGCACCGAATACAGCCCTGGAAAAATTATTAGACCAAGCTTTTGTAACAAGGGTATGCATACAAAATTATAAAAATGATTTGTCTTTGTATTTCATTGAATGAATACCAAATTCCAGCAATTATTCCTTGCTTTTAAGATATTTTATTTCCTTCTTACCACAAAAATAGGACTATCAGTAACCATTCTTAGTCTAATAATTTTTCCCATGGCTGTATGTGATTTCTGTACATTTATTTTGCTTACCAGCGAGCGAAACTGGAAAGTTGATTTTCGGGCAAAAGGTGTCAGCCCCCTCGCCAAAATATGCCTGTACGCCTAGTCACCTACGATTACTTGCAAAATTATGAATAGATGGGTGAAAGGAGCACCATGTCCTACCCATCCCAACCCTTCCGGCGCATATTAGGATCTGCAAAAAGATTTTTAATTTTTTTTTTTGGTTGATCATCATTGGTTCGGATGTTTTGTGCCCCCCTTGTTCAAAAAGTCAGGTTATGCCAGTACATGCATAGAGGGATTTGAATCTCGCTCTCTCTCTCTCTTTCACTTCATGTTCTTATTTAGAGGCAAATTATGGTAAAATTAGTAATGTACTTACAGGTTTCAGACCTGTTTCCACAAATCGATATATTCAATAAAGATTTACGCCACTTGGCCGAATTCTGTTCGAATCGACTCAAAAATAACCGCAATGTGACCTATGTACAATCACTGAAGCGATGCATTCACTTTGTTTCATAGAGGGGAGACCCATTCTGACTGCAAACTTCATAAACAACTTCATGACTCTGTAAATATTTGCCTCAACGTCATGATTGCGTCAACCAGTAGCTAGAAACTGACTTTGAAGAAAATAGAGCGTGAAATGAAACGAGCAACGAACACTTTTATTTGTCGTGTAGATAATAGTATAGACAATGGAAGTTACCACTGTTCACCAAACACCCCCCCCCCCCCCCCTCAATATTCCACCGCGCTTGTAAATTCCTGCTATATTACATTTGAGAGAGAGAGACAGACAGACAGACAGACAGAGAATGACAACGACATGGGTAGGATGATATTATTAATTAGCAAAGTAAAATTGCAAAAATTTCGATCGACCTTTGAAGGTATATCTTTCTATTTCCCTTCCAATTTGTTGTTGTTGTTTTTGATTTCTGTTGAACGTTCTCCTTTAACTGGTATTGAATCATACGACTCGTTGTCGTTCAAAATCTTTGTAATCTAAGCTAATAAGTCTAAACATTTAGAAGAATTATATATCTGGTTCTGTTGCAGGAAATCATGAAGAAAACCATTTTTGTACTAGTTTTAGTAACTTTTGATTTTTTTTTTTAGACTACGTGAATCATAAACCAATACTGGGTACTTCAAAATGCATTAATAGCTCCATATTATGAGTGATAAAGTATGAAGAAAGCAAAAAAAAATCGGTCTGTAGCACCCCATATATAATGTGTAGGTGTTCTGTGCAATAATAGTTACATGTAATACGGACGGCATGTAGAGGGCGTTTACTACACATGTAAGTAAATGGGTGCGTCCGACGGGAACAAGGTGAAAGAAGTGGGACATATAGTGAAGTTCCAGTGTTGAGGGGATGATTAGGCAAGACAATTTTGGCTTTAAGACGATTAATTTGGTTTGCACTCTCTATATGCGTGCAATAGTCAAGTCAACTACGCGCGTTTCGTAACATACGTGTAAGGAGATAAAAGTATATAATATGACAAAGAGGTGTAAAAAGAATTAGGTTTATAATAAATGTATGTGTACACGTACATGCATAGTGCACGAATACTGGTGCACAGATGTATATTCTCACATACATTTGCACCTACACCTGCGATATACGTACGGAATACACGTACACATACTTGTACATTTGTATATGAAATTATATGGTAATATATCATACATAAATATATATTTATATATTGACGCACACAATCATTTTCACATGATTATACATATAAACAATTACAAGAGTATACTGTGTATGATTATGTACGCAAATCGTGTATCCGATCATACTAGGAGAGCAATTTCATTGTTACAGTAATATGTGCCTCCCTCTGCAAAAGCAGTATGATGATTGTAAGTGAGGAAGTGAGGAGTAAAAGAGAGAGAGAGGGGGGAGAGATGTGGAGTAAATATCAAGTTAAGGAAAAGAGGGAGGGAGAGGCGAGGGCGAGGCTATAATAGCCAAAACAAAGACAGAAACATGAAAATCAAGAGTAGGTTGTCCTGATTTGGTGGAGAGATATGTATTTGGTTTATTCATCTACATTGATTCCGTTGGGGGTGAGGGTTTCCAGTTTGATAATCCAGAAGGATCCCTTTTAAGTATGACTGATGCATCTTTATTACGGATTAGTTCTATATCTGTGACATGTCTTCAATAGTGTGATTGTCTTTGCTGAAGTGAGCGGCGATGGGAATATCCTTGCGTCTACTTGTGTTGTATTTTTTTTCTCCATCATTATCTGTTCACACACACACATATATAGATATATATATATATATATATTAGCCCTCTTTAGTAATTCAGTTATCTTGCTCTATGACTTAAAATCTGTTTTCCCAAAATTTTCCCCCAACAGTAATCAATTTGTAATTGAATGAGACATCTATTTAGTAATTTCATTGAAATTACATGTATATATATATATATGGTTTTACTCTCCTGAGCATGGCAAGGCCTGCAAATACATGTACTTTTCTGTGTAAAAAATCAACATGATTAGACCATGATAATATCATGGTCTAAAGAAAAGACTTTAATTTTTTTACAAATATGATTTTTTTTTCTTCCCAATAATCTACAGCTTATCACGATTAGCCTATTTACCTATCGCATTGAAATCCCTCTACCTACAAGCTTTTCTGCATAAATAATCAACGTGATTAGACAATGATAAATAACTATTGAAAACTCTTGCATTTTTCAATACATTTGTATTCATATTCTATAGAAAAAGAATCATTTTTGCAAAAATTTAATCTTTGTTTCCTCCGAATAATCGTAAACTTTGTTTTATCAACATTCAGGTAAAGCTTATTGCGTGTTTTCCTTCCATTAACCCATAGTATTAACATCACTCTACCATGTGATTAAAAAAAAGTCTAAAGCTATTTTGTTTAAAACTGTTTAAAAAAGTATCGTATCCCGCATCATTTGGTACCAATTTTGTGTGTGATGTGTTTACGCTTGGATGAACAGGGGCATTGTTTGCGAGTGTAGAAATCACCCCCCCCCCCCCCCCCCAAGTGAAATCCTGGCTACGCAGTTGTTCAGTTTAGGGTTTTGTTCTTTTGTTATATGACACACTGTAGTTACTATTCTTGGAGAGAACTCCAAACTCTGCCTCAAAGAAAATTAGAAAGGCTGAACAAATATTCGTTACATAATTATGTCCCATTTCAGCAAGTGTAGGACAAGGGCGTTTTACAAGTTAGCACCATGTGCACCAAAAAAATGCAAATTAAGTAAATATCACTTTAACAATTGTACTGCACTAACGTTGAGGATAATATTTGAAATCCCATTCATGAACAGACGGAGTAATGACTGAAATCCTTTTATATCAACAATTGACTTTAAGTTCCTTCATCATAATGCGCATGTATGAAACACTTCAGAACTAGTTTTCATCACATTTTAAACTGTTCGTAAATTATGTTAACTATCTAAAAACGTATAACATATAAAAGGGATAGTAAGCAAATAAATGCAGTTGGTGAAGGTGATGAGACAAACTATCACTTCCGAGGCGATATGGATGTAGCTATCTTTCCGAAGCGAAGCTGGGGTACATTCAGATGGCCGAGGATGTGCTAAAGTACGACCCGTTTGCCTGACACCAAAAGGTGATTATTTGCTTTATATTCCACATCTGGAACATTTAACTGATACGAGAAAGACAATATTTGTCTTCGGTCCAGTGATCGCAAGGCAGTAGACAGCAAGTAGAAACAGTGTGACTGATCACTTGGCTTGAGAAAGTCCACAGGGGTGGACGAACGCTTGCATACAAAATTTAAGGTTGGTAGAAGCTTAAAGTACAATTGTTTGAATAGTTGTCTACTTCTCGAAAAAAGGACATTTTAGGCCCGAATTCACAAAAGAAATTTAAATCCCTCCTGGGTGCACACGCGCACATTTGTTTTATATATAATTTATTTATTGATAATGCATTGTGACTCTATATGGACTGAATAGATTAGCGAAACACATTATGTACACTTCCGTCAAGGTCACGATCTTCTCTTATCGGGTGAATGATGGGGAAAACTACTTTTATCACGTGATAACCTTTTGTCCAATCTAACAGCAAGGTTCTTAGCCGACGACAACTTTATGGGATTAACTTTAAAGGAGAATAGTTTTCGACTGGAAACTTTTGATAATACACTCTTAAATTTTTTTTTTCATTTCTTTAACCAATTCTAAACCAACGTTGGGTCGTATGCTGTCCATTAAACATTTGGGCACTTATTGCCAAAACTGTGTTGGTCAATAGAATTACCTAACTTTGGGTAAGTGAAAATTACCCAACGTGTTGTTTCTCATTGACCAATAATTGCCCAGCGTCTTGTATTGTGAAATACGTCCGCACACATTATTGGGCGACGATTAACACACATGTGGTTAAGTTTGCCCAAGATTATAAAGAATTTACCAAATGTAAACGTAAATTTTGCACAACATCAATTTGACCACAACTGTTGGTAAGAATATAACCAACAGTTGAGCAACATTTGCTTTACACAAATTGGCCAAACCATGTTTGGGCATGATTTGCGCGGTTTTGGGCAAAACTCTAACCAACAACGTGTTGCCCGACAAAATTTACCCAATTTTTTAAGAGTGTAGGCAGGAAAGCGTTTTCGTGCTTTGTGAAGAGAAGCGTTTTTTTTTTTAGCGCCTCTCATTTACTCTAATTATCAGTAATCCTTCATTTGACGCCCTAACGTCCTTGCCTATCAGTTGGCTTTTCACAATATTGAAGATTTTCGTGATTTTTTAGGTAATCCTGGCCCCGTTTCATAAAACTTGTCATCAATGACAAGTTGCAATAACTGTTATAAGCTACTGAAATCTCGCATCTGATTGGCTGAGAGCAAATGTGGCAGTAAAAATCACTGACAAGACACTAGATGAAACGCCCCTGATATACAACGGAGATGTGGTCACTGCAGTATTCATTATTTTCTAGGCCAGTAAGGCATTCGTTCCAATAGTACATAACGGTATGAACATACATTTATGATTACAATTGTACATGACATATGTCATTTAGAAATCGTTGTTTCATTTTTTTTCTCTTTCTTCTTTAAATATAATTCATGATAGACATACATAAACTTAAGCCGTAAGAATGACTTTGTGTTATTTTAGTTAACAAAATAACAACTAAGAATCTCAAGTACAAATGCTTGCAAATGTCTTTTCTTCTAAACTGTAGTAAATGTATTATAATGATGAGCAATTTAAAAAGGCATAAACTTGTCATAGTTTATGCTTTTCTTTATGTAAGTTACATTTTTTAAACCTTCATGCGGTTATTTTGAAGTAAGTGGCTTTCTAGAAGTGATCTATATTCAAAAGAGGAACAAGAACGGCACTGGCCCGTATTCTGAACTCCGGATTAACTTTAACCGTGGTCTAAGTGAGGTTTAAATTTAAACCTGCCCTTTAAACCGGAGTTTTAGGAAATCACATTCTGAACTCCGGTTTAGCTTAAACTCCAGTCTAGTGCATGTGGTTTAATTTTGTACCGAAATTTAGACTGGACTTGCGGTTTAAGTCAGTTTTAATTAAACTCTGGTCAACCTAGAATGGATTTTAAGTTAAAATGGAGTTCAGAATACGGGCCACTATGTATTCCTCATGCACTATGCAGGTCTGTAAATGATCTATCAACGCATATACACCAATTAGTAACGATTTAACGCCGTTTAAACACCTCCCAAGCAATAAATCAATTTCCCCCATTTGACAGCCCCACGTCGGAAAGCAGAGGATCCCCGATTGGTTTCCAGCCAATTAACACCCCTTCTGAGAAAACCCGAAACCAATTAGTACATCTTGATTTGACTCGTGTGTTTTTCCTCCCGCTGTAAAAGGAAAATTTAATTATATTGTGTGCTATTGCATCTATGCAACACAACTGTCAGCAGAGCATTCTTTACACGTTGCTGATTTAGGCTTATTTCATTCGATTTCGCAAGACATTCCATTTATAAATACAGATTTATATTCAGGGGCGGATCCAGGATTTTGTAAAAGAGGGGACACAATATTAAAGACATTTTCTTATAAGCCTTCCCCTAAAAATAGAGGTCATTGTATTTTTTTGATGTCTTCTTTTTATTTCAAAATTCTCTGACAGGCAACAAGCAGCACGAGGAAAAAAAGTCACCACCTCAAAGGGAGAGTGCACCAAGTTAGAGTTGTCTTCTTAGGTGCCTCTTAGGTTTCAAAGGAGGAGGCAGATGTGCCCCCCACCCCCAATCCGCCACTGCTTTATTGCCAAGTAGTTCGAATACAAATATTTAGGAGCGTAGCTAGGGACATAATTATCATATCCAGGGTTGTCGTGATTTAGTACCACTTCCTTGGATCCTCCTCTCAGGGCGTGGAGAATTATTATCGCTCCGCAATAAAGATGCATGTCTACAGAAGTTTGGTTTTAACACAATGGAATACGATAAATTCTGGGACCATGCTGCCCTGAGGCCGAGCCACACTTCGTATTGACTATATTATGGAGAGTGCTGTAACACATTAACTGAAAAAAAATTATTGAATTACCCGTATTCTGATCTTGTAAACGAATGAAAGTAAACATTATTCTTTTGAACTGAAGTTTTGATTTAGATTAAGAGACAATGAAATAATGTATAAGGTATTGCAATATATCTCAAACGATTATCTAATGATGTTGCATATGTAGACAGTACGCATAATGTTTCGAATTTCTGGGAAGGATTTTCATTTCATCTCAAGAAATGTTTAAATACTATTGGGGAAAAAGGTTTGTTTCATAACCATGCATGCATGATTACATTTCTGAATCAAACTTGAACATGACTTCCTATAGCATGTCTCTGACTCATAGTCGGTCTCACCCATTCGGCTTTTTGCACCAAAATGAATTTGAAACGGATATTTGGACTGTTGTTTTTGAAATTGGAAACTTTATTTGTTCTTTACAGAGCCCCTTACTCCAGTTTCCTATTTTAGAATGTGCTGTTGGCAATTGCGAATAGAGAGGGAAGGGGTGGGGGGGGGGGGGTGAGCATCCTGAAGAAAGAGGAAGAGGAAGAGAGAGATAGAGAGAGGGGGCAGAGATATACAAGTCGTCATGGTCGTTGATAGAGAGGGTGCATGTGCATGGTAAGGAGAGAAGAAGAGGGGGGATGAGAGAGAAAGAGAGTAATGGAAGAGGTCGAGGGTGATGAGAGTGGAGAGGGGGTTACATTGGCAGAGAGAGAGAGAGAGATACGGATGGCCTAATGAGAGAGAGAGAGAGAAAGAGAGAAAGAAAGACAGAGAGGTATAATATTATTATGAAGTTCATAATGGTGTCAAATGTGTGCGACTGCCAACTTCATATAGGCTCAGCTGGCAATGATATCCCTTTATGCTTTTAGGAAACTTTTTGGTATATAATTCAAGTACTAATCTATATTAGCATAAGATAGAAGTAGGCACTTTAAAGGGCCATTGTACCTTCATAATAAGATGATATGTGTGAAAGCAGAATAATATTAGACTAGAGAAACAAGATGGTAAAAGTTTTAAAGAAATCGGACAAAGTGTAAGAAAGTTATGAAAGTTTGAAATATGAGATCACTAAATCTATGCGAATCTCAAATTGGCAATTTGGGAAGTCGACGGTGACGTATTCATGGTCAACTCTCCCGTTTGTCGTTTACACTATCCTTAATTTCCAGTTTTCTCCTAAGCACCCATTTCTCTCGGAGCAGTGCTCGAAAAATATTATATTCTTATAAGTCCTCCAAAAAGAAAGAAAAATTCCTACTGAGTCGACATTTTGACAAATTTTGTGTGTTGGAGCAACTGGGAGAGTTGTCTAACCCCAGCATCACAGTGACATTACCGATTCGGCCAATTTGAAATTCCCATACGTATAAAACATTCAAAAATCCATAACTTTCCAATTGCTTGTCCGATTTCGTTCAAACTTTCACCAGTCTACTTCTCTGATTTTTTTTCAGCATGCTTTCTAACAGAACAACTTGCCATTAAGGTTGATTTTCCCTTAGCAACAGAAATTAGCAAGCCCCAGACAATTAAGTGATCTCTTTTTCGTTGTTGGTCATGCTCTGTAAATGTTAAAAATATGAAACACTAAAATGTAACTGAAACTGAAACTCTGTCATTATTGCTTCATCATCTACACGATGAAACTAAAACTAGTTATTCTGACAAGCTATACACAACACAGATTCTAAACATATTATTGTTTATAGAAAGGGAGTTGCTTCTATTTCTATCTCACTATTTCACCGCCATTTGAGCCCGTGTTTCCGATAACCTTGTTGATAGGGTATTTTAGGTTCGAGTCGGTTGTCCGTTGAGAGGATATACGCGGTGACCACGGACGAGTCGACGTCTTCCGCCATCAATGACCTCTAAGGTCCACCAGGACGACTACTGATTGATGGGTAGTAGGTTTGAAGATAATATCTTTATAATATCTCACAACTGGATGAAAGTGAGATGAATTTTCCTTTGAATATTGTTCATATACTAGCCGAAAATTATCTCTTTAAATGAGGCAAGAAGCTGTAGTGATATACTCTACGTTATACCTCTTTACGTGATGATATAAATAGTAACAATGATGATGATGATGATTATAATGATACATATATTGATAATGATATCGATAATACTAATAATAATGGTAATAATATTAATAATAATGATAATAATGATAATAATAATAAAATAACGCTAACAACAACAATAATAATAATAATAATAATAACAACAACAATAATGATAATAATAATTTTTTAAAATAATGATGATGATAAAAATCATAATGATGACAAGTATAAAAAGTAAGAATTATGATGATTAATTAAATGCAGTAATATTCATAAAGACCAAACGACAATCTTATAGGATGACTGGGGTTTTTGCGAGTTAAAGCATCACTCTCCGAAATCCGACCGGGGTGACAGTAAAAATTACCCTTGAAGATCGCAAAAGGGAATGGGATTTGACATAATATTAATCATCTTAAAGAGAAGATTGAGTTTTGTTAAAGGCAAATAATTTGTGAGATTTCTCATTTTTATGATGTCAGTCTGAAACAATATCATAATAGAAATGTACCCTGAAAAGGATTGTTCTTCAAATTCCCTCATATATTATGACGAGAAATAGCTGAACAGTTTGGACCAAACCAATAATGCCACATGTTTGTTGTCCCATACGCGAGGAGTGTGGGGGGGGGGGGGGGAGGCCTCGTTTTTCTAAAGGTTGAAACACAAATTTCCCATACCAGGGGGGATTTTAACTGGGTTTACAAGCTCTTGTTTCCTTCAGGTTATGTTCGTAACTATGTGATAGTAACGTTTTCACGGTTTTACCAAAATCTGACACAATTGGATTTTGACATGTCATTTTTAATACGATGGGGATTAGTAATCCATGCACGGATTGATGCGACCAAGGTATCATTTAAAAGCATAGTATTTCTACTTTACGGAAAATAGATAATTACAGTTGTAGAAAACATCGTATGCTAACAATAACCCTTTATTTTAGGGTTTCGGTTTTTTTTCCGGGGAAGCACTGTAGAACGGAAGTCGTTAAATGATTTCATAGAATATAGTCCATGTATATATGTTTCATTTTGGTGATGCCCTTATATCTTTGCTTATCCCTAAACATGCAGCTGACAATAACATATCCATGGATTTAACCGTTACTATTTCAGATCACCCTTTTGACAAATTCGATTATAGAAACCGGATATATAATCACAGATGTCCCGCATTTCCAAACTGAAGACAACTGTTACTCAAATTAGGTCCACAATTGTCACGTGAAATCACATTAATAACTATTGTCTAGAATTTTTCCCCTCGATTCTAAGGTTTTTATTTAAATATTCATAATTATGTTTATTACTCATTCTATTGTTTTATACACTCTAAAAGTGTTGTGTAAAATTTCATCCGATATTGGCAAAAACTTACCCAATGTTGGGTTACCGTACATTTACCCGATATTGCATTAACATGGTATACTGTTAAACTTCTTTTCAGCTCATAATCTGACAATCTTTTAAAATTAGTTCATGTATTCTTAGTATATGTATTTCATTTCAACTGAAAATATTGACCGTTGGTTCTTTTAGTTCATAGAGTGACGACCGCCGTGTCTTCAGTTTCTGTCTGTATATACATTTTTGATTCCTCACATTGATTTGACAAAAAATGTCAGAAATAAATATATACACTTACTGCTGAATAATGTCCAAACGAAGACAGGGCTGTAAATGGTTTATAGTTATAAGCGGTTCCGACCAATACTGAGAAATGAACGCCCTACACAAATTAGATTTAAAACATTATTCGTCATGTCATGATGATGAAATCTTTGATAAAAATCCAATTGTTTTGTATAGCTCTTCCATGAAATCCACATAGTTTCAATATGCTAATGGATAACATTGCCCAATCTGTTCTCATAATTCAATTGAAATGATGGAGCTTGGCTTGAAATGACATTGCAAACATCCACCAATAATTGGAGGGATTAAATTGAGCTATTTTCAGAAGCGAATGGATTTAGAATCAATCTCTAACTGGCCCGGCCTGGTATAGATGGAATTTATCCAACACCACTGGACAAGCTAGAACTGAAAGTTGGGGGGAACGGCACAGGTATATTATTGTGAAAACCATTTCTATCATCTCCGTGTAGTCTCACCAACCAGTTGTTATTTAATCTCTTCATGACTCACTATGCGGATTGACTGATGCATGATGCGACAAGCACGCATGGCCCTCCTGTCCAGGAGGCTACGTTTAACTCTGAAAGTAGGGGGATATGTATCACGAGAAAGGGGAATGGCTGGATATAAATGGGTTATGGTGGTTAACCAGGATGCTCAGTTTCTTCAACCGCAATCTTTCGAGGGTAGCCGAAGCACCCACTGCTTCCTCCTAGCGCTACTGTTTTATTCCCGAGGCCCCCGTCCGCTAAATTCACCCCGCGTTTATTCTTTCCTTGCACCTTTAATCATGTGGTGTTAAAGCCTGCCGAGTCGGCCCTGTGATTTGCAGCGTTATTACAAAAGAAAGGGATACCCCAGTGCGTCAGATGGATTGATTTAAGAATTAGCCAAGGGGATTAGCGCGATGCGTGTACACTTCTGCCCGTGATATGGACGGCAACCATCCGCAACCTAACACACTTAGGTCAAACCCTGCAGTAGAGCACGTGATGTGAGCGGCATCCAATCCGTAAGAATTGAAGGTTAGAAGGCATAGAGTTGTTCAAATTCATTACTATCACAACGCGATAGTCCTCAGTAAATACTATGAGATCTCTGACAGTTTAATACTGGATTAAATAAGCTTCAAATATAACCTTGAGTGACCTGAAACGGAAGGATTGTTCATAACTCTGTGGATCATCAAAAGTGTACTTCTCAGGAAGTTCTGCAAAGATCAGCGAGAACTGGAACACTGTAAATCTGTGCACGTCTGTGAGATGAGAACTGGCTGATCACGGAGTATTTAAATCGTCAAGGACTTAACATCTTTCTTGAACCATGGAAGCCCTCATCAAAGTTTTTGCTGCCAAAAAGTTTCCGGTTAAAAAATCTTGGTTCGGACTGAAACATGAGAATCCGAAGGTCTTTTACAAGCCACAAGTAAGTACAAAGGCGATCTGACCCATTTTCTCCACCATAATGCCGCTGTCGTTTTGAGATAGTAGCTTTATCATTATTGTAGCGACATACTTAATTTTCTTTCACTTTCGTGTTGGCTGCATGGTTAAAGTAAAAATCTTGTGTTTTTCCCCTACATCTTGCAAATATCTCGTTGGATATTAATTTTCTTATCGATGTTTCTTTCACAGTGATATGATAAATTTAATTTCTGCTAGAGCTTTTCATGTTTTAATTGGCAAATGGCTGCTGTATTTAATCGTAACTCCTTCCCCAGATTCCTGAAATCATATCTGAATGATTTATGCCTTGTATCTATTCGGTGTAATTTTTTAGAAATTTCCATGAGTGCCTATTTCATTTGTATAACTATAAACTAATTCATTTCTGTGTGCGTTAATAATTGAGGTTTTCATTTGCATTTATTATCCTAATGGAAATCAATTTATACTAGGTAATGCTGAACATTGTCGAACACATCAATGATACTCAATCCTCATTATCTTCGGGAAGATAGTTCTCCTCAGTCTCCTCCTCCTCATACTCCTACTCCTCCTCCTCCTATTCCTTTTATCCTCCTCCTTCTTCTTCTCCTTTTTTATCCTCCTTCTTTTTCTCCTCCTGTGTTTCCTCCTCCTCTTCCTCCAATACACCTCCCCCTTCTTCTCCTCTTCGTCGTCCTCCGAGCTCAGCTCAGCTCCTCCTCATCATCATTTTCGTCTTCGTCGTCATTGAGACTGCTATCATTAACGTAATCTTTGTGCTGTGATAAATACATCTACGATGACGACATTTATGAATAAATATAGAAACATTACTATTTAGGAGTTAATTAAAGCTAAAAGAAGTGAAAATGGTGAAAATCTTTAAAGCATTGCATGGTTTCCAGGGTAGTGTTTTCATGACAGTTGTTGTCTGACTCAAGACAATGTGCATCCTGAATCACTGCATGGGTGACTTGGCGCGAAAAAAAAAGTAAGCTGCATCCTCCAGTCGGCTCGAGTATGTTATTTCACCTTAACAAAACTACTCCGTATAGCATTAAAAAAAAAACAGAGATTATTCGATATAATTTTCTTCAGATTAAGACGTCGGCATTTGTTCATTCCTACGCAATATTAATTACCGGGTGAAAATCGTATAAATGTATAGAAGTCACTTTAGCTCATTTTCATGTTGAAAAACTATGTTAAAAGTCAATGCTTTTTTCTTCTTTCTTTTCACACGTTTGTCAACAGTATACAGAAAGCAACATCAGATTATATTACCGAACAAAAGCAACATTCACATGCGTTGTCAAATCTTAACTGAAAACCAAATCTCATTAGGCAGTTAGCCGTTGAACAGTGACATTAGAAATCAAAAACAAAGACACAAGTATTATCGCCTATATCCAATTCCTTCGCCTCTTGAATGACATTAACTGATTTACCGATACACATGTTTTCTCCACACCTATTAGAAAAGACATAATTGTGAGGTAAGATTAAAACGTCCCACTATCCGGGGTGAAATAGGGAACATTTCCGATATTCAGTGAGGGACACGAGGAGCTAGAAATAGCTCGCCAAACTACTATTTTGGGGGTGATCCAGGAATCACGCGATGAACTATTATACTTTCAAAGCCACGTCCATAGATCTGATAAGAACACAAGTATAATGAATCTGTTTCCAGTCTAATTATGCGACATTTCAAGCGGAATTGTACAAGAAAATAGAAAGGAAGAGATAACTACCGTGTGAATTCGTATGATGGTGTTATAAAAGACATTGTTAACTTTTAAGACGTTCCCGCGGTTGTATTTTCAGATATTTGTACACACGCTAGAACAAGAGACATCCGTTCTCAACTCGTAAACCCTTCAAAAGGCAAAATTGATATTCTGATATTCTCCTCACCGTTTTGCAGATAGTAATGTACGGCATAGTAGTCATGCAATGCAACATTTCACCAGTACTTAATTTAGATTAATCAGAATTATGACATGAGCTGCAACCGAGACAAGGGATAGCAGTGTATTAGATGAATTTCGTCTCATGCCTTCTCTCTCTCTCCCCCCTCTCTCTCTCTCTCTCTATATCTATCTCTATCTCTCTCTCTCTCTCTCTGTCTCTCCCTTTCTCTCTTTCTCTCTATGTTGCCCTTTCTTTCACTATCTCCCAATAGTTCCCTTTCTTTCCTAACTCTTTTCAAAGGGCCACCTTAGTAACAAAGAAATAATAATTACGCGTCATCTAGAACTGCGACAAGTACTATCCACGCTGTGTCGGAACGTCCGAACGAGTATCTCAAAAACTTCCACTTCGATGTTATATTTAGAGCTAGGGAAGTCTGTAGACTGATGACCCCCCACAACACACCCACACGCACACAAACACACACACACTTACCTTCTGACAGGTGTTGTCTGACAAGATAGTACTACCGCATCTTCAGCTTGAGTCATCGGACGAAGAGTGACAGCTATCCACGCAAGGGCACACCGGTGGCTCATTACGATATTATGCTCTCGTACTGAACCTTCCTTAAAGACCCCACACAATAATATTTGCGCTCCTCCAAATCAATTTGTTAGATTTTTAAAAATAGATGCTAAAGACGTTTTCAGATTCAGTTGATGTATAAACGGGATTATGAGATTCTATAAACTGAAGCAAAGCTGCGTTGTTGTTTTTTTTTTCAATGAAGTGATAAACAAATGAGAGGTGAAGGATAAATGATATAAGTGCGTGGCTACGTTTTTATCTTTTATGCTTACACAATCTATCACTAACTTGTACAAAAATTCAAGGTTCTCTGTATCAATTTTTTCAATGGAAAGGTTCACATATCTTTTTTTTGTTCTGTGACATTTTCCGAGGAGTCGATAAGAGTGTGCTGGGTGTGACACCCCCATTCAAATTATCTAGCGATCTCCAGGGCCTTGTTATCATATCGCAAAATTTAAAGGTCTCTTATTTTCTTTTTTTTTTTTTGGTCCGGCACATCATTCCAAATGGTCTAGCAACATCCCTCCGAAATTCCTCTATCAAAATGAAATTCTCTGTGCAAGGATAATCATTTCAGCATTTCGGCCATACCTTGCTCATTATTTTCTTCAGGGGAGGTTTTCACTAACATTCACGAGCGATTAGGCACACTGCAGTTAACCTTAATTGCTGAATACTTAACGATTTGATATCAGTGTGTTTTAGATTCATCTCGCATACAGGTTAAAAAGTGAGGAGGTGCTCAATCACAACATTTTAGATCTTGATATGAAAATTATTTTTTATAGCTGCATTACTAATTATACTAGTTATTGAGTTCTATTCATTTTTTTTTCTTTTTTAGATTTATCTTTTTATAATTCAATTTTATTAAAAAACAGGCCATTTTTTTTACAGCCAAAAGTCTTGCAAATACATTTTTTTTTAAACCTTGAAAACCCACAGAAAAACCCTTTATAATAAATATTCCAAAGTATTACAATAATTTATGTTTCGAAAAAAGGAAAGGGGTTTTATTGGCCAGCCGTGATTAGCCGTGTCAGTAGACCAAGAATGCCCAAACACTTAGAAAAATTTTAGTATACTTTTTGATCATTCCCAGTGAGAAATGGCGTTCATTCAACTATACTTTCACACATAAAGACATGTTAGAGCAGTGGTGTAGCCAGGAGAGCACGGGAACACGTGTCCCCGAATAAATGATTTTAAAAGAGAGAGAGAGATAGAGAAGAATAGAGAAGGAAAGGGAGAGGCGAAGGCGAAGGCAACCTAAAAGATGGATGATTATACCCCCTCCCATACCCTCCCCTCATTCGACTCATTCGTTTTGTGCTGTCGCAAACCTTCCACCTATTATTACCGGTTCTCCTACCATCCCCCTATTCCCTCGACACCAAAGGCCCCTCAAATGGAACCACGCTACCCCTCTGGAATAAAGGTTTTCCCAAACTTTACCAATTATGAATTAAGAGGTGCCATGTTTAGAATATGTCTGGGACGTGTTATCCTGCCTGGCCACAAAAATTAATGATCACAATATGTTTTCTCAGAATCGCAGTCTTTAATATAAAAAGGTAAAGTATCCATAAAAGAAGCAAATCTTTTGCCCACCATTATGATATACGCCAGCTCTGCGGTTACCTCTCAATTTATGGCAATTTGGCGCTCATTTTAATGTTTCCTAGTCGGTTAATTAATTTCCATCCATACCTCTTCCTTCTCTCTATAAAGTCCATCAAAGCGTTAAAGCAATGTGGCGTTACATTTAAGGCAGAATTCCTCTGTGATAATGATATGAACTCGGAAAGTTTGTGAAAAGGACTAGTCGAAATATTTCAAGTCTTGTATTCTTTCCAATAACTGTCAAATTATCGCGTTTTAATTCAAAACGTTAAATGGTATCTTTAGAAGTATTGTTTTAACAACATTTTGACGTTGTTTTAAAAGTACTTAATTAACTGATTAACTATCAGAACTTCGGAGAAAATATAATTTTCAAGCGAAACAGACAACGTCAGTAAGGGAAAGATAAACATTGCCTGCAATCAGAATTAAGAGTTAATCCTTAAATCGCAGATATCATCATAACTACAAAACTCGGCTCACACGAGGCGTCATTTTAATTGCGTCAGTATACCTGCGCTAATCAAGCTTGTGAAGGAAATTAACACATACGTCAGTTATTAAAATTAGTGTCTGCGCTTTTCATTTTGCAATCACTTTTTAAACGATATCTCTTTCATGACGGTCCTAACGTCCGAAAATGACGCCTTCTGTGATCCGGACTCATGAGTAATTTCAAAGGTATTCCATAACATCGTCACCACTTATACAATCTTGTTTTCCATAACCGTGACAACGTTGAAGACTTTTTTTTTAAATATATATATTTTAGAAGTGGAATACCTCTTAATGATAATCAAAAATATGGTATCGAATAAAAATTTTAAAAATTGGTCATCAGGTGCGATTAACAAAGCTTCTCGTCTATCACGACGATGACATTTCGGGAGCGAAACTTTTCAACTTAATCTCGACGCCGCATCTCGATGAACTTACGTCAATAAAGCTGGATCTGTGTTCAGAAATAACCCTTTCCCCAGCTTGCAGGCAAGGGGGTGATTGTGCCAAGTTAGGATAATGGTGTCACGCCGATGGATATCACGTCTAAACAAACCGATATCATGAGCACATTCTGTACATCATGTACATGAAGAAATCGATGTTGTACATACTTGCGACGTCCGCCATGTCGTCTATCGGTTTTCTGCGGAGATATCACGTGAATGACGAGAGTGCAGTCAGTGTCATGCAGTGGCGTAGTTAAGGAGCACGGCCAGGGAGGTGGGGGCGGAGAACGCGAAACGAAGGCGAAACTACCTCCTCCCACATCCTTACCCCATTCGATTTTAACTCACTGCCTTTTTTTTTCTTTTTGACTTGTCAGAACATTTTGGAAATGTTTGCTCCCCCTTTACAAAATCCTGGATCCGCCCCTTGGAATATTCAACATCCAAAATTATTGCATTTTCTATTTAGGCATAGTACATTTGGAATGAATGCCATGTTGTCTGACAAATTAATTTAAATTGATGATTTTCGTAGCGTATTTTCTAGGTTGTATGTTCAAGGACTTGCACGTTTCAGGGCAAGACATTATATCCATATTGCTTCTCTCTAACATTCACATGTGGCGGTTAGACTACTCTAGGGAGTGTAGAATCTTAAATTGTAGAAGCTTTGATTAGTACTGAAAATCATTTCATAAAAGATAATTATTGGTGTAACTTTTGTTATGTAGTTCCGAGAGATTGACATTACAAATCGTAATTTCACTCCATACACATTATTATTTTACCCCTATACACAGCAATAATGTTTTGATGTGTTCCTTAATCCGTATTATTTCAAGTACAATTCATTTCCAAATATAAACCTGTCTTATGGGTTTGTTGGGTGCGATAATTAACTACAATTTTAGAATATGTAGCACAGAATTTCAAGTTATAGTAGGCCTAATTGTAAACTGCTAAAACCTTGTGCAGATGGTAAACAAGTTTTAAACAAGATAATGTGTGATGTCAGTCAATAGACCTTTAAGGTCAAGGATCTGTTCAAGATCTCCAAAGACCTATTTTAGGATTTTCGATTAATATATAGGTTATGATTATTCTCATCCGTCACGTGCAAATCCCTTTGGTTCGGGAGGAGAAAAATTAAGGTTTGGACCGCCTTGCCCGTAGGCAAATAATAGTCATTAAGATAAACGCCTTTTTCATGTAATGTGATATATTTTTCATAAAATTGTAAATGTCTCTAGCGTACTGTGCGTTCGGGTCTCTCTCTCTCTCACTCCCTCTTTCACTCTGTATCTCTCTTTCTCGGTCTCTCTCTCTCTCTTTCCCTTTCTACCTTTAGCTATCTCTCTGTCTTTGTCTCTTTCCCTGCTGTTTTGTACGTGTCTCCTCTCCCCCTCCCATTTCTAGATGGGCTCGATTTATACTTAAGAGAGTGGGTGACAGAGAGAGACATATAAAGACAGACAGACATAGAGAGGAAGAGAGAGAGAGGGCAACAAAATGTAACACCAACATGACCAATGGCCATCAACATTTTTTTTTTTTTTACTTTTTTTTTCCTGCTTGTTTATTTTTCGGGGGATTATCACATTCTAATTCTTTCTACTTATAATGTATGATGGGAGAATTATTCGGATTAATTACATAAAGATAGGACCGTTATGTTGAACTATCCCGAATATCCGGAGTTAGATATGGAATTCTCGCGGGCAACGTACCCCGTCTCGTACTCCTGTGATGATATAGTTTGTCGTCTTTTGTTGCATATTATAAGTGAAACAAAACTAACATACATGTAAGTTCAAAATCCAACCACATGTTTATCTCTCGCCCTTCACCCCATTCCAGTGGGCTCAAGTTTCCCTATCCTGACGAAAATTTATTAGTCTTAACGTGGATGGGCATTTCATCTGCAAAACAGGGTTGTTTTCCTTGCCCCCTCCTCCTGAGTCATCTCCATTCCACTCCCGTTCATATTTTTGTTTTTGAGTTTTCCTAATTCTCTCATTATATTATTCATCACATTGTGATGTTAGACCTTTTAATTCAGTTTCCTTTTTTTTTCTTACAGAAATATCATCGATATCTATTTTCCATTTCCCGTATTTTCATTTAAATTTTACTCGGTTTATTGCTCATTTACCCCCCCCCCCTTCTTTCTTTCTCTCTCTCTCTCTATCTCTTCAAGTCAGAGCTGTGGGGACCCAATCTTCATGAGAAAAAGATAAGAGGGAGAGATAGTTAGAGATAAAGAGAATGAACGGAAGAAGAGAGTGAATGAAAGTGAACTTTCATTCCGCTTTGCAGGAGTGTGGTTAAAGAGTGGGTTGGGCACAGGAGCCCAGCGTTTCAGGGATGATTTAAAAGATTTATTCCATGTCCCCGCATATTATCAACTTTTCAATCAATACTCACATGACGATGAGTAAAAGGTAATACAGTAATTATCAATACAATCATTTGTATAGGAAAAGATAAACAATACAAATTGGTAAATTAGTCCAACCCATCATCAAAAAGCGGTCTCTCCAGAGGAGGAGGTGGGGAAGGGAGGTGTTCTCCTATCTCCATATCTTCCCTTCGCATTGAAAACTTGATGACCCATGGTGTATAGAACACATTTTTTTAAAGATGAAAGCAGTGCACTTTGTTTCATTCCGCTTTTGATTATCATTAAATCACAATATCTCATAGTCCTCTTCCTTCAAACGGAACGCGACGGAAAAGAACTAATTATTGGGATCTTTTCTTGACCAGATTTTTGGCAGCTTCTTTTATGTTCTCTTTGAAATAGGGTCTTCAGGTACAGGTGATAATGATGAGTTGTCATCATTATGATGTCCATATACCCTCAGGGGGTCTTATTATGACGTATTTAAGTAACATATACGATTTTAGAGCTAAATGTCGAGTTGCTATATAGTATCATTGATGATTATTTTATATACATCACATTGGCGACTATCACTCATCTCTATACGTGTATATTGCTATTATATATGGAGAAACAAAGCAAGATCTTTGTTAGAAGATTTTGTCTGTTACATTATGCTTGAGCGCCTTATCATGGTCGCTCGGCTAAAGCCAGGGTAATAATATGATTGCAGGGCCCTCAGGGAGAACAGTATATAATACTGATGAGGCTATAGCCTGGGTAAACAAGTCATGTTATTATTATCATTTTTATTTCTACATAGTAATGTATTTTGAAATTCCATATCAACCGAATAACAGCTATTAACTAACCTATAAATATGGGGGGAGCCAAAAAAGAAAATGTTCACACATGATATTCCCGGTATTCCAGCAGTGAAATTAATTTATTCAAAATTGGGATCCTTGAAATATTGTTAATTTTATAGAAAGTTATGTTTCTTTTTTATTTGTTAGGCTATTTACATTCGATGAAATTATTGTTACATGCTTCCTTCGTCACCACTCATTTCAATCTTTCAAAAGTCGCTATTTATATTCTTAGGACATTTTAAGATTTTCATCCACCTCCTACTTCATCCCCTCTCATGAAAGAGAGATGAATCTTTCCTCTCGCAGAATTAGAATAAGCCATCGTGCCCTTATGTGAAACCGGGGGCGGCGTGGCATCTAGTATTTTCCAACATTGTCAAATGTCTTGTGGCAGACAGAGTATACCCTCATGAAGAGGGAAAATAGCCCCTTCTTGACCTTTTGCGCATCATTTTGTAATTTTTTTCATGGTATTAGATATTGTATACCAAATACCAAATGCAAATGCTCTTTAAAGACCTCAGCCTGACCCAAAACAACCATAATATTGACGTAAAGCTTAGTAAACAAAGAATATAATTACCCTGGTTATTCATAAATTTTCGTCTCCGTTTATCCATAAAAAATAAAAAAGATAATTTTTTTGGTCCGCCCCCTCCCTATGGCGTAACACTGCAGGGGGTCGCTAGACGTGTGACGACATGTCATGTATACAGCTCCGAGTGTGTCTACACGATATGTCGTCATCAAATTTTCACCCCCCGCAAAGTAGCGTTCCTCAGAGACGGGGCCCAAACCACCGGGCTCAACATTCGGACGCTGTTACTCATTCCACAGGAAACGGAATCTCATGAAGTTGGTTTCAATTTGTTCAGAAAATATATAGCTCCCCGTGGACGAATAAAGGGTATATTTCAAAATTCGGTCAGGCTGAGGTCTTTAAATGACTTAAAACTACTTTTCTTGAAGATAAACGTGGGCATTTTCGTTCAATTAATCTTCTGCCAAAATGTATTTTCACCATTTGAAATACGCAAAGATGGCAAAACCAATGGTCCGAGTAGTAGTAGAGTGCATGCCCAAATTAATTCCAACAAAAGAATATGCATTTTAATCATGTAAATATGAATAGCATATAGGATGGGTAGCCAGCAGGATGAGAAACAGAAAAGAAAAATCGCAAACTTGTACTCGCTTTGATTTCTCCAAAAATACCTACTAAAAGACAATATTTTGCCTCGTTTACAGACAAGATGATTTGATTTGATTTTATTTTGATTTGATTTTATTAATTTATTTTCTTCTGCATGTTTCACATTTTACAAAGGTATAGGCATAATTCGACTTAAGTATAACAAATATAATTACAATCATATTCGGGGAAACAATGAGTATAAAATGAATAGGCGGTAGTAATTAATCTTAAATTAACCTTTGCCAACTTACTGATATTTTAATGAAAAGCAGAAGATGGACTGTCACTATAAGCAAGTGCTTGATGATGTGGCAACCCAATCATATTCAGATAATTAATATTTTTGCTGTGCGGAATGGATGACAAATTATATAATGATAATTATACTTTCCCTTTAATATAATTAATGTAAAATGCATGATACGTTTTTGATGGGAATGATGAAAAAAGGGGTTGGGGGCACCCCACTTGAATTAACATTTATTAAAGTGGGGTGCATTGAAATGAGGTATACAAGTACCCAAATTTTGAAAAAGTGTTGGGTTTAAAATTGCCCAAAATAAGGGTAGTTGGACTTTGTCCTACCAACTTTTCTAAAAGGTGATAATGATTAGGCAAACATTATCCAAGTTTTGCATAAGATTGCTCAAAGATGTTGGGACACAAAATTACCCTAATACTCTGCATCATTTTACCCATTATTTCTAAGAGGTATAGGCCCTATTATATACGAATACTGTGGAACGCACAAAGGTGACAGGGCTAACCAGTTTCGAATGATTTCAAACCTTAACCATGAACAATTGCATGTTGCGGAGTTGGATTATTAAGTGTACAATGAGCCTTGGAGAAGGATGGTGAGATTCCAGATCGTATGTGAAGTGGTCCAGTTCGTGGTCTTGAGCTCTGCGTGGAAGAACCCATCCTTTTCCTCTCAGAACTTCAATTTCCGATGTCCCATGAAAATTGGCCAATATCCGCATTCTAAAAATAGAAGTAATTGCCAGAGAAATGTCCTGCCTTCAAGCCTGAATATCAAAACAACGACTTTGGGGAACAAAATTTCCATATGAACTAATATAGTATAATAATAGAAAAAGAAAGCTACTGAGCTAAAAAATAGAAATTTTGGCCCATTTGCATTGAAACTTTTTACCGTAATATCACGTTTGGACCTCAGAGTGAATGAACTCAAGTGAGGAAAATGGAGAAAGGGTAAAGAAAAAGAGGATCAAAAGAAATATATAAGAATAAAGATTAAATTATCATAATAACAATATTAATGATGTTCGATGATACATTTGATCTGTCTCAATTGCTCTGCGATTATAATCACACTTAACCTGAATCCTATTACTTTGAAAAATAAAAACCCAAAATGACAGGTCATTGAAAATTTTGGATAACAAGGAGAAGACCTGAATTCCATTAGAAATAACACCCAAGTTAGAGAAGTAGGAAGTATAGGCAATACAAAATTGGTATAGAAAATTATAAGACGGAGGAATAAAGAAGGTCGAATTCTTGGAAAGGTAAAGAATGATTTGTCAACTTTCTCATTCCAGTGTCAGTTTGGAAGATTATCACAGTAGAAATGTCCGCTGAAAAGGACTGCTCTTCAAAATTGTCCTCATATTGAAAATATGACAAGAAACAGCTGAAATGTTCGGGCCGAACATGTGCGCAGTGCATGTTACTCGCAGCACGGTTGAGTCAATTTCTTCTAATTTTGGTGATTCCAAAACCTTACAGCATACACCAATTCATATGTACTTTACAATCAACCCTTTCCCAATTGCTTTGAGACAGCTTCTTTCACAATATTATCGCATGGCCAGAACTCAACTTTATCATAAAAGATTCGCATGGTACAAAAGTGAGATCACAAAATACGAGTTCACATCAATTATTTATTTATTTATTTATTTATTTATGCAAACATGTTTATACAGGATAACAAGATCAGTTGTAGGACTATTTTACATCTTGGTCCTGGTATTAAAAACATGAATATTAACATTGAAGTATAAAAATAGGTAAATTCAATACAATAATAATAACAAACGAGAGGAATCAATAACACAAAAGTATGGTACATGTAAATATAACAAATAAAACACGTAACTGAAGCATTCATTCATTTTAAAGATGGCACTTATTTAACCTTGATTACAAACCTATACTGATATAAAATACAATCAATAAGGGAAGAGGGGGTAAAAATTATAAGTGCTATTATTGACTAATTTATGTAAGGAATGGTGAGTACATGTAGTTTAAAGTAATTAATTGCTCGTGAATAAAAGATGATAACAAGAGCATAAATAAGTTGAAATATTTTTTTAAATTTAAGGCATAATTTTGTATATTTATATTTAAAGCTATTGAGTGATATGACGAAAAGGAAAAAAGGCAAAAAAATCAGGAAAAGACAGGAAAACAGGAGAAGACAGGAAAACTGGAGAAGAAAAGAAAACATGAAAAAGGAGAACAAGGACAAGAAAGAGTAGATAAAAAGAGGAAATGAAAAAAAAGAGAAGTCGATTGAGAGAATGTCAGAAAATGGAAAGCAAAAAGACATTTTATTGCAAAGCATTATGTTGTTCGCACCCTGACACTTTCCGAAGAGGCAAACCAAAAAAAAAACATACATATTTCAAAACGAAGTCACTAAAGTAAGATATACCTGACCATACTCGCGAAGTATAACACACTCAATCAATTTCCAGCTACCTAATTGATTAACTTACATAGGAAGTAGCGCTTCTCCGCTTGGCTTCAGTAAATGGTATTCGGATATTTGATCATTTCCGTAAAGTGTCATGCAAAGTGACATATTTTATGAAGGTATTAGCGAACCCGCCAAAAATCTAGGCTGCTTTATTTTACCTGTTCATTTCAATATGACCCAGGGGTCCACAACCGTATTAAACCAGAATATCAGAATATGGCGGCTTGGGTGGGTGGGTGTGTGTGTGTGTAAGAGGGAGGGTGTATAGGGGTGTGTGTATGTGTGGGTAGGGGGGGGGGGGGTCATTCGCCCTATCCCATTATTTCTTCTTATTTTTGCAGTTGGGGAAGGTGCATACTGAAAGATGCGACGATATATACTCGTGCCATGTACGTGCCATCACTTCTCATGCCTTTATACTTCGAGTTTCACGGCAATTCTATGATACCATGATATTCGGCATTTACCGAAGTGTGTCTTTAAAAGAAATGTGGCAAACGCATGAAAGCATAATATGACGGCATGCATGTTGTGTGTTGTGTGTGTGGGGGGGGGGGGGGGGGGGGGGGTCTTTTAACTTATTCCTCCTAGTTTCTATACCGCGGTTGAGGCGGTGCCAGTTGATTATATTTTTTTTTCCTGTATTTTACTTTTTTCCTGTATTGGAAGTAGTTTTCTCCTCAATCAATCAAGTCATATTCTTATGAGTAATCATGACACATCTTACATTTCGAGGAGTTCTAAATCAAAGAGCCCTGATATCACTTGACATTCGAAATAATTTGGACAGGTACACTCTTAGAAATGTTGGGTAAATGCCACTGGGTAAATGAAGATTGGGCATAGGTTGGTTAAATCTTGCTCAACTTTTACATGCATTTACCCAACATTGGTCAAAAATAAGAATGAAATTGGTAAAGTTTACCCAAAAGTTGGTCGGACTCATAAGGACCCTCATGTTGGGTAAAATTTGGGTAAAATTTTGCCCAATATTTCTAAGAGTGTATATTGCAGCAAATTGTAGCGGCACATGACCGGTGATGGAAATGTGGTGGTGGTGGTGGTGGTGGTGGTAGTAGGAGAGTAATTATATTATTTTTGTTGGTTTTTTTATTCTATGTTATTTTGTAAATAAAGTTTGTTGTTAGTGTCATCATTAGTTATTTTCCTTTTATATGTATTATTTACTAAATGGAAAGGTATTGCAATGCTTCAAGCTTTAGCTTATATTGCCACACCTCTGCATGTTACTACATTATCCATATATTGTTTCTGTATTATGATCATATTTGCCTTTTAATTCTGTTATTGAGTTACTCATAATTATTCTCATTTTTTTTCATAATGATCATACTATGCAATGCCATTTACCATGCAGAAATAAAGATAACATTTAACAAATTCATAGTGACGAAGCTTTTCGACCTGCACTCATCGGGTCACAACGCAGGAATGAGAGAATACAAGAAAATACAAAAGTCAAGGAAGGGTGTGTAATAAATAAAGAAAGAAAGAAAGAAATTATAGTCTGCCATACTATTAATTAGGTGTATGAAGAACTGTACAATTACTTTAAAATAATTATAACAGTCATTTACAAAACCCTGCACTCTAAAAAAATATATAGTCAAATGTGATTATAATCTCGTCATATTTGACTAGAATAACTGTTCCATCGGGCACCTGGACTATTCTAGTCAAACTACCAGCTTTTGATTTTTTAAGTGAACAGAATCCTAGTCAAAATGAACATAATCCTAGTAAAATGAACAGAATCGTAGTCAAAATGACTATGATCTGATTAGAAAATGTGACTAGGCGATCTGGTAAAAAAAAAATTGACTAGATATTTTTTTAGAGTGTGTATTCTAGTCTGTATAGAAGGGTAATATTTAGGTTTACATATTGAGATATTCAGGGGAGCATTTCATCAAGCGTTTTGTCAGTGATTTTCACCGACAAATTTGCTCTCAACCAATCAGATGCAAGGATTTCAGTAGCTTACAACAGTTGTCGGTGAAAATCACTGACAAAATGCTTGATGAAACGCTCCCCAGGTTTTAATGGTCAAGTGAAGTGCTATTCCTAATACATGCAGGCTTAGTCTTGGTTGGTGGAAAAGTATGCATGTTTTGACCAACTGGGGAGGGGATCATATGAATAAAGGAATAACTTGTTATTCCTTTCATATTTTGGGGGCAATTCAATTAGTGCGGAAGTGTCCCATTCTATCCCGTGTCTCCAGCGCTACACCATGAACAAAGAGGAGGAGTAGTAGTAGTAGTAGTAGTAGTAGTATAGTAGTAGTAGAAATAGTAGTAGTAATATATAGCAGTATATAGTAGAAGTAATAATAGTAGTAGTAGTAGTAGTAATAGTAATAGTAGTAGTAGTAGTAGTAGTAGTAATAGTAGTAGTAGTAGTAGTAGTAGTAGTAGTAGTAGTAGTAGTAGTAGTAGTAGTAGTAGTAGTAGTAGTAGTAGTAGTAGTAGTAGTAGATGAATTTGAAGTATAGGAGCTGAATTATAGAGCTTGGTTGGTATCATAAAAAGCTCTGCATGACTTGCTGGATCAAAGTTGACCTACCGTTCACTTCGTATGCTGATGTTGGGTGACTAAGTGTTGTAAATACTAACAAGACTCACAGGAAATTGGATTGATTGGGATGGCAAATAAAATAGAGAGTGTACGTGCGACCCCTTGCCATGTAGAAGACGGATGCACAAAGCTGCAGAAAGAGACAGAGAGAGAGAGAGGGGGGGGTGGGAGAGGTGATCTAATATAGAATAAAGATGGCGGCGAAGAGTGAGGGGTAGAGAGACAGAGAGAAAAACAGAGAGGCAACCCTCCCGACAACTTCCCCGAAAGGATATTATTTACCAAATGGATAACTTCCCTTCAGTTATAATTACCCCAGGACAAGTGTCCCTAGGATAGTTACCTCTAGGACAAATGCCCCTGGATGATGACACCCAACCCCCTTCTCGGAAAACATCCCTTTGAAAAAATGCTCCCTATAGTCCTGTGAGTACTGTAATTGAAATAGGTGGCAGTTGTGCTATATGGCGATAGTTGTCCGGAAGTAGTTGTTCTAAGGGGGTAGTTGCCCGGGGGTCCTTCTATACGGGCAGGTTGTCCTGGCCTAAATGGGTGATTTTCCAGAGGGTAGTTGTCCTAGAATACTTCTTTCAAGGTAACAGTTTATCGATTTTCTGGCCTGAAAAACATAGCACGTGAATTTCCGGTAGGGTGTACTGCAATTTCTATTTTCTTTTCGTCAGACAGACGTTTGTAAAGATAATGACCACCACATTCTTTCAGAAAAAACACCTATTCAACTTAACTGAATTCAATCACATATTATTAAAGTTTATAAAATCTGAATCGTTTATGTGGATATGAGTTATATGAATTTTTAAACATGTAAGCATGTAGACCTGTTGAAGTACAGCTTTTGACTGAAATGAAATTAACCATGTTGAAGTAAGTTAGAAATGGAATAAAATGAAACTTGAATAACCTAGTCCATCGCTTCTCTTTTCTCTATATTCAGTAATTGGAACAATAAATTTACCCCTTGAACCTTCATGACCATCGATAAAACTCGTTTTGAATAACTTGAAAATAAATTTGTTCAATTCTGCAACCACTGGAGATCAGCCCAGTCGTTTTTAACCCCCCTCCCCCCCCCCCCTCCCTCCCTCCCCATCTTTTGATATGTCAGGTAGTTCTGTATGGCTTTAATCTTAACACGCATGCCAGTTGTGCATTACTTGTCATATTATTGTATTTTATAGTTTTGTTTTTTACTTGAATGTGCTGTTTAGGTTTACCCACATCAAGCTTTTCAAGACCGTGCCTCCTCTAATATATTTGTTATTTTTCATGTTTCTTTCTATACACTGATTTACGAATGAAATAAATGTTACTACTCTCCTAATCTCTCATCCATCTGCAGTGGCGTCTACCAGTCTGGTTCTTCCTCAGCTACCGGGTCGTCTCCACCTGTTACGTCATCGCTTACTTCATCTACGACATGGTCCAAGGGATCACCAAGAACGGCAGTCGCCATTTCATCTACCTCTCCACCTGGGAGAACTTCGCCTTCGACTGCTACTTCGCCGTCGCCACAGCTAACCTGGTGATTTGATTTGATTAGATTTAATTTAATTCAGTGTTATTCATCCGTAACACCAACGGGAGTACTGTTATATATTGGTGACGTGAATTAAGGCTCTTGACTCTCATACGAGAGTCCTGGGTCCGATCCTCCCTCGTTTCTATCCTTGGACAAGGTGTTTTACCCGCATTTGTCCCTCTCGACCTATACGAGTATTTAATGGGTACCTGGTAATGCTCGGCTAACAACAGGGTGTTCAAGAAGAGCATTACTGATAAGGCTAGCCTGAGTACATCGGACTATTGAACATCGTCAGCATACTGACTAAATCTGCCTCTATATTTACAGGTGGTGAGTCTTCGCAAGGATCACCTGGAGCGGTTGAAGCAAGAGCAGGAGCGGAAGAAACAGGGACTCTTCCAGAGATTCATCAAGAGGTTCAAGAAGAAACCCAAGGAACCCATCGTGGAGAAGAAAGATGAGGGGGATGGTAAGATTATTATGGTTGTCATGGTCGTGGTCAGGTGTAGGCCCAATGACCTAATGGACCCAAAGATTCTGTGAAAGGGGAGCACAATTCCGAAAAAAAAACATTTGAAAAGCATAAAGAGGCGGTGGGGCATAATTTCTTACAAGCAAAAAAAATATATAAACAAGCAAGTAAAAAAATTATTTAACAAATAAACAAACTAACAACAGACGATGTAATCATTTTTTTTCCAGTGCCTGTTTAGTCTAAAATATGAAAGAAGTGCATAACTATAATTAAGAGCACAATTAGGGGGCACATTTTTGTGTATTGAAGGTATTCCACATTGGGCACGTGCCCCCACGCCCGATCCCCCTGGATCCGCCGCAGCATAGCCTGTAATCTGAACTACGAACGCAAACAAAAAATATGAAAGTTGGAATTCGAACAACTGAGATATTTTTCAAAGACAAGCTCTTAGACATTATGGAAGACGATCTCGGTTGGATTGTGCGGGGTTACTGGTTAGGGAAGAGGGTAAAGTAGTACAGGGTGATTTGGAGTTGGAGTTGGTAACTTAATATAAACTTTCCTTCAAAATAAATATTTCTACGAGCATTGTGCTCCAACATTCGACACAGGGCATGTAGGTCTCATTCATAAGAACTTGGAAACTTAGAATCGAACTTTGATAAAGGCATTCTACATAACATATTATACCTTATGTTATCGAAATATGCAATATTTATAATATGAAAACTACTAGTAAGTAAGAACATTCTGGGGTTTTATTCTTCTTCTTTCTCATTGCCACTTTACTATCCCGGAGGTTATTAAAAGAATATTATCTGATTCTTTTGCAGAAACTCCTCTGAGCTACAAGATCCAATGGTTCCTCTTCAACACTACCATTCCCATGTCTATCTTGGTCACCATCATCTACTGGACCACACTCTACATGACCCCGAACGACCCCGAGCTCGTCAACAAGGTCAAAGTTCACGCCATCACCATGCTTCTCAGCTTCACCGAACTCTTCATCACCGCGACGCCCGTCCGCTTCTGGCATTTCATCTACCCGATCGCTTTCGACCTGATCTTCGACTTCTTCTCGGTTATCTACTGGGCGTGCGGCGGCACCAACGCGGAGGGCGAACCTTACATCTGGCCGTTCCTCGACTACGGTAACGAGCCGGGCACTGCGGGCGGGGTGTCGCTGGGTATGATTCTTTCTCTCCTGGTCCTGCAAGGCATCATGTATGGGTTCTACAGACTCCGATGTTGGCTGGCCAGCAAGTGCGGCATGAACCCCGACTTGGATCTGGCAGGGAATGAGAAAGATGGCATTGTGCAAGGGCTCGTCGAGTCCCCCTGTTGAACAAATCAAGAAGTTTGAACGAAATCGGGGAAATTCCCTCATTTGCGCTATTGCTGAGGTGTTTGAAGGTTGCCAAGGCGACCATCTCAAAACTTATCTCTCGATGAAAAATTGGCTCAAGATTGCGATCTAGACTGGAAACATTACGGAACGCGTTTAGTAATCATGAAAGGAACTTGTGGTTATAACATTTTGAATGTCAATATGCTGCTTAGAACGTTTGACTCAATACATACATCGTATGATGGTGCTTAACACTGAAGAAATTTGAAAGTTAAAATTTTGGATCACTGCGCATACCTTTATATAGTGAACGGTTAGATTAACCTTCATTGACGGTTCATATCTCTGCGATAATAATGTGCAAATCAATTAGTATATTCCATAAGCATTTACATCACATATGAATGATATGTATTTAACGCCTCTGTGCCGATATATGAAGTCATAATAATTATGTTCAGATTTTTATAGACTGTGTATTTGTATCACTGATTATTCATGAAGATTTTTGCATTCTGTAGATGAAATGTTTGACTCAAACCAACTCGAAAGAGAAGAAGTTCCATAACTTTGAACATACCTTGCCTCTATACAAAAGATATCAAAGATTTGAAATAAGAATAGATTTTGAATATAATGCAGGGCGATTTGCAAGATACCCAAAACATGCAAAATTGCTTGTTGTATATCAACTTCTTAGCTTTATGTCAATAGTATATTTAGATACATATTTTACAAAAAAGAGAATAAAAAGAAAAAAAATAGTATTCTTATTTCTGTTATTACCTGCATGAAATGCACTATGAAATTTTGATGGCGCTATTTTAAATGAAGACCTTGCAATAGACCGCTTCTGTAATGTATACAAATGTGTGCACTTATATTCTCTGAGCACCTAGTGACGAGCTCTTCCATGGTTTTTTTATAAATGAGCCCCAATGCTTGGAATCCAGTTTGCATACATTATTTGTTGCTATGTCCGGCAAGCTTTCAGGTTGTCAATTAGAACAACCTTTGTTTGAAAGGTATGCATAAGATTTGCATACATTACCGAAGCGGTCTATTGAATGTTGGTGTTTTTCCATTGACAAATTCCAACTATAAGTTATTTTCGATGTTATTTTCGATGTTATCTCCACTACCAGCATGATGAGTAAGATGTCTTCTTTGTATCCCTTTCCACTTCTTGATACTTATCTTGATCATCATCACCGTCATCATCACCACCATCATGATCATCATCACCGTCATGATCATCATCATCATCACCACCACCATCATCATCACCATCATCATGACCATAATTATTACTATCATCACCATCAACATAATGTTCGATATAATTTTCACTGTAAATATTCCCCATCAACACTGGTCATCACGATTGCCATCGTCATCATCATTGCCGTCATCGTCATCGTCGTCAGCATTATCTTCATTTTTATCTTCATCATTGCCACCATGATGATGATCATCATCATCACCATCATCGTCACTACCATTGTCATCACCATTATCATGACAACCACCACCATCATAACCATAATCATTTTTCTCATTTTTTCTCCTTTTTTTGTCCATTTCTTGTAATATCAAGTGTAACTATTGATATCCTCATGGCATAATTAACTATAATATTCATACTCATTGTTTATTCCATCACCATGGTTATTTAATACATAGGCCAATATATATATATATCTCTCTCTGCTTATTTTGCAAACTTCCACCCCGTAGAAATTAAGCAAGCATGAATTGTTTTTATATGTCCATCTAATATCTAGATAATAGTTTTGCTGGTTAATACTCATTATGTTGCTGCTTGTAAGTTTGTGTGTTTATTATAACATGTAACATGTATGTATACCGATATACATTGTTGCTTAGTGGCTGCAATAAATATTTTCTGTGAAAACATGCAAATCTCTCTGTATCAATCTCTCTGCTTTGTATCAAGTGCATCAATTGCAATCCTCTAAATATTCAATAACAAGAAGCAGAATACAAAAATATATGGTACATGTATTTATTTTTTTTCAAATATGTTTATTAATGAGTCCCTTTCCTCAGAGATATATCTTTTGTCAAAAATATGATTTTATAAAATAAGTGCATGAACGTCAATCATTTTGTCATCATGAAGCAGAAGAACAAGAATATTTAGAAAACTCGCGATACTTTTCAATCAAGCCACTTTCATTTCATGTAGTTTATTGCATACACAACAAATAGACCTATACACTGCACATTGCATGTTAAAGTTCGTATTTGAATAAAAAGTCTTTAGAAGAGAAAATATATATGTTAAATATGAATCCAGTAAAAAACAATCCATATAAAACAACAAATATTAATACATGTACATGTAAATAAGCTAACATTAGAAAACAAACTAAATTTGCTGGTCAAACAAATGTTCTCAAATTTTTTCTAAAGGGATTTTTAAACTTACCCAAACCATAAGGTGATAATTTTCCTGTGGTTCGGGATAGACTCTGAGACGGGTGTATACATGATTCACAATGACAAAGAATGTTTACAATCATCCTTATTCACACTTTCCAACCATACACCCATTCTCTGGAAAGAACAAATGTTTGGAATGCCAAAGCTGTTTCACAGATGATGCCAAAACAAATCTAATTGCACCAGGGCATCTACATGTAATCTAACAATGAATGTGCAATGTTCAGGCAACTGATGCCATATATGTATACATGTACACATGTACAGTGCAAATAAAATGATCAAATAATCAAGCATTAATATTACATTAGCAAAGTTGGCAAGCAAAGCATTTTTTGTTTAGTCATTGTCTAGTCATTGTCTAGTGAAATGACTCACATGCTAGTTTTGTTTTGTTTTGTTTTGTTTTGTTTTATCCTTGTTGAGGTCATTCTATATCATAGCTTCACTGCCTTGATCCAGCAGGTGAATCAGGAGCAGTGGTCTCGTAACTGGGAGGACCCGGTTTCAAAACCAAGTGGATGCAGTATAGAGTGCCCTTTGGTAAGGCATTAATCCTCATTACCAAGTCCCTCTGAGAGGACTTAAAGCCGTCGGTCCCCTGGTTGCTTACTTACAGGGCATACACATGCTTTCTTAGCAGTCAGGTAAAAGAAACCATCAAATCTAAGTCCGCCAGCATAGACTCTACTTTGACCCTTGGACTAGAGATCATACAGCTCTGAACCTTTCCTAATTTGCTAGTCTTTGGCTCTATCTGGAATGATGTCTTCAAAGGAATGATGTCTTCAAAGGCTTGATTCATATTTGAAATTCCAATGGCTATGTTCATACCAATTATCTGAACAACTACAAAAACAGCATAATAAAATCAAACACACAAAGAAAGACATTTTAACATATAAAAAAAAAGAAACAACATTAAGGTCCAATTAATCTCATTAGGAAATGAAAAGAATCTGAATCTAATGTGTCATAAAGATAATTGTTTGAAATCTATGCCAAATCATACATGTATAATTATCATAACATTTTTAAAAACAAGTTCTCCAGTACTGCAGCATATAGATACATCAATATGACCATAATGACTAAGAGAGCGGACAAAATATACTACTCCTCATTGTACCCTCCACAATTGCTCTGGTAGACAAAAGAACATCCCTTCATTGCTATTATGTAAAATAAGTAGAACAGGTGAATATGCATGTGACACCTGTTCTACATATTTTTACATAATAGCAATGAAGGGATGTTCTTTTGACTACCAGAGCAATTGTGGAAGGTACAATGAGGAGCTGTATATTTTGTCCGCTTCTTTGTTCGCCATGTTCATAGTGCATGTATATACCAAATTATAGTCCAATGACATTTGCAAGTCCATTAAAATTACAATAGACCAAGTTTTACTCTACCACACATAAGTAGCTGAGAGGGCACTTAACGAAATTATTCATAGTATATTTCAGAATGTACTCAAAGTTACTTTCTGTTTCAAAACAGCAGTTAAATCCACAAAACTTGAGCCAATAATTGTTACACGGTATGGTACAATAGCTGAGTAGTCGACTCATCCTTTCTTATGGGCTACATGTAACACTCATCAAATATAAAATCCTCCAAGCTGCATATGCACAAATAGTACATGTATGCATTTAGTGAGATACATTTTGTGTATTGTGATTAGATGCCCATGGACACTGTTGATCTCCCTACTTTTTAAACCATCCATAGTCATAGTTTGAACGTTCTGACATACTCCTGTCACTAGAGGGCACTCCTTTGCTTAAAGCACAGGTTCCATGGAGGCTACATTGTCATATGGAACGATGGAGGCATTTTGTAAACCTAGAGAGCATGTCACATGTCAAAATTTTTGTTCACAAGAGGTATTTTTAATTCATACACGAAAAGTGAGATTTTTTACTTGGAATTGACTTCAAAATTGTTTCTTAAACCCGGCGCACACCATACGATCCAACTGCGACCCGATTGTTCGAACAAATTGCAGTTTGCATTAAAAGTGAAAGTTTTAAAGAGTTAAATTATCTTATTTAAAGTTCGGAATAATGATACGAATACTAATGTCGAAATTTTGGTTAACTGGAATTCTTTTGTTAGAGTAAAGGCCAAATCGGCTTAAAATCTTAGTCGATCGCAAGATTGGCATGTCGTCACTACGATTTGAAATTGAATTCGCTTTTATTCCTACACGGGGGCTCGCAGTAGCCCGGAATTTCGATTTTAGTATTCATACTACTATTTGGAACTTTGATCACAAAGATTTTACAAGTATGAAGGTACATATCAAGTGTTATAACAACTTTTCCCAAAATCTCATCGTAGTCAGATCGTGCAGTGTGCGCCAGGCTTTAATCATTTAAGAGATTTCTTATTACAACTTCCAATAGCTCTTAGATCTTTGAAGGGCTATATCATTATACGTTCCTGTACATTTTGCAGTGGCGTACATGTATCTAGACATTGATTAAAAAAAGGGGCGGGGGCAAACTGTATCTAGGTAGACCCATTCTAGGTTGCATCAAGTATTTTATTTGGGACTTTAAAATGGGCAGCAGGGGCATAAGCCAGCTTCGTCCTACGCTGGATATGCCACTGATAACCTACCCCCTAGAATGCCTACATCTACCTTGTCTCCTGTCAAGTCTCCACGTCTGTCCTTTTAGATCATAAGGAGTCTGTCATCAAAGACAACTCTCCACATTAGTTGGTGAGTGGTGACCTTATCTTCTGTACAATCCATTATTGCTAAATGTTGCTGGTAGTACCTGAAAAGTGATATGTTTCTCTTCTAAACCAGGAAGCACTTTATTCTGGTGGACATGATAATAAAAAAAGAGAAAGAACACAAGAAATGATTATACAGTAATACATGCTTGTAAGGCATTAAATCATATAATAGGAAGATCATTTTTTATTACTTTTGTGTTACTTGTGTTTGATTAAATGTATATTTGAGGGTTCATACCTTACGCTGTTACATGCCTTTTTTTTCAAAGGGTTCATAATTCAAAAGGTTCTTTTGCCAAAGGTTTGTTACTCCGACGGTTTGTAATTCCAAAAATGAAATAGGGTTGATAATTCCGAAAATGAAAAGGGTTCATATTTCCGAAGGTTCGTAATTCTGAAAAGATAAGTAGGGCTCTAATGCATTTTCAGAATTACGAACCCAATTTCATTTTCGGAATTAAGAACCTCTGGAGTAATGCATCAAATGTTCGGAATTATGAACCTCTGATATGGAAAATTTGTGCTTTGGAATTACAGACCTTCAGAATTATGAACCTTCAAAAAAAATGAACCTTCAGAAAAATGACTAACCCCCCCCCCCCCCCCCTTTAGAATGAAAACCTTTTTTTTTTTTGCTTGTCAGAGAATTTTGGAGAGAAAATGGACCCCATACCTCCCCCTTACCCCACTGTGCGACATTTCGAGAAGTTGACAAGACCAAAAAAATATGGGTCTACCTTTTACAAAAGATGACAAACCTGAACTCGTGTGCCCCCCCCCCCCCTATACTAAATCCTGGATACGCCCTTGATTGGAAGACCATACAGTGCAAAGTATTGCACTAAACTTTGAATCTTCCACATCAAAGTTTGGCAAAAGCAAGCTGTTAGGACATGAACTTCATCAACTATTTCCATCCAGACTTTACAATTAACTCTTGCTGTACCAAGGGGTTTATCTCTCTTCAAAATTTTACCAAACTGATCAATGCTCACTTTTCAAATGTCTGCAATTCATTAACCATCTATCATTTCACAAAATATTGTGTACTAAACTTGTGGGAAATGTATTACCATTTTGTATGATACCAAACATTATGCATAAGTTTTATTGAAAATTACATTTGAGTTGTTGTTTTTCTGTCCATTATTTTTTGGTTTCTCATTTGTTTACTATTGTTCAATGTTGGAATAAGGTAATATCTTTTTTGAAAATCTGCACTTTTCTCTGAAAATTTTATGGTAGCATATAATTATAATCATATATTTACAATGCTTGATTTATGCTCAAAATTTTGATATAAATTGAACACCATATAACTTTCCTGTGGTCGAGCAATTCGTGAATGAAAATGACAAGTCTATGTCACATATACATGATGTCGGCACTGAAGGAGTTAAGATTAAAATATTTTTTAAATCAAAAGGCCAAATTCTTAACTTATGGCAGTTATAATATACTTTCATACATCATACCAATAAGCCAGTTCATACTACAGCATGGTCATAAGGAGATACACATAAAGGTCATATGTAACAAATTGTGAAGTACACTGAGACAAAAGGTGCGTATGTTTATACCACAGTTGTGTACCAGTAATCATTATTCATTCATGCAACAAAAGTGCATACCACGATAAGCAGGTGAAGTATTCTTATACATAGTAGACATCAGCATTTACCCAAAAGAAAGCTTTTGTGCCCCCCTTCCCACTACTCCATCCCTCCCTCCCACCCCCTCCCTTATTGAATAGCAAAAAATAAGGAGAGGTAATAACTTTTTTTTTTTTTGAAAGAGGATAAAAACAATTTAATATGACCACAAGACTTCACTCTTTGTTCATCTTCCCTGCTCTCTTTACACTTCATCCAAATAGGAAGACCCCCCCCCCCCCCCCGCCACTCCAACCGAATGCTACTGCTCCATCCCCCATCCACGCTTACCTAATGGTAAATGCTCGTCCGCAAGATCCATCATTCCTGCCTTGATAAGTGCTTCTCTAAGCTCGTCCTTCTGGGCGGATATTGCTGTTCTACATTTCCAATCATTCAGCATGTCTCTGGTACCTCTTGTTGATACTCTGCCAGTCAAGAAGTTTGTTGATTCGTACCTGGGCATTCCATGGGTGGGAAAATGCAATTTCATTATGAAACCCTCTCTGTTGTTACCTGCTTTGTGACATTATTGTCTGCATTATAATGAGAAGAGAAATACTTTTCAATGTCACATAGTAGTGAGTTCTCAAGGGGAATTTGAGACCATTCAGGTATTTATCTTCTAACAGGTATTGTCAGTCACCGAGAGTTGACTTCACGTTTAATGACAGGGAATTCTTATGTAATGCACTGTGGCCTCCTCCTACTACGGTTCCTCCCTCTTTTGTTGTTACTTTAATTGCTATTTGTTTTCTGCCATTTAGTTTACCAAATTATCTATCATTTGGAAAGCTGTCCTGACAAAACCTTTTGGTTTTTTATCAGCTATGCCCAATTTAGTTTCATCACCATTTAATATATTTTTATTTTGCGATTTGAAATGAAAATGATATGGAATTGCATGTTTTTATTTATTGTCTTGTATTTAATGTGTTTTTTTAAAGATGGAATTGAATTGAATTAACATGAATGAATGAAATATGAATGAATGAAATATAAATTAATTATCTTGGATCTGTTCTGCTAACGCTACCATGGAATCACTCACCTGTTGATCTGGGCTGCTCTGAATTTCAGGGCATGGCCAAGCTTGTCGAGACGGTCATGGGCGATGTCCTGGGCTAGGAGGGGTAAGATGTCTTCCATCCTGACTCTATCTGCAACTTTGCCTTGTGTCTGTGACCTGCACAGGTGAAGAAGAATATACAAATCCACTGTTTTTCGAACATTGCTTTAACCCGTTGAATACTCTGACCCAGATAACTCTAGCTGAAACCTATGGAAAATGAATGTTGTACCAAATTCAGATCGTATCTGATGGGTCAAAGTGATGTTTTCAGTTGATGACAGAAGGATGAATGGAACTATATGAGTGTATGTGTGTGTACGCACTTCAATTTTTTGGCAGACGCATACTTCAGAACTGAATATTCACTTCTGCATCCCGATTGTTGAATATTGAGAAGATCGTGAATAATACCATAGAGAACACGTAAATTCACTTACTGAGGATTGCTGTGGCTTGTCTGTACATATAAGGCTGCCTCAGGCTCAAGCAGCGGTTGGGTCCCAGTAGGGCTTCTTTGAGGAGCAGCGACCGGCAAAGCCCGGAATTCGCCTGCATTGTGAAAATAAATCCAGTGTTGGTAAACGTTGATTGGGCAAAGGGTAGATTTCACGTTCAGTTTTTCTTACAAGGGCATCTAGCATGGTATTAGGTTCAGAGGCTCTGACAATGAAAGTGGGGTGCACCTTTTGTTTGGCGGACAAAGGTGCCCCTCCACTTCCATTGTCCAAGATCGACGTTCCGCCGCCTCTGATTAGGTTAGATGTGATAACCTCATACTCCTAACACTATACCAAGGTGACTTTCTGCTATACTGATATTGGGATTATCAGGGATTGGTCCACGGTTGGTCATATATCAGGAGGAGGAAAAATGAGCATTTCATTTTCATCTTGAAAAATCATTGTATCAATGTATATTTAACCCCTTCCATGCCACCAGATTTTTGAGCAATTGTCAAAAATGAACTTTCAATAGTTAAATATTAACTTTTAAGAGTGTTTTTCTTGAGCAAACTGGGCAAATATATATTGCATAGGAATAAATATTACATTGGAGGCACAAGTTTCTGTATGAGGAAGAATTTTCAAGCCATTCTGAGCCTAAACAGAATGTTCAACACTCCAACATTTGGGCGGGATTTGCCGCCCACGGCATGGTAGGGGTTAAAAAGACTCTGAATCAAGTCATAATTTGACAATTATTCAATCCGACTTTATACATTGATATCAATTGATGTTTCCTTTTTACTAGTGCATGCTGTGAACAGCGAATGTTCACCAAAGCACCCACATTTCAACCAAGTTACATTATAGGAATTATAAAAGTTGTAATTGATCAAAATCATCAAATGCAATTTGGAAACTCTATGACGTACCTTTTGCGCATGTTTCCCATTTCATATGTACTAAATATTTATGAATTTCCTTTTTACAAAAAAATTAATCTTTTTTTTTTATAGATCTAGATCTACATGTATGTGTGGATTGTGTGCCCTAGTTCTGGGGTCAGGGGCGGATCCGGAGGGGCGGGGGGAATCGGCCACACCCCCCCCCCCCCCCCCCCCTCTTTTGAAAGCCAACTGGCATACCAAAGTACAATTAAACAAAAATTGCCTCCTTAATGGTGTACTTTTCTTGCTCTGTGCCAGGTGTGCCCCCGTTTTTAAAAAAATCCTGGATCCGCCCCTAGGGGTGGTGTTCTGAAGAAAAAAAAAATTATTTTACTAATACTACTATGTTAGTAAAACAATATTAATTGTCATAACAAATCAAACTTAAGACAGATCATTGGTTAATGTCTGCACAAAGTTGGCTGCATTCACATAAAGTTAAAAGAGACATTTACTCAAGCACCAATGAAGAATGAAAAGTGTTTATTCCGTGCAATTTCAATTTATGTCTTATGACAGTTAACGTTGTTTCAGAATACGACCAAACATGTATTATATATATTATATACCTCACAGATTCTTTATTCACTGATTGGTCAAAACTATATCACCTGACACGGCGCATTTCGATCTATCATTGCATCACAGGGTTTTGGCGTTCTATCAATTGACCCAAGGTCAAATGATAAAACACCTAAACCCTGTGATAGAACACGTAACCCCTCCACGACTTTGCACACACACACACACACACGTACGTACACACAACTTGGTTCAAGTTTTAAGAGCGCTTTTGCGAGTTGCTAGGCTACGACTACGTTAATCAACATACGCGCAGCGCGTAATAATTCAACATGGCGAGTGACTTAGCAATTGATCCAGCTCCAAGAGTCGAAGTACTAAATGAGGAGGATTTATTCATGAATCAATGAAAAGAATGAGGTATATAAAACAAATATGGACTTCTCTGTAATCGTATGGTGGTGGAAATTATCACTCCCTCAGTGGTGTTCATATCGGCCCTTCTAATAGAAGGGCCGGAATGAACACCACCTAGGGAATGATAATTTCCACCATCATCCTCATGAGCAGTCCATATTTGTATACTATTGGACACATGTTTTACAGATCCCCTCTATGGAACAGATCTATTTTTTAATCAAACACCATGAACACAAAAATCAAAGTGTAAACTGTATGGAATTTTTCAGTAAATTGGATTGTATTATAGAACAGCATTGTATTACCGAACGTGTACAGTTAAGCGCCTAAAATGGCTTTCATACGCGTGGGAATACGCGTACATGTATGTTCTCCACATTATTTGACACAGTACATAGAACAGACATGACAGAAGACAGCAGACCATAAAACAAATATTGGCAACCCTCAATAAACCATATTAGTGTCGAACGTGCGATTGATCTGCCGAAACTACGAGTGATAACAAAGAGTGTGTGCGTAATATTGTGTCTTTTTCCCATAGGGGGTACACGTTCGGTAATACAATACCTTTTTCAACTTCAACTCAAGGGACCAAAAATAAAATGCTGCGTCGTTGCGAAGGGGTTCACTCACAAGGCAATGTCTTATCTACATTGTATGTTGTCTTTTTCAAATTCCAAATTCTTTTTCTGTAGGACTTTAAGCATTAATTATGTAAGTTTGATAGATATTCACTTGATATGTTATTTGCTATATGATTGATTTTCTGAAGTGTTCGGTAATAATACTTAATACAATAATAGGATCCACTTCCATGACTTCCTTACAAACATGCAGACAAACTAAAGGCCAAGCAAAATTCTGCTTTATTTTTTAAAATTATTTTAGGGGTGGAGTGGACTTCCCCTTCCTCCAGGCAGAAACAAAGGTATGAGGCAAAACAATTCTTACCACTTTCAATTCTAAACGCTAATCTGCTCTGCTCAACTTTACCGAGGGCCTTGCAGAGCAGTTCCCTTGTTCCGCCGTTCCTGTTCCAGGCAACTAGCATATCCTCTGTGCCCGTGCATTGGGACGGGTTTTGATTGTTCGTCTTTTCGTATCGTTGAATCTCTGCATGCTCAAGCCCGAGATGTAATCCGAGTCTTCGGATCACAGTGATGTCGATTAGATTTGCGATTTCGTTGAGTTCTAAAGGGGTCAGATCCATGATGTTCCCAACATGCCCAAACTAAAGCTGCAAAATATGGCTATATCGTGGTTGAGGAAACCACTCGTTCGTTAGCACGCAAAAATAAAGTGCAGTCTATGGACGGCCGGGGAATGAGGAAACCAATAAGCGCTTCTGTGCGGAGTGAATGGTGGCTTCCTCAACCACGGACATTGCTGCTTGCATGCAGCAAGCTAAAGCTACTACTACTGCGCTGCACATGTACGTCATACCAGGTCATACGTATCGCGCAAAAGTACGTGTGTATGGAACGCCTATGGATTTCAAAATTGCCCAAAATAATTTGAATTTATAAGATTTCAATTACATTGGATTAGGAAATCGGTGAATTGATGATACCTTCGGGTTTTATTACTTTCTATTCGTGAAAATTTTATTCGTGAAAATTGCCAAGACTTTCTTCAAAGCGTAAGAATTTACGAAGTAGCTCTCTGTAGTTGCCTTGGAGGTGGTGTTCAAATCGGGGACTTCCCTTCTTTACCACTCAAGTCCTTGCCCACGCTGACGTCATCAAGTGAAAGTGCGCACGAGGCCGGTGCTCACCGAGGAAGGAGTAGGGTTTTGTAAAAGATCTGAGATCATAACGTTGGGGTTCTGGGATCCGAGAAAACCCATTCCCCCTGGTTCTATTTAGTTGGTCTGTCGTAGTCGACAGACCACCTCTTAATTTCGTCAGAATTTTCTTTCTTTATTTATTTATTATTTATTTTTATTTTTCCACCACTTTCTTGTTGCCATGATTCCTCAATATCGGCTGAGTCAAATTTTATCAAAATCTCTACAGTCATGAGGACATATCAGATCAAGCTCGGGTATCTATTTCAAGGTCATCAGGTCATCGTGACGTCATCCAGGCGCCATTTTGTGATATCACATTATCAATCATATCTTCATAACGAGTCATCAAAAATGAACCATATTTGACATACATTAACTTCAGGTCAAGGGTCAACATAAAATGTCATCAAAATCCGCGCGCACATCATGACGCGCACGTACGCGCGCGTCAAAATTTAAAAATGCTCAAAATCACTTTTTAATCAAATTAGAGTATTGTTCAGGACATTTTAAGCGTTTTAATTTTTTCTGTCCGTGCGTGTCCGTGCGCGCGTTATGCGCGCACACAGCGCGTAGAGAACGTAAAAACGCCATTTTTTCGCATATTTTGTCTTCCTGACACTATTCTTGACAATTTCCAACTATTTACAGTCAATCTCGACCTTCCATAATGTCGTACGCGCGCGTCAAACTTTCAAATTCGTGCGCACGTCAATGGGCATTCTAATGTAAAAAGTGGTAAAAACATGTCCATCTAGAATTCGCCATAGCTCCTCAGAATATACGGAAACCCCCCAATTTCTTTACATATTCTGAAAGCCTGTGAGTTGTAGATTTGAAATCATGTAGAATTTTTGCCGATCTCATGTTCTAACGTCATCATATTTGCATATGAACTCAAAAAAATGATTTTGAAAAAATGACGTCATCATTTTTGTATTCATTTGCTAATATTTCAGTAATAGGTGATCGATTTTCTTCCAAATTTTGATATGTTATAGCTGAGACAATTCTCTACCAGATCCGTTACCACCATTTTTCATTTTGATGACGTCATCACACTGAAATTTTCAATGCAAGATGCCATGTCATAATTTTCCCTATTTGCGTGTTATGTCTATGGAAGATGATTTTTTTTCGAATCATGAATCTACATGACATCGTTCTCTGAGCAGTATCTCAGTTATTTTTGGTCTATTTTCTTCCAGATTTTAATATGTTGTAGCTGAGACTATAAGCTTTCATTAAGGTGGTCTCCAAATTTTGATCAGATGTCGGGATCATGCCCTATTTTGAACTACCAAATGGGATTCGAGAATCCCGTTTTTCGTTTACGTGTTATCTCTATGGGAAATATTTTAGTCTATCGGTAAAGCACATGACTACCATGGTCAAGGTACCTGGTTCGATCCCCGGGGCCGATTTTTTTTTTTTTTTTTTTTTTTTGCTTCTTTTTGCCTGTCATTTTACCATCCTCCTCGACTATTGTAACATAAAAATTCACAAATCATGTAATAAACTGCCTTATTTTCCGTATTATGTCTATTAGAAAGTAGTGTGCAGTAGTTTATGTACAACCCTATGGCAAATTGTGATTTCCTGTCCTGTATTAGAGCTATGGTGTTAATCTCCCAAGTATCCTGTATCATCATCATTATTATCATCACCATCATGATCATCATCGCTACTATTATATCATCGCCATCATCATTATGTCATTATAATCATCATAATCACCGTTATCATCACCATAATCATTTTACAATGACCGATACACATTTTGCTACATTCCTGTCCTCAGGAAGCATCTCCATTCATGGCATTCTTGACATCCTGTCTTCTGTTTAGTATTTCCCCATTAATATGATCATCCTGATTACAATCATGATCGTGCCAATTTAAGGACAGACCACCTAATTCGTCTTCGTGACGAATTCAAGTCTAGTTTCTACTTTATTATTATTACTATCATTATTTAATAATGATAGTAATAATAATAAAGTAGAAAATAGAGTAATAATTTATTATTTTTATTATTATTATTATTATTATTATTATTATTATTATTATTGTAATTATTATTATGATAATTATCAATTATAATTATGCAAAAGAGGATCAAGCATTTGCTTTAACAAAAAGCACGAAGTGTTTTCAAGTGAAACTTTATACTGCTAATGTCCAAGTGTTTTTTCTTATCAGTCTGGCTGTGCCCAGGATAGCTGCCTTCAGAAGGTCGTTTCGGCAAAGATGTGGATCTTGGTTATGCAGGCTTCCATTCCCTTTTTTACCATTCCTGTGTGTCCGATGATGATTGGAGATTAACCTCCGCTTTCACGTTCCACATCCTCTCCATCTCTTTCCTTGAGGGCAATGTTCATGTCATGGGGAAAAGGAACCTCGATGATGTTTACTGTATTTCTGTCCCTAAAACCTGGCGTCCACTCGGATTCATTCAGCAACCTATCAGCATAATTATTATTGAAGGATTCCGTCCACTGTCTTCATTATTCCTAAACACTTCCCGGTGTTTCCGCACTTTCGGGAGAGGGCAAAATTTCCGCGTCCAAATTTTGGTCTCGACAAAAATTTGGACGTGGAAATGAACTTCCTGACACCTTCGACGCGGAAAAGAACTTCCTGACACCTTCGGCAACTTGTCTGCATTGTCGTGCGGACATCGTCAGGACATCCCGCCTTTCTTTAACACATCCTCCTCCTCCGCAAACGCTCCTGAAAGCCTCCGCGGTGCGGGCAGCTTCGCGAATGACGGCTATAGCATATGAGTAAAAAAAAAAACGACATCGACGTCGGTGCCGAATTTAACTTTGCATTTTTTTCCTGATATTGTCCCCATATCTCATTGGTTGTCGGAAAATCATCCTGATTGTCCTAGTCAATGATTTTACCACTCCTGGAGCCTGTATAACATAAACATTACAAATTGTAACTCTTCAATACATGGTTTGCCATATATACTTGATATCAATCGTAAGATTGATTTATCTTTTTATGTTACAGGCCCCTGGTGTGCGTGTGATGCTGGATGTGTCCGGGCTGTCCTGCTACGATCAGAATTTACGCGGCATTTTGCGACCTTCCCAATTGATTCATAGGACACTCCCAGGTATGACTGCTTTTACTAGTATGTTAGCAAAACAATATTAATTGTCATAACAAATCAAAATTAAGACAAATCATTGGTTAATGTCTGCACAAAGTTGGCTTCATTCACATAAAGTTAAAAGAGACATTTACTCAAGCACCAATTAAGAATGATAAGTGTTTATTCCGTGCAATTTCAATTTATGTCTTATGACAATGAAGCTTTTTCCTTAATATTGACCAATCAATTGGATATTAATATACCTAAACAAAAGTTCAAAACCAACTATAAGAAAACACCTAAGCTCCCATGGATTTCTAAATCCATACTACGCTCAATTAATCGGAAGAATAATCTCTTTTATAAATATAAAATAAAAGGTACTGAAAAAACCTATAGAAACACATTGACTCAAATCATTCGCCTTGAAAAAAGAAAATACTTTGTAAATCGTTTGGAAATGTTCAAACACGATATGCAAAATATACCAGGAAAATTATTAAACAAGCGATGAATTTGACAGATAAAAGATCTGAAATAAACAAAATCATGTATAACCATGAAATTATTGAAGATTCCAAAGATATAGCGAATATCTTTAATACTTACTTTTCTTCAATCGGCAACAATCTCTCTAAAAATATTCCCCCATCAAACAGAAATTATTGTGAATTTTTAGGCCCTGCTAATCCAAATTCTATTTTTCTCTTTCCTACGAATAGGCAAGAAGTCATTGTATCCAATTTACAGAATAAAATAAGTTCCAGTTTTGATGGAATTAATAACGTAATGTTGAAAGCCATTATTCCTTTTATTGTAGATCCTTTGGTCCATATTTTTTATTTATCATTGATGCATGGTAAATTCCCCAATTCCATGAAACTAGCAAAAATTATTCCCTTATTCAAAAAAGGTGACAAACTTGAAGTAGGTAATTATCGGCCAATCTCGTTAACTGGTTACTATCTTCTTTTTCCAAAATTTTGGAAAAGATAGTGTTTACTCGAATGATTTCTTTCCTTAAAAAATATGATATCCTCTCTAATTTCCAGTTTGGTTTTAGGGAGAAACATAGTACTGTTCATGCTTTGATGTCTTTTGTTGAGAAAGTTGCCCATTCATTTGACTCATCTTCTCACACAGTAGGTATATTCCTGGACTTCTCCAAGGCCTTTGATACGATAAATCATGATGATATTTTACTTTATAAACTTGCTCATATTGGTGTCCGTGGAAAGGCCTTGGAGTGGTTCAGGAGCTACCTATCTAACAGAAAACAATTTGTTTTCTTAAACGAGCAGGCATCAGATTTTAAAGATACTTCTTGTGGCGTCCCTCAAGGAAGCCTGTTAGGCCCATTATTGTTTATACTTTATATAAATGATTTTCATAAATCATCCCGTTCCCTGTCATTCATCTTATTTGTAGATGACACCAATTTATTTTTTTCTCACAATGATCCAAATGTTCTTGTCGATGTAATCAATAGAGAGCTGCGTAACATATTAGAATGGATAAGGGCTAATAAATTATCATTGAATCTTCTGCAGACGAATTATATATTGTTTAGTAACTCCTTATCATCATTACCTACTGATATTGTTTTTTACAATATCCCTCTTGAGCAAGTCTCTCAAACCAAATTTTTAGGTGTTTTGGTTGACAATAAACTTTCCTGGAAAATCCACATCGAAAATATTTGTAAAATTATCTCTCGCAATATCGGTATCATTAATACTTTAATAAGACTTAAATCACACCTTCCTCAAGCATCTTTACTTATGTTTTACTCATCTCTTATTTTACCATATTTAAACTATGGTCTTTTGGTTTGGGGAAACACTCATCAAACACTGCTGGAAAGAGTTTTACTACTACAAAACAAAGTCATTCGTATAATTTGTAACGCTCATATACGTGCCCATACGGATCCTCTTTTCCTTGAACATAACATCCTAAAAATTAAAGATCTGTACTTATTTCATCTTGGTGAATTTATGTATAAATACAATTGTGTTACTCTACCATGTGCGTTTCACGATATGTTTCTAAAAAATCGTACAATTCACAAATATCCCACCAGACAGTCGGATGAATTTCATTTACCATTCTTGAGAACATTTTCTGCACAAAACACATTTATTTTTGAAGGTCCCAAACTTTGGAATACTTTGCACCATGATTTGAAAAAATCCTCTTCACTCACAATCTTTACAAAACCTAACTCCCTTTGTCAGTTGTTTGTAGCATTTAGATTACCTCTATAATATGCAACATTTAAATGTGTATGCATCATTATTATTATTATTATTATTATTATTAAATGATCATTATTATTTTTTATTATTATTATCCAAAGAACTCGTCACCACTCGTCAACCAGGAACATCCTCATAACTATTTCCCTTTTCACACGAATCGATGTTGCGCACTACTTTTGTTTTGATTAGTTACATCTATTCATCTTTCACTCGTCATTCCTCAGTCCCACATGCAGTCAATTTCTCTCCTCTTTCTGTCCTTCCTTTTACTTTTCTCGTTACTTTCACACATTGTGTATGATATGTTTATGCTTTCCCCTCTCTGTTGGCCATTATTCTTTTTTTTTTTGTTATGTAAATTACTATTATTGAAAACTTTCACCTGAGGGGTCCACAATTTACAAGCTTAGCTTCACAGTGGACCTCTCCATTTCCAACCAAACATTGATAAAATTATTTTTCATACTGCAATAGCTTGATACATCTTATCTAATCTATAATTATGTTATATTTATGTTTTGTATTGCGCGTATCCTACTTTGTTGATTTAATGATATATGTGAATTGTATTTTTCTCTTTTGTTGGAAATGAACCAAAAAAAAAAAAAAAAACAATTAACGTTGTTTTGCTCAACGTAAAAGATAACATAGTGATGCTAGATGTGTCCGGGCTGTCCTGCTACGATCATATAATTTACGCGGCATTTCGCGACCTTCCCGATTGATTCCTTGGACATTCCCAGGTATGACTGCAGTCAGTAGGCAGAGATTCGTAGTAACAGTGTCCAAAGAAACGATGATTCACACACATTTTCCGTGTCTGGCGCGGAAACTATGCAGAATGGCATAATTCTAATCTTGTCGGCGCTCTAGTGGACGCCACACATCACAATGCTAATCACTTTTGGAGTCGCTATATACTGAATTAATTGAGATGTTAAACAAGAGTCAGATATTTATTTCAAAGATCTATAGGTAAATATTAAGTCAAATAGGCACTTATAGAGCCAGATTTAAAAATTCCTTATCAGCCATGCTACTCATATGAAAATCTATGAAAGCAACAAGAGTACGGTACATGCAAAACTAACAAATGCAGTTTTGTCACAATTCAAGATATATTTATTAGTTCACCCGCACTCTGTAAGGTTCATATCAACCTTAACAACATTTATGTTGGGGTTTTGTTTGTTTGTTCGTTGGGTGTTTTTGTTTTTTGTTTTTTGTTGTTTTGTGGGGGGAGTTGTTGTTTTGTTGTTGTTTGTGTTTGTGTTTGTTTATTTGTTTATTTTTGGAGGGTCGATTTCTTGTCATTCCTTCGCTATTCAAAAAATATTTTCAAGTATTTGAAAACCATTGATTTCCAATCCTCAATGCAACATATCAATAAGGAATTCTATTTTTGTTGCAAAGCATTATTAATAGTGATAACGATATTCCGTTTCTGTAGAGCTCATATCACAATTATGCTGTGCACTTCCAAAGGGCTTTGGGAATTATTACCCCGGCTTTAGCTCCGGTAACCGTTACCAGAGTACAGTGCATTTCAAGGAATAATCGAACAGCTACCCATTTACCTCACCTGGGTCGAGTGTGGCAATTGTGAATTAATGTCTTCGTATCAAAGGACGTTATAGTGCTGCGGTAGAGATTCAAACCCCGTACCTTGTGTTTTAAAGTCCGGGGACTTATCCACTACAGACAACCAACCCTCTACATGTAGAGGTGTTGTGGTCTAGTGGATAAGTCACCGGACTGCAGTTCTCGAAGTTCGAATCCCACCACGGCACTAACGTCCTTTGGCAAGACTCTAATCTACATTTGCCACTCTCCACCCATGGGTACCTGATATGGTTACTTTGGCGGCTCGGCTATAACCAGGGTAATAATGTCGGGTTATTTCCACTTGGACTAATGCCAACTGGTCTAATAGTCTAATATCAGTTGGTCTAATAACCAGTTGGTCTAATCATCATTTCGTCCAATTGCCATTTAGTCTAATTGTCATTTCGTCTAATTACCATTTGTTCTATAGTCAATTCGTCTAATAGCCATTTGGTCTAAAACCGTTCGGTCTAATAACCATTTGGTCCATTATCAATTGGTCTAATTGCCATTTCGTCTAAACATCAATAGTCTAATTCCATTTGGTGTACCATCATTTGGGCTAATAGCCATTTGGTCTAATTACCATCATTATGACCAACTCTTATACGACTATACGGACTACATTGCATTGAGGGAGATCATTAAACGGGTCCATGGAGAATGGCGGATGCTCATGAATATGAAATAGAGTTAGGATTGGGGTCAGGTTTCGGGTCCCTCGCCCCCCCCCCCCCCCCATGGTGCCAGTGCCCCCAACAGTGCCCCCAACAGATGGTCTACTAGTATAGCTAAGTCACTCACTGTTGTGAATGATCCATGCACTGTTTATAGGTAATTTAAAAACAATTACCTAAACTGGAGAAAGGGGGGGGGGGGGGCAGGCCCGTAACTGGGATTTTTGCGGGAGGGGTGCAACATTGGAAAATTTCCGGGGGCTCAGGGGCATGATACTCCAAGCGGGGGCGGATTCAGGATTTCGTATGGGGGGGGGGGGGGGACACAAATGCAGGTTTGCTTGGAGGGAGACCCATATTTTCTTGGTCTCGCCAGCTCTCCAAAAGTCGCTTAGTGGGGGTCGACAAATTTTTTTTTGCCAGCCCTCAAAAATTCTCTCAGTGAGGAGGGGGGGGGGATATGGGGGTCCAGTTTCATAATTCTTTGACGAGGAAAAAAAACCGTTTTCGTTCTAAAAGGGGAGGCACATTAAAAAAAAGGGGCATAACGCATACTTTTTTCCCAAAAGGGCCGGACGTGCCCCCCCCCCCCCCCCAAAAAAAAAAAAAAATCCGCCACTGCCACCGCCACTCCCCTCCCCCTCCCTCGCGAAGCGCAAAAGCTCTGGCGTTTCATAGCAAATTTGAGAGAAAGATAACGGCTCATAGCAAACATTCTTTTCGGCGGAAAGTTATAGTTCGATGCCCTGACTGCTTTTCAGTTATTTTGACGCAATACTGCACTTTATGTAACGGGGTGGGCGTGCGGGGGGGGGGGGGGGGGGAGGAGTTTCCCCTTCCTTTGTGAAGCGCGTCTTTTTAGGTTTTTTTTTCTCTCACTCCCACCCCCCCCCCCCACCTCCACCGCCTTTTCGCTCTCGCTTTTTTATTTTGGCCCCCACCACCCCTGGCTAAGCGCCTAAAGGGGTTCCAGCCCCATAACCCCCCCCCCCCCCCCCGTCCCGGTTCCACGGCCCATGCAATGTATATATAACTATGACAGGCTAACCTCCTTGTCTGTATAGTATTATACCAAATGGATATTAGACCAAGTGAACATTAGACCAAATGGTTATTAGACGAACTGAGAATTAGACCAAACGATGATTAGACGTAATGGTAATTAGACGAAGTGATGATTAGGCGATGTGGGGTTTAGACTAACTGAGTTTAGACAAAATTTGCTATTAGACGAAATTATGATTAGACCATTTGGTTATTAGACCTAACTGGTTCTTAGTCGAAATAGATATTGGACCAAGTGAACATTAGACGAACTGATAATTAGACCAAGTGGTGTTTAGACCAAATGGTTTTAGACGAATTGGTATAGACGAATTGGTGATTAGACGAAGTGATTAATAGACCAAATGGTTATTAGACGAAATGTTGATTAGACGAATTGGTGATGGACCAAGTGTTAGACCGAATGATGTTAGACCATTTGGCTATTAGACCAGTTGGCATTAGACCAAGTGGCAATTTACCATAATGTCTAAGCGTCATGAGTGGCCATTATTATTAAATTTATATAAATTTCTGACGTTGATTGTATACATGTAGTCAAAATTCATCTACAGAGGCACGGAAATGAGAAATATTAATTTTGAAATGTTAGAGAAGATTTTTATTCAGAGTGTAATGTTATACAAATAATGAATGTTTATGAGTGCAATGGAAAGAATATTTTCATGAGTTGAAAGATGGAATGTTCCATTCAATGAGGCGAAGCCGAATTGAATGGAACAGATTCCATCTTTCAACGAATGAAAATATTCTTTCCATTACACGAATGAAAAAAATTCATTATTTGTTTTATACAACATCTGAGTAGATCCTATATAAGTGCGCTGTATTATTATTATTATTATTACTATTATCCTTGTTATTTGTACAATAAAATATTAATTTATTTATAAATGTAACGTAACTGGTCCCTGTCGGGGTAGCGTCTGCCAATGAGCAGTCAGTCAGAGCCCAGTTCACGCTCAACCAAATTCTCAATTATCTCTTCACCAAGGCCGTACGCAGAAATTTTTTCCTGGGGGGGCAAAATGATCGCTTTCAAAGGAACCCATAACTTGAAGTCTAAAACCCGATTTAAAAAAAGTATGATTTTGAAATTTCTGGGGGGCAACTGCCCCCCTGCCCCCCCCCCCCCCCCCCCCCCCCCCCCCCCCCCCCCCCCCCCCCCCCCCCCGCTGCGTACGGCCTTGCTCTTCACTCGGTGGATTCTCTCACAAAAGTATATAGTGCTTAACATGGAATCGGCCACACTCACTCAAACAATCACCTAAACTAATAGATGTACTCGTATAATGTTGTGGCTAAAGTTGACAAGAAACTTTAACCAAATACACTTCTTTCCTCTACAGCAGCTCAACATCGTCCTGTCGCTCGCGAGCGTAAAATAACACATAGATCTATGGGCAAAGTCCGGTATGCGCTGTATCGCAGCCGCGCATTACACTGAAAAGGTCGAGGCGTTGAATGGAAAAAATCGTATGGAACAAAAATGCACGCTAGCTAGCGCTAAACCATGGAATGGAACAAATATTTAATAACATGTGACCTATTATTCTCCAATCAAATTACAAGGATCTACTCAGGTGTTGTATAAAAAAGAATATATTATTATCCATGCTTTCACTGAAACACTAAACAAACCTCTTCTCACGCATGTTAACATATATTGCAAGAAGTGGTGTACAATGTCCAAATAACCAATATTAGCATCTTGCACTTACTGAAAATAGAAGGCAATTGTCAGTCTAATTTATTTCTGACCATAGCTTTCTGGAGCGTATATAAAGTTATTTTGGAACGCAACAAAAGTGGAAAAGATAGGAGAAATCTTGTACTGAAACATGTGTTTGAAAGAAATCAGAAAAAAATAGAGATACAATATAGCAGAAAGGAAAAATACAAACAAAGAGAAAAGATGACTTACCTATGGAATTGCTGAGGATAATTTGAAAATTTGATACTGACTTATGTAAGTTAAAACATGATTTTGTATTTACCTTTTGTGTCGTTTGTGTAGGTTTAAAAGAGAAATCAGAAAAAAGGAATAGAAATATAAAGAGCAGAAGGGAAAGAATACAAACAAAAAGAAAAGATGAATAACCAAAAGATTTGTCGAAGTTTATTGGAAACTGTAATATGTGTAAGTCAATTTTTGTAGTTACCTTTTGTGTCATTTATGTATATGAGTAATGTTCTATTGAGTTGTGAACTCTGAATGTAAAATAAATCCCCTAACGAGGCCAAGAAAAAAATGTTAGTCAAACAAGCTTAAAGCAAATATTCGGTGTAGAGGTATCATAACATATTATGTTGCTTATATAAATTGTCCAATTATTTTGAGGAAGTTGGATCATGTCTCCTTGTATTATAGATATCCCTGATACAAATTGATGCAAATATTTCTACGCTATACATAAATACATTTTGTATCCATTTTCAGCTTTTTAATGTACCACCTCACTGCCCGTATATGAGGTGACGTTTGCCCTATAGGTTCAAAGTTAGCGTCATCCCCGGCTCGCCTTATATACTTATCATTATACTAGGCCTATATACAGATAATTGTACAGCAACAAAAACTGAATTCCAATTGTTATGGCTATACCATAGACAAATTAAATTATACATTAATTTTATGGCGACTATTGAGTTCATGTTCTTCTTCTTCATCTCGTTTGTTTCCGTAATTTTCGTTCGGGAAACATGATGGGCAGCATCGATCAAATATCAAGATCTTCAACTTATGGAGTCCCCAAACGACCAGGATATGAACGGCGACGACGGCTACTACAAGCCCAATGACAATTCCAGCCGTAATAGCCGGCTTGTCCCCGAAATTGAGGATAGGATAGATAAAGGGGTTTCCCTCCTCGTCTGTGCCCATCATTGCGTAGTATATACCCGAGAAGACAACGTAAGCGACGCCGAACATGAGCGGGTAGATGAAGTGCAAAATACGAATGACCATCGCCGAGATGAAGATCTCGACCAGGGCAACGAACCCGTTGAGCGTATGGAAGTTGATGTCGAAGTACAGATCCCCTTCAGGGTAGTAGAGGGCGCCCCAGTACACGACGCAGATCAAGATGGCGATGGAAGCGTACGTGTTGAAGAGAAACCACTGGCCGCGGTGAAAGAAATACCAAGGGACGTCTAAAAAAAAAATTAAGAAACGAGAATAGGAGGATCATCGGGGTTACAACAGGTAGCAGCCTGACAAGCAAGAAAAACAAAATTAATGTCCTCACCGTTTTTTAGGTCTTTGTTCACAAAAATGTTACGTAACAAAAAATTAAAAAACAATCATTTTTCTTGAGGGGATGGGGGGAACGCTCGAAACCCCGAACCCTTAGTTTAAACATGATTAGTTATCATAACTTCCCGACTGATTCACCCCCCCCCTCCCATTTTTGATGTTGTTGTTGTTGTTAACAGGTCAGTGGCTTGTAAATAATTGTCAATGAGATGACAAATTAGTAGGGCCTTTTTGTAAGCACTACGTCTGTCGTTTAATATAGCCAATTTCGTGATAAGATATTCAAAGACATTCTGTTCAATTTACAAACTGTTACCCACCCGTGACGCTTGCTCCAGGCTTTATTTCGTCAAAGGTACAGGTTTGGGGTTAGCAATGCAATAAGGTTCTCGGTTAAGTTTAGGGTTAGGTCTAAATAAAATGTTTGGTCCAGGGTTGCAGTTTTGAACTGTCGCCGGAACAGCGGCGGATCCAGGATTTTGTCAGGGGAGGGGGGCACAAATATCAGGGGGTCCTTCCAAATTTTCTGACATGAAAAAAAGGAGGAAAAAGCTTATCACTTCTGAAAGGGGGCATAATCTACACATTTCTTTCAAAAGGGGGGCACAGGCCGGAAGTGCCCCCCCCCCCCCTAGATCTGCCGCTGCGCCGGAGCATGTGTGTACAATCCTCTATATAGGGTCCTAAACCACTAATAACACCTACCATCATCGGGAGTCCATCCAGAAGGCCTCATGAAGGCCGCATAGACGATGAGGTTCCACAGAGCACAGAATAGGTAGACCAGCATGAGGATGTAGCCCCAGTTGGTGAGATAGATGAAGATGTACCAACCGAAGGTCCCTCCAGGTCGAACAGACACGATGAAATCATAGACGAAATAGCCAAAGAGGTAGAGGGTTACCAGGAGACGGTAGGCCAGGTAAACTCCATAGTGCATCGGACACTGTCGGGAATAAAAGGAGGTAAAGTAGCCTTCAAGTATTAAAAGGTAATTTTTCACCTTTTGATACGACCGTGAAAGTAGCCATATCAAATCAAATCAAATCAATCTATTGAAATGAAATCCACAATCATCAATATACCAGAAGGCATACATGTAAGTGCAAAACAAGTATCAAAACAGGTTACATATGAGTAGTCAAAAACGGAATATACATGTATATAAAAAACACACTAAAGTAGCAACAAATTTTCAGTAGTAGAAAAAAAAACATCCCTGAAAGTTTCAAAAAAAATATGACCAACGTTTGCTAAAAAAAATCGATGCACAATTTCGATGAGAATGATACTGTAAGAGTTCTTATCAACTATACGAATTAGTATATTCTTCAAGTTATTTTCCAGATACACCCCATTTAGTATAGTTATTGATGCATGTACATGTATTTATTTTTATGTTTATGTTTATTGACACATAGATGTATTTATGTATTTATGTATTTATGTTTGTAACTTTACCATGTAAATACAACGAATTCCCATACAAAAATGGACCATAAATGAACCTATACCTATACCTATACCCGCGCCGCGGTACAAAACATAAAAAATGACAATCATAGCTAACGTAGAGAACTATAAGAGAAGTGATTTTACCATTCTAGTAACGATATTTATGCATATATTCATATGACCGTTTGGACTAATTTTCCAATAAGCATTTTCACTGAAGCTATATAGTAGACCTATAACTTCAAAAGTATTATGTTATTGTTAAAGGCGCTGTCACACTCTAGCGTATAGAGCCAGCGTATGAGGAACGTATCGAATATTTCGAAAAATTGTTTATACGCACAACTTTTCAGCGTATGAGGTCGATTTTCGGTTAGTAGTAGCAGCGGTAGGAGTAGTAGCAGCAGTAGGAGTAGTAGTAGTAGCAGAAGTAGTAGAAGACTAGTAACAGCAGTAGTATTACAAGTAATACTAATAGTAGTTGCAGCAGTAGTGTAGCGGCAGTCTTATTTAGTAGGGTTTTTTTTTTACCAAGTTATTACTAATCGATACTCACAATGCCACCGTTTTTCACGTTTTTCTTAACTCCTTGCCTTACGCTTTCTGCACAGTATAAAATTATTTGGGGGAAAATCCTGACAGCTTGAACTTTTCCTCCTGTTCAGCGTATACAATTAGCCTTGTCTATTAGTAACGGACGGATATTTGACAAAATTAATATCGAAAGGTAATCAGTTGTCATAATTGTAGTGAGCTGCTTTATATTTCATTGTGGAGTTCACTGTTGATGTAATTAGGTTTCAATGGTTACTTACTAAAACTACACTCCATAAAAATGTCCAATGTCATGGGCGGACGAAATGCTAACACTGTACCTATCCTGCTCTCATATATAAGTTCCTCGGAGAGGACCTAAAGCCGTCGGTCCCCTGGTTGCTTACTTACAAGCATACACATGCTTTCTTAGCAATCAGGTTAAATAAACCACCAAACCATCAAGGAGTGAAAATATGTGGAATCAAATACTCACCTGTGTCGTCACGTATACAGCCGGGGGCACACCTCCCAGCCCAAAGTCTGAGCACTTTGGGCGCGAACACATACAAGACCTACCATGGGTTGACATAGCTGATCGAGAAAAAACATCGACGATGAAAAATAAATCGAACACTCTTAACTCCAGTCTTTGCTAAATTTTATTTCAAGCATGGTCAGACTTGGCATTTGCTGTCGAATTCAGCTAAATGTAAAGCTCGTCAGACTGCGAGGTAGGCCCTAAACTTACGTCGGTGTATCAGTTATACTTTCACGTTTGCTGTACGTGGTGGTGTCGGACAGTCGACCTTATCTCTTTCACTGATGTATATTAATAGATCAATGACATAAATGTGCTCTTCAGCTAGTCAGTTGTTGCTATACACTCCATTATTAATCATTCTCATAATCCACAAACCTCTGCCAATGCACATGTAGAAATGGAACTGAAAGCAACACGGCGTTCATTTAGTAGAGTCATGCACTCAGTATCGTTTTGCACGTAAAAGGTGTACTGTGCTACTATATAAACAACATTTCTGTGACTGACAGAGCATATTTTTTGTATTGTGTGTATATTTGCGGTCGTCATTGTGAGGGTGCAATATGAACTCGCGGGTATATTTCACGTTCCTGGCCTATATAAAACCAACAGCGAACCTAGAAAAGTTCTTCGTCCCGAATTTGTTTTGTTGTTGTTGATTTGTAATCATAAGTGGTCGCAGAACAAAGTTTTCAACTTTGTTGGCCCAGACTGGTTTCATTGCACAAGATTAACAACGCTGTTATTAGCGTTTGGTGCAGCGCGCACATTGTGCGAAGTTCCCTTGGGTTGTTTACATTGGCCATTTGGATTTCCAAGTTCCAAGTACCAAGTTTATTTATTTTCCAAAAACATATATCTATTGCAATTTCTTTGATATTCTAAACAGTAAATATGAAAAATAAGAACAGCAACATAGCAAATTTTGTGGCAGAACATCATTTATTGGACTTACACTGATAAAGCGATACTATATATGTACATATATATATATATATATCTATATATATGTGAAAGAAATGAGAGAATAATGGTTGCGTAGCATAAATCAAAGTTCCCCAGAGCTGTCCTTCCCTTTTTGATCCAGCTGAGGCACTAGCGGCCTGTCTTGTTCAAAAACTCACCTGCCCGCGACAAAGGAATTAATTAATAAGGTTGAAGATTTGTCAGTCTGTCGGTCAATTGAATCTGGTGTCGCCGAAACCACTGACCCGTCTCCGTGGTCTAGTGGTTAAGGCATTGGTGTTCTAAGCCAACGACCCGGGTTCGAGACCCGGGTTCGATTCCCGGCGGAGACATTTTTTCAACCTTTGCAAAAATTTCAAAAAGGGAAGGACAGCTCTGGGGAACTTTGATTTATGCTACGCAACCATTATTCTCTCATTTCTTTCACATTTGTATTTATTTCCACGAGATTTGCCAAAGCTGTTGTATATGTTATTTCCTTACACAATTATATATATATATGATATGATACACATATGTGGAGGAGTCTAAATAAGTAAGCATGGCTTGTATTTCGTAGCCCCTGTTAGGAATTTAGTGACATTAACACCTTTTTTAAGGAAAAAAGACAAAAAACAAAAAGAAATGGGATGTGAACAGTACTGGGGGGGGGAGACAAAATATGTTGTGAACAAGCAATACAGGGGGGATGATGAGGCAGGGATAACTAGAAGGAGAGATGGAGGAATTGAAAGAGATAGAGGGAACGCTGGAAGATAGAGGCCGCCTACGAGTATATGCATTTGGCGTTTCTCGATGTTTGTAGCTATCCAACAAATTTATGCAACTTATGCAAAATCCTCAAAGTTGCTTTTTGGGAAACAAAGCTGAAATTTTTCGGAGACAACATGGGATCACAAGTTCACCAAAAAAATCAACGGATAGAACTTTTCTAGGTTCATCAATTAATGTCAAGTCGACTAAACATGACAGCCTAATTAACTTTAGCAGGAAATTGACTGTGAGGGATAGAGAACTGATTCGTATACAAAATGTCTCTTTATATATATACACATGTATATATCTGTCGCTGTTTCTGTTTCTGTATTTTTTAGTAAATGAATGAAGTGCCGAGTGAAATGGCAAAATATATAGAGATAACATGCGTTCGAACCAAAAAATGAGCTACAATGAAACAAACTAATTGAAAAAAGCATTAAAATTATGATAGTGTAATTGTTTATTACAATGTATAATTACTGTTACTACTGTACATATATGTAAACATTTTGTATCGTAATTTTGTTTGATATTATGTTATATCAACTTGCCTATATTACATGTTTGTTTATTATATAAAAAAAAGACACTGAAAGACATCCTGTGGAAATAAAGAAACATTGAAACCTTGAAAACCTTGGTCGAAAAACCTATTTAAACGATATTGTATTTCTTGTTGATATTATAAGTGGCATGGATTTTGTGGAAGAACATAATACAATGTCATGTAATGTCTTAAAAGTTCTTCACATTTCTAATAAAAAAATATATCATTTTTTCCCCCATTGGGCAGCCTTGTAGAAGGCTATGTTACTGGCCATAATTTGTGTATACTATTCTTATTTGCCCATATCGTCTGCTGAGAACCAGAAAGGCGTTAACTCTGTTCTTGAGCTAACGCCCTTTATGATGTCAACAGACAATACTAATTTTCAGTATACCGGATGTTCATATGATGTTTGGCACGATTCAGTGACGCTGTTATGACTTGATGATTTTGAAATCTCGAAATGCAAACTTATTCTCATTTCCTACATAAACAAGCATTTGATTTGATTTGATTTGCTTTGATTTGAATTTATTCAGACATTATAAACACATGTCTGCGGAAAACAAAAAAAGGTTGATCAACCCATATGGGGTGTTGCAAGACAGTTGCAATCAATCGCAAATTGTAAAGCAAATTAGAACAACCATTCTGATTGGTTCAGGGTCTGCCCATTCAAGAAGATGCGCTTGCAACAATGATTTTGATTGGTCAATACCGATCAGTTGCAACTTGCAATGTATCGCAACTTTCTTGCAACACCCCAATAGTCTGTTTCCCGGATATAAACAACTGGTTTCCATTTAGAATGGTTTCTAGAGGTAGGCCTATACAATTGTATTTTGAAAAGGAATTCTACCACCAGTACTTAACAATGCCCTAAAAAAAACGAACAAACGAACAGACAATCAACAAACAGGGGCACATAATTATTTTAGTTTGCGTAGGGCCTATGAATTGGGATTTATAAGGGAGCATGGGTCTGGTGTGCCCCTCACCCTAATCTGCCAATGCACTCATAATGGTACGGGCACAAATTTCGCCAAGGCTCTGGCGTCTCTGCCCGGAATATCACATTTTCAGTTTCAAAACTTCTACGAGGAGCGAAACAAGGGTGCTAAAAATTGACCACTTCATCACAGTGACATGAATCTTTGTGCATTATGTATCCATTTGCAGCCTATTAATGTACCACCTGGCTGCCAGAATATGAGGTGACGTTTGCCCGTATGGGTTTAAAAATATTGGGGGAAGGAGGGAAAGGGAGGGACTGCAACCGCCTAAGCCTCCAAGAACCCAGCCTAACCTTCACCCCCTAATACGCTTATGATTTTTTACCAGACATGATATTCTACTATATGGCTATAGGGCAGCAACAAAAACCTTAAATCCAATGGCTATGGCTATACATTAATTTTATCGCGACTATTGAGTTCATGATCTGCGTCTTCATTTTGTCCGTATCCGTCAATTTCGATCGGGAAGCATGAAGGGCAGCATCGATCAAATATCAAGATCTTCAACTTATGGAGTCCCCAAACGATTAGGATATGAACGACAACGACGGCAACTATGGCCCCGATGGCTAGTCCAGCCGCCAGAGTCGGATTGTTACCGAAGTCGAGGATAGGATAGATGTAGGGTTTACCTTCTTCGTCCGTGCCCATCGCTGCGTAGTATATACCCGCAAAGACAACGTAAGCGACGGCGAACATGAAAGGGTAGACGAAGTGCAGAATGCGAATGACCATCGCCGAGAGGAAGATCTCGAACAGGGCGACGAACCCATTAAGGAAATGGAAGTTAATGTCGTAGTAAAGATTGACCGTTCCGGGGACGTAGAGGGCTCCCCAGTACAAGACGGAGATCAAAATGGCGACGGAAGCGTACGTGTTGAAGAGAAACCACTGGCCGCGATGAAAGAAATACCAAGGGACGTCTAAAAAATATTGAAGAAAGGAGATCATTAAAGAGATCATCTGACTTCTAGATTTGCGTGCATTAACCATAAGGCATTTCATAAAAATACTGTCACTTTATTAGGCCAAATATCCCTCATCATTATAGCCATTCAAATAAGTAATTGTATACAAACTTGGAGAAATTATATATGAAAGGTAGTGGGAAGTTTAAGCAAAAGGCGGATCCAGGATCTAGTAAAAGGGGAGGGGCACAAGAGGACAATTTGGGGTCAGGGTGTATTAATGTTGCACTGGCATGGTATTCCACATTGGTGTATAATAGGTGGTGAGCGACCAGTGTCGCCCCTTACTACTCCCCCACTGGCTAAGCAACTACCTATTCTAAGATAACATTTGTAAGAATTTGCGGTCATCACATAGGCCCTACTGTCACTCCCTAGGACCCCAAAGAAAACGCAATTAAACCTACCATCATCGGGAGTCCATCCAGAAGGCCTCATGAAGGCCGCATAGACGATGATATTCCACAGAGCGCAGAACAGGTACACCAGCATGAGGATGTAGCCCCAGTTGGTGAGATAGATGAAGAAGTACCCACCGAAGGTCCCACCAGGTCGAACAGACACGATGAGCACATAGAGGAAGTAACCAAGGAGGTAGAGGGTTACCAGGAGACGGTAGGTCAGGTATACTCCGTAGTGCATCGGACACTGTCAGGAATTAAAGATGGTAAAGTAGTTTGTTTAGAGATCTTGTTTTAACTTTGACTTGACCTTGAACGTTGTTGGAACGTGTTTTGTTTGTTTTGGGGGTTTTTTCAGTTTGCCTTAAATTGTAGGAAATCATACCTGACAGTTTTGCAAACATGACCAACATTTCAGTAAAAACAATGTACAATTTTCATAAGAATGATAGGAAACTCATTCATAGGAAACTACGAATCGCATCCGCGGTGCAAATAACCATAATATTTGACAGTCATAGCTTACATCTATTTACCATCTCCTGTCTTTTTTCCTTACATCTCATTTCGCCCCAGCATTTATTGACTTTTGTTACTTTGAATACAACGAAAAGATCTTTTTTTAATAGTAGTTATTATGTTTTGTAAAGGAATGTCACGCCATCAAGCTCCGCTTGTAAAAATGTGTGACAATCCTTTTTTCTGATTCGTTTATGTTAACGCTACCGTTGTAAATATTTTACTGTGGTAATGTATTAATTATAGTATTTTTCTATTATATTATAATCAGTTTGTGATGTAAGTTTTTAAAAATTGAAGATCATGCAGAGAAAATAAATAATTCGAATCAAACATAAGTAGAGAAGTAATTTTAAAGGAGTCCCAGCGCATACCTTTGTCGTTACCATAATTGGACAGATTTTCAAATTAGTGTTTTCAAAAGTTACCTATACTAGGCCTAACTGTAAAGATATTATCTATCTTTTAAAAGTACAAGTATACATGTTGAAAATCAGTCCTATCAGAATAGTCACTGTGATGATAAGGAATGCATCAATGGCATCATGGGCATGAAATTTCTTATCATTGTACGTGAAATTAGCATTATTAGGTGGGCTGTACTTCAAGTACAGATCACCTCTTATAGTGGGGTCAATTATATTTAGGGTCAAAATTTGCGATTATCGTGACAGGCCGGACAAAAGCACTATTTTTTATGTGAAGACTCCTTAGGGTATATAAACTGATTTTAGCTTAGGAGCCCTCTCGAAATATGACCGTAACTATGGTAACGGGCAAATTTACAAGATGGCCGCTATTTGGTCTTCAGACACGCAAGACAAAATCTTATTTTATAACTCTTAATCACAGAATTACTTTCACATTTTACTAAAATCATGATAGACTTTTTAAATTCTGTTTTAAGTTGAACCAAAGAAAAATTCCGAAATAGATAAAGAGTTGACACGCCACATGGGCCTCGGAACCGGGGAGGGGAGTGGGCTGGGGGCTGCAGCCCCCTCACTATTTTGAGTAGACACGTTTCATAAAATCTCGGATAAAAGGTTCGAAGACTGTCATTAATGAGTAAAATAAAATCAGCCCCCACTTTCAAAAACGCTCCACGGCCCCTGGTTGATTGACTGATTGGCCTATGTGGCCTTTTATTTGCATCCAAGATAAAAACATATGGCAGGGTAAAAGAAAGTCATAAATAAGTCGTAGATATATAGAAAAATAAAAAGGCAATATGACAAGAAAAAATACAAAGAACAATGTACAACAAAGACAGCTACATGTATATAAAAGTATATGGATGCGGGGATCAGTAAAGGCAAAAGCCCTATCAAGGCTAATCCCCTATTTAATGTGAAGAATTAAAACAAATTAACATGACATAACCAACAAACAGGCAGGCACATTACAATCAGAATTATACATGATGAATGAATGATAAAAGACTTATACTTCTTCTTAAAACAGACACTGATGGGCAAGATTTCTTTTCTTTTCCCAACATGTTCCATAATTATTACAGGTCCTTTAATTGTAGCTTATGACTGAACGAGAGAAATTATATCGGTAATTTGGAAAGTAAAAATTATCAGAACGTCTTGTTGTATATCTGTTTATAGCATTCTGATAAATAAAAAGGTCATTACAACAATCAGGTACAACATTTTTGATACTTTGAAACATAAAAACTGCAATGTAATAAGTATTAAGGTCAAATATAGTTAAGAATTCAAGATTTTGGAAGAGAATGTTTTCGTGGGCAAGTTATGGTGATTTGATTATAATCCTAACAGCACGCTTCTGTAACAAGTATAACTTCTGTAGTAAATATTTTGCACAATGCCCCCATACAATATTGCAGTAAGAAAGGTATGGCAAGATCATTCATTATATAAATTTACGAGTACTGACAAAGGTAAATTATGCTTAATTCTATTCATGACACAAGATATCTTGCGAGAAATTTCATCTACATGATCTTTCCAAGTTACTATTGTATGAATGATTCCATATTCATTATCAGTAATAAATACATTTTACTGTTATTTAAAGTAGATATTCAAAGAAAATCACAAATATGGCAATTAATGTATCACTAGAAACTGGGAAGCTTACAGATGGCAATCGTGAAAGTTTTATGTCAACTGCGTATCTGGTGATTATAAAAACAACACAAATAAAAGCTCTTCTCAGCATCTGGAATATCCGAGGATTCGCCAGAAATATAGCGATGTTTTGATGTCGTCACACTCGGGATCGATCCTGCTTAAGCAGACGACGTCCTATAATGAATGAACGTAATTGCAATGCAATTATTTATCAAATTATAAAGAGTTTGGTGTATTTAAACATGACCTTATTTCACACCATTATAAAGGGAAAGTGAAACTGATTCTGATAGCTAAAACCGTTTGATTGTAAATACATAGGAGAAGGGTCAATGATCAATGAAATAAACCCCACTTTCAAATTGAAAAGCCCCTCCGAATAATAGCAGGATGGTATTCGTTCCCTCTTGAAACGCCGAACATGCCCCGGTGCAAGCAGCTGAAAATACAATGGCGTCTTATTTTGTTTACAAGTGACTGATTCCTTTATTTTTTTAACGCTGCATTTTTCATCAAAATAATACCATACACGAAGTTAAGAGTGAGGCAACAGACTAACATTAAGACTGACGCTAGTGAAGGAAGAGAAATAAGTGAAGAGGAGATGACAAAATAGGCTCTGAAAAATGTGTAAGATGTTATGGGACATCGTCTGCTTAGACAGGACTGGTCCAGGGTGTGTCGTCACATATCTCAGCAGCGTTCGAGGAGCTCTTCAGCTGCTATATCGGGGGATGTATTTTACCGTTTTATAATTGATAATAATCATTACTTCAAATGTTTCCAAGCGTTGAATTTGGATAACCTTCTACTTGGTTAAACGTTGGGCCATTGTCATGAATATTCATGATGTATCCTGAATACCCATGAGCAACCGTAAACAACCAGAATTTATATATATAAATGACACTTGATTTTTAAGTTTTTATGCAATGATTGCACTTTGAAATGTGATGAAAAATGTATGTATACTAATTATTATGTTGTACATATTCAAACATGTAATTAGGTTTAAGATCTAAAAATCTACATTAGAAAATTAAATTAAAATCTTTAACCACTTTTAGCAAGCACTGCAATACAGTCCCTATATAATAAAGTAAAGGTTTTCAGGATATAGGTATAGGATGTAGGACTATAATAGGAGTAGGGTTAAAGTAGGATGATAGGGGTATGATATGCTATACGATAGGAGAGGATAGGTTATAGGTCATAGTGAGCAAAATATACAAAATATATTATGATATTACTTGACATTAGCTTTTTTTTTTAATCTTTGAAACGTGGATGGTACACGCGCATCCGGCAGAAGTATCAACCCCGTCCGACGGGAATGACCACGTTGCGTGGTCGGAAGAAATGACCCCGTACGTTTTGACGGGGTTATAAGGTAATGATCATTAGTATGCGGGGTCAAATTATGCGGGGTCAAGTTATGCAGAAATGACCACGCAATCGTGGTTAAATTTTGACCACATTCGGGGTCGAAATGTAACCACGCTATGTGGTTACTTTGGGTGACCCCGCATGGCGGGGTCAATGTGACCCCGCACGGGGTTTGTGCATAGTTGATCCCGCATGCGGGGTCATTTGTAACCCCGTTTGGGGTTATTTTTGACCACGCATTTTTAAGAGTGTTGAATAAGTATACTATCCTGTATATATTATGTTTGTAAATTTGTATATTTACAATTTTGTTATCCCAAGTGTGTCAGTACTGAGCTAAAGTACTTTGTGTATATACTTCAAAACTATAATTCATAATGCCTTTTCAAAATGACTATATATATCATTAATTTCAACGAATTTTATAAAATGATTACCGTCTATTCATGTGATAATAATTAAGATACTAGAAAATGTGCAACGACATTTTCGTTAAAAAAAACATTTACTTTATACAAGGATACCAAATACTTTGTATATTATTCATGTATGTTCTCATTTATATTTTGTTATGAGTTTATCGTCATGATTTTGTTGACCAATGGAAGACCACCACTATTGGTGATAATGAGTCACCCTGTCTAAATATCAGAAATAAATGAATAAATAAATAAATAAATAAGTAAATGACCTATAGCAAAAAGAAAAGAAAGAGTTGTAGTGACCTGATTTTTGTTTCAGGGTATCACTAAAATGGTTAATTAGAATCCATAAAATGTTCAATGTTAGGGATACTTTACAGATCAGGCTATGAGAAGAAAAGAGAATAAGTACAAACTCACCTGTGTCGTGACGTATACTGCCGGGGACACACCTCCCAGCCCAAAGTCTGAGCACTTTGGGCGCGAACACGTACAAGGTCTACCTCGAGTTGACATAATGTTCTCCGTAAATAATGATAAATTAATAATAAGTCGTAAAATCTTCTCTACCGTACTTTATTCAAGTTTATATGAACGATTGTCAGAGCTGGCGGTTGCTATCGAATTTTCTCTAATGTAATGCTTGTCAGATCGGCAGATAAAACTGCGTGTATGTATTTCCGTCGTTATTATATACTATTATGATGTTCACGTCGCAGCTAGTACATCATTTTCGGAAAGTCGTCATCACAGCTTTCACTGATGTTCTTTAATAGAGTCAAATAATGATACTTGATCTTAATCAAACATATTTCAGCTCCTCAGTTGCTGCCTTATACTCCACTATTAGTCATTCTGATAATCCGCACAGCAGTATTGGAAGGCAACGCACTTATAATCGTAGGGAAAGTCACACAGAATTCAAGGGCTATATTTTCTTGCGATGTCCTGTGCTGTTAATAAACAACGTTTTTGTGACTCGCGAAGCGTGTAGTTTTTGCTATTGTGATGTGTAGATATATTTGCGGCCGTCATAGTTTTGAGTGTGTTCGGTTTAATGCTTTTTGAACTCACTGAGCGAGGGTAACTCCACTATAAGGTATACTGTAATAGCATTGATCGCAGAATTAAACTCCGCATTCATGCCTGCAAAAAGATATAGGTCAATCATGACGTATACAACATTGGCATGGCTTTAATTTGTACTTCCTGCCGGTCCTACCAAGGCTACTTCTGGTCGAAAGATTTTATTGTTTGCAGAGTCAGAATACAATTTTTACATGTCATTATTCATTCATTTATTGCAACCATAGGTTGAATTTCATTCAGGAGGAATATAAACTTGGTTGAAAGTATTATAATTGTTCAATAAAACTCTATAAACTGACATTCCAAATACCTTAAGATGACACACAAATACTATTGATAAACAGCCAAAACAGTTACGTACATTATTCGGGACAAAACACTTCAGGCCTACCAGGTAGGTAGGCCTGAGCAACGATGAAAGTGCAAACAATATAATGGGTGAAATATTTATTTATATCCGTAGATGATAATGGGTAATTTTTCGTGGCGGAAAATGAGAAGACTCTATAGATGTTTTCAGTCGTTTTTTTTTTTCGTTTTTTTTTTGGTAGTAGGGAGTAAAGTGAGTATTCTAATCATTTTATCTTAAGCATATCTTATCTTTTTCCCTTTTCCTATTTATCAAATACTCATCGGTCTGTACACTTTTTTATCTTTCATATTGGAGGCTGAATTATCGTCCTCTAAACCGAGCCATTCTTATGTCAGAACCATACGAATAAATGGCTCTGAAGTAACAAACAAAAAAGTTGTGTCCTACTGAAACGGTCAAACTCAGTGCAAAGAGGTGGCTCTGTGTTAGATCAGAGCCATCCATACACATGAATGGCTCTGTGTTAGATATTATTACTACCCCACCTACGTTAATGTTGATGATATGATTTTGGTAATATTACAGGGGCAAAAAGCATGCAGTGATGTAATGTACAAAATATACTGATGTGGCAGAGAAGAAAAACTTTACATGTCAATTCATTTTATAGGCAATCAAGACAAACATTTTAGGATTAATCATGGGCTGCTCTAGGATTTAGTAAGAGGGGTCTACAAAATCTCTGAATAAAAAAAAAAAAATTATCAGGAGAAAAGGGGGTCCAATTTCCAAAAAATATATGACGAGCAAAAGGGTTATCAAAGAGGGGGGGGCAATTCACAAAAAAACCTATGACAAGCAATTTAAAAGCAAGGAAGTCCAGATGCCCCGTGACCGGCCCCCTGCATCCAACCCCGTTAATAAAAAAGGAAAACTGTCGCGCCTACCTAAGGAGGGGGTGCTGTGACTTCTTGCCCCTTTTCATAAGGACTGATGCCAAGTCGACTTGTAAATTATACCAGTCTGATAGGTCTTTTATGTTGTTGATGATGACAATGATGATGATGATGATGATGATGATGGTAATGATAATGATTATGATTGGAGATACTAAACTTGAACGATGTATTTCTAATAGTCCTTTGACGATTGTAAAAGTACAGTTGCCACCAAGGAGAAAAATGGTGTCTCAGTTTGTAAATTATGGACTCTCTCTCTCTCTCTCTCTCTCTCTCTCTCTCTCTCTCTCTTCCTTTTCGATCTATCTCCTCCTCCTCCTCCTCTCATTAGTATATTAAGCGTACGGGCACATTTTTGCCAGGGGCTGACGTTTCTTGCCCGAATAACAACTGCCTATTGCTTAATCTCGCAAGCGAGCAAAAAAGACACTTTATTACATTATTACGTCATCAAGAACTCCCACCCCCCCCCAACAAAAAAAACGGAATAATAAAAATTTAATAAAAATTAAATTATAATGATAATAATAATAATAATAATAATAATAACAATAATAACAATAACAATAATAATAAATATAATAAATAATGATAACAAATAAATAATAAAAATAATAGAATAAAATATGAACTTAAAAAAAAATCTATATATGGGCACCTCGCTACCGGGATATCAGTATTTTCAGTCACCTCCCCAAGCCTCCCTTCGCCATCCCCCCCCCCCCCCCCCCCCCCCCCCCCTCTTCTCGCTTTAGCATCGCTGATCGCGAAAAGTTTGTTCTTTCAGTTTACAGCGCACAATGATTTATTATGTTACGCAGGAACACTCGTCCCGAAATCAAGTGACTCGGGGATTCGCGCCGCACAGTCATAAAATCCCGAGAGAAAATGGGGAGTATTATGGACACGGAGGAAAATTTAAGAAGATTAGGAGAAAAACATGGAAATTATTGATAGAAAATTTGATAGGAACAGAGGAAGGAAATATGGAAATGGAGTGTTTGAAAGATTATCATTTTAAGAGGATAATTCATGAGCTCAGAATTATATATATACTGGCCGTGTTTGTGTGTATGTGTATGTAAAATAATGAAGAATAGGGGATGAGTGGCAACACCGAAAGATGGGCCAATGAAAGGGAGGGGAATGATCTTCTCAAAATGTTGGAATACAGAAGAAGGGGAAGATGAGGTAAGAATGTGTATTATATAGGGAGAAACGTGCAAGATAAGATAAGGTCAGAATGGGGGAGGAGGGATTAAGGCTTGAAGAAAGAGGAGAGAGACAAACACATGAAAGAGGGAGAAAGACTGGGAGAGAGAACGGGGTGACTATCTCGCTCGCTTACTCTCTCTCCCTCCATCTCTCTCCCTTTCTCTCTCCCGCAGTCTATCTCCCCCCCCCCTCCCCATCTCTCTCTCTCCCTCTCTCTCTCGCTGTCCTCTCTCTCTCCCTCCCACTCTCTCTCTCACCGAGCCGAATCCATTTTTCTTTATCTGTTTATTGACTTTCTCTGTATTTCAAATGGCATATTTATTTAAGCTATTGTTGTATAAGCAATTACAACATGATTTTATACTTACTGTATGTAATACTTGTAAAATTTATTTTATTGTATTTGTTATTAGAACGCACAAATAAAAGCAGACAGACAAGAAACAACCAACAACTGTAATCTACGCTACCCCCCCCCCCCCCTCTGTCTTTCTCTCTCTCTCTCTCTCTCTTTCTCTTTTTCTCTCCCCTCTTACCCTTTTTCTTACACAAATCTTTTGCCTATTCTAGCCACCCTATTCATCTCTCTACACTATATCCTGTATACACGTACACTTCATCTTCTATACTGTGCTCTCCTCGTTACCCTCCCGAAACCTTTCTCCTCCTCCTCTCACGCTCTCATCATCACCATCAATAATAGATGCATTACGAGTCAGATGGCGATGAGAAGCTCGCGTGGGCAGAGGTGCGTTTGCTACTCATTACAGGACACCATAAGCTTCGCGTAGGTCTTATGCGGAGGATGCTCCATTTGGGCATCTCGGATGCTATAGCTACACATAATTATAAACGCCATTTATCACTTCGACAATATCAACATCAGTTGAAGACGTAAAAGCATGGCATAATATCATCATGTAATCACGCTGATTTGTGTTCGCAACAGGTCGGCGTTCGCACGGTAAGTCACTAATTGTGTTTTTATTCTGTCAACATGGTCAAGCGTAAAATATTGATCGTGCTTATAAATTCCATTTGTGTCCTACTTGCATGGATTTCGTCTTGCCCTCAGTTGCCGTTGCCACTGTTTTACTTCTCAATTCTAATGAAGTTACGTGGTGATTTAAAAAAGATGGTTGTGGAGAGTTGATTGTGTGACCTCTTGAACTAATAGTCTCAAGAAGTCTTTCGTTTCTACTTTCTCTTAGCATTTGGGGTGATAAGGTAAAGTGCACATCGTCTTTGTTCATAGAACAATTTTTATTTCAAATAAAGGCCTTTATACTTTCTTGTGTTTGTAAAATGTCGTTTTATATTCACAGTGTTATATAATAATTGATAATAAAATTCAAAATATCTTTTATCAAATAAACTTTTTAAATGGTACTGTTTAGAATATCCTTAGAATACGTAAAACCGCTGAACGTATCAGATTCTTATAATTCGAGTGACAATATTAACATTAATTTACTTTTAAAACATTAAAGTAAAAAGCCATTTACGGCTGTTCAATATATACTTAGGAGTCGAATTCGTCTGCATATATTAAACGTCATTCTGGTTTATATATATATATATATATATATGTTTATATATAATTTATATATATATATATATATATATATATATATATATACGTTCGTTTACTATATCATAATGGAATATTTGGTTACCTGATCTGTCAGTCGATATATAGGCCTAGCTATATAATGTATGTTAGTCGTCAGTTGGCAAAACTGGAATATTTAAAAGAAACCTAAAAGAATTCATGAAGCTGAATACTTACGCCCTCGATCCAATATGCAGCCATGTTTTATCACTCCCTTTAACATCATTACAATTACATTCGTCCTATCAGTGACAACACACCGAAGGGCTTACAAGACAGAATGCTTTGGGAGCTGAAAGGAGGTATACTGTAGGAAACAAAATGGCGGAACCAGCCCATAATAACAATGAACGATGATGCCTTCTCAGTGAGATCGAATTACACCTCATTAATACGCGTAGGAAGGTTGGTTGGTAAGTGTTCCAGTTTTTTTTTCTATATAGTCCATGAGTAATTTTGGATTCATTAGTAGGCGGTTGCTTACATAATTATGACCGAACCACTGTATAAGGAAACACGTGGGCAAGCGTGGGAGATTTTAGGAGAAAGGTCTTTGGACGAGCTTGAAACTTTTTACAGATATAGGTAAAGTTGGGAGAACGAAAGCGAAGCACCGATATGCTCTGTCCAGCGAAACTAACCTGACTATTGATATTAAGGAGAATAATATCAGATATTTGCTAAACCAATTATTTCTTTTGTACAAAAATACATAGAGTTAAAGGCATCATTTTATGTTAATTTAAAGCGAAATAACTTTTAAACTATATATTCTCATAATTCAGTAATGTTGATATAATATGATAACATCCTTTTAAAAACTTTAGTACTGAATCAGGCATAAGAGGTTGGTTTGTCCTTTATGATAAAACTTGTTTTTCCAAAACTTCTCTAATGGCTTTACGAATTTCCAAGGTAATGTGTAATTTTTCCTCAATTAATTACATATAAATGTGATAAGAGTCATTATGATACGATCTTTTCATTTATCATTTGTTATCTACTCCATTTATAATTCAGCATGTTTTATCTAACATTTATCATTTATCATAAATCGTTTGTTATTTACCATTTACCATTTTATCATTCGTTTACTATCTGTCATATATCTGTCATTTATAGGAAGCTATCCCCCGACAAATTTCCAACGAAGACAATCAAATTTGTATGCAGTTTGGTATTTATTTGTAATCTAATGATTATAAAGCTCTTGAATTGTGGACATAGTCTAAAAAGCGCCTTAAAAAGGCAACAAGACTAGGCAAAGCGGTAACATTAACCATTATGTTATGATAGGGGGGTCATGGAGGCACCGGATCGATGTATCTGAGCTTAGTAAAGCCAAAATGACGAATAAATTACTGAGTGACTTATCATTTTCAAGATTGAATGTGAAATATCATTGTCCAATCAAACCAATATTTAGCTGACTTGAAAGGATACTAAATAAACGGGAATCTGTCAATCAAAACAAAATGTTATGTTGGTAAGATGTTTGCCCGTCCTGGAGGCAATGTCTGCATACGCCGCTCGATCAGAATATTGTCCTTTGTTGTGTGTGATTATTCTCACATTTTTTTTACCTGCATGCCATTTAAGCTATTAGTTTAGAACGGGATGTGATTTTAATATTTGTCAAATTGACACAATGTTAGCCAATCTGTCAAGAAGAAATAAAAATATCAAAATTAATTTGTTTATGAAAGTTTACGTAAGCTCTTTGAAATTAAATGTTTTGTGCATGAAAATGTCTCCTTTACTAGAAATATATACTAATAACATCATTGGCCGGTCGGTAAGAGAAGCAGAAAAACTCTGTTGATGTGATAAAAATTAAGTAAACAAATTATACTTAATTCCCTGGTAATAATTTCATTACCGACATTATCTAGATTTTGGAAGCAACCCATAAATTATACAAGGTGTAATCACCTTAATGATGTCCGTATGATAATAAGTGCATATCCTGAAATCTGTACATCATAAAAAAAATAATGCATGTTATTCAAGAACATACCAAATCATTCGATCACCGCTACGATGCCCTATTCCATGTATTCAACACTTCTACTTCTTCTTCTTCTTCTTTTTTTTTTTTTTTTTTTTTTTTTTTTTTTTTTTTTGCTTCTCGAAATCTTCTTTATCCTCTTATCGCCATTTTACTTGTATCATCTCTTTTCGGTATTTCCTCTTCCTTTGCCCAGATGATATCAATCTTTCTTCCCTATGTTGTTGTCGTTTATTGCCTCGCATCTGCCCGTATATACTTAGGAAGATATAATATTATAAAGAGAAAATGCATGATATATGGGGCTCTTTTTAGCTCCATGATCCAACCCAGCAGATAGGAAAAGTGGTTTAAGGGAAACAGAAAATTAGAGAAACGGACTCGGATAAAAATCGGAAAGTTAGAATACGACCTTTTTGCATCCGAAATCACTTTACAAATGAGAATTTCTATGAGTTACTTCGTAATGTTAATGTGATGAAATGACGGTCAACTCTCCTATTATCTTGTACATATGAAATTACTAATTATCTTATTTTCCTAAATGTTATTGCTGATTGGGATATTGCTTTGTGGTAAAAAGACATAATACGAGATGTTATCTGTGATGTTTACTGAGCACAGCCCCGAAGATAATTCATACTTTAGCGTCCAACAAATGGAAGAGTTTTCTCCAATTTGCCAATCGCAGATTCACATAGATTTATTCATCTCAGTTTTCAAACATTCATAACTCTCCATCACCCAGAAGGATAGAAGGAAACTATGAAAGAAAACAAAGAAAAGAGAAAGAAAAGAGAAAGAAGGGGAAAAGAAGAAAGCATTCAAAAAAATCTACGAGGCGAATACTTTTAAGAGAAATTGAAAGAGATTGGTAATTTAGATATAATTGTATGTATTTAATTACATATAAAATGACGACAGGGAAGACAAAAATACAGAAATATATCAGGAAAGATAAAAGTTTTATCATAAAGTATAATATATTGTACTGTTTGCTTTTAATATTCTCTTTATATATTAACTTTTCCATTGAAGATAATTTAACTTTTAAGGTATGGTCAAGAACTTACGTCTTTCATACTAATATACTTTGAAGAAAAAAAACCGGAAGGGAAGGCGCCAAGTACTTAAACACAATGGATGCTTCAAGTATTTTCTGCGTTATCGTTCAAGTGTATTGAAGTGATTGTACACTCGATCAGGGACGGCTCGAGTTCGTGCCTTTCTTAATTGATTCCATTATCTTTATCATTTTGTTAAAAAGACGTTTCTTGAAACCATTTGCAACAATTTAATGGAGTTCATTTCATTTTGACGCCATCTTTGCGACCTTTTTATTAGATCCAAGTAGCATAATAGTGTAGTAAAACACATTAGAATAGAATATTTTAGAATATTTATTTTATTACCAAGAATACAAGAATACAAGGAATATATACAGTGCATAAATACAGATCGAAATACTTTGGTAAAATGAGCTAACAAAATAGCATAATGCTAATCGAGGTTAGCCCATTATCACTATTATACATATTAATCATTTTACATTCAAACATATTTACAATTTACAATTGATACATATATTTACAATTTACAATATTTACATGAAAAAGCATTAATACTAATTACTTTTTTGTTATTCATATATAATTGAAATTCATTGACAGAGGATTATCTTTTTTAATTGTCTACTAAATGATCTTCTGGAATTTATACTTCTTAAACCTGTTGGCGGCTGATTCCAAGTAATAGGGCCTGAATATGAAATAGATTGTTTCCCCACATTTGTTCTAATGTTTATTACTTTGAGGTTACAATTTTCCCTACATCGTGTTTGATAAGAATGATTGATAAATGAAAAATAATCTGAAAATTTATGAGGCAGTCGATCATTTATGAGATCAAATATAAGCATTCCGATTACATATCTATATTGTTTAAATATATCTAGAATCTGTAAATTAATGAATAACTGAGCTGTGTGGTGCCATAAACCTTTGAAAGATATCATTCGTACAATTCGTTTTTGAAGGATCAATAAAGGATTTAAAAATGTTTTGTTTGCCGCTCCCCAAACTTCTAATCCATAAATAATGTGAGGCAGAATAAAAGCATTATATAACATTGTTAATATTTTCTTTGAAACAAAATGGCGTATCCTATATAATATTCCAATTTTCTTGCTTATCGTTTTGCAGACGTTGCTTATGTGCTTTTTCCAATCTAGGTTTTGGTCAATGCAAATTCCAATAAAGGATGCAGAATCAACAGATTGTATGTTTTTGTCATCAATGGACAGATGACCAGATAATGTGTATTTTCTTCTTTTATTTCTAAATAAAATATAATTAGTTTTATCAATATTAATTGTCAATTTGTTTGTACTGCACCATGCTGAGATATCCATTAAGTTTCTACTGATTGCTGATAAATCAATACTGCTCTCTCCTGGATGGAAAGTGTGAAATAAATTTGAATCATCAGCAAACAAACGAAAGTTAAAATATGTCGAGGAATTCGGTAGGTCATTGATGTAAAGGAGAAATAAAGTCGGTCCCAGAACTGATCCCTGTGGAATTCCACATTCTATTTTCTTTCTGGTAGACTTTATACCATCATAACATACAAACTGATATCTATGTGATAAGTAATTCTTAAACCACTGTAAGCTTATTCCACGTATACCGTAATGATTTAATTTCTTCTCAAGTATAGAATGATCAATGGTATCAAAGGCTTTGGCAAAATCAATAAATACACCGACTGTAACATTATCTGTATGCTGGGTAATTTGATTCAGCAAATTTACTAATGAAATTGTTTCGGGTTTGAAAATTTTCCTAGAAAATCTGGAGAATAAATGAGCATCATGAATGTCGCATATATTGCTCAATTTCAAGACTGCAGTGTCTTCCTTAAATCGTTAAAGCTCATGTACAGTATTCGTAACAAAAAGGAAATTGGAAAAAAACGCGTTAAATATAGCCTCATGTTGTTCGCCTTGTATGAAAAGATGTTTGTAAGAGATCATTTGGTATTCCATCTATATGATTTCCGGTGAATTTCAGTGTAAATATCTGCCATAGTCTTCCAGGATTATTCTCTTCAAAAACAATTGAAAAATAACTGTGAATAGTTAATTATGAATAAGTCCACGGTTGGGTAATGTTGACACACAGTCCTCGTTTTCCGGTGGAAACACGTATGTGTGTGTAGTATACCCATTGGTTTACACGTGTGTGTATACGGTATAGTACATGCCACCGTTGTTTGGAGTTTACGTGCCTGCCCCGGCATATAAACGATTTTTTGCCTCTCATTTGTTTAATATTAAACTTTAGGAGGTGAAATCTTCACAGTTTCTTAGTATCGCTACTATCTTACTATTTATCAACAAACATCTAAGAAATCCGACGAAAAGTTTTTAGGGCTCACCAAAACTGTACATTACCTTTAATAAATATTTTCCAAGCCGTTTGTATGTTGTATGTACATGTCCATATAGAGCGTAATATTAACGTCTATAATAAAGTGCTTTACTGTTAATTTACTCCAGTCAGCTGATTCAAGAAAGAACACAATGTGCGCACCATCTCCACTTCATCTGTTGAAATTATCATTGTGTATACTTAATTTTGTTTCGCCTTGATCGAAGGATTGTATGTATTTGGAGCATTGAGAATAATTCATGTTATCATTATTGTCATCATTAATAGCTCTGGAAATAAATCTATAGAAACCAGGCTAATGCAGTAGTGGCATTTGGTAGGGCTTTAACCGGGGGTTTTAATCCTTGAAACGTAAAAGGCGGTATAGTTCAACTGTTTGTTTATCGAGTTATTCGAGATATCATACTTTCCTTCTTCAGAGTCAAAAAAGTGAGGTAATAGTATAATATTAATACATGGTTGGGAGTGCGTTGGTGCGATCTGGCAACACACTCGGCTTGCGCCTCGTGCGTATAGTACACCACGATAAAAACCTGCGTGTTGCCAGATCGCACTAACGCACGAACTCACAACCATGTATTAACAGTTTTATAAAACGGGTCGGCAATATGATTATGAAGTCTATAAAAATGGTTACGAACCCCATAGAGTCGCACAGTCATGGAGGCTGCCATTTGCTTTCCTGGATGACATCACAGAAGCGCAGCGAACAAAAGTCATGCGCGTTTCAGTGCGCGCATGTAATCCCTACGCTAAATTGACAATTAAACTACGCGATTTCATTGCGTTTTAAGTTTGCACTCACCAGAGGTACGCGTACGCGCAGCTCATCCGTGCTTTAGAGCCTTTTTGCCGTATGTTATCCCTTCTTTTTTTGCACGGTCACGTGGTGTTATTTGACGAATCAGCATGGCTACATTCTTGAACCCGTTTTATAATGCCTGTTGGTATAGGGCATTAATCCTTAAAACTTCAAAAGCAGTAGCCTAGTTCCACTCTTTGTTTATCAAGTAGCATTATACTTGCCTTCTTCAGAGTCAATGAAAAATGAAGCAATAATATCGAAAGCTATATTTGCGCCGTTTCGTTTATTGAAGAACTATTTTGCTTTGATAAAATTGCATGTCTGTTTGCACTGTCTACTACGGGTATACTGGGCCTAATTCAAGCCGAATTGGTGCGTGATAGTGTATAGTGTATAGGGCTATAATTGTGTCAAGTAAAAGTGTTACGTAAGAAACCAATGTGAGCATTGCATGAGCCTTTGTTTCTCCCCGCACCATCGCGTGCCAATTTAATTTTGATTAAAATGGACAAGGTTTCCCTTTAGTGAGTTCTACAGCATTCTGATGTAAATATTGATTAGTTTGTAAGTCGTCCAGGGTCGTTCTTTTAGTCTGTTGACTTTTGTGAAGGCTGATCTTTACAAACACAGTGCCATAGCATTGATTTACAAACTATATATTAGGTGTGTATAGCACTACAGGTTAAGGGGTGTCAGTAGAAAGGGATGGGGGCAGGACACTTTTATCCGTATCATTTTTTTGTTTTGCTTTTTGCCTTAGGAGCATATCGCTGAAATCGATTACCGAATTGTTTGTGTATGTCGGTCCAGTAAGTACCTTGGTAACATTTTGTACCTACCGTAGGTCAAGCCCCCCCCCCCCCCCCCCCCCCCTCCTCCTCCTGCAGTTTCCCGTACAGTGATTGGTCGACAATACGCCGCAAGATTGGAGGTGTGCTTCTAATTCGGCTGACATCAAGATTTTATTTTAATGATGCCAAGTTTGTAAATACTCGTGGTGAAGCTTCATTTCGAGAAAACATATTTAAAATCACCGTGAATTGTTATCATGATTGTGATTAATTTATCAATATGTTTTGGTAGCATTTTGATAGTCCATTAAATTTTAAACAAAACAGTGAAAACGTGCTGAAAAAAGTTAAATGGGAAAACCACTGCCATGGGAAATTGGTGTTTCCGAATTACAAACCTTCGGAATTACGAACCTTCGGAATAATTCATCAGATATTTGGAATTATGAACCTTATTTCATTTCGGAATTATGAACCCCCTGTTAAGGGAAATTTATGTTTCGAAATTCCAAACCTTCGAAAAAACGAACCTCCAGAATAAACGAGTAACCCATGCTTATCAATAAAATACAATATTATTTGCTTTCCTAGAGAAAAAAGACAACGACAAGTTAGGTCATTGTGGTCTGTTCCTATCCCCCAAAGGTTGGGCAGTAGAAGTGGGATGGAACGAGAGGGGATATTCGGCGGCGCGTCTATGCTCCGCTGTGTTTTAATTACCCTCATGGGGAACATGTGAATGATGATCCGTCGTGGGAAGAAGAAATAAAAATGGGAGAGAAAACGGTCAGAGCAAAAAAGTAGGAGACAGTGAAATAAAGCTAGAAATATAAATTAAAGAAGTAAACCAAGAGTGAGAAATCGAGAGAAATCGAAAATAAAGAAAACGGGGAGAAGAGTGAGAGAGAGAAGTTTATAGAAGTATACGTTTGGGTTAATATCCCATCCCTTAAATATGCGCAGATTAATTTCAATTTGAAATCAATTACACTGGCTCCCTTTGTGTGTGAGGGGGGGGGGGGGGGGTGTATTTTTGAACACTGATCACCTTTATTCTTAACTATACTTATGATTTATATGTAGATGTTTGAAATGTACATATTCAAAATTATTCCTCAGGGTTTCGAGTGTTAAATATTGTTTGGATGAAAGATTCCAATAAACTTTTAAAAATATATACATAATGAGAAAAAAATAAACAAAATAAATGAACAGTGCTAAAGGAATAAAAAAGGTGTGATATACTTTGATGAATATTTGTGATAATACAGAGTCTACACATTTTCTGTGGAACTATGATCCATCGAAAAGGCTAACGTAAAGATCGAAAAAAATAAAGAAGAAATAAACAATGGGTGACATATTTTTATCAAATAATGAATTTTCAGGCGTTTGTTTTTTCTAAAATCATTCTCAATACGTAATACGGAAAGAAGCATATTCCACTTCTAACCTGCTAAACGCTAATCTTTTGGCCTAAAACTTTTGCTTTATGAAGCAGTTTAGTGTGGATTTTACACAATAAAGTTATATAGTTCTTTTGGCAGTAACAGAATCTTAACTTAGGAATTGTAAAAAAAAGGGGGGGGACTTGCTGTAGAAAGTGATGTTTAGACCCATGCAGTAGCAAAAGATAATGATAATTCGGTAAGTGAAATAAATCATGATACGTTGCATTCAGAGATCAAGATAAATTATTTTTAGATGATATTTCTTTGTTGTTGCTGTTGCATTGGTAGAAGTATTAAAGCAAATTTTCTTAATTTAGCTGTAGGCGTTCCAGAAACAGGCAGGAAAATACGCTGCGGGCTTCTGAATATCAGTCGTATATATATTTTTTCCCAAAAAAGGGCATTCCCATACATTATCACGAAATATTTTTATTTGCACTTGTTCTTGTTTTATGCAATCCTATATGACTGGCTTTTTCAGTGATTGTCTGTTACCGAGCGAACGGGGCGAACAAAGACTCACACTCACAGATGGTTCAATGTACATTTTTTTTTGTATCGATTTGTAATTTGAACCCAAAAAATCCTTCTAATTCAACGTTACATTGTGATAGGAAAAGAAGAGACGAGATGGTTGATTTATCGATGAACTACTTATAGATATGACAGCTTTCAACAGATTATTGTTTTTATTTAATTACAATTAAATTTCTTTAAAAAAAAACATTATGTGGTCATTATGGTTTTAACCAAAGTTCTTTCTGACGCAAATCTATATTCTTTCAGATTTCACCAGCTTCTGCGGTCTTGTGTTAATGAGAGAGAAATTATAACAGTAGTCCTTATAATCATAGGTTTCATGTAACCCTAATCTTCCACGACTCACACAGGATTCAAGAGGACATGTACCTTAAAGAGCTTATATTGAGCAAGAAGTGGTATGCGTTTTCATTTGGTAATTTATATTAAAATCTGTGTATCAAAGAAAACAATCCTTTTTAAATTTTTCAAATAGCTCAACTAGAAAGTGCAATTTTTTAAAAATAAAAATCACCTTTTTGAGGGTTTGAAATTGGCTCGCAGTCCAATTGGGCAAAATGCTAGCTTGTTTACTTTTCTATGCAAATTAGCAATGCCGTCATTGGGTAGAGTCGTATGACCTCCGCGGTGTACTGCCAAACGAGAGTGAAGAGAAACTATGCTCGACATGATTTTGATACTTCAAAATTATGTTTCCAAATAATAATAATAAAAATAATCCACTCCAAATGTTATAAACTGAAATGGAAATTCTTTTTGCCCAATTGATCGTGGGCCCGGCAGCCTCTGTGCAGCGCCAGGTCGACGTTGCTCTATCCTTTCAATTGTTGAACGCCAAACAAGGTAGCAGCAACTCCCATCTTTTAGTAGGTTCGAACCCACGACCTCCCGATAGTGAGGCGGACGCTCTACTGACTGAGCCAACACATCGGTATAAAATCCATCAGTTTTGTTAAATATTATATGAAAACATTTTAGCCTTGTATCTTATAATCTTGCAGTGACGTTCGAAGGCTGATTTTTCGAAATGGTCCCTACAATAGTACAAATTCGTGCAACACATACACACAACGCAACTTCGTGACATTTTGCCACAAGTAAAAGAAAGTGACTCTCGTTGATGTTTTTTTTTTTACACACGATTTCAATAGCGCGCGTTATGCACCGAATGAATAGACCAGTTCGTAGTTAGCGCATGGTACAAATGACCCCAAATATCCACAGATATTTTAGACATGGAGGGTCCCTTTATGTGCACTTCAGAAAAATAACTTTGGGAGTGATAGAGGTGCCTCATGAATAGCTTTTGTTTCCCCCTTTAAAAAGAATACTTCCACCTGGATATAATGGATGCACCATTAGTGCATAATTAAATAATGATTACATGACATTCATGAGCACATATCAAATTTTAGTGTCAGTGGGTTTTAGAATTTGGTACAGATGACCTTTATCTGCTCATGCTCAGATTGCATCTACGAACTGGCTTATTGATCAACTCTACCCAGTGACGTCATAGCAGGTCAACCCCGCTTCGATGTTTATCGGTCTGTTTGAGAAATGTGGCTCAATAAGGGCAATAATTAAGGGTACATTTTAGGCAAAAAAACTATTTTATTTGCTAAAATTGAAGAAACCTTTATTTCAATCTGTTTATTTTTGATTTACAAACCATATTTCTTGCAATTGGGGTCGGAAAAAATCAACATATGAGCTCTTTAACAAAGAGCGGATTGGGACTAAAATTAAAGTGGGGAATTTCGGAGCGACCGCCCCCTTTTCTTTTGTCCGGCTCTCTTTTTGTATAACCAGCCTTTTAAACCAATATATTGACCCCATGGCCTTAACTCAACTACTGTGCGTACGAGGCGGGGCTGGGTCGGAGTGCAACACCCGTTTTACAAATTATTCAAATAACGTAATGTTTACAGAGTATTATATGGATACAAATCCAAGATTACGGTAATATATATAGAAGAAGGCATCATTCCCTTGAACTGTTTAAAGAGAAGTTTGTGTCGGGTACGCCTCAGTACATAATACAATATGAAGGGGAGAGAAGAATAGCGAAGTGTCAAATCTCCCTTTTACCTCATACTGAATTGTCCTGATAAACTCTGTCCATAGTATTTGCAAGTTTATTACTTATGTCAATAAGATGGAGCAAGCAATCTTCGGCTGTTAGTCAGTAATTTATTTTCCTTTATTTTGTGACGATGTTTGCACATGCAACAAAAAAGAGCAATCAATACTAACCGTCGTGAGTTTTAGACGCTTACTTATAGTCATGTATTCCTTTCAGCTTACCTTAAGGGCCGGTCCCATTAAAAACGATAACGATTACTACTTAGTCGTTCCCATATCGGTCTGCTGAAGTTTATGTAGAAAAGGTGTTGGATAACGTTTTTATAAGTTTTAGATCAAGGATTAATGCTGGTAAGCCTCGAGCACCGATTTTCTCAGAGAGATGGCATATCCAATATCGTTTCCTCATATACTTGAAGAGACCTATATTACATATGTAGTTATATTTTTCCCTTGACTCTCGACCCAGGTTTATCTGGCAATGCTGGGGTAATATTAATTTCAGGGCCCTTTGGAAGAACTGTATTAATAATGATGAGGCTATACCCTGGGTAAATAAGACGTTGTCGCTGTTATTATCGTGGTTATCAGTCAATTTGACCATTCCTTTGTGTTTTTTTTTTTTGAATTCAGTTATACAAACTTAAACACTGATCACTCACAAACAGAAATGTTTTAATACGAATTTTTACGAAGGGGTTGTTTCAATATGAATTTTACGAGTCAGAGTGGGTTGGACTGCTTTCGGTAATTGCAAGACCTTCCTGTACGGCTTAAGTTCGAAAGAGCATGCAGTAAGTCCTCGTTCCCGCGTGGGTAAGCTTATTAATATTCAAATGGGCGTAACCGCATTTTATTATTTCATTGAGATATAAATGACCCGTTACCTAATAAAAATTATATTCTCCTAACTTTGACTTTTAAGATGGAAAAATAGTCTGATCCACCATTTATCAACAAACAACCACCTAATTTAATGATGGCATCACTAACCATGCAATTAAGTCCGTCTCAGATAAAAACAAAATTGAAGGCAAAACACACTCCAAACTATAAATATTAATAAGCATTGCTTTTGACCAAAAATCCGTGAGATCCCTTTTCACTTAATGATGTCATAAGATTATTTTCCCATTAATCTTTCCTTTATTTTTCCATTTTTTCGTTTGTTTTCTTATTTTGCTTAGGCTACTATTTGCGGATCTGTTTTGACAGTTTTGATGGTGTATTTGCAAGGTAGATTTTTAAAAGGAAAGAACCTATAAGAGTGACACATCTTTGCGCTACCCCGAACAGATCTGGACAACAGCTGACGAGAGAAGGCTGCTACCTATGTCTATAACTTCCTCTAGAAACTTGGTGAGAACAAGATATCTTTTTTTTCATGGTTTTGTTGTTAGCATAGTCATGTAGCAATGGTGCAATGCTGCAATCCATAACTAGTACTTCAAATTTAACTTAGTCAATAAGTAATTACTCAGACATATTGCAACGTCCTTATTAAAGAGTTCATTGTGTTTAATTGATTTTGAGCAATTCAAATTGAAAAATCTCTTAACGGAGCAATTCTTAATTTACATTCTTGATCATGCTTTCTCATTACCATCATCCACGCAAGTACAAGACTGTAAATGACGATAGCTAATAAGTTGTTTTGTTATCAAAATTTATGACGATTGCGTGATTGTTTTGCCTTTTTATTAATTTCTTCAGATGATATATTTTTCCTCTTCAGCATCAAGAGTTTCCTCCTTTACGACATCTCGATGACACCTGAAGTTGCGCTACCTAACACTTCATGACAGTTGTCGTGCAACGTTGCATTGGAGACATTTTACCGTCATGCCACCCATCGCAACTCATGTTATTGTGCTTGGTAAGTTTTATTGATAACCTTCGTTTTCATAGATTTCTGTCTAATAACGCAAACTGTAATAGAGATTAATATTTTCATTGTATTTGTCGTGTTGTCTTTCAGTAAATCTTGTTTCTCGCACCTAAAAATATTATGTACATCTTGTATATGATTGTACATTTTCTATGAACGCCAAATGGAATAAGGCTTGACTGACACAAGGATGCAATACATATAGTATGCATCTAAAATATCATTATCTTGAGAAAGGAAATTTGCAATCTTCTAAATTAGCTTGCATATGGAAATTAGCTAATATATAGAGAGAGAGAGAGAGAGAAAGGGGGTCGAGAGTTTGGAGGAGAAGAGTAAGTTTCATACAGATAGCGATATCACCAGGTGGCGTTTTTGTAGGGGTAATGTACTCATAAAAACTAGTCACCTATAAGGCTCCAATCACACGTGATTTATACTGGGTCTGCCCAGCCAGCCCAGCAATTACACTCTTTAAAGAATTCATGGTAAAAATTTATCACCAAGAAGATAATTAGGTGTAAAATTAACTTTTGGCAATTTGTACCCAACTTGTGTAATATTTTGCCCATTTTGATTAATAATTCTTTATTTTGACCCTAATACTATGTTTAATATAGCTAAGTTTGGCAAAAGAAAATTCAGAAAGCTGGTCGGACACATAATTGCCCTTGTGTTGGGCAAACTTTAGCCCAATATTTTGCTTTTTCAGTGTACAGTTTGCTATGTTAGATTTTGTAAAATCAAGTAATCATCTAGTCATATGGAAATAAACAGTAATTAAATAATCTAATGTTTATTCAAGGTGTATCTGAACGAACAGTTAACAGATTCCATCGAAAAAATATATACTCAGTCCTTTTCGGCTCTTTCATTAAGGCATACTTCACTTCTCGTCGAGCGGAAAAGAGAGAATATGTTTCCACCAGCGTTATTTGTAAAGCACTTGATGATAATGGCGGTTTTTGGCGCGAGGAGGCAAGTATAGCGAAGTACCGCATAACAAGTCAGAACCCTTGTTTCCTTCCGGAAGGGTCCAAATAGGAAATAATCTTAAAGAAAAATCGTTATTTTCTTGATATACTTTTTTCACCCACATAAGATTATTCTCAAAGTCATAGCTTTTTATCATATAGACCGACATCGTATGCTGGTCAATATGTTGTTTACCATTAACTTGGAAATGACATTTTAAATGTCTACTGGCGTTCAATCCTAAGTCTCTCAAAGTATTGTGGGTGAAATTAATTCAGTACCCAACTTTTATTTGTTCATCATTAATAAGGAGAGTGTATATAGACACAAAATGCAGGTTTGTTTTGTGGTACGTTTATGTATAACTATAAGGACTGGCATGTAAGATGCAATATTCAGTTACGAGCGGAAAGTATTAGAATTCTGAGTGACCGTGGTGATGTAAACTTAGTTCCTAATTCAATAGTTCTGTAATATGATTTCAAAAAAAATGAATGATCAACGTAACATCTTTTAAAAAGTGTCTTTATCGCCATACTAAATAAGTAGACCTTATTTTATCCCATCTCTTCCGTTTAAAAATAATACTGAGAGATCTTTTCATATTTTCCTTCAAACCTGTTTTATGCATTTAGTGTGTGTGTGTGTTCCATTTTTATAATGCAAAGACACGAATGATATCTGGTCAAAATTTAAGAGGTTTCCGACGGAAAATGCAGTTCTTTCACGAGTTTGTGATAGAATTACATCTCTCTTGAGAGATGAGTAAGCTCTTCTTTGATAATACACGACTAATGTTACAAGTGGTTTATGTCCAATTTATTCTCTTTTCAACTCTCTTCTCTTTTTCTTGATCTGTCTCATTCTGCCCTCCCACCCCCCCCCCCCTCTCTCTCTCTCTCTCCCCCACTTTTTATTTATCTTTCTATGTCAATCTATTTTTTACTCAATTTCATAGTCAATCCCTCTCTTTCTCTCTTTCTCTCTCTGTCCACATCTCTCTCCCTCTCTCTCTTTCTCTCACTTTCTCCCCCTGCCTTTCTCACTCCGTCCCACTCTCTGCTCCCATTTTGATAATGATAATGGACCGTATTCTCGAAAGGTGCCTAACTATAAGCCCCCGCCCAAGTGTGTAGATTTAGGCCACTGAATTATGGAGAGCCAAATGTCACTCACTTTTAATCCTACAAAATAACCATGGACTCCATCTAGTTCTGGAATTATATGTAAATACAAAAGCCTCATAATAGAATTGTTTTCTGATGCTCATTTTATCCCAGAAAATATTTTTTGTTTCTTTGTTTCATAAAATATAGTAATTTATACAGGACTTAGGGTTTTACAGATGGCTTTCCATAAATCAGCGGCCTAAGTTAAGCCAGGCTTATAACCACTTTTGAGAATACGTGCCTACAATAATAATAACAATAATAATATGGTTGTTTCATAGCGCATTATACAGGGGTGTCTCCAGGCGTTTCTGCCCACGCTCTCAGTCACCCAATAAAATAATATTAGTATGATTAGTGAAGATGATTTTAGATTTAGAATATTTCAAAAAGCACACCCATTTTAAAGGGGCATAAATCCAAAGAACGATTATAATACACAGGAAATATAATTTCGTCGTAGTTGCGGTCAACGTATTTACAACGTCGCTGTATTATTTTCCGTCGAATCCCAACGCATACGAATTAGGTTCAAAATTTTCAGGTCATACACTGGAGAATAGGAAGCTTATATGGCCGCGTTTTAAATCAAATCGGTAGTCCAGTAGCTATTTCGTTTGTTTGTTATTTGTTTATGTGTTTGTTTGTTTGTTTTTTGTTTTTTGTTTTTTAGTTGAGTCGAGGAGGTGAGAGTGAGATTCAACATATTTGTACACGTTGAGTGATTTTTTTTTTTATGTAATGGAACTATATATATATATATGCTCACACACACACACACACACACACACAAACACACGTTTACATGGCTTTACTTCCGAGGACAACTATTGTTCCTCTATTGTTACTCGTCCTCGGACAGTCGACGGAATAAGGCATAAATTCATTGTTCGACGTTCGAGGACTATTGTCCGCCTTCCGAGGACCATTATTGTCATGATTTTTTTTTGTTCTCTGTCCGAAAATGTCCTCGGACATAATGCTAAACAAACGCACACCCACATAGACCAACATACACACATTGTAATGTGTGTTATTTAAAATGTGAGTTTAAAGAAATATTTTTACTCTTAAGATGTAAGGTAGGAGTAGGATGGCTAATTTTCAAAAGAATAGATCGGTAAAAATTACTTTCGTCAGATATATTGATTTGAGTAATGTCTGAAAGTGGAAGGAGTTTCTTTTATCATTTACTGATTTGGGATTAATGAGAAAGGAGGAGGGGAGGGGTAGAGAAGAGGAATGAGGGGGAACAGGGGAGAGAAGGATGGGAAGGAAGAGGAGGAGCGGGAGAGGAGAGGAGAAGGAAGAGAAGGAAACGAGGGAAGGAGTGGAGGAGGCTGAGGAGGGGAGAGGAGGAGGACGAGGAAGAGGGGGAGAGAATGGGGAATGAGCGAGAGCGAGATTGCACTTGATGATCTGAAAATCGATCTGATGGTAATTTCCTCTCTTTCTTTCGAAGTGACATTTTTCATAGGTCAGAGTAACAAGGCAAATGGGGACCAAATATCCTGCACCGATGCTCGTCGCGTTTGTGGACAAGATAATTTTTGCAGCTTGGGACTAATTGCCATCGAACACCACTGTGGAAACGTGGGTAAGTGCAGAAAGGATCCATCACCAATGATCTTTAAATAGAAAAAGAGGCAACAGATTCTTGATCATGCAGTTGATCTTATTTAACAGTTTAATTTGATTTTATTTGATTTAATTGGTTTCTATACATTCTTTCCGATCATAATTGTCATTGACATAAAGCTGATAAAACTTTCAAGAAAAGTATTTGAAACGTAGCTCAGAGGGTTGTAGCTTAGGCATGAATCGTGATGTGTTTAGAGCACTCAGATGGAGATGGGAAAAGTTTTATTTAAGAAAGTGTTTTGGTTAAAAGATTTAACAAACATTATTTTCCGATATAACATTGAATGAAATAAATAAATAACTATTTTTTTTCATCCCACTAACTTGACTTATTAATTGCAATGATCTACAACTAAACAGGGTTATTATCGTTGTAGGCAATGTCTGTCTACAACAGGTTTTTAGTTAACGCTTTCTGTTTGAAGTTTGAAGTTTTTTAAGTTTATTTTTGTTCAAGTTTTACATCATAAACAATTCAGATTTTACAAGCATAATTGTCAATTTCAAAACGTACGGGTAAAGAACTCAAATCAAGTACAATGTACGGTAAATAGGTAAAAAGTTTCGAGAGATATATGAACGAATAGCAAACAAAAGTAACATGTGGGGAGCCCAAAAAAAAGCGTTACTTGAAAATGATTAGGCTCCCGAATAGAGTAAACATTATATAAGGAAACAAAATGTAGTCTCAAAGATAGTAAGCCGTTGAATACAGATGCTCTTTATCAACAGGCGAGCGTTAAAGAAAGTTAACTGTATCTCATTATGATTTTCCAGATGGCTCCTCATGTGAAGCATCACCTTCAGGCCTTTCCAATTGTGTGGTGATGGTAGAAGACGCTAGAATACAAGGCGTTTTTGCAGATTGCTACTGCGACACGTCCACTCCAGAGTTTGCAGCCTGTCAGCATCAAAAACGTCTGACCATCTCCAACCCATGCATGAACGCAACAGGTATCACCTTCCTTCTTCCCGCCACTTGTATTCAAAATACAATGTGATAGACATTATTGTTATTCTGTCCGTGATTTCCGATTAGTTTTAGTTGTATAACAGTGAGGAACTTGAAGTCAAGGCTGTCAGCTTTTACCTCTAGTTAATCGCCAAGTGCTTATGTATGTCAACTTAAGTCAGAGAAATACTATAAATTTTTGTAAGGCTTACCAAACCTAAACGTTCGCTAGAATCCAAAAATGAGGACATTCTGTGTTTATTGATACAATATAATAATAATAATAATGAACGTTGCTTTATATAGCGCATATCACTGACATAAAAAAGTCCCTATGCGCTTAAAGAAAATATGTAAATAAGAGTAGGTCAGAATACAAAACAAACGTGCCTGGTACATGGAGTTATGATAATAAAAACCAAATAATTACAAAGAATCAATTAATTACTTACAAAGAATCAAATAATCAATAACTTGTCTTTTGATCTTAATCTTCTTGGAGGGGTATATTTTACAATGAGGTCTTGCAAATAACAAGGAGTTGTAGCCTGTAAACATTGATATGTCAGTAATAAGATTTTTGATGCGGGATTTAACTGGGAGCCAGTGTAATTCATGAAGTATGGGAGTTATATGATCTTTGCGTTTCGTTCTGGTGATAAGCCTTGCCGCTGAATTTTGGATTCTTACTGATCTGAACATCCGGAAGGCCGTACAATAAACTGTTACAAAAATCTATGCGAAATATTACTAGGACATGAACTGATTGTTTGGTAGCTTCAGTGGATAGAAATTGGCGAATTTGCCCAATTTCGTGGAGAGCGAATGAACTACTTTTACATATATTCTTAATTTGAGTAGTCATTATTATACAAATAGTGAATGGCCATGAGTGCAATGGTACAAGATTTTGCACGAGGTGAAAGATAAGAGACGCTCTATTCAACGAGGCGCAGCCGAGTTGAATAGAGCGTCTCATCTTTCACCAAATGCAAAATCTTGTTCCATTGCACGAATAAAGACCATTCACTATTTGTTTTATACAACACCTCGGACGTTAACGGGCTTAAAACATTTTTTTAAGAACAGTTTTACTCGTCCAAATCGACCAGATTCAGCGATCGATAAAATGATCAGCGCGCACTGCATGCACTAAACGAAGCAGCACACATTTATCGTTCAACTCACCAAATATTTCTAGTCTAACTCGCTGAATGATCCATGTAATATAATCCATAACGATAAGAATCGAATCTAACCAGAAACAAAGTAGAAAACAATTTCTTTCAGTATCTTCCTACTAACTAGTTACTAGTTTAGATCTAACTTAGGACTAACTTAACCCTTAGACTTAGAGCTAACGTTAGAACTTAGATCTGTCTGTTGTAAATTAGAAAGTAACAGGTCCGTGGCGTGGAAATGAAAATTTTGCATGGAGCTTGTGGAAGAAGATGTGTTCTGAATATTTTAGTTAGATTCCTGTAAGATTAGTACTCTTGAGAAAGAGTAACTTTATGTCCAGTCGGCCTACTAGATTCTGGTCCGCTCACGACATTGATATTTTGCAAAAAAAGATTCCAAACGGCTCTTCGCAAACTTACCGGTACGGTACCTCTCGCTAGTATTGTGAGCATCGGAGTCGGACAAAAATTTATTCAATCCTGCAGTTTGATGAATTTGCAATACAAAGTTTGGTCCTGCCATGATGTGAGTTTTTAACTTAAAAGTCAAAGAACAAATCCTCGGGGAACAAATCAGATCTAACGTTAGTCTACGCTAATACTAGTAATACGCTATACGTAGCAGCCTAGCCTGCCAAACATAACGTAAACATAATATGTATTCTCGGCGCCGGCCGGTGCGCATTGCGGCGCGCGGCGTCGTCAATCGCCAGCTATCTAGCTAGCTAGGTACGTACGCAGCGCATATTTTGTGTTGCATAAATAAATTGCGCCGCGCGTACCATGCTTTGTGTTTATTGTGACGTCAGAGTGCAATTTCGTTTGATCCATTTGTTCCATTGCACAGTGATGTCACCTACGTCACAATATACTGTGTACATCGTTAGTGACGTCAGCGTGCAATGGTGCAAATGGATCAAACGGAATTGCACGCCTGGAGAATGATACTGTTCAACAGTACTTTTATCGGATGTCATGTGATTAAGAATTGACCAATGGGGTTGCAAGAAACTTAGTAGGTGTTGTATATAAGTTTTTAATCCAGTTGAACACCAAGGTTTCTTGCAGCATTAACACATTCATTGACAGAAGTATATTGTCACTGTTCCTGAACTTGCTAGTAAAATGAAGAACTTCAGTCTTACTGCTATTCAACTTCAGTCCATTCTTATTTGACCAACTTATTAACCTTGGACACACACTTGAAGTCTGGAAATAGTATCAGGGTATCGTCAGCATACAATACATCTGAAATGTTAAAATGGAGCTTGTTGAATGGTATCTTATCGTTTCACATCATGCTCATGAAGATTAATACTATGTGCTAAGTACCTGGCAGTTACCCAACTAAATTTTGAATTATCTGTGTATCGTACTGAGCGTAAGCCTCCGATACATTAGTTTGCCCTCCCCCTCTCGCTTCCTGAATTCGTTGGACGCTCCAGTATCATTATTTTAAATGGTTGCAAGTCAAATTGTACTTGTTTTTCGAAGTGGCGTTTGGCCGCAACTTCGTAAAGACCCTTGACCTCTTTGCGGGCAGTGCGATTGTCCCATACAATAAACATAAAATAATCTTTAAAAACATGTGTTTTCTTCCCGTAGCTTCAGCTCCTTCTCTTTCAATCAGCAGCGATGGGTCATCGGACGTATCGGTGGCAGCATCCCCACCAGGCAACTGCTTCAAAGTTATCAAGGCATGCAAGGAAGATACGGCCTGCCAGGTGAATCTGCAGGCCTTCTACGATGCGTGCCCTACACGTAAACACGATACATGCAAACTAACGTCCAACGAGGAACGCGCTGCCTGCAAGTCGGCGCATGATGCCTTAGACGCAAAGCTCATGAACTGCACTTGCGAAGAAGACAAGAGTAAATGCAAACGACAGAAGAAGCGGATTCAACAGAACCCTTGTACCAGTATGTATATGGGTATTTCCACAAATAAGGGTCCCAATTTGTGACATTCTTGGAGTCCCGCTTACATAAGGAACACACAGGTTTTTGTGGCTCTGAGTGTAAGATTGCAAAGTGATTCTGAGCATAACATATTGCATCTTCACTGCTAGAATATTCCTTAATCTTACTCCACTATTCATGCTATTTGTCTCTACCCAGAGCCACAAAAACCCCAGTGTGTTCCTTATGTAAGCAGGACACCAAGAATGTCACAAATTGGGACCCTTATTTGCGGATATACCCATATCTAAGCCATGTTATACTACTTGTTCTGGCATTAGTTCTTTAAAGAATTTGTGTTTTGTGTCCGTAGCACACGAGGTGCCATTTGCTGACGTAGAACTTCATGTTAGACTGGTACGGTCACTGATGCCCTTTGTGAGAGTGACATCCTAAGCAGAGTGATTGCAAACTGGAAGAGCAAAATTTGCGTTGATTTACTGTCGTTTTGACTAATTCCCTTCTCAGATGTTGATTAGCGGAAGCGAGATGAAGCCTCGTAACTTGCATCGACATGACGTTAATGGATCACTTGAAAGAGTATGCAAGTAGGCCTACGTAATAATACTGGTTAAAAGATATTGTTCTTTTTGAGCATATTTAAGGGGCACTTTCATTCTGTACGTTACACGTTAAATATTGCCTTTAGTAGTATTCCTCTCAAAAGGAATGCATGGTGTTGGTTTAGTTGCTCATTATGTAGCAACTGATGGGCCCTTCATCTCAAATGAAACCACAGACAGGATGGAAATTGATTTTGGAAGAAAAGTGGTCCGTCGGTCTCATGGGTAGACAGTCTCGTGTATTGTTCATCAACTGGGATGTCTCCTATATTTCATATTGTTTCCTCTGTTTTTATAAACCTGACAAATTATCTAGTACCGTAATAAGTGGTATATATATATTTTTTTTTTGATCAGAAGTTTGTTTGTCTTTCTAGTTTTAGCTCCAACCAATGGGGACTTCATAGCGGCTGTTCCCCAGAAACTTACAGGAGGTGAGTTTGAAGTAATCAACAAAATAAATCTCATCGGTATTCCTGCTCCCGTGTTTCACGAAAGCATTTCTCAAATGGGAGGATCAGATTCAGATTTCAGATTTCAGATTTCAGATCGGCTTAAATTATTCCAGTCCATGTTACATTAATCAGAGCCACTGATCTGTACTCATGTATAGATTGAGGGAAAGACGCACCGAACATGTTGAAGCAAATATTAAATTCGGAAGTGTTTATTCCGTGATATAGCTACATAAGTTTAATCATGACTTGCGACTAATCTGTTACAAGTTAATTAAATAAGTTAATATGAAAATTCGACGTCCCCATCTCGCATGAGTTGCATAGAACGCTGTTATGTATATGGGTGTATCTACGGTGCCCATTTACAAATCTGTAGTGACTCTTAATCTTTTTAGTATAACCTGTCAAGGATTATCCGATGAAGGAACTTCGTCTTTCTCTTCAGATGAAACTCCTGGGGAGGAACCAGAGGAGGAACTAGACCAGCTCGAAGAGGAGGAATGTCCGGTGGATGAAAGTAACGTGGTGATTGGTCCAAGTGGGGGTTACAACAATGGAGGTATAGTCGATTCTCACGAATTACTCTGATTATCCAAATAATTTTCTTTATCGATGAAACATTCACCTATTTGCACCGACAGGCTTCTTCGACGACCACACGCATGTTGCTGTCCGACTCTATGACAGGTCAAATCAGTAGTTTGTCGATGTTACAAGGTGAATGTTGAATCGAGGCGGTTAAAATAAATTGATTGTGTCATCAAAGTACCACTGGAACAACAATAATATGAACCTTTTCAGGGATATACCAATCTATATTTCCCACTTTTCCTCGTAATGTCTTAATCCTCCACCCTGTCTTTATCACTTTATCTCTCTTAATCCTTTCTCTGTTTTATATGAATCGCTCCCTGTCTTTTTCAATATCTCTTTTCTACCTTTCTGAATTCCTCTTTTCGTAAAGAATTCAATGATAGCATCCAATTTTCGACTGAGTATTATTTTGACAATTTTTATCGTATCGAAGTCTTTAACTCACATCCCGCAATAGATTTGCCTTACTTTGCTTAATTTTTTTACCAGCGAGTACTTGCAAAGAGGCCCTTACTGAGTGCACAAGGAACACTATATGCCGGACAGACTTTAGCGATTACCTGGTCCAGTGCAACCCGCAAGAAATCGAAGAGTACTGCGACCGTCAGGCTTGTCGAAGCATAGTCCGCAAGTTCTTCACGGACACCTCGCCGATCTACACCCACGCTTTGGTGTTCTGTCATTGCCAGGAAGAGGACATACAGTGCGAGACGATCAAAAGAGGGCTCAACCCAACATGCGCCAGATCAGGGATCCAGAACCTGGACTGCCTGGACCTGGTCCAACGCTGCAATGAAGATACATACTGCAGGTACAGACCCACCAGTCTTTCTTTTAGTTTGAAAGGTCGTGCCACCAACGGGCCCAGACCGATATACAACGAAAGAAAGATAAAGTCTCATAAATCTTCAGTTCTGAAAATGAGTTTTGAAGTTTGAGAGCTTGAAGGTCAAGACGATGTTGGTCTCTTCAGTTTTTTAGTATTTCTTTATCACGAGGACCTTTCATTTGTGAACCTTCGTTCTTGTGAACCGATGATCAATTAATCAGTTATTCGGATGGAATAATAATGCATCGAACCCTTTTGATTATTCAGTTATATTCAATCTTAGCTTAACACATTACTTATATAGTTTAACGCCCTTCTCGAAAAGCTATACCTTTACTCTTTAATATAAATCAAGGCGTTCTACGTCAAATTTTAGAATAGAACAGGTCGAATGGTGGTCAAATGAACACATCGGGGATTTCCCTTGATAAGCTTTGACCCTTGAAATTGTTTCCTACCATGCCTACTTGTTAAGGTCAGCATACAGGAATTACCAGGAGCTCTGCAAGCCTTCAGACGAGGAGAGTGGGTGTGCCTACAGCTACGGTGCTTGTCGGTCCGCTAGGGTAGCCATCATAGGAACGATCATGGGCTCAAGCTGTTCCTGTGATAGCAACAATACTGACTGCCGGCATCACCAGCAGATGATCTTTGACAACGCGTGTTACGGTAAGAACGATATTGATAATAAGAGCTGTATTTCTTTTTTACAGCGCAGTGGCAATCAAAGATGAGGTGCAGTTGTGGTTATGCGACTGTATTGTGAAAGAAACCATCTAGAAGTGCCTGGGTAGATAGTGGAAAATGTAGATTAATGTCGTGCCAAACATGCCCAAGGACGCTATTGCCGGGCAGGTATTCCAACCTTCAATTTTCCGTTGATAGACAGTGAATGATCCACTCTACCAAGACACGTCCATCTTATTTTCTTTTGTTTTGTAATAAACTGGTAAATATGAGTGAAATGTTTAGAGCATCAACAGCACGCTGTTGCCTAACGCGCACTCTAAAAACATTCTAGTAAAATATAACTAGAATAAAGTCAGATTTGACTAGAATAACTCTTCCCACGGGCACCTGCACTATTCTAGTCAAAACTACCAGCTTCGGGTTTGAATTGAACAGAATCTTATTGCCTGTCTGAAGATAACGGTAAATTCGTAATAACTGGAAAATCGCTTTAAAAAAAATACGAGCGTCCGAACAAACTTTTTTTGTCTGTCCAAAGTAGGGTCAGTCAGCTAAATGTATGTGACTTCGAACATGCATGCGCAGGCATGGCAGGTGAGTGAAGTTTCTCGCTCGGCTGAGAACTTTGAACCAAGATGAACAGTATTCTTCAGCACACTCTTGGCTGTTAATCAAGTGCTGAGCGATAGCAGAATTGATATAAATCATCTGTCAGATTTTATTCCTCACTTGGGACAATAATCGTCAAGAGGTTTGAACGCGCAGTATGACATTTCCTGCTAGACTGATCACCCATCTCAACCATAAAGTTCATAAATTTGCCCGTGTCTTTGTTATTTATTTGATATGAAGTTAATACACTTTGTATCAGACGGTTTCCAAAATATACTTACTCCCAAGTTCCTTTTTTTTTGGACGCAGTTTGAAACATATTGATTTGAAATTACCCCAAATAAGCTATATTGCATGTCCCCTTTTTTGTGCACTCATCTTTGGAACTATAGATTATTAGGGCATTGTTCTACCGCAGTGATGGAGCAGACGTGGGTGCAATACTGTGTAACATACCTTGATAAGTACAGAATAAATGTCTATTAGTTGATATATCTGTGACTAATGTTGCCATTCTCTTCTAGACCGCTCAGATAAAGGGTATTACTCTTCAGATCCACCAACAGTACCACCTGATCTATCTGCTACTGGTAAGAACTGATTACCTTTATTCTTGGTGCATGCCAATGATGTTGCACGAACAAAATTATTTTTTGCGTAGGTTGTGTTCTTACCTTGTAATATGATGTTGCACATGAGGCGTTATTTTGGTGACGTAGGGCTGCGTCGGTGACTTGGGTGGACTTTGACGCAACATGGGCATCATACAAAAGTGAACGTAAAATTAACGGTGCAAACAAACCGTTGAATTATTGAAGCTTGCATTAAGGAAAAGTCCACCCCGATATCAAGTTTGTTGTAAAAGAAGCAGATAAATTAAAGAAACACATCAGTGAAGGTTTTAGCAAAATCCGATAATAAATAAGAAAGTTATAAATTTTTGAAGTTGTAATCAATCAAAAGCAAATTGCAAACTCCATGTGATCTCCTGTCCTATTTGCCCTATCATGCCTGTACCCCAAAAATTATCAATTTCCATTTTCTCTGAGGAAAATATTCAGCCTTAAATATAATCATTGCTCATATGTTTTTATACAAAACCTGTATGAAATAAATCTATATTCCTTCATCAAAAACTAAGAAAATTTAAATTTATGAGATTTTATGTTACTGAGCAAATGGAAGAGGACCTCGCAAGATACGTCACGGAGTTGCCAATTTTTTTTTGATTAATGACAACTTCAGAAATTTATAACTTTCTTACTTCTTATCGGATTTTGCTCAAACTTTCACTTATCTGTTTCTCTCATTTTTCTTCTTTTATTCAATTCAACTCATCAACCAGGGTGTATACTTTCCCTTTAATTGCCGTAATATGCTTGATTGGCGTAATTAATTACGCAATCAAAATCAATCCTCGTTGGTATATAACTAGTAATTGAGCTTTTTAACGGTTGATTTGATTTGATTTTAAGAAGCTTCAATTTAAAGCTTTCGCTGTTCCTACGGTAAGAAATTTCACTTCCCTTTCCTGAGCACGCCGGCATATCGCACTCTGTATAAACAACAAAATTATAAAATATATCCACACCGAATGCGATTAAAAATCACACTCATAGGCAAGCTCACGAAGAATGAGAATCGGCCTCACCCCCTCCTATTAAAATAAAATAAACAATCGCTGTCTACGCTACGCATCCCGGGAATAACGGAATTTTGAGGCTCTCAAACACCCCCCCCCCCCCTGACGAACCTGGATCCGCCTGTGAAATTATTAGAATCATGAAAAATTTCAACGTTTGAACGATTCCTTAAGACCGGCAAGCACGAGGCGTCAGCTAGTACCTGCGCTAATGACGCAGTCCAAACAACAGCAAATGAAGGCTCGTGTAAGCCAGGCTTTACATAATTAATTATTATCTATGATATCATGTAATAGAATCATGGAAATGCCAACGTTTGAACGATCCCTTATATATCTGTAATCTCCCATGGCGTTTTTGCTTATCTTTATATGCAAGTATCAATTAATTACTTTCACGAATCACGACACAACAATGAATAACTTTACAACGCTTATGCAGCACTTTTCACGATATTTTTATTTGATACGACAGTACATGAAATGTCTGGTTTTAGGATAAAAGCATGTGAATAGAAAATGACCTGTAAACATTTAAATTCAAATTGCAAAGCTAGATAAAGATAAAGAAATAGAGTGGCATTTGATTCGTTACCAGGTGTGAAAAAGTCACACTTTTCCAACACCTTCCTCGATTATAGTACTCGATTGTAGTTTTTTCAAATATCTACCCCCAAAAAATAAAATTAACCTGTTCAGTCCTGTGTTTTAAGTGAATTATAGTACTCGATTGTAGTTTTCTCAATATCTAATTTTTTTTTTTAAATTAACCTGATCAGTCTTGCGTTTTAAGTGAATTACCTTTGGGTTAATTAACAGGGTTTGAATATATAGCAATAATTGTCGTCTAAAATCACTTGCGTAAAATCTTGCTCGGCGGCACCATCTTCAGTTGACCTTTTTTTTCAATATTATTATTAGTAGTAGCATTATTATTAGTAGTAGTAGTAGTATTTACCTAACTTCGACTTAAGGCGAAACCTAACAATAGGTTTATTCCGTCAGAATAGAAATTCAACGTTAGGGCAAAACGAACGTGGGTTAGGGCGAAACGTAACAATAGGATGAGATAAAAGGTTTCGCCCTAAGTCGCAGTTAGAGTTATAATACTTGTCATTATTATTATTATTATTATTATTATTATTATTATTATTATTATTATTATTATTATTATTATTATTATATCACACTTATATCACAGTTTTCCTATGAGGCCCAAAGCGCTTAAAATAAATTCAAACAATTATATATATATACATGTAATAAGAAAAACAACGTTATAACTACAAACTGCTAAAGAGGTGTGTTTTCAAGGCCTTCCTGAAGGCGTTGACTGGTGAAGACTAATTGTAAGTGGTAAATCATTCAAGTATTTTGAGGCAGATTTAGTGGATTGTTCTGAAATAAAATGATCACTCGCACTCCAACAGCACTCTTCCTGCGTTTACCATCTCGTATCACTCATTTCTAAAGAGCACTAAAGCAGTGATATACTTCTTTCACTACGTTGCACCGTAAACTCTCTAAGACAGCAACTACTTTTAGAATGTGGTTTGTCTCATACTATAAGCAGAATTTGAGTCAACAAATCGATCTGTTGGACGAACTAAACGACATGGCCCATGTCAGAATCGAGTTGGTGTAGGAGCAACACACCAAGGAATGCATTTGACTACACCTGCCAAGTCTCACGAATCAAAGAGCCTTCTTCAACATTACGTACAGCGCTATTCCCTGCCCAAGTTCTTCCAACCACCGTTGCGTCAACCACAGCATCGTCATGGACCGCAAACAGAGCTTCAGGCAGAGCGTCAGCTAGAGCGTTTGTCAGAACTTGTGCAGGGACGTAAAGCAGATCGTCAACTGGAGGGTCAGCGTCAGCGTTTTCGTTACCCAATGCGTCACCTATTTGGTCACCCATTGCATCAACTGGAAATTCAACCCGAGCGACAGAAATAGCGTAGATCAAAGCATCAGCCGGTGCGTCAACCAGACAAGGGAATAAAATTATCCATCCTCCCGTTTCTGTTTTACTTTGGACAGGTGATTTGAAAGGATATTAAGCATCATTTGCATTGCAACGCATATACAGCGACAAATATTCATTATTTTCCGCAGCACGTGACAGGTACCAGGAATGAGGATGTAACCATTGTAACCATGGAGATAGTAGCTTCAAGATGTAACGTTGTCATTCAGAAACATCTTATTAACATTGGATCAGAGCAAATCAAACTTGTGCCTTGAAATAATGATTCTTCCCATCTGGACAACCGGAGTCGAAAAATGGGCATTACTTTCTTCTTCACCAAGTGTATTAATCGGTCTCATCCGAATAACAGCAATGTTTACTTGTACTTTGCAACAAACATTGGGAAAGTGCTTATACTTATACGTTACAATATAATATTAATACATTATGTATAATCATAAACTTATAAAAAGGGTAATATCTTGAAGAAATATATGTTTCAACGAGCCATGCTCCATCTTTTAAAGCTTGTGAACGTATTAATCTATTACAAAATGACTTTCTTTTTAACTATCATGGAAACGAACTTTGGTAATAATCATCGAAACAAGAAATATATAACTCAATGCAGCATGCATCTTTGCATGTTTATCACGTCGTTAAACTATACATGTACCTCCGTTAGCATAATACAATTTTTTCCATTTGTTCGTTCAAGACTTGTTTCGGGTAACAAAGAGAAAATATTAATTTGAAAATGTCAGAGTATGATGCAGAATTCTTGTATTTGTTTATATTATAACTGGATGTGGCAACTATGATTATTTTGATTAGATAGTATCTTGCTATCACCGGTATGTTATTACTGAACAAGTTATAGTTTTATTCATTCCACATGTCGTGGTCATAAATGAATGGGGGACATGTCCGCAAATATTAATTTTCCGGCAAAACAAATTGAAAGTAGAGTATAGGGATGTTTGGATCTATTTAGATCTATTGATTACGGGTTTAGTTTCCTTTTAAGCTGATTTTCCTTAAATTGAATTTTAGTGTATTATCATCCTATTTAATGAAATTAAAATCACTATTTAAAGAGATTCTCACTTGGTTATAATTGACAAGGTGTACTACATGAAATCTTTGACCATTATTAAAAACACTCCAAACGTAGAAAAAAAAACCTCAAGAATAACCAAGTGGCATGTGCTTTTCATTGCTCAATATTTTCTGGGAAAATCAAATTAATTTCAATTACCAATAACAGTTGTTTTCATTTTCTTTATTACTAACATAGATTGCAAACAAACAAACTCAAAACATAACATTAAGATGATAGGCCCTGGGCAGCGTTTCATCAAGTGTTTTGTCTGTGATTTTTACCGACAACTGTTATAAGCTACTGAAATCCTTGCATCTGATTGGCTGAGAGCAAATTTGTCCGTAAAAATCACTGAAAAAACACTTGATGAAACGCTCCCCTGGAAAAGCAGAATAGTATGCTTTTGTTTTGGGATGCCTGTCTACAAAAACACGTTATTATATAATTTATGAGAAAGAGAGAGGTGAGAGCAGGTGTGTTCAAATTTTAATCAAATCTAGTGGTATTTGTCTTAATTAAAAACGCTGAACATTTTGGTGATAGATATTCAAAATACTTATACGCGATCGATAGTGGCCATAGAAAGACAAAATAATGTATCACAAGTTTTTTTTTTTAATTGTTATTATTCAAAGAAGTTATCGATACAACACTGCAGGCACCGGCAATATAGACGAATCTATTGATTAAAACAGCCATCTCCCCCCTCCCCCATGTTTTGTTTTGTTTTGGGGTTTTTGGGGGGAGTCACACACCCTCCTCTGTGAGGGCCGGCGGGATTCCGGCGGGGAAATATAATGTCAGAAAACTTCTTTACCCCTATCTTTCCCATGTGAAACATGACGTCATTAAGGCACTGAATATCACTTTCAATTTCTTATGAAAACTAAGTGCAACCATGAGATGTGATCGCATGCCAGAGTGAATGAAATGTCATATTGAACAATAACTGTGTATGTAGAAGATTACCACTGGAGTTGAATCTTGATTGAATGTGCCATTTTGGCATTCATGCGTTGATTGTTTGTTTGTTTGAGCATCACTATGATGATGCTGTTGGATTAATGATCTTATGCTTATTTGAATTGTCATGAAAGAAACTAGGAGAGATGAAAAAGAATGTATGTTGCAATTTAAGACACATAGATAGAGAATGATTGAAATGAAATTAATATGAACATACACGGACGATTGGATTAACGTATGACTGATTTAATAGTACATGTATAGATAACTTCACATAATTACTTCATACTGCGCAAGCGGATTCCTAACGTTAAATCCATTAGGCCTACTACACAACTAGTTTTTATCCTATATTCTATATTCCCAGCTAGCTAATACCTGATAAACATTGCTTAAACAATGTTAAAAACTATTCTCGAAAGTTGAATATACAGCATCATAGATTAAAATGTCTCTGGCTACCTTTGCTAACTCGTATTCAAGACCAGTTACCTTTCAGAATAAAAAAAAATAGTAGTTTCTAAGTTCTAAGTTCAGCAAATACCACTTGTTCAAACCCATTTCTGAAAATGATAATTACAAGGTAATATTTAAGTGTTACAATCATGTATACCATACAAAAACAGTTCAAGAGCAGTATATTCACATCTTCGGAAGACAGTAATAGTAAAAATGATAGGCCTATAAGGCACATGGACAACAAAATGCTTAATATGATGATCAAAGTGCGACATATTATTAGAAACTAAAAGCTTGGTGATTTATCTTAAGCCGAAACCTGACGTGTGCACCATCTCCACATCACCAGCTGATCAGCTATGTGTTTGTGCAATCCGCAAAGCTGTATACATTAGTATACATAAATGCAAATTGGTAATCACAACGACTCTCTGTCATCCTGGCAGGTTCCCTTAATCTCCACGATGAAAGGAGGCTTTCTGATGTTTCAAAGCATTTTGGCGTCATATTTCTTTTGAAATATTAAACAAGGCAGGCACTTCGTATGAACTCACAGAATCTGTTGTAAAAGTTCTCCACATGCATTACCGGACTTGTACCAGGCATTAGGTCATCTTTATATCAACATCTTCACCATCTCTTCGTTGTATTAATTATTATCTATAGTCTGAATATTATAGCGTTGCTGTCCGTATGGGTTGCAGCAGGCAGCGCCTAGACTTCATCCAGAATTCCGCAACAAAATAATCCATAAAGGACCACGATGAAAGTCAGTATTTCTTTGTGAGACCGTCACTAATTGCGATTCTCCGGCGCGAAACATATAAGGAAACATCGCCGTCAATATCCTACGTCACATCAATAAGTAAAACGCTGCCGAGAACAACAAAAAGGAAACAACTGACAACATTGACATCACATTCAGGGGCAGCGCTAGGGGGAATGGGGACATGAAACCGCTGATTAAATTTCAGTCACCACATGAAAATATAAGAGGATCCCCCTCTCCCTCTCTTTCTCTCTCCTCTCTCTCTCTCTCTCACTCTCTGTCTCTTTCTTTCTCACTCTCTCTCTTTCTCTCTCTCTCTCTTGATGGTTTCTTGACGATTTTTCATAACTCATGCATGGCGGCTTTAAAGATCTGTGGACTTTTTATTTACTTATCAGCCCCCCCCCCCTCTCTCTCTCTGTCTTTCTCTCTCTCTCTCTCTCTCTGTCTGTCTCTCTTCAAGGGTATAACGAGTCAACGGTGTATGATCTAAATTTATCCAAGAGTGATCTCCAAACTAAGGCTATCATGCGATAATTCAGTTTAACAGCAACATGGTAAAGTAAGCAAAGAGGATCGAGTAAGAGATGGATATATAATAGAGAGAGAGAGAGAGGGGGGGGGGGAGAACATAGAAAAGTGGAGAGAGCGCAACAAAGAGAAATACATGTACATGAATAGAAAGAGAGAGTGGGGGGATTGGAGAGTGCATATACTATCGGAATGGAGCTATAAAATGCACAATATTGAGTTTTGTGAGTTTTGTGAGTTTTGAAACAGTGTTTATAAAAAACCTTGGTTGGGGAAGAAAAAAAAAGCTCCGGACTAAACTAAACTAGCGTTGGATGTATTGTAGGGGTCGTATCGTCTTCTTTTCACCTTCCTTTTCCCCTCCCCACCCCCTTTATATTTTTGGTTTCTCTCTCTCTCTCTCTTTCTCTCTCTAACATACTCTTTTCCCGTTTTTAACCATTCAACATGTTCGATGAGAGCACATGCCCCAGTAGCTACGTCACTAATTCAGACATTGGTAAAAGCATGAGTGTATACAAATACAACACAATCCAAAAGGTATTACGAAAGAGATATCAATAGAGAAAAAAAAAGCGAGAGAGAGTGTGTGTGGTGGTGTGTGTGTGTGTGGGTCTGTTTAGCAGTATGTCCGAGGACATTTTCGGACAGAGAACAATGGTCCTCGGAAGCCGGACAATAGTCCTCGAACGTCGAACAATGAATTTATGCTTTATTCCGTCGACCGTCCGAGGACGAGGAACAATAGAGGAACAATACTTGTCCTCGGAAGTAAAGCAATGTAAAGCTGAGTGTGTGTGTGTGTGTGTGTGTGTGAGTGTGCGCGCGCGTGTGTGTGACAAAGAGGGAGAGATTAGACAAATCAAGTTAACTATTATACATATACGATATAATAATTATGTTGACAAATATTCATCTACTGCCACTGTTACAGTTTTGTAACAATATCCATTTTGCTGGAAAATGCATTTACAGCGGGGCTTTGTACAAGATAATCTATGTAAGCAAAGATGTTGCAACGTTTCAATGTTCTATAAGAATATTGAGAAGATTACTGGAACCATTTCGGAAAATTGTGGAACATCTTGAACTTATATTTTTTGTAAAATGTCGATACAACTAAGATCAGCAGAAGTGTTACTTGATGTTTCTAGACTCCTTAAGAAGAAAGGCCAAATAAATCACAAAAGGAAGCAAGAACCTGTACAAAGTTTCAAAGTTCCTTTATTTTCAATATATGCTGTCCTTAACAATTTTTTTCTAACCGGTACATACCAAAATTAAGAAAAAGAACGTATCAAAATACATTACATAAATAAAAACAAGAGCGTAAAAATTATATACACAGTTATAACAGATCATAATTCAATAGACTTGGGTGTGATTTACAGTAATAAAGCAATTGGTATAATCTGAACATAGTGAAGAAATAAACCTAAGTGGAGAGATTTATTAATACACCCCTGTTTGAAAATTAAAAATAGAATACCTTATCTTAAAAGAAACGTGCTTACTTTAGCAGTAGCACTATTACTATGTTTAAAAGGGGGAAGTGTGAGAGGGGGAGAAAAGAAGAGAGAGGGGGAAAATACAAAATCATTTTCTCACAGTTCTTTTGATAACATCACCAGAACGAATGGAGCGTGACGTAACATTGCCCACCCTGCATTCGTCACAAATACTAAAACGTCATAACAGCAAGTCACTTAGATAATCAAGTTAACTTGTCCATGGGCACAAAACAAAGGGGGGGGGGGGGGTCATAGAACATTATCACTCTACCTCCTACCATCCCTCTTCTTGAAGGCAGTTTATAGGCCAGAAAATAAAATGTCCCCTCCTATCCTCCGAGTTTTAAACACGTTAACTCATCAATACTCCCAACTTTTTCAAAATGGGTTTATGCCCAAGGCTGACAAAAATTCGTATTTCACATTACTATTTGTAATATTTGCAAAAGTTAACAAAGAATAGACTTAATTTGTTTATTGGTTGTGTTGATAAATAACCTGCTCGAAGTACATTTGAACAGCAAAAATGTAGTGTTATTTAAAGGTCTTAGGGTTTTGCGTGTAAAAAAGAGGTGTCTGTTGAATAATGCTAGAAATTATGATTTATCAAATGTAAATGATTAAAGTGAGTGACAAAAACCTGTAATATTTCCCGCATTGCTCGATAGATGCATATGTATCGATCTTAATCATTATATTTGGTAAGCCCCGATAATATCATGTTTAAATAAAAACCTTATGATGAAAACCATTATCTCCTCTTTTTTCCAATTTCAAAATTTTACAGTGTGCGTTGTGAACAGCAGCCTAAATCACGGAATTCCTCACAGAGTAAAGCCTGGATCTCTCGTATTGGTATGAATATTGACTTCCATCATTTTAGTTGGTAGCATATCCTTGCTGAAAAGAACACAGTGTCCCACAGTGTTTCCACAGTGTGTTCACATAGTCGACTCTGTGAAGTTGTGATTCACAATGTTAAAACGCTCGAATTTAACAGTATGAAGATGATTTCACACTGTGGACACCTCCACAGTGTGGTTTACCACAGAGTGTTCACATAGTGATGTTCGATTTCACAGTGTGAAATTTACTCGCTCAGAATGTGAAGATGTGATTCACAATGTTAAAACGCTCGAATTTGACAGTGTGAAGAAGATGTCAAACTGTGTTTCACACTGTGAACACACTGTGGGACACTTTGTTCTTTCCAGCAGGGACATATCACCCACTTTTTGGAAAGAATCGGTTTTTACCCAGTTTAGATCATCGTATGTTAGATTACACATCAATTTTTATCAAACGATGATCACCAAAGTTTTGTGTCATGAGTATTTCCATTCATAAATATTATTAAGTTTGATTGTATATTTCTTACAAGATTATGATGTTTTTTGTGATTATGATGTCCCGTCAAAATATCTTTAAATAATAAATACTAGTATATAAATTCCTGGAATAATTGCTGACTTAGTGAATGGCATAATTATGCCCAGATCTGGTTCTTGTGCGTGCAAGTAATACATTTCTAATTTTAGAGCTGCCTGTATTTATTCATAGTATACAAATATACGGGCCTGAGTAATAATTAGTTGAAACTGGGATGTCGGTCGAAGCGACTGCAGTCGTCTATTCCCCGGCCCCGAGGGGCGGTTGAAATGATTTTTAACAAACGTAAGGTGCAATCCGTCAGCAGCAAGGGCACGTAAATTGTTAATGAGGGCACCCGAACGTTTGAATTAATTTCGTCACCATGGAAACCCGAACAGATGATGATCTTAAAACCCCCCCCCCCCCCTTGTTTTTCTTTTTGCTCCTCTCCAGGTTCCTTCGGGTGTTGGATGCTTCTCCATGTGTATATGTGTATACAATGGAAACCTGGAGAATTGTGTAACACAGCCTTGTCCTGAAGACATTCATTGCACAGTCAACAACATAGAATACAGTAAGATGATGGGCCATATTCAGAGTCAGAGTCAGAGATGTCCGATCCAGGGGACAGGGGGACACCTCGAGGCCGTCCCCAGTTATTTTGAAATTAAATGTGTATAATATTCAGCGAAATATTCAAAATAATGTGCCTTCCCCCCCCCCCCCCCCCCCCCCCCTCCATTCCGTAATCATAATCCATTCTTCAATACTGGGTCTAATCATGTATCTCGTGAACTTTTCTATGATTTGAAAGTTAGAACGAATTCAAACAATATGCTCATGATTGCAGGAAAACCACAAAGTGAAACTCAAATTTTCATAGAATTTTAAAAGCTTGAGAAAGGCATTGCATATAGAAACTGACACTATTACCTCGATTGTCTGAAGAGCTTCTCGTCCACAGCTTGTGCCATTTGGCAAGAAGCTAAAATATTCAGCAAGCGCAGGCCCAAGCGAACTTTAAACGATATTTTGTTTAAAAAGATAAATTGCGAGAGGGGATGGTTGTCAAAGAGAAGACACCACCAACTCACGTGACCAAATCAGTCATTTTGAGATTCCCGTGCACTAGTCCTGTAATATATTGATATCGTATGTGAAAATCAGAACCCCCAAAGGAAATCAGCTGATGCCGTGAATGTGTTCCACCCAAAGGGCAAATGCATGAATTTTAGCATGAACAAAAATCCAATACTTTTCCCCTGATTTTTGCAACTATATCTTTTTCCAAGTTAAACAGAAAAATATATATTCCTTGTTTATAGTCCTTGGTGCTAGTTGGCGCATATTTTTCGTCGATGTTGTTTTGTTTGATTTTTGTTCTGTTGTTTTTTTCTCAGAACATGATGAGCTTTTTTCTCACCCGTCATATGGATATTGCATCTGTTTGTCTGGAAACGTGTTATGTACAAGCAGACATGCATCAGGTTCAGGAAAAGAGTCACAACTAGGTAAAGATATAAGAAAGCTGAATTCAGATAACCATTATGTATAATAATTGATAATTATGTTATTGTACTACATATCTCCTAACGATTGCTTAATTATAAATGTTTTAGTAAAGTTGATGAATTAGTATAAACTAGATAAATTTGTATTATTGATAAACTAGTATAATAAATCTAGTATATATGATTAATTATTGTAATAAATATATGAGTATTATTTAGTTTAAGAATAATGTATAGTATAATCTAAAAATAGTGACATACATTTATGTTGCTATATTCTGATTTCTTTGATTGATGAGATTGAAATTTTGGGATAACGAAAATTAGGAATAATTAACCTATGGCTTTATATGCATTAAAATTAACATTCGGATTTTCTTTATTCCAGTGAATTTTCCCCCTTTTTCTTTCTCGTTTAATATGAGCCCTCAGGGGGTTAAAAGATTTGCGTCTTCAGATGTACGGACCTATGGAATTGCATCTTCGAAATTTTCATCACAAACATTTTGCTCATATACCTTTAACCACTGTTAACACGCAACCATCTAGACCTATGAAATAAAAAAAAATAAGCGCAAATTATATTTTCTTTGCAACTTTAATCTGCATATCCTTTCGATTGGGTGCTGTCGGACAAAATATACCGACAGGTTGGCTCAAAAAGTTTGAAACAAACGAAACAAAACCAAAAATTGTTCCCAGAATTTCAAATTTGCCAAACAGGCTAGAAAACATTTGACAGATGTTAAAACATGACTGTTATCAAACAAGAAAAAAAATAATCAGTTTCTGCCATTTCCAGACGTATAGACACAGCTTTAAAAATTCTAACTTTCCATACAAAAGTCCAAAATAGCAGGTAAATTTTATTTAATGGGGGGGGGGGGGGAGAGAGGTCACACCCCCACAACATCCCCCCCCCCCCCCTCCCCGCCCTCCAGTGACGCTCCTGTATACAACTGTATATAATTGATAATGAGGTGTTAATTGATTTCTTACTTTGGTTCCATGGTATGTTTAGTATTTCCCAGTATCAGTGTAGCCTATGACAGTCAGCTTCAGTACGATCTGAATTCACAACTGGAGGAATCGTTTGGAGACGGATCCATTATTAGTGGTCTACAGGGGATCTTAGATAACCAGGAACTGGTATGTAATTATTATATAAAGTCTTTTTTATTTCTCTTTTTTGTAAAGAAGAAAAACAGATTTGAGAATGTAAAAAGCTGATTAAAGGAAAAGATTTTTTCCTCATTTTGTATAAAAGGCTTATCCGTTTGTATCCGCTGTACCACACACTCACTCAGTTATCCCCCCCCCCCCCCGATTTGTTATATTATCTCTCTCTCTCTCTCCCTATTTGTTATAGTATCTCTCTCTCTCTCTCTCTCACTCTCACTCTCTCTTTCTCTCTGTTCCTGTCTTTATCTGAAAGTGTTTTTTTTTTGTTTCTGCACTCACATGCCATACAAACGATTATCAAATTACCCTAATTATTTTAAAGTTGGAGTTACGAAATGTCTGTGTGGGTTTTTTTTTAGTCAAATACCCAGCTAGTTAGATTTATAAAAAAAGAAGTTGATTTGCTGCAAGTTAGAGCGGCTGCATGAGGTTATTCAGATCTTTTGCATGTCAGAGCAGCTGATGTTCCGTATAATAAAGAATTTTTGTTTTCTTTATCCCAGGTTCCCTGTCAGTTACAGCTTCTGGAGAATACCGATAATAATCTTCTTATATCAGTATACTACACAGATAACATGGTAAGGTACACTCCTAAAACTATCCAAACAAAGAATAATTACTTTAGAAAAGGAAAAATATTACCAAGTTGGGTTTAAAAAAATTAATAAAGGTTGCCCAGAGTTCCTACCTATCACCAATTCAAATGCAAAACCAAACGTTTCAAAGACAGCCCGTTATACCGTATTTGACAGATTTACTTAATTAAAACTGAATACCTGTTTTGTTCTTGCTATTTGTATCTTATTTGCACCATAGACAGATGAAGAGATAAATGTTAGTTTCCTGACATAGTCCTATAGTCTCCTCATGTGTACTCTGTTTTAGCGGATCATTGTGAAATATCTTAACATTGTAATAGTTTTACCCAAATGACCTGGGTATGCCATTTTTACCTGCCCTTGGTTAATGTTTGCTCGCTTTTAATATGTATGCATCTTTCTACAATGCTATTTATTATGCAAAATAATGTCATGTAGACATGAATAATCCAGCTTCGGCTGATTTTCGTGGGAAATGGTGTACAAAACATGTTTTGGTTTTATTAATAATCCATTGAATTGAATCTATTGAATTGATTTCAGTTGAATTGAGTTGAATTGAACTGAATGGAATTGAATTGACTTGAAGTGACTTGAGTTGAATTGAATTGAATGGAATTGAACTGAAGTGAATCGAATTGTTATGATACATAATTACCCTCGTAGCAACTTTTGACCCATTATTTTAAAGAGGGTATATTTTATTATTTACTCATGCACGAAGGCATATCCAGGATATATATGCCCAAAATCTCTGACAAGCCGAAACAAATATCAACCACAAAATGTTAGAAATGTATTGTTGAACACTACATTTAAAAAAAAAAAAGAGCAAAAAGGTATTAAATTCTAATGTTTGGGGACAGCAATGCTTCAGTACAGAATAAAATGATGAATTATAATTTTGCAATATGCATTAGACGAATTGTTTATGGTATGTTACATTTTTTTTTTCATTTAGAACTCGTGCTTCAATCAGCTGTACAGACTATCCAACATGATTAACATGAAACACCCAGCGATACATCTTAACCCCACCCTCAGCATCCTGAAGATAGCAACGGTGGAGGAAGGAGCGCATCATCAAAAACAGTCTAGAGGAGAAGCACCTTCCAATTTTCACACATCGTATCCGTTGATGACGTATTTTCTAGTGGCGCTCTTGAGCGCGATGTTCTCATTGTATGGTAGGACTGTTTGACGTGCATGGCGTAAAACATGACCTCTGTCAATCGATCTGACCAGATAGCAACTTTTGAGCGAGAAGCTCATTATCAGAAGCAAGCAGAATGACGGAAACATCATCCCCTCGTGAGATATCGTGCGTATCCACTCATATCATGACCCAATCTCCTTGTGGCCACTTTGGTTTAGGATTGTTCGATGCGCAAAGTTATAGTGGGAAAGTAATTTCTTTGTTCAGCCGATCTGGAGAGAGATATCAATAGAAGCAGTAAAAAAAAAAACTTTAGGGAAGTCTTGTTTGACTTTTCAAATTATATATCAGCTGGTAATGTATTTTCTCGGGGGATTTTTGAGCGCGGTAGGAGTTATGATCCGTATACGAATGAAAAAAAAATTACTCTTTCAGTCTGTCTGGACAGAATGATGTACTGCGGAGCAAGGTGTACATCATTAGAAACAACAGAATTTGAGTGGAAATCATCTTTGAATTTTCAAACATTATATTCTCTGATGATGGCCTAACTTTCATGTCCCAATTTTGAGCGCGATGTTTCTCTGTGCGGTGCGGTATATACTTTATGATACTTGAAATTATGGATGAATAAGAAACATTTTCTCTTTCAGTCGATATGGACAGGGATTTCAAATGTGGAGCAACATGTGCATCGATCGTCAGGAGCAGTAGAAGTGTTATTACTGAACTTGGAAAGCATCAAACTTCTATAATGAAATTATTGTCTTGTCGCAATGTTGAGCGCGACGTTCTCATTCGGAATAAGGATTTGGAAACACATTCTCTTTCAGTTTGCACAAAATCTACAGTGCTGCCTGATCTGAAGAAATAGGATTTTCCTATACTTGTATGCTTTGAATTTGAATTTTTATATCCGTTGTGTCGTAACTGAAATTAAATCGATACTCAAACTGTCTTCGACAATGTATATTATGCACGATAATCCGTTGAGAGTTATATTTATGACGTATCCATTGTATCACAATGATGGACCTTTCCGTTTGTCGATAACAGTATATTTATTATATCAAGTCATATATTTTATTCCTCAGGTAAAATGACAGAGGTGGGACTGCTAGGCTAAGTATTTAAGAGACAGACAGAAAGTGGAAAGAGAGGGTGAGAAAATGAGAGAGGGTGGTGCAGTGAGATGAGAGAGAACGAGAAAAAAGTGGCAGAGAAAGATAGGAAGAATGAAAGAACGGGTATTGATATAATGAAAGAGTGTGAGTGAAAAGGGAAGAGAAAGAGGGAGCGATTGGAGGAAAGAGAATGATAGAGAGAAGGGGAGAAAAGGAGAGAGTGTCAGAGAGATAAGAAATAATGCAAGAGAGAACGAGAAAAGTGGCAGAGAAAGACTAAAGGAGATAGGAAAAAAGAAAGAACGGGTATTGATATCATGAAAGAGGATGATTGAAAAGGGAAGAGGGAGAGAGGGGAAGAAAGAGGTATAGAGAGAGAGAGAGAGAGAGCGAGTGGGGGGAAGCGTGAGTGACAGAGGGGGTGGGGGACCCGGAGAAAGCAGTGTGTTTGTGAAAAAGAGAAGGGTCAAGTAAAAAATGAGGAAGGTATGAAACAGAGTGCAATCTATAGTGATTAAAAACGTAACTCAGGAACAAAAGCACGATAAGAGATGACGAAAAATGCAAGAAGATATTTTTTAAATGCCTACCTTAATTTTGCCTTTTGAACAACAACAAAAATATGTATTTTTGGTATTGCTTTTAGCTTGAAATGTTGAAGTTTTTATTGCAACTGGTTAGCAAGAAATACTAAAGATAATTATTCATTTATTTCACGAGAAAATTTTTTTTTTAACCATGGTAAATACGACGTGATAATTGGTACATGTACATGTATATAGCAAGTCTTTTAGTATAATAACATTCTCCCCCAATTTACCCTACATAATATATTTTATTTTTGTACAATTTCTGCGTAACATTTGTCGGAAAAATAAAGTTATTTTTATCGTGTAACGTTTCATCTTGTGTAATGTGAATTAGGTTATATGTTATATGTTATATGTTTTATAGTGTACTTTCAGAATACTCATTCAATGTATTTTGCAAAACATGTATTATTACTCAACGCGCCATATTTCGTATAAGTTTACATTTCAGGAACATAAACAAATGGGAAGAATAATAACTATTAACAAGTGCTCTAGAACCGGGGGGGGGGGGCTACGTCACCCCGGAATTTTTTCAGGGGATCGTCCCCCTCCCCCACCCCCGAAAATTTGGAAAACTGTGCCCTAAAAATCAAGTTAAACGCTCTGTTCAGGCACCGAAGTGCATGCTCTAATGCAAAGTTACACCATTCAAAACTGAATTAATCTTCTCGCCCGGTCGCTACGCTCCCTTGCACAATATACTCTTCAGGTTTGAAATTTTGTGAAAGATTTTGTAAACCGTAGTACATAAGCAGAAATCCCAGTGTGTTTAGTTACAAGAGCTATAGAGAATACGATCTCCGAAAAGGTCTTATTACGAAATGCAGTGTTAGTGGTTCAAGGGGACAGTGGGCGGGGGACGCCTCTCCATGAAACATTCTCAAAGGGGTCGACATCTCTCCCTGAAATTTAGAAAATGGTCCAAATATTTGTCTAAACGATGATGTAAAGCTGCCTAACATTGCTGAAAGAAAAGGGAACTTGTGAAGATACTATACGATCAGACTTTGACTTGCATCTGTGTCAGTCGAAAGTGCTCTAAAATACAAAATTGTATCGCCATTGCAAACCATTAGTAAATCATATTTTTTAATTATATTTATTATTTACCAAGGTTGCCGCTAGAATACAACGTTTTTGTATTGTAAAATGCATTTTTTTTTTTTCTTTTTTGTGGAGAAGGGGGGGGGGGGGTACAATCACAAACCTTTTCCCCGTTCGGTCTCTGTGTTTCCTCGAATTCTCGAAATACTCTAGGTATAACAAAATAAAATCTATGTAAGATTTTGATAGATTTCCCGCAAACCTTATATAGGCTAGAAAATGTGTAAAATTTGCCTTCTGTCTCGAGTAGAAACGATGTTTGAATTGTTGTAATGAAAACTGTATTAAATTGTATTTGAAGCCGTACTGATGAAAAATATAAAAATGATTGCCTTCTGCATTGAAATGACGTTTGTAGAAAAATATATTTCTATATTCTATATAAACAAAAATATGAGTAATGAGACCCTGTATGAGCTTTCCAAAACAGATATGGTCTAAAGAGACAATACAGTTATCATATTTGTTTAGAATAGTGTGGTGAATTAGCTAAAAACATTGGTCGGAAGTGAATTCAGTCATTATTTCCCAGAAGCGGTCTTGATTGTTCATGAAACAGAGACATGAGACAAATCAAATTCAAACTTTAAGAAAGCTTGTAATGTCATATACATTGTATTGAAATAAAATTTGTTACACAACAGTACAGTTACCGTGATTTTATATTCGGTAGAGTGTTATAATGTCAAGATGCAAAAAAAAGAAGAAGAAGGAGAGAAGAAGAAGAAGAAGAAGAAAAAAAAAAGAAGAAGAAGCACAAAAAAAGAAGAAGAAGAAGAAGCAAAATCAAAGAGAAAGAGAGAAGGACTGAATGAGGGGTGGAGAGAGAGAGGGGGAGTGAGCGAGGGAGAAAGATGTGGAGAAAGACGAAACAAACGAAAGAAAAGAACGCGAGAGAAGGCATTTTAAAATTCGAGAAAGAAGAAGATGGAAAAGAACGAAAAAATAGAAAATGGAGTAGATGATGAAAGAGGCATAGTAGAAGAAGGGAATGAAGAAAGGAAATAAACAACAACGTAGGACCAAAATAAACATAGCATATATACTAGTATTCGATCGTATAATAGAAGAAGAAAAGTTACTTTGCCACTTTAGCCTCTTTTTAATTTGAAAGATGTAATGTTTTTACCGAGAGATGGCAGCCATCTCCAACCGCTCTAGAATCTAGAACAAAACAAGTGCAGCATGCATGCAGCGTAGACATCGAGAGATCGATGATGATATGCAGTGGATCGCGGAAGGCTCGTCTTGGATTATTCGATTCATAAATAGGGATAAAGTACAGAACAATAATTAAAGATTATCATTTTTGGAACCGTAAAATATGAATATTGATGTATTAAATGATAAAAGTTTATAAAATATAATAATTGAAATAATTGTATCCAAATTTCCCCTTTTCTTGTAGACTATAGAGTATATTTACGTATTGATATTCCATCATGCAATAGACGCATCCACGGACATGACGTAATTGATAAACATTTCATTGCATTATCAGCCGGCTGGCAAAATGGCGATGCATGTGGCTGGACGTGTGACAATGATTATTTGGAATTGTAACGTGATTTAGCCCAAATCAGACGGAGTATTTCACAATCTTCGAATGATTTTCCAAGGAATTTACAGTAATCTACGGAATTATGCAGTCAGTTTTGGTGTATGGGCGCCAGATCGCCCGTGCGGTGATGGGTTACGTACCGTATGATGCGAGTAGGAGCATCGAGTACAGGAGGGACCGGAGACGAATGCGCTTGGTTACCGCATCATGTGGGTATTCGAAGGACGATGCGGCGGTAGATGCTAACAGCCGTGTCTTCAAACAGGGCATGTTTGGAGATGATGCCTGCTTTGTAGCCAAGTACAAAGGATTTGATGTCCTTGGTAAGTTGGTTTGGGCTAAGATGACAGTGTTACCCATGTGAAGTTGCATTCAAAGCAAGCCAAAAAGGTAGAGGGGTTATGCCTGGCACTTTCATGACTTTATAAATTATTGTTCCAAAAAAAATTGTTAATGTTAGGCATGTGTACATGTATGATGGGGGACCTAAAGCTACGCACTTTGTTTTCAGCAGCTAAAAGGTCACAGAAATCACTGGCTTGTCACCAATTTCATTCCATATCCTGATTCTGGATATTCTAAAGTTGATTTGTGGAGAAATTACGATGGGTGAATGTCAATAATGCACGAGTCAGGTCGATATCAATGCCGATGTCAAATTTTGTTCTTAAAAATGAAGGGGTCCTAAAGCTACGCACATGCAATAAATGAATGCAAAAATTGATATTGAAATTGACTGTGTGTATCGCGTGTGTGTTTTAGCCTGATTTGAATGCGTTGCATTGCGCGTGTATGTGATTTGTATGGTGCGTAGCTTTAGGACCCGCGTAGCTTTAGGACCCCTTGCCATACATGTAGGTTACAATTACATGTAGGGGAAGTCCACCCTAATTACAAGTTGGTTTTAACAGAAGCAGAAAATAAAAGAAAGAATAAAGATCAGTGAAGGTTTGAGCAAAATACAATAAGAAATATGAAAGTTATACTTTTTTGAAATTGTGATCAATTAAATACAAATTGGCAATGCTGTGTCTTGTGACGTATCTTGCGAGCTCCTCATTTGCCCTGTACCCAAAAAATATCAATTTCCATTTTCTCTAAAAAAGAAAATTCAGTCATTCATGCTTCTTAGATATATTCATTGTTCATAATACGTTTTTACACTAAAGTAAACGCATGTATGAAACAAATCTACATGTATACATGTACCTTCATCAAGACTAAGAAAATGAAAAATTTGAAAATTATATTTTCTGTTCATTGGGCAGACATCGCTCAGCCCCGCAAACAATAGCTCCCAAGAACGCCAAACAGCTAAAAAAGGGATTCGCAAAGCCAAAGGGGAAACTTTCTACATGCAGTCAATGGGATTTTCTCTCAAAATCGTGATTTCTAAGAAACTGTCCAAAGTTTCCCCATTTTCATAAAAGTCAGGGCAAAATATTCAGAATTAGGTGCTAATAGTTGGTGAGATAGCACCTGTCATGGTGTTTGAAGCAAGGAAAGGGAGAAAAACTGGCAATCTCCATAGACATCGTGTAAAAAGTTGCCCCTATGCGCTGGTGGTTTTGCGGAGCATGTTCCGGATGTCCAGTGAAGAGAATAACGTCTCCTGAGCAAATATGGGAGAGGAGCTTGCAATTGTGTTTAATTGATAATGTATAAAAATTCATAACCTACTTCTTTCTTATCAAATTTTGCTCACACTCTCACTAATCAGTTACTTTGATTTTTCTTCTTTTATAACAATCAACTTACATGTATGTACATGTGATGCCAAATAAAAATGACATGTGTATGCCTATTTTCTCCTCCCCGTCCGCATCGTTTTTGTATTTTTTTGTTATTCAATGTGTTTGTAAAATATAATTAAATAAAAACCACCAACATTTTGCCATAGTTCCTTGAAATTACAACTTCATGCCTTTTTGGGATTTTGGGGGTTTAAAGGGACCCCAGAAGAATATAAATACATGTATTATGGGAAGCCGTGAATAATACTAGTACAATGCAGGTCTAGTAGCATTTGGACATGTACATGTACACATGTATGTGTGGCGGCAATCTTGGAAAAATATCAAATATCAAATAACATGGTACCCCCTCCTACTCATTTTTTAAAAATCTGGACGAGAAATTATGAATCATTATCAATTTTACTTCGCCTAATACCCGGTGGACTTTCCCTTTAATGGGGGCGGGGGGGGGGGGGGGGGGGGGGGGGGGGGGGAGGGGGGGGGGGGGCTAGGGGTGGGGGTCCACCCTGATATCAAGTTGGTTTTCAAAGAAACATTAAAATAAAGAAACAGGTCAATCAAAGCTTCAGTTATTTTGCTCATACTTTCCTTGAAAATTTGAGCAAAATCTGATAAGAAATAGGCACTATGAACACGGTGACAAAGAGAGCGGACAATTTATGCAGCTCCTCATTGTACCCTCCACAATAGCTCTAGTAAACAAATGGACATCCCTTCACTGCTATTATGTGACACCTGTTCTACATATTTTTACGGGATAGCAATGAATGGATGTTCTTTTGTTAACCAGTGCAATTGTGAAGGGTACAATGAGGAGCAGCATAAATTGTCCGCTTCTTTGTTCGTCATGTTCATGGTGAGGTCTAGGAAAGTTAGGAATTTTTGAAGATGTAATCGTTCAAACACAATTTGGCAACTCTACATCTGTGACGTACATGTACATTGTATCTTGTGAGATCCTCTCTCTTACCCTGTATAGTCTCTAGGACGTCGTCTATTACGCTATTTCGCTATTGATGTGAATCGATCATATTAAAGTCTTTATAAGACGGGGGCCCAGATCTACTAAAAAAATAAATTTCCATTTGCTCTAAAGAAAATGTATATTTCATGCACCCTAGGGCCTACATCTACATGTAGATAGTTCCATTGATGTAGCACATATGTAATACTTAAATGTAAAAATTTGATTCATTGTATTTGTTATTAGAGCGCAGAAATAAAAGCAAACAAACAAATACATGTATATGCTTGTGCACAAAACCTGTATGAAGAAATAGGGTCGACATTCATCAACAACTAAGAAAATGAAAATTTATGAAATGTTCTGTACAACTACAAAGCAAATGGGAGAGGACCTCGCGAGATACATTGTAGGTCACAGATCTGCGACTGTGTGTTTGATTGATTTAACTTCAAAAATTCATAAGTTTCTTATTTCTTATCAGAATTTGCTCAAACTTTCGCTATGAAATCTGTTCTTCTCATTTGTCTGCTTTCATTAAAATAAACAGCATACACTTTACATGTAAAAGAGGTTTTAGTGAAAGTGAAAGAAACATTTTCCCTAATTAATTTCCTAAATATGACACTGCCAAAACTGATGTGTTTGCCATATGAACCTACATGTAGTTCTGAAATAGTATTTCTTTCCTTTGCATTAATACATTGTACGTGTATTGTGAGAGCAAGACACTGGACACAAAAATAAATACATTGGGAGAAGGTGACAGAATCAGGTCTACATGTATGTCTATAACTATTTGTACTGGTAGGTAGTTTTAGGTACATACTTTTGCACATAAAATATATTTTGATCCCTCCCCCCCCCCTTTTTTTTTTAATTGCTCCACATGAATGATTTTTCATTTATTACTTGTATGTTATTTATTTCCCCAAGTAATGAAGAGTGTTCAAAACGGAAGGGTGCAAAGAAAGTTGTTCCTCTAATTTTAGATTTATTGTATGGCAGTATACAATGGTGTTGAACTCCTCCCAAATTATCCCTCTGGTTATTATGATATTTTTACTTTTTTATTCATGTTCTGTGATACTGACTGAATTGTTATTGGAAATGAAAATCAATTTTTCCTGATTCCCATACTAAAACTTTTACCATTTTTCCTTAAAGGTACAATATGTTATCCATTTTGCTGCCCTAAAACATGTCAAACTTTAGATTACTTGAATGATTTGATTATCGTGGTCTTTGCCTACATTGAGTAAAACATATTTTCTTCTACTCCATGACCGTGACCAGCTTTGTAAAACTTTCTTGATATTTATTGTTTTCATGTACAGACGAATGTGTGTCTATTAGGGAAAGGTTTTTTGTCAGACGAGCAAGCTATATTTGTCCAGTATCTTCTGTCTGCAAATTAATTTTTGCCTTGCCCAGTTCTGTAACTCACAAACACACATCAATAATCAATACTTCCCCTAGCACACTGAAGGCTCAGTCACCTGAGCTCCCATTTCATCTCATTATTGTTCTCAAAGCCTTCACACGAGGGCAGGCTTTATCCACCTCAAGGTGACTTTCATAATGCTTCATACTGTGGTTGTTTCCCCTTGAAGGTACACACGCACCATTGACCTTTTTGTGCAGTGAGTAAAAATGCGTCAGGGAGGAAATGTTTTGACCAGTGCAGTTCGGTGTGCGTAATTCGTACCTGTGTGTACCTCAAGTGATTAAATACGTGTTACGTGTTACGCACATTGAGATTTGTAATGCATGCAATGCCTCGTTAACTTGCAGCAGTGACAGAATGATTTACAGGCCAACATTCATGGAATAATTGGTTCAGTGTTCTGATTTGTACATGTATTCCCATGATCAAATGATGATATGCAACATGTATCAATGAAATGCCTATTGAAATACAATGTGCCTACTTAAATGTAAATATCCAATACGTTATAAAACATAGTACATGTCTCCAATGAATGTGCAGATGGAAATGAAATCGTTTAAAATACCAGACGACTTTTGTTTACAACTGGTAGTAGGCCTATTCTACATTTATCGTTTACTCTACATGTAGTTACCATACTAATTACTGTTATTCAGAGACAAAAGGTACCAATGTTTGGGTCTTTTTTCTCTCTCTCTCCCCCTCCCTCTCCCTCTCTCTCTCTCCCCCTCCCTCTCCCTCTCTCTTTCTCCCCCTCCCTCCCTCTCTTTCCCCCTCCCTCCCTCTCTTTCCCCCTCCCTCCCTCTCTTTCCCCTCCCTCCCTCTCTCTCCCCCTCCCTCCCTCTCTCTCCCCCTCCCTCCTCTCTCTCCCCCTCCCTCCCTCTCTCTCCCCCTCCCTCCCTCTCTCTCCCCTCCCTCCCTCTCTCTCCCCCTCCCTCCCTCTCTCTCCCCTCCCTCCCTCTCTCTGACAAGGTTTAAAGTTAACAAGGAAGCATCAAATGATGCTTTGTGCTTTGTCAGATACAGTATATTTTGAGGAAAATCCCAAATGAAAAAGGACTTACTGGGGCCTGCTCGTACAATGTATCTTGCAAATTGTAGGTTATTTGTATACAATGGCAAAAATGAAATACTCGTGAAATTCAACAAAATGTGTTTTACATGTTAATGTTGAAAACCGGGAAAACAACATGTTGGAAATTAATGGAAGGATACTGTGCATGTACATGTAGAATAGACTAATTTGAAGATCTATAAACTTGAGTTCTGGTCGTGCAGAATTTAGCATTTAAAAAAAAACTGAAGAAGTTATTCTGAAAGATGTTCTTTGTAGGTTTCCATGGTAAGTGAGTAATTGAAGGCTTTCTATATATATATACATATAGCCTCTGTGAAAAGGCTGTATCCTTTCCTCACAAGAGCCCACTAATGGAGCATTTTGAGGAATGTAACAAAAGTGAAAGGAAAAGAATTTAGGAAACATGACAAGAAAGAAAAAAGAAAAGGAAAGAGATGATAATGAAATGAAATTGAACTAGATTTTAATTCGTCATGAGGACGAATTAGGTGGTCTGTCTTTCAATTTGTACGATCATGATTGTAATCAGGATGATCATAATAATGGGGAAATGCTAAACTGAAGATAGGATGTCAAGAAATGCCATGAATGGAGATGCTTCTTGAGGACAGGAATGTAGCAAAATGTGTAACGGTCATTGTAAAACGATTATGGTGAAGATGATAATGGTGATTATGATGATTATAATGATATAATGATGATGGCGATGGATATAATAATAGCGATGATGATCATGACGGTGATGATGATACAGGATACTTGGGAGATTAACCCCATAGCTCTAATACAGGACAGGAAATCATAATTTCCATAGGGTTGTACACAAACTACTGCACATTACTTTCTAATAGACATAACATGGAAAATAAGGCAGTTTATTACATGATTTGTGATTGTTTATGTTATAATAGTCGAAGAGGATGGTAAAATGACAGGCAAAAAGAAGCAAAAAAAAAAAAAAAAAAAATCGGCCCCGGGGATCGAACCAGGTACCTTGACCATGGTAGTCATGTGCTTTACCGATAGACTAAAATATTTCTCATAGAGATAACACGTAAACGAAAAACAGGATTCTCGAATCCCATTTGGTAGTTCAAAATAGGGCATGATCCCGACATCTGATCAAAATTTGGAGACCACCTTAATGAAAGCTTATAGTCTCAGCTACAACATATTAAAATCTGGAAGGAAATAGACCAAAAATAACTGAGATACAGCTCAGAGAACGATGTCATGTAGATTCATGATTCGAAAAAAAAATCATCTTCCATAGACATAACACGCAAATAGGGACAATTCTGACATGTCGTCTTTAATTGAAAATTTCAGTGTGATGACGTCATCCAAATGAATAATAATGAGCACTCATGTTGTAGAGAATTGTCTCAGCTATAACATATCGAAATCTGGGCGAAAAAACTACCAATAATTAAGAATCTAGAGCCAAATTTGCATGAATGTGATGACGTCAAAACATGAAAAATGGAAATTTTGAATTCTGGCGCCATTTTGATGACGTCATAATGTATATATTAAAGGGTCAAATGATACATGAAATGAAATCTATGATTTATACCCTACCTGATGATGAAAAAAAATTGGGAGGTTTCTGGACTATTTAAAGAGCTAGAGTTAATTTTGTAGAGGCATGTTTTTTCACGTTTTTACGTTATTTTTGCCATAGACGCGCGCACGGATTTTGAAATTTGACGCGCGCGTGTGGCATTATGGAAGGTCGATATTGACTGTAAATAGTTGGAAATTGTGTCAGGAAGTGTCAGGAAGACGTAACATGCGAAAAAAACAGCGTTTTTACGTTCTCTACGCGCTGCGTGCGCGCATAACGCGCGCACGGACGCGCACAGACAGAAAATTTTGAAATGCTTGAAATGTCCTCAACTGTACTCTAATTTGATCAAAAAATGATTTTGAGCATTTCTAAATTTTGACGCGCGCGTACGTGCGCGTCATGATGCGCGCACGGATTTTGATGACATTTTATGTTGACCCTTGACCTGAAGTTCATGTGTGTCAAATATGGTTTATTTTTGATGACTCGTTATGAAGATATGATTGATAATGTGATTTCACAAAATGGCGCCTGGATGACGTCACGATGACCTGATGACCTTGAAATAGATACCCGAGCTTGATCTGATATGTCCTCATGACTGTAGAGATTTTGATAAAAATTGACTCCGCCGATATAGAGGAATCATGGTAACAAGAAAGTGGTGGAAAAATAAAAATAAATAATAAATAATAAATAAATAAAGAAAATTCTGACGAAATTAAGAGGTGGTCTGTCGACTACGACAGACCACCTAATAAAACACTTTATACAAGACCTTTTTTAAAATTTAGTTTAATATGCTGAAAGGTTGATTATGTACATTTACATGCGTGTATTGCATCATGGTGGTGATAATAATGAAGAAGATGAGCTTTAACCATTTCATCTTACTGCCGTTCATCTCTACAGGTGTTGCTGATGGGGTTGGAGGATGGAGAGATTACGGCATCGACCCGTCTCAGTTTCCATGCCAACTGATGAAGATGTGCAAACGGATGGTGAAGGAGGGTCACTTTGATCCACGCTCTCCTGTAGCCATCATCGCCACAAGCTACCAAGAACTTCTAGAGCACAAAGCACCTCTCATGGGTAGGTATCGGATGTTGCTTCTCTCAACCCAGGAGTATTAAAGGGCAGGGCACTGTATATTATTTGCCTGTTTAAAGGAGGAGGATGTGGTTGCACTTCTGGTTGCAAGTAAGCAGTGGAAATAGGTTTCAAAATTTTGCATTTACTTGGCCTGGAATCGTGAAAAGGGAATTTGGATTAGCTTTGATAATACTCACTTTTATATTTGATTCATTTATTAATTATTTTATGTATTTTTTCATTTTTTTTTAATTTTTATTTATTTATTTTTTTTTTTTTAAATTAATATTTGTTTTCATTTTATTCATCAGTTTTAATTTTTAATTTTTTTTTATTTAATATTTTTATTCATTCATTCATTTTTGTATGTATTTAAAAAAAATATATTTTTAATGTTTTAAAATTTTGTTAATTTTTAATTTTTTTTGTTAAGTTTTTTAAATTTGTTGTACTAGCCATCTTACCCGTATCGCGATTTTTGAAATGGAGCGTTTAGTGCATAAACGTGTTTAAGATGTGGGATTTTTAGGCAGGAAAAACAGGATATAGTACAATTTTTTGGACTTTTTGTTGCTATGATGTACATCACTGTGTACAGCACTGTTGATTTCCTATGCGCGCGGAGAAGTTTATAATCGATTATGTTCATGATCGACTGTATGTGTTATGAAACAGTGTTTATTTTTACCTTTGACCCCAGTGATGACCCCAGTGACGTTTTAAAAAAACGTCACTGATGTACAGCACTGTTGATTTCCTATGCGCGCGGAGAAGTTTATAATCGATTATGTTCATGATCGACTGTATGTGTTATGAAACAGTGTTTATTTTTACCTTTGACCCCAGTGATGACCCCAGTGACGTTTTAAAAAAACGTCACTGATGTACAGCACTGTTGATTTCCTATGCGCGCGGAGAAGTTTATAATCGATTATGTTCATGATCGACTGTATGTGTTATGAAACAGTGTTTATTTTTACCTTTGACCCCAGTGATGACCCCAGTGACGTTTTTTAAAAAAACCAACCCCTCAAGGGCAATTCTGGGGTCCCCCTACATACACCATCCGAGTTTGGTGAAGATCTGTCGAAGGATCTAGGAGGAGTAGGGGAACAAACAGACAGACAGACGAACAGACAGACAGACAGACGAACAGACAAACGGTTCTCGAATTATAGTATGATGTATTTATTTTTTCATTTATTTATTTATTTTTTATTTTTTTAAGGGGGAGGGTGCTAGTTTTAACAAGATTTTCAAAACTGGTCAATGAGGCACTACATGTACATACATGTACATGTAATATTATCCGTTCCCATGCCATGGGCAATAAATCCTACATGTAGTTTGCAGGCACAAACCCTGGTCAGTCATAAATGAGTGTCTCCACTGTATAAGCCTACATTGTACCATAGGCCCTGTACTATAGTTGCTCCTATATTGACATGACCCAGTAGGTAGCTGGGTTAGGCTTCTCTCAAGACAATGATTATCTGATAAAGTGTCAAATTAGGGTCTGTGCTTGCAGACTAGGTAAATCCCAGTCAAGAATTTGAGTGCTGAGCAATGTGTTTGGACATACACTCGAAGGCACGTCTGTCATTGTGAAGTTTATATCAAATGAAAATAAGTTTTGCCTAATTTATCAATGAAACGCAGCAGTTTAAGTTAAAATTTCACCCTTTAGTATTAAAAAGAAAAAGAAAAACATGTCACCCTTTGATGTTTATTTATCACAGTTATCCACAAATGTGGCGAAGAAAAGGGTCCAGATTATGAAATTTTAAAGGGTTACTACTGTGAATGTTAGAGAGTCAGTTTCCATTAGACCCTGGTTACATGTAGTTCACTTCAGAGTTCTTATAATTGCACTCCAAGTTTTGCCCTGTTCAATATCCTTTTCGCTTCATATAGAAAGGACTTTCCCTTTAAATGCTTGAGTAGGAAGTGGTTTAGATGTGACACACAAGGACATGTAGATGAATGTACACATGTACATCGTAAATGATGTGCACACATACTTCAACATGGATAAGTTCATTGTGGGCCTGGGAAGGGGGGGGGGCTGGGATGGGTAGAGATGACCCCAGGTGTATTACTAGGAAATATGGTGACTGAGTCATAACACTCGTAGAAGAAGGGAGAGGAAATGCATTAAACCTCAAGAATACCGGTATTTATGGTACCAGTACTTGCTACTTACTACTGGTACTTGATAAGAGAATAGAAGAATAGATATTGCAAATCCTACACCAAAATTTGCCAGATGCTGTTTGCCTCAACAAGTCGACTCATAATAAGTCAGTGCGTGATCTCATTTTTACGCACTACAACTTTTGCTCTTTGGAAGTGTTTTTCTTAACTTGTTAGTTATGTACATGTGTATGTGTACATTTTACAATACCTCTTCTTCATACATCTTCTTCATACATCTTGCTGTATGTACATGTAGTAAGCTGTAAAGTGTCATCAAGCATTTTGAAGTCATAGAAAAATACATGTAAAGCTGTTTAAATGGACTCAGTATTGTTACACATAAGTAACCTTGAGAGCATCTTAACAGTCTTAACTCTATAGTCTTTTATATAATTCAGTGAAAGTGTTGCCTTGAGACCAACTATTTCTTTCATGCTGTATTAAAGCAGTGATGTGCATGCAACCTTCCGTTTATATGCTGGTATTGTTGTGACGCACAGAAGAAAATGGGCCTTACCAGAATTCAGACTGATTACATGTATGTTTACGATAGGGGAGTCTGTCAGTCTTCAAGTCTGTCATAATTTGAAGAAGTGGGGGTACTAGGGTGTGGAAATAACAGGGGATTTGGTCAGGGAAATCTCGGGTTCCTAATCGAATTAAACCCTAAACCTTTGGTGAGAAGCCTGAGATAAACAACCGAGGTTTCAGCAAGCATCCAACGTAACATTATTTTCATCAAAGACATTGACCCGTCTTCTGAACTCCGGTTTAACTTAAACCATGGTCTAAATGTGTGGTTTAACTATGGACAGCCAAATGTGACACAAATCTCTAACAGTAGATATTTAATTTATCAGCATTTTTGGTACTCAAAATTTTTTTTTAAATGATAAGTACAATAGTTTTCTTGACCAGTAAAGCATGAGAACCACAATCCAGTAAGCATTTAAGGGACATACAGTGTAAACAAAGTTTGGACATTTTTGGCTACCCATAGTTAAACCACAGATATAAACCATGGTTTAAGATAAACCAGAGTTCAGAATACGGGCCAATTGGTGTAATTTGAATATAAAGTGAAATGCACCATTCAACACATGAAAAGGGGTCCACAGAAAAATAACCCTCTAAAATTCAAAATTATCACTGTGACTGTGATTGTACATTTCATCCATTGAAGGAGCCCGAACTACAGTACTCTCTTTTTATTTTCAAAATCTTGAAAATAACAATCTGTTTGTTGATGTTACAGCTTGGAAACGTACAAAATAAATTATTCCAAGGGTGCTAAATTTTCAAGGTCAGAGTTTAAAGTCACAGTCTTTGATGATCTTAATGACATTTATAGCCATGTGTAGTATCAAAATTTTGCATTTTGCAATTTTTTAAATTAAATACTACATGTAGTTTCATCTCTTTTTACATTACTAAGAATTGAGATGAACTCTACACTATTACATGTAAGTCATCTAAATTAAAAAAAATAAATCTGAATCCAAGGTTCTTTGATTTTGTTATTCCTACGTTATCACAGTTGCTAATCAGATTTTGATGTGTTTTGTCAACAGCAAGGTCCTATTTTTGGCTGCATGATATGACCAACCATATCACTGTTTATTAAATTGCATATTATCTCTATCTCTGTATTGTTAGGGCAATAACCAGATGAACTCAAAACTCTGTTCTTCTGTGTCTGTCTTTGTAGTTCCCAGCTCATTTGCTTATTTTTTTTGTGTAGTTTTCTCCTTTTAATAATTTTTGTTGTTGATCTTATTCATTGTTGGCTCCTTAAATATGTAGTTACCATATCCGTGTCTTATTAAATTATTATTTTATTTGTCAAATCAACACAAATCAACACAAATGTACTGACAGAGCTGAAAAAGTGAATCTAATCACTGTTGCCCTCATGCATTCAGCTCCCTCATCTTGTGTTGAAAATCAGTAGTGCCATCACCAGAAGAAAGAAGAATAGCAAAGCACACATGTAATTTGCATACGGTAATGTGTTTTTTCCTGTTATCATAAAACTATGATGCTGAAACTTAAAGGCCAAGTTATGTGTAGTATAATAGTTCTAGAGCCTCAAGGCCAAGGCTAGAGGATAATTTTGAATCCTGCATCTTGTTGATTTATACTGACAAAGGTCACAGGACATTTTTGAAATTGTTAGGCTGTACAAGAAAATATTTACCTTTTTCACTATAGTAGACTTTCTTGTGTGTGTGTGTCTATAATCTGTTTTGGTCATAATTTTTGTTTTCTCTGTAATTGTATCATATTTATTGTTTTTCTCGTTTTTCAATCCAACGTCATGTTCCAAGTGCTATTTTATGTTATCGTTGAATAACCTGATGATCTGTATGATTTTGATATATTAACCAACAGGGAGCAGTACAGCATGTATAGTAATATTTGACAGTGACAACAAGACAGTAGCCTCAGCAAACCTTGGCGATTCCGGGTTCCTCATTGTCAGAGCTGGGAGGGTGGTACACCGATCTGAGGAACAGCAGCATTATTTCAACACACCGTTCCAACTATCAATAGCACCCCCTGGCTTGCGTACTATATTAAGCGATAGGTAAGTGCGTTACATGTATGTACATGTAGAAGATCAATGTCAATGTTACATTTTCAGGCCTGCATTGGTCCTAATATTTATAGATGAGATAAACCCACTTACTTGTATTAGCAATCTGTTGTTCATGCTTTAATACCGCAGTCAAACTGCCAAACCGACAGACTCTGGGCCATTGGTGGCAATGTAATTTTTTACATTTTGGTCTGGTGTCAGTCTTGTTTAATAGTGTGACTGTGGTATCAGAGCCAACAAGATTTAGAATTACATGTACAAACTTTTTTTGTTTACATGTACATGTACTTGCTTAGTAAAAGAATAGCTTGGTGGTTAAGTTGCTGCCCGGCAAGCAGTAGATGACAGGTTCGAATCCCGCTGGTTCCAATTTTTTCTGACTTGTTATTTTCATTACAGATCAAGCATACGATCTTTAACACTGGGAGTAATCTTGCTTGTTTTCATGTTTTTCATGGCATTGTATTCCACTTCCACTCCTCTCCCATCTGTTGGCATTTTTTGATGTGCACTTGGAGAGCAAAACAATTACTTTGTTTAATTTTTTTCTTATTGTAAAACGCCTTGAGCATGTTTTTGTGGAAAGGCACTATATAAATACCAATATGTATGTGCAATGTATGTACAATGTATGTAATGAAACAAAACTACAATCAGTTCTAGGCAGTATGGCCACTCAAGACCAGCTAAGATATTATAAATACTTTTCATGGACTAACTGTCTTGTCGATTATAGCAGATTTGATTGTTATACAGTAATGAAACTATAATGTTTAAAAGCTATGTAGTATTGACGTCTGATGTTGCTTTTATTTTTACAGCCCTCATTCAGCATCCAGCTCACTCTTCACCGTCAGAGAGGGCGACATCATCTTAGTAGCGACAGATGGTCTCTTTGACAACATGTCAGAGCATATGCTCCTTGGGGAACTCTCCAAACTAAAGGTAGGTGCCAGAGTAATTTTCAATTCATGGACATTTCTGCGTAAACCTTACATGTAACAAACGGATGAATCTGCATTGCTCAGTGAACAACCAAAAAACTAAAAACTAGAAAGGCCGTCAAAGGCGGCAGACCCACGCCTTATCGGCGCTACAGAGTAGTTGCATTCTTTCCCTAATCGATTCTTTCCTGTCACTATATTTTATATTTTTCTCTTTTTTTATCGCAATAAAGACTTCCAGATTTGGCATAATCTACTATTTAATACATGCATGTAAAATATTATGGTTACTTATTGTTATTATTATGTAATTTGGCACAATGATACTGCATGTGAATATATTTGTTTGTGTATTTTACCTTGATTATTGTGAAAAATGTTATTTTTAAAAAGGAAGTAATAAAATATTCTTAAAAACAAAAAAACTATCCGAAATGAAGTTCCTATAACCGATCATCACCAAAATCTAATCGATTCTTTTCCTAATCGATTCTTTCCTGTCACTATCCGAACTGAAGTTTGGGTCAAAACTTCAAGGTCACACAGAATTTGCAGGGGTCAACCGATCATCACCAAAATCTAATCGATTCTTTCCTGTCACTATCCGAACATTCCCTGAAAATTTGGTGCAAATCCGTTCACCCGTTCTCTAGTTATCTTGTACACAAACAAACAAACAAACAAACAAACAAACACACAAACAAACAAACAAACAAACAAAAAAACAATTTTCAGAAAAGAAATTTTCACGAATTGAAAACTCAGTGTCATGATCCATTCCTTTTGCTGTATGAAACTTTGGCGCATCTGGACCAAGCGCAAATTTGGCACTCCAAGCAAAAGTTTCTTGTTATTTCGATGTACACTTTGTTGCTATGTTGGGCAGTCATTGTACAGTCTTTCTTGCTGTAATGCTATATGGTTAGCTGTTGAGGAACCTTTAAATTTGACGCCAGGAAATTGTGTACAACAGGTCTTCACTTCTCAAAATACCTTCAGAGTGTAAGACAAGATAAAGAGGTTGTGCACCACATTGTACCTTCTGTTGAAAGTATGAATCTGTGATCAATGCCTAAAGCTGGTCTCACTGGGCACTATTCCTGCTGCGCAGTGCATCGTTAGTTTGCAGACACAAAACCCTGGTCAGTCGTGAATGAGTATGTGCACTGTAAGACTACCATAGGCCCGGTACTATAGCTGCTCTTGCCCAGTAGGTAGCTGGGTAAATGCTTCTCTCAAGAAACCATGATTTTCTTATAAAATGTCAAATTAGGGTCTGTGCTTTGTAGACTTGTGCATCGTTGTGTTGTGTTACATCATAATTGTTGTTGTTTCAGTAATGACACATACTTATAAAGCAGCTACAATAACAACAGTGAATGTTACATGTACACGTATTACACTTTGAGCAGCTGAAACCATTTGAAGTGAGACTATCCCAGTACAAACCCCAATAATTACTCAAAATAGAACTGCAACGATAAAGATATTTCTGACAATGTATGGTATTTTAGACTGCTACATTAACTTTTCTTGCAGAAATGTGAATGTATACACCTTCCATGGTATTCCATAAATGAAGATGTTACTCATGAACACTCTGTTTGATAACATGCCCTCCAAGAGTCTTCTGGCAATGGGGGTTTCTCCATCCCTCTGCTATTGATGGAGCTGCAGTATATTCAGAGCTCTTGCGAGATGAATAAGGTTTTCATGAACAAACATACGGTAACTGTTATTAGCTGAATCTCATTGCCATTCTGTGCATGAATATTGTGGAGAGTAATTCTAATGAATTAGCATTGGTGAAATATTCTCAATTCGTTTTGCAGCTTAGATTGAAATTAGATTGAAATTATAGATTGAAATTACTTGGGAGAAGTTAAGTAATTACTATTCTGAAGTAGATTGCTTTCTTCAAGGCTATCAATTATCATAATGTAATCCATGCGACAGAAAACAACACAGTTTGGTATAACTACATGTAGAAAGGTATTGTAGCAGCTCCGTGAGAGTCATGAGACACCCTTTTTAATTACACTATGGAAACAATCATGGTGACTTTAAAGAGCTTTTCGTGGTTCTCATTAGCAATTGAGTTTTTGTGACCTGCAAAGCAAAAGAGGCCAGCACATGTGCTACACCTATTACGGATGTAAATGTACATGTGTAAAGGAAACATGAATGCGTGCATGTTTGTCTTTCCCTGGTATAGGAAGTAGTTTTCTGTACATGTATGAGTTTATGGTCCTCACCACCTTCCTGGCTGTACCTCTGCTCAAAGATTGAATGAATGAAATGTGGACTTTGGCTTGGGCTTTGCAATTGCCTACCATCACATGTGTGCTGTGATGAATGTCGATAAGGGGAGTTTTATCTTACTGGATCACCTTTACATGTATCTTGCAATTATTGCAGTTATCAGCAATAAAATTCCTGGTTGCACTGGGTAGCTATTAATATACAATTTACAGAATGATTATTACTTCAAACATGTATGTAAAAGTATACCCTTTGTACTTTATTCAGATGTGTCTAGAAAATTCTGAATGACTTTGGCGCCATTTAAAGACATGTCTTACAATCGGCAGTTTCCATGTGCATTGCATTAGAGTTTGCTTTTAATAATACATGGGACTTCCTGGGATTCATTTGATGTGTGTAAAATCTTGCATGCAGCGAAACTCTTGATCGATTTGGAAATTACTTCGAACTTGCCGCAAGAGATTGGAAAGTGTTGCATCATTGAATTTATAATGACTTAACTTTCCTTTAATAGGGGTTGGTTCTTCTGAACTTGGTGGAGGAAGCGCACGCGCATTACATAAGGCCTGTTAGTCAATGGTTATAGAAGTGAAGTCCACTGTCTGTGGTTGATAAACACCCATTATGGGATAAATCACCTAATGGTGTCAAATACCCCTTGAGAATCAACGATTACATGTATGCGCCTTTAATATTCGATTGGTATTAAAGTAAACATATGTGGAGCATGTGCCTACATGTAGCTGCCTAGTAGCATGAGCTTTGAGCAGGCCAGTCAGAAGAGCTTCTGTTTCATGTTTGCTTCTGAGTTTCAAAGCAAACAGGCCCAGGGTTCACATTATCATAATGAGATAAGATTGGTTTCAAGTAACCCTGCTTGAACTTGGGCATCATTTTACTTCATCTTTGCGCTAATATGAAAAGGAAATGTGAATGATGCCATGTCTCGCCAGGGATTAACAAGCTCAGGAATGTTGTCAGCGTGCAGCTTCGATATTGAAATGAGATAATGTTATATTTGGGTGTTATGAAAGAAATTAGCAAAGTCATGAATTTCAACAAATAATGTCGGGGAAGCATTATGAGTGATTCTAAGTAGTAAATGGAGATGTCAGACTTTGTACAGCATAAGTATGCACCAGATTCTGTAAAGCACATATTGCTATAACAGTGTGATAAAACATTTGGAAAATGTCTATAGATTCAATTAGTTCTACATGTATGTACTATATGTGCATGGGGTATCTTTGCTCTGGCTTTAAATTCTGTGCTCTAGTATACCATTTTCATATTCACTGCCAAAAACGGATTTAGTCCGGACCAAGTCAGGATCGAAAGATCCGCATCTCGAGTCCTGCTAGCGTTCATACTTACAGCAGCTAGAGTACATCACATCTACTATGCGCATTTGTTTCCATGGTTGCAGACATGGCATGCTTAATAATCCCCCGCTGTCTTGCCACCTCGTCATATTAAAACATAAGCAAACCCACGTAGAGATATCTCAATTTGCATCAAGTTTAGCGGATAGCATTCATATTACGAGCAAATCCACTTCCAGTCAGGACTAAGTCCGGACTTAAACCTGCTCGAAGAGTCCGGACTTTGTCCAGACTAAGAGCGGATAGTAGTGATGTTGATTAACTTCATATTACTATTAGCTTTTGGATCCTTTACATGTAGTCCTGACTAAGTCCAGACTTACTCCACTTCTACTTCTAATATGAAAAGGGTATTAGAGTATGGTTGTGTGCCGAATCCATCCCTCTCATTTTCAGTCTGTACACATTTCCTCCTACAAGTATCTGTTATATCTGCCCGGTTTTCTCTCTCTCTCTCTCTCTCTCTCTCCCATTCTCTCTCTTTCTCTCTCTCTCTCTCTCTCTCTCTCCCTCCCATTTTCTGTCTTACTCTAAGCTATACTACATTAAAGATGCTTTGTGTCTTTTCATTATCTCTATCTGTCCATGTCTCCTATCTCTTTGTGTCATTGTATGTGTTTCTAATTTACCTTCTCCCCTCTCTCTCTCTCCCCAAGACTTTTTAGGTACAAGTCATCTCAATCAAAGTATAGTTTCAATTACAGTCATTCTCAAGGAGGGGTTGTATAAATAGTCAGGCAATCAAAGATATTGCTCACTGATTTGGAGCTCTCTCTCTGATAGTTGAGTCCCATTAAATCCCACCATCCAGCTCTTTTTATTTTTCAGTCAGCTCTTTATGCACTTGAGTTGCCTCATTGTAAGTCATTTTCGATGAAGGGAGCAGTTGCTAAGGTTTAATATAGCGGAAGGGCACTGTTTAGATGTTTAATTACCTGCTATCGTGAACTTGAAAGCCCTCCATGTAATGAACCAATTCAGAGTGGTATTGTAACTTAAAATTGGTTGTTATTCATTGTTGGGTACGTGTATCGCATTGTACATATAGGATTTTCCCTTCCCTCCTCCCCCCCCCCCCCCCCCCCCCCCAAAAAAAAATAGTTTAAAGAAAAAGGGGCAAAAATGTCCATTTTACTGCAACATAATGAACTTCTGAGAAGATCCATGAGATACTGAAAATAATGAAGAGGTGTGGAAATAGATGATGGAGCTATCTGCCTTACTCCCTCCTCCTTCAAATTAACTTGCGTGATTAGATTCCTTGAGATTGTAGGTGTAGTTTACGATACACAGAGGTCTAATAAGAATCGATGCGATGGATTGAAGGGGTCCCACCTTGCCACCTAATCAAATTATGATCATGTGTGAAGGGCAGACGGACGGGTGAGATGGTGTGTGAGCTGGATAGAGGCGATGTCTAGATACACCGCTATGGAGATGATATCATTATGGTGTGATAGCCGAGCGAGGCATTGATGCGGGTTGAAAATGTGATTAGTTTCCTGCATTGTATCTTGTAGGAGAAAATGAGTATGTTAAACCATGTTGATCAAATGAGATTGCTATCACACTACTACTCATGTGATACATGTAATGTAACAATGGCCATACATACATGTATCATGTGCATGGGTAAAGTAATTGAAATTATATTCTGGTATGGACTAGAAAAAGAGGCAGGCAAATAGGAGTGAATGGATTATATCAGAGAATATGGCAACATTGCATGGAAGAGAATGGAAGAGAATGGCACAGAATGGAAAATTGACGAAAAGACCTTTCAGCCGTGGAGTGAAATAGTCTAGATTGATGGATACATACTGTACTTGTAGATCAGATAAATAAATAGATAGATAGATGTATAGATATTCTTTTAAGTTGTTTTTATGAGTTATTATAGAGGTCTGAATTAAACATTTGATATCCCCATCCCCTTTAGACATACAAGTATGCACACTGTACATGTACATTACAGCGAATGGGTTTGGGGCAATTTACACTTTTACACAGATGCCTACTGTATAGGCCCTACATAGTTAATTCAGTACACTACATGATTGTACATGTATGCATGTATTATTTACAGTATTTGAATGATAAAGCCACATCTGTAGTAGTGAAACCCAAATCTGTAGGTTATTCATTTCTAAATTTTAAAAAAAAAAAAAAATTGTATACTGTTCATTAAATTTAGAAATGATATCACATCTGCCTAAATTATTTAGTTGGTATATTAGTCATGATTCTAGCAATCACTCTTCTCCACATCACTATCACCTGTTTGTCTAACATTCTCACATTTGTTGGCATGTAGCCATGATCAAGTACTATGAAATACAATCTGTACAGGAATAATGAGTTTTGTTTTTAGTGCTTTTCTCCTTTTTCTTATATACCTTTATATGAAAAAAGAGTTTGTGTACATATACATGTAGTGCTTGTCTGAAAGAAAAGCATTCAAAATGTTTTTCTATTTTCAGTTTTAACCAGAGGAATTTTTATCAATTTGACTTCTCAAAGTGAAAATAAAATAACTTGTCTCTGTTTACAGAGGAATTTGTTAGTTGATAGACCTTATATTTCCCATATTTATAGTTTTAATATTCATAGTTTTAAAGTCATTTTGAAAATGAAAAGGTCGGTTATAACTGTGACAAACAAGTTGCAACTTCAGAATACAAACTTACTAAGTACCGTAAATACTTTTTGATCAGTATCTAATCTTTAGAGTCAAATAGATAAAGGGTGCAAATTAATACATTAGTACCTCAACTCTGCTCGCTCACAAGTCATGTTTGGTTCAGGAATAAGCCTGAATCCGGAGGGCAAATCAAGCTATGAGAAGCCCCCAGATATCTGTCATTACTCATTTAATGCTCGGCACACTTGTGTTCAATGGTTTTGACCCATGGATTTCCTTTGCATCACAGTAGCACGATGAAGAACAGATACAGACCTTGAGATATTCACCCTTTCCTCTTCGTCATCTGTTTGCCATCTCTCTGCAGCATCTGGTTATCTCATTTTCACTTCTTTTGTCCACTCTCACTTCCTTCATCAAATAGTCTATTTTCTAATATGCTTCTAGACATATCTCAAGCTCTCATTTTATCTACATTGTACACCTGTCCTCCCCAACCCAACTCTCTTCTTCCTAGCCCCCCCCCCCCCCCTTCCCCCTCTCTTTCTCTCTTTTCCTCTCTCTTCCTGTGTTATATCGGTCTCTCTCTTTCAATCATTCCTTGCCTTTATTTGCAACTTCTATTTTACAAGTAAAAACTACATGTATGTCCCCTTTCCACCTACCCTCTCTCCCCCTCCCTCCCTTTCCCTCTATCTCTCTCTCTCTCTTTCTGCCCCTCCTGCGTTATTGTTCTTGTATGATTTACCTTGCCTTTTTTCTCACTCACATCCCTTTTTTCTACTACACTTATTGATGAGATTTGCATTTCATACTAGATTCTAAATGGAATAATTAGGTTATTAATTTCATGTAGTTGACAAATAATCTGCGAAGCTCATTTAGCCCATTTCCTGGCTTTGAGAGCTTTATTGATGTACAAATGCGATTCACAACTGTTCATCCATTTTAGAAACGGCTCTGTATTCAATACAATAAAATAACAACATTGTAATAGGACTCCATGCAAAGGTACTTGTCATTATTGATCTAGTCTGATGGATTCCAAGTCCTGTATTCATGGCTGTTCAACAACATCAATATCAGCTGAATACAAATCTTCATTACATGTACAGTATGTACGTTAATTCATCCTTTGCGGAAGAAAAAAAGCTACAGAGAATCATATCTTGAAAAGCAGCAAACACGTTCCTTGCATTTAAATATGAACTTGCCATTTCTTATTCCAACTATTGGATTAATCCAATTCAAACTCCAAGACTGCGCAATGTAAATGTGCATTATGTACTTTGCCGTCTTATATTTGTTAAGTGGATTCGAGATATGCACTAATATTTGCATTGATGATTAGATTTGATAACCCAGTTGCCTGTAGTACCCTTGACACAGCTGTACTATTGTAGGTCAAAGTCATGGATGATAATGATGATGATGATAGAGTATTTGGATGTCTGTCCTGTGAAAAACCAATTGATGGAGGCCCCCTCTCCTCCCATCTGTCTTTTTTGTGGTATTTTCAGTGCTAAATGAGTTGGCTTGTAGGCTAAACTTTTCTATCTCTTTCTTCCCTTGGTTGTTGGTATGCAACTTTGCACGGTGCTTTATATAATGTACACTTGTACAGAATAGCATGATTATTACTGCATTACATTTACTGTACATACGTGTAGGACATGTAAAAATTCTAGACAGATACACAATTAATACACATACATGTATGGTAGATGACCCAAGCACTGTTGGCTTCATTGAATATTTCCTGGACAATGCTTTGTTCAACCACAATCATTTTACTCTCCCTGGACATCTGCTTAAACACACAGTTACAAATCAACTTCGAGCAGTATTAAATTAATTAAGAAAATTAATTTCACATTTATGGTTACGACTTTTTGGGCTCTCAAAAGATGACATTCTGTACCAGTACAGTGTATGTATGTCTTACCAGTTTGTCTATAAACAGCCACATGTACTTGTACAAAACTCGCGGGAATCCCAGTGGGACTTTCAACTTAGGTTAATGTTGTTGGCCCAACTTACAACTTGACTTGCCCAAACATTTCTGAAGGACGCATCGATTTTTTCAATTATATGAAATGCTGATGTCATGGTAATCTCTGAATGATAAAACCACAACCAATGTTTTTGCCAATTGTGGTAATTTGGATCACAATTGGACTACATGTATTGGTAAAAGCCATCCATGTCAACCATTTTTGTGGTTGCCCAGTTTAGACAGCTACGTTAATGTAACTTTGTAAGGGCAAACTTTGTTTACATTTTTTAATATAATGTATAGAATAGATGAATTCACACATTTGGCACCGTGACAAAGAATCTATTTGTGTTGTTGAGGACATTAGAACCAACTATGGGATGAAATATCTTTCAAAACTTAAAATTTGTATATTTAAGTGATTTGGCATTCCCACAAATATATTTATGAAATTCGCTGTAAACAGGCATGATTTTGTGTTTGTTACTAATGATAAATCTCCAATTATCAGTCAACAATTCAACTACATTTGTTTTTGTTTATTTATTATTCTTTTCGTTTTGTTTCTTGTTTTGTTTTCTTTTTTTACTAAAATGTCTTAGAATTAAACCCATTAAGTAAGGTCTGCGATTTGTTGATAATATCTTTCGACTCACCCCTTTTTTTTTTTTAATTGCTTCAATTTTGCAACAAACAATCATGTATCAGAAAATGAATAGAATATATTGACAATTTTTACAAGAAAATTTTGTTAACACCCCGATGTTATTGAAGCTTATATTAGTTATTGTCCTTTTCAGATTATTGTGGTGCAATTATAGGCACAAGTTTTGGTTTTATTGCATTTTTTTGTTGTAAGGACTGAATCAAATGAGGTTCTGCCAGAACAATATTCTTCTTTTTTTTTTTTCTTTTTTTTTTTCTTTTTTTTTTTGGGGGGGGGGGAGTAGTGGGCAATGGACATGCACTTTATGTACTGTACATGTACTTTACATTTGTGTTCAACACCCTGCAATTTATCAATAAATTATTGATAAGAGACATGCTCAAATAGATCTATCCAACCATCCCTATTAAAGGAGAATTAAGCCCTGATTACAAATTTACTTATAAAAAAATTGGAAGGTGTAATATATTCCTACTTATTGGCCTAAATCATTTTCTAATAAGATATCAGAAAAGGGAATAAATAAAGATATTCCAACACCCGGTATCGTCTCCTACTCATTTACATGGGGGCTGCCATTTTCTTGCTGATTTGGAGTTGTACATGAACCATAGAGAAATGTTCCAGTCAGGAAGATATTTTGAATCCAAATCCTAAATTGATTTTCTTCATGACCTAAAATCCCATATGTGACGGAAAATATAAAGTGGGTGTTAACATGTATTATAAAAATTAAATCTTTATAATGATACTTTTAAATTGTCTGGTTTTGCTTAACGAAAATCTATTTTCTTGGGTTTGCCAAACAGAGCAGAACATAATATATGCAGCATGCATTCTGACTTTTCAAGTCCATTATCTGAAAGCAGGTGAATGCATAGTTTGCCGCTATAGATGCTCAGGGAAGAAGCGTCCGTAAAATTTGAATTAATTTGCTTCGTCCCATACGTCCAGTATCGAGAAAATAGATTTCTATTAAGCGAATATCGATTTTCAACAGAAATATATAAGGAAATCTTCAGTTTAAAAATAAATTGACATATCTATTTTATATTTTTAATCTCAAATGGGTTTTTAATTTTGAAAAAGGCAATTGAGCATTTGGATTAAGAAAATCTTCTTGTACACATAAACAAAATGGCAGCCCCCATGTGCTGCTAGCAGACGATACATATTGCTAGCAGGTGGTAAATTTTGCTCAGAAAAAATTGATTCGTATCGATCTCGTATATTTTGACGCGAAGCCATGTAGTCTAACAAGTAGGAATAAATAACACCTTTGAACACTATCGTCTTTATTTTTGAGCGTAATTCTCCTTCAAAGTTATTTTTTATGAAGCAGGTGGGAAGAAGGTAAATTACAAACTAAAGCCACAGCTATACCGGTAGAGCCACAGCTTATGCCTAGTTCACATTTGGCTTGCGATGTGTCTACGGAGCCCGTAAACTGCCCGTATCCACCTTTCCCAACTAATATGCAAAGATATACATTCAATTTAAAATTTGTATCTTTATGATGAAGGAAAATCGCCCGAGATTTAATGAACATTGTCAAAGAATGTAGGGTTTGGGTTTGGGTATTGTTTATGGTTAAAAATAAGTATAGTAGTAGTGGTTTATTGGTCAAGGGTTGAAGTTAGAAATTCATTTAGTGTTGGAATTTGATTATGGAGCAATTGTCGCTGGAGCATCTGTCATACAATCAACCTGATTACATGTGATTAAAATGATATTGGATAAACACTCATATCCAACATGCAAGGTGCTCAAGACGCTTCAATATTACCCCGGCTCTAGCTTGGCTGTTGGACCAATTTCGGTGCTTACAGTATTCAAAGGAAGTCTTTTCTACCAGGTTCCCATTTAACACCTGGGTGGAGAGTGGCAATTCAGATTAATGTCTTGCCCCGGGACTTTTGTGCCATGCAAGGGCTCGAACCTGAGACATCCACATCTCCCGTCAAGCGTTTAAAGGGATACGCCACCGGGCGGCCGTGAGGAAAGTCAGGATTGTGTAAGCCCCATTCACTCGTACACAAAGTTTGTGCGTCGAATGCATCCGTTGGACTAAGTGGGATTACATTTCGACTGCACGAAGCCGACCGAATCTCGCACGAGAGCTCGAGCTCAGGTGGAGCGTGCATGTTTGTGCGGCGACTAGTCTATCCGAGGTTTACCCCACAGAACTACAGTACTAAAGACTTTAGGAGTTCTGTGGTTTACCGGTTGGAGATCACGGTGCCCTGTCGCGGCATTATCCCTTTAAACACTCGACGGGAGATGTGGAGGTCTCAGGTTCGCGCCCTTGCATGGCACAAAAGTCCCGGGGCAAGACATTAATCTGAATTGTCAATCTGTGGTTGAGTATCCCTTTAAAAGCACTCGACTATGGCCCCTAGATATTCTGCTGTCTTTGAATACTCCTGTGCACACTAATTGTCTGCTATGCTTGCATCCCTGTAATCACTGCAGTATTTCAAACCAATTCATTCTCATTAGTAGAGTTTCGTCCAACCTTAGTTTCTATTAGAGCTAGGTGTGCATGAGTGCATGTTAAATACATGCACAGCTTAGGAGGAATGAGGCGTTACAACTCTAAGCTGATGGATGTACTAATTATGCGCAAGCCTGCTAGCATAATCATGTTCTTACTTGGCATAATTCTGTCTGGCAAGTTTCCTCTCATCTTCATTGTCAGGGATGTATTTTTCATAGGACTTTTTCTACCGTTCAGTGTTCATGAATTTAGAAATAGGTTAAGATGTATTCAAGAAATAGTTTTTATCATACAGGTAGAGAAATCAAATTACCGTACACATTGTTCAGTGTCGTTCCAGTGTAATATACTTCACAGTCTATAAAAACAATGGGTGTCGCTGTTACAAACTTGTACAAAACCCTTGGTAATCAATCAGATTTAGTCAACAATTTGGACTCAACCATTACAGAAAATCTGTCTTGGAATATATGATTTCCAGCTGGTTCATGTGTATTGTATCCCTGATAAGAAATGAAGATAGTACAATATGTGTGTGTGTTTTGAGGCTTACATTTTCTGGACTTTTAAGTCTGGGACCAACATCTTAGAAGAGACTTGGCCAGTGTACATGTACTTAGGCAGACTGAAAAGTTGCCACCATAAATTTCAATCATATCAATGAAGATAGCAATAATTATTGTACATGTAATTCCCTTTTCATGAGTCTTCTTCTTCTTTCTCTCTCTCTCTCAGTCTATCATCTTTAAAAAAAAAAAAAAAATATTTTATAGCTTTTGAATGATTCAGTACTTTACCATCTACCGCTGATAACATAACTGTGCTCTGACCCAGGCATCTAATTCATGCATACACATTTAATATGTATGTGTGTACATGCATGTACATGACCTGTCATTGATGAGTACTTCTAAGTTTGTACACGTACATGAAGGATGTTCGTCACGTGGTTGAGCTGCTCGAAGCATCTGATTCAATGCACCTTGTTGTTATAGCAACATCATGTTCATGCATCTTTCTTGTGCTATTAAAACATGTGATAACCAATCACACATTTTGCTGTGTTTATAAAAACACACTGATATGAAGCAGACAAACTTCATTACATTTAATAAACCAGTACATCAATATACTACATGTACATGTACATGTATCACAGGTAGATCTCTGGAGATAAGTAGTATTAAGCTTGCTATTAAAGCCTTCATGTTTGATTACATAATCTTGTCCATTCACTTTTATTGATGGTACCTCAACATAAATTTCTTTAAAAAAAAATAAAAGTGAACAGCTACAGACTGGTGGTTATCATAGCTGTAATAACAATTTACATTTTTACTCCTCTGTTTTTACCCCAAGGGATATTTTTGGGCGTAAGAGCTTTTTGGAAGGTACTTCCTGGATCCTCTTTTATATACGTATGGTAATTTTTGCCTTCCACATACAAACTTAACTTGATGAACATGACTTTGTGTCTGTTATTGTAAATTTCTTGTCCTTTGACTTCAAAAGATCATATGTTAAACTGTATGTGTGTGTACATGTAAATTGTAGTTAGCACTGCAAAGACAGGTCATAAATTCCAGAAGTTTGGTCATATATATTGCATTTAGAGACAACCCAAGTACCACGATATTGCTTCAAGCAAGTGCTTATAAATGTCAGGCTGTTTTCACCAGTGGTATAATAAATGATGAAGGCAGTAAAAAGCAGCTCACTGTAATGATCAGCTCGTTTTATCCATTAGTATATTGTCAATACTTAGCAACCCGAGACTTTTAATGGACTGCCTAGGATCGGAAAGCTCTTCAAATGGCAACATCTCTCAGTGTGCCTGCTCTAGATACAAAAATACATTCACTTTGCACTGTTTGTGTTACCTGAGCACTGTAGAAGGCTTCCTTTCACAATCAGTGTACATGTCTGCTCTGTCCTGATCCTGCTAGCTCTTGGGAAATTTCGATTTGCATTGAAGACACAAAAGCCCAGCTATTTTGGCTGGGTCTGTACGAGGGTATTGATGCCCTCATGAACAATTCATTAAATGTGAGATTATTCTACAGTTTTTCCTAACATATATGCTCTGGGCTTTTTATTTTGTCAAAAATTTAGGGTTGCAATTGGTTTTTAGGTTGGTTTTAGGGTTAGTGTTAGGGTTAGGTTTGGTGTTTGGGTCCTGGGTTAAAACACACTACTGATGGTATGCATGGTTGAAATGAGGAATTGGTTATTGTAGAATATTGATGTGTGTTGTAGATTTGATTTTACCTGTAGAGGGGGGGGGGGGGGGGGGGGGGGTTGTTACACAAAGAGTTAAGTTGGACTTAAAGTCGCACTTAAATTCCTAGTTGCATGCTGTACAGTATATTACACATTGATACGTTTTGGCTACACATTGATACGCTCAGATCATGCTCAGGGGACGCGAGCTATTGGGAAGTCTATCAATGAGATTATGTGTTAAATACCAGATGCGCATCAATTGGCGCTTATCCATGACAAAGTCCAACTTAACTCTCTGTGAAACCCCCCCCCCCCCCCCCCCCCTCCGATGTTTCCCGTACAGCACATTAAAATAATGCAATTATCAGCATCAAGCAAGTACATGTACATGTATGCCATTAAATAAATGATTCATCAGTTATGATTTTCTCGGATTAACAACACACATTTCTCTAGGATGCAAATGTGTGATGAATATGATTAATGGAACAGACCTGCCATAGTTGTTGATTGATACATACCAAAGTACCCATGCTAATGGACTTATCTCATCTACATGTATATTTAGAATAATATGAATGTATGATTGGTTTCAGACAAAACTACATGAACATGTACATGTATGTGTTTGAAGTGCAGTAATTAATCTTTAAAAATGTCACCTTAAAAGCACATATTACTGCTACTACATGTAAGTTACAATGTACATGTACAGATTAAAAATGAGCTATTAAAAGGGTGATTCCGTGCAGAGTGTCCCGCACAACATTTGTCATTTATCCATATGTTTCATCAATAAATGAAAAATCTCTTCATATGACCATCACTAATTAATGCTAGTGAAACCAGAAAGATACATTATTCTTCAAATGGTTAAATCTGGAGATTCATCCTTTGTGGATGAAATACATATATGGATAAAAGACATATGTCGCACTGGACACATGGCACGGAATTGCCCTAAAGTTTCTTTCTGCTATTTCAGGGCAACAGAATGATGATATGTAGCTTACAGTGTACAGTGATATAAAAGGGCAAAACCGATTTCTCTGTTATGAATATCATGTTTCACCGCTTTTGATATTATTGAAATATTTTAATATCTTTAAACAACAAATTTACATTTGGTCATGTGCAAGCTCGCCGCAAGCTTGCCGCACACTTGCCATTTTGTGCAAGCTTGCGGTAAGCTGGCCAATTTTCCTGCAAGCTTGCCGCACGCTTGCCGCACACTTAGCATTTTTGTGCAAACTTGCAGCAAGCTTGCTGTTAGGCGCCTTACGAAAAGTTTTTACAGCGGCGGGCCCTCGGCGGCGCCGAATAAAAACTTTTCGTAAAGCGCCTTAGCTGGCTGATTTTCCTGCAAGCTTGCCACTCTTCCTGCAAGCTTGCGGCAGCTTGCCATCATTTTCTAAGCTTGTTTCAAGCTTGCCGCAAGCTTATTTTGTCAAAAACACGCTTATTAAGTGTGCCGCAAGCTTATTACGAGCTTGCCTCAAGCTTAAATTTGTATAGGGGTGGTACGTCCTGTACACATGTATGTAACATAATTAACAGCAAAACTATCACTTTCCTCCTTATGTGAGGTAGTAAACTTGAATAAACTTGACATTTGAAATATATTGTTTACATGTAGTTTACTAAATCATTTGATGTACGTGTAGTTCTAGTCAGCATACATTTACCTAGGATTTTCCCAGAAGTATACCGTAACAGGCAATTTTAATTATGAATAGTGATTTGAAAATGCATATTTACAAAATAAGTACAAGTTTTGTAATGATTGTGCTCTCAAATCCTTTTGCACTCTTTGAAGCAAGCTTGTATATCATCTCAAAAAACAATATAATTTTTGACAAACATGAGTGTTTTTAGAAAAAGGATTTTGATCTAATTCCCAGGACGAGTGCTGTCACTTCAGGCTTTCACAAGGAGACGGTTATTTTACCATCTTGTCTGACAGGAATGCTAAACAGCTCATCAATTTGTCTGTTATTTGCCCTCGTCCGTCAGCACACTTTTTAATTGTCCTTATGAGGATACACCATTTTCCTTGGGGCCTTCACTGCTCCACTTGTTTGTCTGACGTACATGTATATTCTACCTCGAGTGTCTTGAAATGTTCTTGCTTGTAGGCCAATTAGAGATGTATGGAGATCTCACTTATGATGATTTGGATAGAGAAGGCAATGTAGACATTTTACCTTTGTGACATTATGGTGGGGTTTTTTTAATGATTACACACTGAAAAATATGAAATAGGTATACATGTAGGCCTACATTGTACATTATCTTTCTACTATGTACACAAAAAACTAATTGACAGTTTTATTTTTTCAGGGCTACTTATAATCCAAGTTGGCTGTAGTTGATAGTAAGTTTATGCTTACTGCCCATAGACATCATGTGTATTTACAAGGGGATAATTTTTTCTTCACTATAAAGGGCCCTTTTATAGTCATTGATAGTGAATGTTTTGAAAGTTTCTTTGGGGAACTGCCCTCAACTCAATTCTACCCCCCCCCCCCCATACTCCGTTCATACTGGTCAGTATGGGGGGGGGGGGGAGTAGTACAGTTGTAAATCGTATTAAGAGTACTGAGAACATGCAATATATTGTGGTGCATGTCTAATAGCTTTGACATGTACATGATCAGTTGCAGGCCTCACATCTATATTGATGCACTTCTTGAAAAAAAGCTATTAGTTGTCTGTCATTCCTGTAAAATACATGTACTGTACATGTACAGTGTACATTTAGATAGCACTCTGCTTCAGCTGACCAACGTGAAAAGCAAATTATTTCATTTCCTCTTTGATTTCCTCTTGTACTTAAGCAGCAAAACATAAGAAAAATACTTCTACTGTACGGCATGTCAAAACAGTCAGTGAGCAAATTAGCCCCTAGAATTCAAAATAACCCCAAATTTAAGTCTTATTTTTAATGAAGAGATTTTTTTTACATACATATATGCATGTAGTAAGACCCCTGTTTAGTGAAAACAGGGGAGCGTTTCATCAAGCGTTTTGTCAGTGATTTTTACCGACAACTGTTATAAGCTACTGAAATCCTTGCATCTGATTGGCTGAGGGCAAATTTGTCAGTAAAAATCACTGACAAAATGCTTGACGAAACGCTCCCCAGGACACAGGAGTGGAGTCAGTGGACAGTGATTATGCTCTGGAAAGTTTCTACATAGCTCCAGAAAACTAAGAAAGGAGTTCTACTTTTATAAAAAAAAAAATGAAGAAGAAAAAAATACAATGAAAATATATATCAGAATTGCTGCAAGACAAGCTCCTCTGATGATTTTCACACAGTTTATAATTTAACATTTTCCACACTAAAAAATAACCTTTTCCACAATAGAAAAGCTGGGATCCTGGCCTACTTCATATAAAGTTTGTATATATGTACATGTACATGTACGTAGTGTCATCATATTGATATGGCTCAGCAGTCAACTATAATGAATATTGAAGTTATTGAAATGGAAAACTAGTCCATAGCTCTAGTTAACGCCCACAATGGCTGGAGTTCAATGCCTGACATTTGCCTTGGAGCACATATTCATGGTGTGATGCTGGGCTGGTGTATATTTGTAAATGTTATAAGAAGGTGAGAGATCATGAAGACACAGGATACATTTCAATAAAAACCTATTATTTTGGAGAGGGGGTATTCGTTAACAAGTTCATGAATATTCCCACGAGCAAGTAACGTTCACAGCTTTAGAATTTGCCTGACTAATGTAAATGCAGTTCCTCAGATAATAAGACGGGTTAAGGGGATGGAGAACAATAGGGTCTAAAGAAATTTCCAACGTGCCGGGGGAAAAAAGAAAAATGAAATGAATAACATACTCGATTACCTGTAATTTGCAATTAAATCTTGAAAAAATTTAATTGGAATGCACTACAGGAACAGGTTTGAAGACCAAAATTTTGAATTAAAACTTGGACATAATTAATTTACAGAACCTTGAAAGGTTTTTCAAGTCTTTGCTATTTCTCGTATTAAACAACTTGAACATATTAAGGACAGTTGGTCTGATTCAAATGCAGAATTTTACTTTAATTAAATAGCATTTGGATTGGCTAAGTAAACTGGCTTAACTCGTATTCAGATCAAATTTAAGCACTTTACTTTAGCAAGCCAACCTTAAAGCAAAATACTTACTGATATCCATTGTGACATCAGATATCCTGTCCAAAAACATGTGCAATAGATGCGTCACGGTAGATGTGCGCTTGTATGATTTGCTTGTGCGCAGCTTATACTGCTCTGCGTATGTATGAAAGCCAATCAAGTAACTGATTTAAGTCTGCTAGGGAGCTGTCTTATACTGAGGGTAAAATACTTAGCCAAATGATTCAATTGAATATCGAAATTCATTAAGTATTTTATCTCAGCCGAAAACTAAGTAACCTACTCATATTTCGTTTTCAAGTATTGAACTGAATACTGGCCCAGAACTCCTGCAACTATCAGCAGAACCTTTTTTTACTGTCAATCTCCCCCCCCCCCCCCCCCCCCCCGGATACTAATTGTCTGCTTGTACATATATAAAAGAGGTGACTACTCCCAATATCAGCAGGAATCATCAATGTAAACTTTGCCCCCCCCCCCCACCCCCACTTGCTGTCGTTGGAGTCCATTCCGTGCCTCCATAGGATTGACCCTCTAGGAATGTCAGCTGCTTGACTAGTTACGGCCATCGCGGCCCTGATAGACATCCAGGTAGCAGCGTTTAGGAGAGAGAAGAAAAATGTGCGTGGGACGAAACAAATAGATTAGAAAAGGGCCAAGTGCTAATGAGATCGACAAGGGTATGTGAGGATGGCGTTTCGATGTTTGGGACCTAATTGATTCAGAGTTTCGCTCTGGCTTCCCTTAGCACAGCCTAGCACAGAAGCATTACATATATACATTGTATACATTGTACATGTATAGATGTAGGCCTCGATATTGGTGTACTCATCTCCAGAAAGATGTCCGTAGGGGCAGTAGGGCGTTTACTCTATGTAAAACAATATGAGTTAATGATCTTGTGGCTTTCAAAAATTTTGATGGGTTATTTCTTAAAAATCCAGAAACTTCTTCTTAATATTGTTCCCAGCATGATGCTGTACAAGTACATGTACTAGAGCATACTGGACAAAAAAAATGTAAATGTCAACATGTATGACTTCCTGATCTGCAGACCTTTTTCTCTTTGTAGAAAACTATTTTTTCTCATTTGACAGACATTTTGCTAACAATATGAAGACATTGAGTTCCATTTTTAGACAGTGTGAATTGTCTTGTCATGGACTTTGTAACCATACTTTGTAACAAGCACCTAGCTAACAGAATGACCCTCCTAGCCCTTGATATTTAATTTGATTCTTCCAAAAGTGTCACGTCTTTTATTGCAGGCTGCTCAACTGTTACTTTATTGTCTACTGGAGAGTTGATAAATCAATGTACCGTGGTAGTACTTCTGCCCTGACACACTTGTATTTGGGGCAATTACAATATAACTGTACTTCAAGCAGAAGGTATAATGTGTATTATGGTTAGACCTAGAACTTAAAAGAGAAGTTTGTGTTCTAGGAATGGTGTAAAGTAATTTGTGAGCTTTCTCATTCCTTTTATGTCAGTCAGGGATGCCACTTTTCAGACAAAAGTAGGAATTCCTACTTTTTCAACATATTTTTTAGCCGTAGAAAACCACTTTTTATGTACACAAGGGCCCATTCTAGATGATTTTTCGTACTTTTTTTATCAATTCTAAGTGGCATCCCTGTCAGTTAAGAAGAACATCATAGTAGAAATGGCCCCTGGAAAGGTTAGCTCTTCAAATGCCCCCATATTCGAAATATGACAAGAAATAGCTGAAGTGTTCCGAATGTGTTTGGGACGACCAATCATCCCACACGTGTGTGCAGTTGGATACCTGTTTCTTAGTGTAATGCATGTGCCTTTCAGCAAGATAGTGTCGATTTCTTATCATTTCAATGATTCCAAAAACCCCATTGTACTCCAATTCTTATGTAAACAATGATCAGTCATTCCCAACTGCTTTGAGACAGTTTCTTTCACAGTGTGATCGCATCATGACCATAACTCAACTTTATCTTTAAGTAGTATCACTGGTGTCACTAGTGTGCTAAATCATTGGCATACATGGCCTTCAAAGTATATCGTCTGTTGAGAGCCAGAAGGGCGTTAAATCTGTGTTAAAGTATAGGAGTTAATGCCCTTCTGGCTCCAAATAGACGATATGATCTTCAAATACAAAAGTTTTACAGTCTCAGTAAATACAATAACAATAAAGAACAATAATAATTAGATATTGATACAAATTAATTCCTAGTTAAAAATATTATGTAATCTTCCATTTACATGTATATAAGCAGAACTTTCTATCATAGGACTCTACAGCAAGCGACTCATGCTCTGGGTAGGCGTTGCATTTGTGTGAAGGTGATACTCTGAATGAATGCTTTGAAAGCTTTTGTTGATGTAAGGACCTAGTCCATTTGTTATTCAGCTTTACACAGTAGATCATCACAGGCTAGGCAGGGTTATAAATATTCTCTGAAGTATTGTGTAAACTCCTTGAAAGGAATTCCTGCCTTTCAATGGCCATTTGGTGAGATTTATAGCCAAAACATTTACAGATGGAAAAGATTGCAATAAAAGCTATATTTGAGATGGAAGGGGAAGGAATTAAAAAGGAGGACGTGTCGGGGATTGAATGGATAAAGGAAGAGGGAAGAGGGAAGAGGGAAATGGTTGCTTTCCAGGCGTTATCAAGCAGAAGAATTGCATGTGAAGTAGTACTATGGGTACATTGTTTCCAGTTGCACAGCAACAATAATGTTTCTGTAGGTATACTGTTTTGACTATAAAATCAGGCTTTGTAGAATAGGCTCTGGCATAAATTGCATAAAAAGGATAAACCGATGGGCAACATTGATAGCTTTTCTACATTATTTAGAGTGATCTTATCGCAATGGTGGTATGTGACAGCCATTTTGTTGTTAAAATTGTGTGAGAATGAGAAACTTTGGGGAAATGTTTATAATACGTTCACAAATAACTCTAGCTGTATTAACACTAACATTTTTGTTAAAGTTTTGTTTTATTTTATTTTTGAATATATCTCCTCTTCCCCATCCTTGGAAACATCATAAATATATAGATATCATAATAGTTTTTAAAAGCAAAAGCAGGAGAGAACAGAGTGATTCCTAGCCTTTGCTAGGGAAGGAAAACTGAAGTCTGGCATAATTTCTTCAAGAAGAAATTTCCATATCTGTGGATTGATCTAATGAATTACAGACAATGCACACATTAGCGAGCTATAGGAAGAATTATACCAGTTTATTAGGTTACAATAAACAATGAGAATTTGATCTCAACTTTTGGCCTGGCTTTATTGCTGTCCTATTAAAAGCACATGTCATATCTTCATGGTTGTATAGTCCATGACAAGTGCTAGAAGAAATCAAGTTTGATGTGATATACAGGGCACAAAAAGCCTGACTTCATTAGACTTCATTAGCCCAAATTTTTAAACAGCCTGTTAATTCTCATCAGGCGAAATAAGCCTTACATGTATCTCACCCAACTCGTGGTAATTTGCAGTGAAGATGCAAATAGTTCGCTGTTTCACCTTTGCTTTTGGGACTGTAGCTCTAGCTAATATCCCGAGCGAACAGGCTCGTTTGTGAAATATGGACTCCATGTATGCTCATCCGGTAGCTCAACCTAATTCCATGCCATGAGCCAGATTGCTTAACTTGGGCGAAATAACAGCGACAGAGAATTTGGATGGTCTGATATAAAGCTCAAGCTCGTTTGGGCTAATGGTGTAGGAGTAGCATCCTGCAAGCCCAGGCTTGACATTGCAAGATAACACTATGGTCCAAACTTGTGATTGAGGTCTAAATCAACAATTTAAAAACAGTTGAAATATGGGCAAAAAATATGAAAGAAACTTTTTTGATTACCTTTATTTTTCAAAATTAATGAAGGAATCCTTTTTTGCCTTTATTAAAAATAAAAGAGTAACAATGTGGGGGGGGGGGGGGGGTGGAGGTTTGTATTTTTTCTTTTCTTCTGATGGCCATAGTAAATCAATAGTTTTTATAGCTTAAGAGAATGGGATTGGTTTACACAATCTTTGTGAATTTGGGCATTTGGGTCTTCGAGCAAGCCTGATACCAAATCTATGAATAAATGTAAGGTAGTCTTTATTTGCTGATAGTTCAGACCCTGTTATACGACCTGTGACTGACAAGGGTTGTACCTGCAGAGTAGAGTCACAGACCTAAGTCACGTAACATACTGAAACTTATATAACTCACACCAGATCCAGGGATCCCTAGTTCGTTGGATATTTATCAAGATCGGGCCACCCACTAATGCTATTGCAACATACATGTACGGTTGAATTTGGAATATTGCCAGTGTAAAGGTTACCGAAAAGTGTTCCAATGAACCCATTTGGGAGCACCGACCCTCCATGTGGGGAGTAATGACACTCTGTCTGGATGAGAAAGTGTCAAATACACTGCATTGTTGGGTAGAATATGTGCGAAATATGAGACACTATTTCCTGTGAAGAATAAATATCAAAAGAACAGCATGTATGCTCTGAAATGTATAGAATGCCAGCATACTAAGTGGGGCCTGGAGTAGGATTGTAGGATGAAATGATACATGAAGTTAATTCAAAAGTGAAGTGGATAAGCACATGAGCATGTGTCTGTTGTTTTTACTGTTGTTTTTTTACGCAAAGCTCTGTGAAATAGCTTGTTATTGTTACGAGAAGTCAGCTACATGTATGATAAACTGCCCTTTGAACCGACTTATAATTCTTATACATGTACCATGTACCATGACACCTATTGTGTGAAATATTTTGAGTCTTTGTTGTGACTGCATCTCCTTTATTTTTAACTCTCGTTCTCTCTCTTTCTCTCTCTCTCTCTCTCTCTCTCTCTCTCTCTCTCTCTCTCTCTCTCTCTCTCTCTCTCTCTCTCTCTCTCTCTGTCTGTCTCTTTCTGTCTCTCTCTCTCTCTATTCACAGGACAACACATTCTCCAGTGTGCAGAAGACAGTAAACGACATAGCAGCTAAAGCAAGACGGCTAGCGTACGACCCAACCTATATGTCACCATTTGCTATGCATGCCAGGGAAAACGGAATGGAATTCACAGGTATGTCAAAACAAACTCATTCTCTTTGCAAATCAGTTATTTCACAAATAGAACCGGGTGTTTGGAGATTAAATAATTAATCTTGACCAATGCTTGTATAGTATAGTGTTTATTGTACTGTGAAATACAAATAAGTTTACTTAGGAGTTGGATTGCCATAATCCCATTGTAAACGGTTCATTGATGAACAGAGTATAAGATCGAGACTCTTCAGTGAAGAAAAATTATGTAGTAAAGCAGATGCTTTAACCCTCGGAGGCCCCCCCATCTCGGCCGCGACATGACCGATCACTGTGAAATTTTGCACGGACCTCGAGAATCGTGTTAAAGATTATGTAAATCTTTATTTTTTCATTTAATATAATAATTTATGCCAATGATATGCACATTTCGATTGATAATTAAGTAAGGAAAGGCCTTAGAGAACAACTTTAATGCAAGAAGTTCTTTCTAAATCGTAAAAACTTTATTACACACGAAAAAATGTTGAAGGTGATTTCCATTCTTATGTATTCTTATTCTTATGTTTTTTGAAGTCTTCTGTTTCAGAGTGTTATCTGAACCAATATTCAGTTACATGTAGAATAGATGATAATAATACAGCTTAAAGAAAAAATTATATTATAAGTAATAAAGGAAGAACATGAGGAAATTCGTTTTGTACACAAAACTCAGAAATTTTCCGTTTTCGGGCTGACATGAGGTCATAAAAGGTTATATGACTCTGTAACGATATGATCAATTTTTGTAAACTTGGTGTCAAAAGGTGCGCAAGACTTGAAAGAAAAAAGTCAGAAAATCAGAAATGCAGCGGTTCGAAATGCGCGGCCAAATTTTCTAAGGGAGGCCTGGGAGGCCCCCACCCCCCACCCCCCAGTACAGCAGGGGTTAAGAGTCAAAAGTTGTCATATTAATCCACATCTGTTATTCACATATCTTAGAAACTTTTTAAGCTTTAGCAATATTCAAATTTACATACATGTAATGTAGAATGCATCTTGAAACAGGGTCCTTTGAAGCCGTAAGTTTTTTAGATAGTTTTCATTATTATCGAGATAAAGATGCTGTTTTGTTTGTTTATTTTGCTACTTGATAAAATATTGTTTGATTGTTAAAATGTCTCATTTCTTGTTTGCCTCACAGGTGGTAAGCCAGATGACATCACAGTCCTCATGTCAACGGTAGGCTACGACAGCGACGACGACACATAGCACTCACTTCCTCCGTCCCCTGGAGGGGCGGTCCCCCAGTAGGAAAAACTGTGTAAAAGACTGCCCGGTATAAGGCTATACCTTAGCATTGCAGTCCTGAAACAATATATCATGTGAATAGAATATATATGGTGACTTGGTAACTAGAGGAGGAAAGACTGGAAACGAGATAGTCTTGGGATCAAAGGGCTGATGAAGGATCGAAGAGAGAGGAAGTACCCGTCGTTCATATAGCTTTTGCATTACCGTAAGATGTAGATGTACTCTCCTGCCCATCCTCACCAAAGGTTTAGGATCAAAAGGCTGATATAAGAGCAGAGATAGAGGAAGCGGCCTGCGTTTATGTAGCCCATCCTGTCTGTGGTTTTGGATCAAAGGGTCCGCAAAGGAGCAGATCTATATGGAGGCAGTAACCGTCTTTTGTGTACATAGCGATGGCATGAAAATGTCCTGCCCATTCCCTCCCATGATCTAGGATCCAAGGGCATCTACAACAAAGCAGATTTAGAGGAAGTAACAGTCCTTTGTGTAGATTTGTTTAATGAAAATGTACTCTCCTACCCTTCCCCTACCCATGGGCTAGGGTCAAAAGGTGGACAAGGGAGCAGAGGTGGAGGAAGTAACCGTCGTTTGTGTAGCATCCCTGTCCAAATGTACTCTTAGTCTCCTGGCCAACTCTGGTCCTTCACCTATGTTAGCTAGAGGAGGAAAGACTGGAAACGTGATGGTCTTGCTACATTGCTGGAGACGGTTTCCTCAGTTAAATTGATGACTAGACTTGCAGTTGATCCATAATGTCTTTCTACCGCCGACCAGGATCAGCTGTGTCCTGTTCAGAGAATTATCCTGGTCGGTTTAGAGAAAATTCTAATGGATCTATGGATATTGCAGTCCGTTCCAGTATCGTGCAATAGGATCCTGGAAAGAAGTTGGTATCAAAGGATATGAAAAGCTACTAAATTTTTGCAGAGAGGAAGGAGTGTTTCCTTTATTTTTAGTTTTATTTTTGCCTTTGCGTCAATCATTCAAGCCTTTTTTTTACCTGTATGAATTATTTATGGAAGAGAATTGTTGGCTTATCATCAAGGACAGTTCTTGTTTTCTGATATAGAAAGAGCATTCAGCTGTAATTGTTTTTTCAGCATTCTTCCCTCCTCACCATTCAGGATATGAAGACACGTTTCCGTGGCAACGACTTGGATGTTGACTCTTGTGGGATGTTTCCTCTTGAGTCAGAAATGTAAGGAGTTGCCAATTTGGTCCTCTGGGATGCCCTGTTTGAGGTAATGACTCGATTTCATGCTCTCTGACTGTACCGTGGATAGGTCAGACACGGGCCATGATTTGAAGCTTTTAAAGATAAAGTTGATTTCTGGTCATGCAAATACATTGTGCAAGAAACTGGCCAGGAGCATTTGGGGAAAGGTTGATTATGTTTCTCATAGGAATTGGTGTATAATGCACTGTATACTGTGAGGTTTTGGAATCACCAAAAAATAATAAGAAATGACCTAAATCTTGCTCAAGGTCACATGGAATACGCATAGAAATAAGTGTATGGAACTGCACTCACATGTGGCATGGAAATTTGGTCAAAATTTTTTCAGCTGTTTCTCTCCATACATGTATTTCGAATACGAGGGGCATATGAAGAGCAATCCTTTTCAGGGGACATTTCTTCTATCTATGATAATCTTCCGCACTGATATAAAAAGAATGAGAAAGCTCACAAATTATTTTTCACCTTCCCGTAATGTCGCATTTACAATATCCTAAACATATAGCAAAGCATTCTACCCATGTCTCTATGCTGTGGTTTATATATAGAGATGATAGTATTTTTTAAAATTAGATCTACATGTAAGACTACCAAATTAATTTGATATTCATTACCTACAGCAATGGCTTAATAACAAAACTTCTGTGCATACACTTTTTAGGATCTTTTTTTTTGGGGGGGGGGGGTTTAACCTGATTTTGCCTTTTTCTTCCATCTTTCATTCTCATAGAAAATATCCAAGAAATTTGTGCTTTGTGCCTATTTTAATATAGTTATGTGCAGCAAAGGATGTTGCGTTTTTGGGGTGGTTTTTTTTTTTTCTACTTCTTCTTCCAGTTTATCTGTACGCCAATACACCATCCATTACCAGCGTTCTCTTTTATGAAAAGATGTGTTTAAACGCAACTCCAAAACTGGAACGCAAGTCCTAAATACGCAATCCTAATTAGTTGAAAATCAAGTTGCATTTAATTGCGGAAGAGGCCCCAGGACACGTACATGTAGAATATAATCAATCACTCTTCTGAGATCGTGATTTTCTGAATGTCTAAATATATTTTGTTACATGTTTTGCTGGTCTAAACAATCTATTATCTACATTTATGAACAATTCTGTTAGTCTACTGGTTTTTTTTTCTTGCACATGCATGTACCTGTTCATTAGTTGTGGTGCCTATGTCACTGAAGGAGCAACTCTTTGTACTAGTTCAAGTTACTAGTGAGAAAAAAAGAGTTTTATGTGTATAGTCTGAAAGACTCTGTCATCATTACCATGCATCTCTTCCCTGTCAACTTCAATCTCATCACTGTACATTTTAGACGATTCTTTTTTTTCCTTGTGGGACGAACACATTGTGTATCATATTGCAATATATATATATATATATTTTGAATCTGTGTGTGATCACTATTACGTCAATGTACGGTTTCTTTCAGCGTTGTGTTAGCCTTTCCCCCCACACTTGTCACAGGACTGGTGTTTAGTTTCATACATGTATGTCTAAATATATTCAAGAATAGTTGCTGGAACAAAGGCTAGGCAAAGGCATCTCCTGATTGTACCCATCTATTGCATAGAGATGTAAAACAACTACCCCAGACATCAATTATTTGATCATTTTTTTTGTGGAAGCTGTATGAATAACTAGAAGATGGCTTCGTCATTCTCCATCAGGGGAAACCATTTCCTTTACATTCTGTTAATTATCACATATCTCTTTATGTATTTGAAATTGTTTGAGTCCATACAAATTTTGAAATAGTGTTTTCTTTTTGCTGTGTGTTGATTGTATGATTTTATTCACTTAAGTTGGAAGTGCACGCTTCTTATTTTTTCAAAGAGAAAGAAATAGCTAGATGATGTTATGGACATTACATTCATCCAATGAAATTCAGCACATCCATACACGAGTCGTGTTTGTATGGAAGCGCATTTGAGATACATATCAGTTGTACGGCTTCCTCTGTATTTATTTCCCCAACAATTTTAGAATGAATTTGACATTATAACAATAAAATAGATACCCCACCCCCCCCCCAAGAGTTAGCATTTGGATTATCAACATTATAATTTCACAATCACTACGTTTATTGGTCATATCAAGTTCTGTTTTGATATTTGTATAAAGTTGGGAATAGATAGTTATCTTATATAATGTTAATTATAATGTACTGCAATATTTATTTGGTGCTGGGTGCAGATAATACAATCCATGATAAAATGATGGATAGACGGACAATACAGTGGAACCTCCCTATAAAGAGCTCCGATATAACAAGATTCCTGATATAACAAGGTAATTTTCATGGTCCCAAGGTCCTCGTTATAGCGAGTTTCCACTGTACATGTACTCGTTGCTGGGTAATATGATACTAATTTCTATTTTATTTTAACTTGTGAGCTTAGAAATAGAACTAGGCCCGTCTTATAAAGAAATGCCCTCGACTTGAAGCAAAACTTGAGGTTGCTATCAATCACATATTCTCTGTACATATAGATAAGAGATGGTAATTATCGCTTTATTGAAGGACTTGCGATGAAAGACACAGACCAATCGCAAATCTTCATAAGACGGGGCCCAGATTTGCTGGAAAAAGAAAATGGTATTCACGTACAAAGTTTTGAAAGAGTTCCTTCCCAAAATGTGTGTTCTATTCGACAATATATCAAAGCACATTTTGTGCTGTGAATTGATGTACATCTACACCTATTTATGAGGATGTTTGAAATTTATATCTATTCCAAGATGTTTGTTCCATTTGTAAGATTGTTTAGTGCAAAGTGACTGGAAGTTTCCAAGCATATTGAAACAAATTTCCCAACCAACCAATCGGAAATAATCTTTCAACAGGACACAGCTGAAATCTTGTTTGTGATTGGTTGTTTGGAGAGAAATAGGATTTGCTATTACTGCAAAGGAACTGATGTCATATGTTAGTACAGCCTCCCTACACGTATATTGTTGAATGGAGAGATACTGTAAACGTGGAATATTTCGCGGTGTGGAAATTTCCGCGCAGCATAAAATGTGCGCGAAAATAAAAACACATGAATATTTTTGTTTATGTATTCTTTTGCCCATGAGCCTAGGGCGTCGGCGAAATTTAAAAACACATGAAATTCACTTTACTCAGCCAAACGCGAAAAATTTCCACTGTTTTACAGTATTGAGAAGTTTTGTGTGTTTTTCGCTTTGAAAGTGGGCATGAAAAGAGACCTCTCCCGATATTGTGTTTTTATGATTATGAAATCTTGTCAGCGTATATTACATTGACAGACGGTGAAAGAATGTATATTGTTTTATTGCCAATAAAAAGAGATTTTTCACATTATACCTGCTTTGCGATTGTCTTCGTTGCATTTATTGTACAAGTCTTGTAAATTAGCTGAAGAGGGACAAAAAAAACCAAACAAACAGCCGCTCAATATAATTCGAAGTGGAATTAACCCTTCGTAGAAACGAAGTAGTGAAAGTGAGGAAAAAAATTGATAAACAACATTACAAATCTTTGATCACTAAGGAACTGGGGAACTTCCCATGTCCGTTTTTTATGAAGTATGTTGCCATTTGGTTGTGTACATTACATTCTAAAAAAGGTCTCTGTTTTTCACACTGGAACTTCCTTCTTTTACAATAAGGGATTATTGGTAACATATTTCACATACCATCCACTAAATGTGTCTATAGTGTAAATACAAATAAGAATGAAGATATTTTCAATAACTTTTGAATACAAAAGGCATGTACGTGAACATTGTTCCTGCAATGAACTACATTACCAGCTGCATCCTGTATAATTTATAATCTTTTGACATAAAATAAAAGGAATAACTGGTATTCCTCGTCTAATTCTGCTTAAATTTCAGCCAGTTACCCTGTACATGTAGTTCCTCTCCATGTTTTCCTGCTTCTACTCTTTAGCATTTTTCTATTTTCAGGGTTAATATGAATTCCTTATTTTTATAAATGATACAATTATTGTAGCACTCAATTTCCGCAAAAAATTTGATGCATTTTTCTGTAGTTGTGTCTTGATTTTGAAATGGCACAATCTAACAGCCCTCAAGTAAACAATCCATAAGACCATATTCCATGGTTTTAAAGAAGAGATCTTTAATTTGCAAGTATACTATTTCATCATAAAATATCAAACACTTGATAACAATATAAAAGTGAAATAATACAAACATTCGTCTTGCAAAGAAGAATGCAATAAATCATCTTACAGAATCTTTTAAATTTATACAACTTTTTGGTTATTTTATAGTATTTTACAGTCATATTAATAAATACTCTGAACTAAATATTCACCTTTTGGTAGGATAATAACATCAGGAAGACTACAAATGTATGAATATGAGGCCACTTCTCCATACCCTTTTCGAGTTCTAATGTAACCCAATATAAATTTTCAGGAACACATGTAGATGCTACACAGATGCTGCTGTTTTATTTTCCAGTTTCTATACATGTATTTCAAGGTTGAGGTATATGGTTACCGGGGGGAAAAAATCAAAGTATGAGATCTGATATAATGAGATATCCCTTCAATGTATGAGCAGTCCCTCGCATACATATCAATGTGTGCATCATAATTTTCAGGATAGCAAGATACGTGTAGAACTTCAATTATGTAGTCCCACATATATTTCCAGTGCATGATATACAAGTTCATTTCAGGGCTACCTTCTATTATGCAATCTAAATGAATACCATCTGAAAGTAATTTGGGAGCCTGCATCATGGATTGAATCAACAGCTAAGCTCAAGACTGAAAGATTTTCTCTTCAACTGGTCTCTACTGATATCTTACCGTATATACCCTTGTAAAAAAGTACAGTACCATAGTACCCATTGTAATATGACGGTAATTCCACCAAATTACCATGATTTGATGGTAATTTGGTTGGTTGAATTACCGTCATATTACCATGGATACCATGGTACTTTTTTACAAGGGTATGCTGTGCAAGAGTCTCATAACAACAATTCCAGTGATCCTTGTTGGTTAGAGACATCTGTACAATAACATCACAGCTAAGGGCTCCTACAGCTCAAAAACAGTTATCTAAACATTCGTTTTGCACTATACAAGCAAAAACGGATAGAATTCTCCTGCTGTCCACGTTGGATTCCCCCATGATCTTTAATCCTGCATGTTTATCACAAGACTTCATTTTTCAACAGTAATTCTGATGGTCCCACTAGCAAATTTTAACCTTTTATAAGAGCATGTAACACATTGACAGTCGACTCTTGAAGATAAAACCAAATTTTGATGCCAACAATAATATTTTCTTGTCACTATCCTTTGCTGGTACAAGAACAGACCCTCCCCTAGGGTAGGAAAGACATGGCAGAGCCAGACAGCCTTGTTCATATCACCCCGTAAACTGGCTACGAAAAATCTGTCAGAGCAAAATCAAACCATTATGCATGTATGTGTATATGAATGGCAATAGGGGGTGGTAAGAAAAAAAGTAACTGGGTGCAAAAAGGGCTGTATGATTAACCAACTATCTATGTGTTATAGATTCAGAAATGTAAAGCATGTCACACTTATGTCATTTCATTCTACTGAGTGTATTTTAAGGTGGTTTAACATGTCAAGTGTGAACAAGGCTTGAGGGTGGGTCTAACAATACAATGCAAATCATCATTCATCATTACTGTTTTCCGCTAGTACTGTGACAGAGCCTACCCTCCTCTAAGGTAGGGATGACATGATAGACCCTCCCCTGGGATGGGGCTGACAATAGAACTCAAATCAGTCTTCACCAATGTGCTCTGCCAGTACTGTTATAGACCCTCCATTAGGATGGGGATAACATGGTTAACCCTACCCCTGGGTAGGGCTGACCAAATCATCAGTCATCATTGCTGTCCTCTGCTACTAAGTACTGTCACTGACCCTCCCCTAGGGTGGGGATAACATGGCAGGCCCTCTCCTAGGGTGGGCTGACAACAGAACTCAAATCATAAATCTTCATCGCTGTCCTCATCGCTGTCCACTGTCACCACTGTTATAGACCCTCCCCTAGAGTGGGGATAACATCACAGGCCCTCCCTAGGGTGGGGCTGAGGCTGACAATAAACTCCAAATCATCAGTCTTCATCACTGTCTTCAGCTAGTTCTATGACAGACCCAGCCCTTAGGGTGGGGATGTCAAGACAGACTCTCCCCTGGGGTAAGGCTGACAACAGAGGTCAATCAGTCTTCATCGCTATCCTCTGCCAATACTGTCACTGAACTTCCCCTACGGGGCTGGGATGGAGGGGGTCTACTCCTCTGGGTACCACTCTGTGACTGCTGGGATTGCGATGCACCAAAGAACATGGATTTGAACTGCAATGAAAAAAGAAAGAACAAACAACAATGAAAATTAAGTAAATAACTACAAGCTAATGTTGACTTGTTTAAATTATAATGTAGCTACAGATCTTATATGGAAAATTGTCTTTGTTCAATATATATATACAAAAACATGTATAATCAATCCCTTAGAACAACAAATCAAGATTTACAATTGACAGGTCCTACACATAATTTCCACACTATAAAAGACCTTTATAAAACTGCCACTAGAATGGACATTGATGTAAAATCTATCTGCTGGGGTAATTTTAGACAATGAACTGTCTACCACCATGTAACGCTACAATTAGCAATGGCCCAGCAGTAGATCTTACAATATGATAATTTAGACAGAATTTGATTTCTTCTGCATCCACATGTAGATGTAGCTGTAAAGTTCAGGTCTTGTTGGCTAATCTAAATATGGCCTGAAATGAGAAAGCAACACTGTCAACAAGGTTAAGTCCAGAATTTTGAAAGTATGTTACTTTCCATTTCATGTTGTATGTCTCACAATTCGACAGACACGGGGCGGTACAAATGTTCACTAAAATTATTATTATAATAATATACGCTGTGCTTTTGAGCTTTGCCCAGTCTCATGGGCTGATTGTGTTTCAACACTGTCACTTTGAAGTTAAAAGGCTCTTCCACACTATCATCTAACCCCGACTTGATGATGAACAATATTCTCAATAAACTTACTTTCTTGCTGGGTGGAGTGGCTGGGACGAAATTGAACCCATCATCGTCGTCGTCGTCATCGTCGTCATGTTTCCCACCATCATCTCCGTCCCCTCCTCCTCCCTCGTCCCTGATCAGCGATGGCCTCCCAACATCACCCAAGCTTCCCCTGCTGTCCTCATCCATGAAGTTAGCCAGCAGCGTCCTGTTGGGACTGGTACGCCCCTCCTCCCCATCTTCAGGTTCTGGTGGATGGAGACGGTCGTCGTGGCAACTCTGATCGCCGATGGTCTTCTGGAATCTGTGGCTGAGGGCGGAGTCGAAGGGGATGACAGGGCTGGCTGTGAAGGCTGTGTCGTCATTGGTGGAAGTGGTTGGTGCTGGGTCTAGCCTGGATGATACTGAGGGCCCTGCAGCTGTACATGGCAGAAAGAAATGTCAGCTATGATAGTATAATGCAACAGTACAACATACAGTGTAGTAACTGCAAGTACAAATGAAATGACCCTATGGTCAGGTGCTGTGGAGTCTATCTGTCATAAAAGCCATGACTTGCCCAAATTGCCAAGCAGAAAAATATAGTAAATATCAACAATAAGAGACCAAGACCTGACAACTTTCAAAGATTTGTTGCATCTACATGCAGCGTTACAAAGTAATAAAGTGACCTAGTGAAGTAATCATTCTACCCTGAAATATTGGCCAAACTTATTAATGAATAACAATATCATTTTCTTGTTTATTATTATGCTTACTGATAACTTCCACATTTTTGAGGCATTGTTATTTATTTTATTTCAATTTTTATGGTTCATCTCATACTATTTTAATATGGGGCTGCAAGAGTAACATCTACGCATATATGCACATTAGGAGGAGAAATCTCACAAAAATCACTTATTCAACAGTGCCTTTAGTACCTTACAATATTCACAAATGAAAACTGTGGTTGCCTGTCTGGAAAAGAAAACTCCCAGATTCTTATGGGGAGCATATTTTTATTGAAAAGACTACCAACCTGTACGATTTCCTCGGTTCATTGTCCTCTCATTCCTGTTCAACAAGTCTGCCATTAAATCATCAGGGAACTCATCTTCATATTCATCTCTGGAATAATACAAATATTGAAAGAACATGCATATTGATATTTTAACACCATTTTTATAATTGGGTAATTCCATAAATAAGGGAGCCAATTTGTGACATTTTTGGTGTCCCTTTTACATATGAAACCCACATGTTTGTGTGGCTCTGAGTAAAGACTCAAATAGTGCAGTATGATTGTATGGTGATTCTAAGCATGACAATGCAACATTATGCTTGGAGATCACTTTACAATCTCACTCCACTATTGGTGTTTTCATTACGAGCCATAAAAACATGTGGGTTTCATATGTAAAAGGGACACCAAAAATGTCACAAATTGGCTCCCTTATTTATGGAATTACCCAATTCTTCTTGTCATCCCCTCCTTTGTTCTGTATTAAATACCTCAATTTGTAATTTGGTCAAATATAAGAAAATCACCAAGATTCAAGTTAGGTTCAAGGTTAGGTAAAGGTCCAGAGTTGAAGTTAAGAATTTGATAAGAGTCAAACGATGACAGTGGAACAATATTGTCTCCATGTGTACTACTCTCATTGGGAGGGATTAAAATAAATAATCCTGTTATTCTCACCGTGTTGCGTGTCCATTAGGCGTTCTCCTACCATCTCCATTAGCCCTCGTTTGATTCTTCCTTGCGCCTGGTCCAGCAGTTGAACTGCATGTAAAGTCAAGTGGAAAGGTAAACTAATTCTTGTCCGTCATGAATATATAATCTTGTATAATGCACAAAGGACAATGCACAACCCTGAAGCTCTTTTTCACACATGATGCAGTAAGCCACCACGGTAAAATATATACTATTTTAATGGGGCTTACGAAAAAATATCTGTGTGTAGAACAAAAGAACCCAAATGTACCAGTATTCAATTATTTGTGTGTTATATGATACAGGAATATGGGGCACACTACTATGTAGGTTATTTTATTTTACCTGTGTTGTTTTGTTGGGTTTTTTTTCCTCTTTCTCTTTTTAGGCAGTTTACTGCCTCATATGGGAAAATGGCTTTACAGCTTGACTACAACTGAATTTGAAAGAAATTGCAATAGGATGATATTTGACAATGTCAATATAACTTCTTCATGATTAAGTGCACTGGTAATTTTGTTGTAAACCATCACCAACCTTTTCCTACTCTTCTGTCTCTGATGCGCACCGACTGGAGCAGCTTGGCTGGCTCTGGGCTGCTGGGAAGCACTGGTCACCTGACTACTGGACACTTCAGTCAGGGTGGCCAGCACGAAGGTAGCCTCTAATGTCTGCTCAGCTTCCACACTGAATACGATGGGCCTGGTCAAGAATAATAAATAAATTAATAAATAAAATAAATAACGTGAGGGCAAAGGTAGTGATGATGATTTCTTGAGTTGGAATCTTTTGCTGGACAGACTTTCGATTAGATTTTAACCACCTATTACTGCACAATGTAAAAGATATCACTGTACTGCATTCTGCTAGAACAGAAATATTCCTATTTCATATAATGCAGCATGTTGCGGATAAATATCTTGATATTTAAGAGCTGTACTGTTCTGTACATACAAGGAGTATAGGCTGGTTTAGACTTACTTTCCAGGTGTTTCAAAGTGAACAGAGACTGGAAGGCCAGCAGCATCAGAGAATGATAGGATAGCCTGAAGAAGTTTGATGGAGAAAAATATGATAAAATATTATTCATGATACAATATACCTTGTTGTAGTCCAAACATATAGGCAATGAATATCAACACAAAAATTACGCAAAGTATAAAGTAAGTATGCAACTCAATGCGAAGAATATATACGTTCATCATGCCATACATGTATTTCTTATATTAACAATTTTTTTTTTCATTATTAAACTACAAACCCTTCTTCATATCCTTCATCATATAGCAAAGATAAATATTTTACAGTTTAAGAGAAACTATGTTATACCATAATGTGATATGTGCTTTATAAGAACAGACTACAGTTGAACCTGCTTTAGCGACCACGTGTGTAGAAAGACCACATGTCTATCTAAACCATCTTGAAACTTAAATTTTTGAAAATTAAAGGAACCTGTACAAAGACGTCCTGCTCATGAAGACCGCTTTTCCTGTTACCCTTGAACAGTCTTTATATACAGGTTTCATAGTATTGTCCTCATCATCACCGTCCTGCAAAATTGCTGTGAATTTGGAGATAGTGTCATTTAATGGGACCAAAGCATCCTAGTCTCGGGCCTAAGGCAGTGAAAGGGTTAATAATGGGTTATAATGGAAGTACTAACCCGGAGATCTTTGAGAGAGAATGTGACTTCCGTATCCACACCGATGAGATAATCCGTGAACTCCTCTGGGACAAGACGCAGTTCTGAGTGTACAACCTTACTGGGATCTGCAGAAGTAATACAAAACAATAGTAGTACAATAGTAGCAGAGTAGTACAATAGTAGTACAGTAGTAGTACAATAGCAGTACAGTAGCAGTACAATAGCAGTACAGTAGCAGTACAATAGCAGTACAGTAGCAGTACAATAGCAGTACAGTAGCAGTACAATAGCAGTACAGTAGCAGTACAGTAGTAGTACAGTAGCAGTACAGTAGTAGTACAATAGCAGTACAGTAGTAGTACAGTAGCAGTACAGTAGTAGTACAATAGTAGTACAGTAGCAGTACAGTAGTAGTACAATAGTAGTACAGTAGTAGTACAGTAGTAGTACAATAGCAGTACAGTAGTAGTACAATAGAAGTACAGTAGTAGTACAATAGCAGTACAGTAGTAGTACAATAGCAGTACAGTAGTAGTACAGTAGCAGTACAGTAGTAGTACAATAGTAGTACAGTAGTAGTACAATAGTAGTACAGTAGTAGTAGTACAATGGTAGTACAGTAGTAGTAGTACAATAGTAGTACAGTAGTAGTACAATAAGAAGTGTTAGTTGTGGTGGATGTGATGTAAGTTAGTCATGGCATTAGTAGTTGGATTTACAAATGAGGAAGATTATATAGTAGCAGTAGCAATAAAAGCAAAAGTATATGATAATAATGGCAGAATGGAGAATTTCATATGCTATATCAAGAAAATTATAATGGAAAATGTTATTCCTTAAAGAAACTTTTTCAGCAAAAAGAAAGTTCTACATAGCATGGCATGCACTGTACAACCAAGAAGGGCTTACTTGCCAGAAAAGATATTGCCTGTGAAATGACAAAGAGTTAGATGCGTGATGTGTACTAAACCTCAACTATAAATGCTTCATTTATTGTCATAATACTTTGAGAAGATTTTCCACGAATGCTAGGAAATGTTTGTATTAAAAGGTGTATAAATTTCATATCGTATTATCATACAGGAATCTGCCTCCTCAATGTCTCTGAGGTGAGTTTACCTGGTTCATCATCAACATAATTCTTAAAGCCCAGCTGAGTCGGAGCGACAGTCATTGTGACTTCTTCTTGTGAGGATTGGAAACTTCCTACTGCCTCAGCAAGCAACCTAAGAGGAGCAATAATTCAAGGAATATATAAACACATCATGACCAGAATTCTCGAAGGAACTGTGGACTTAAATAAGCATAAATTCTATAAGTGTATACTGCCCATTCACTGGACATGCGGCCACTCACATATTACGCTTACGGTTTGAACCATTGCTCAAGTTTTAGTATTAAATACTATTACAGTAATATGAGATAAGACTTTTAAAATTATAATTCCTAGTCACATAGAGCAAACTCTCTTTAAAGGAGATTATGGTTACTAGCAACTGGTCAAACCTTTTAAGTTTCTTTTACAATTATATTACACAAATGCATAGTTTCTCTCTCATTTTGATGTCAATGAATATTGTACACAGTTTCAATTTGTTTCTTAAAATTTCATTCAACTTAACTTGATATTTTACATTATATACGGCATATCAAGCAATTTCACCACATAACATTCCAACTAAGATTTTATTGAGATATTTTGTTTTAAAAGTGGATTTGAAAAATCACTTTTTTTCATTCCATACTTTTGCAGCCAGACGCTAATTTGTTTACCATTATTATTTTCTTACAATATGACTATAGTTTGATGTATGTACTTTTGGAATAATTTGAATTGTAAACAATTATTCCTCTTTCTAATGCCCATTTTATGTAAACATTGCACTATTAGTCCTTAGACTACTGCATTGTATATTTGATATTAATAAACCAAAATTGAATTGAATTGAATAAAGTGTCTCATCTTAATTTGCCGTTATAGAACAAATTTTCAATGCATTATTCTTGTTCTTACATTTTGTTACTTGCCACCTTTCCATTTTATTGCTGTTGTCCTTTATACTAAAACTATCTACAAGTAGATGGACCTGAATGACTTAAATCAGAAAACCTTCTAATACATACTTGGCTGGAGCTGTGATCCTGTTTGGACAGAGATCTTTGGAAAATACTGCCTGAAGTGTCTCTGTTTCTTGGTAGACTAGGTTATAGGTCTTCACTATACCTGTATGTAAGGTTGAAACAAGAGGTCATAGCCTACGAGAATAAAGGTCATTTATTGTGATAATAGATTGATTAAATGTTTTTTGTTTCCCTTTAAGAACATCCCCTTTGAGAATTCCTAATTATTTAATCTTTATTCTCCATTCATCAATAGAAAAAGAACATTACCCCCTGCATTAAAAGCTCAAGAAATATTGCATCTATGAAGTATTATATACCATGAAGTGAATCAGCCATGACTGGAGATATTCAAAGGTGATACAGATAACAGGAAATGAGCACTTAACATGGGATTTTTCAGAAACTGCCTGCATTCTTATGCTGTTTCCTACCCACATTGGTTTCCTTTTATATTAAATATTGGGAATTCTTTATTCTTTTTGCAGTCTCTACTAACATGGACTACAATTACTTCCTACCTGGAGTACTAAGTAATTGAGAATCGATAATTAAATCAAGCAATCTTACTCGTTTTGAGCCCAGTTCCTCCTCTGAGAATATATATCTCAGCAAGCATTAGCATGTCTAGTATAATACAGTGAAACCTGTCTATAAAGACTACTCAAGCAAGACAAGAAAAGCGGTCTTTATGAGCAGGTGGTCTTTATGTAAAGGTTCCTTTAATACACGTTTCAAAGAGAAACAATTTTCAAGGGAAACCAAAATTGTGGTTTTTATAGACAGGTGGTCTTTCTATACAGGTGGTCGCTAAAGCAGGTTTGACTGTACCTTTATCTTAGAAACTAAGAAAGGTAAAGACAGTGGTTTCTACCATGTTTGCAGTGAAGCTGAAAGACCAGACGACAATCCTCCGCATCAAGGCTGATGTTACATCTGTCTACATTCTTCTCAAGATTGGACAGTGATTTGAAGACAGCCAAACAGGACTGAGGAAAAAAAAAAGAATTTAGAAAATCTGACGACCACTCATATACAGGAATAGCAGTATTGAAATAAGAGAAATAATTGTGAGAACCGAATGCTGCAAAAGAATTGAAGAGAGCAGGGGCAAATATCTTCAAATTCCAGTCTTTTACACAACAGTTAAGAATTGCAAACACACCTTTCCCTACAACAGAGGAGGAAGTTACATGATATCATTTCTAAGGTGGGCATCACAGATATGTATTCTGTGGACTCAGTTGCAAAAGAACTTTTCATAATAAAATGTTAATTATCTACACACTATACATACTCAAAACAAGTTAAAAATTTTTGCGAAAATAAAAACACACAAATATTTTTTAATGTATTCTTTGGCCCATGAGCCTAGCGCGTCAGAGAAATTAAAAACATGTGAATCCACCTTACTCGGTCGAGCGCGAAAAATTAATCGCATGAAAATTTCCACTTTTACAGTAACAAAAAAGCAGGTGAAAAAAAAGTATTAATGAACAGGGATAACAAACTTGGAATGTTGTTAAATTGGCCTTGGCTAATTGAAAAGGGGCAGATGTATCACCTTCATTGTGACCCTCCATCTTGTGGTCTCCTCACCGTCCTGAGATGCTTGGGATGCGGTCGCTGTTCTGTCGTCATAGCGGAGGAAGAAGCTGGGACTGAACAGGAAACAGGAGTAAGCTGACCGAGAAGAGTTGACCGCTCGTAAAGCAAGCTGAAACAAGACAGAGGAATACACCCAAGTCATTTTGCATCAGTACCTCATCATAGCAATATTAGAATTGTTTCTTAGAGTTTTCATGAGGACTCAACTCATAAAAACCTACTCACGAACAAAACAAACAAAGTAGTGTACAGAGATTTTTTTTTTTAATTTAACAAATAAGCAACAAGAAAAAACTATTGTTCTGATAAGCAATTCATTTGTAAAACCGTCATTTCCTTTTGATAAAAAATCCACAGAGACAGCATTTCATTATAAGTCAGTGGGATGTAAATAAATCTGCACATATATTATCACTGTTTTGGGTACAGTTAATACACATCTGTGAGTCAAATCATATTGATTTAGACCTAACTTAGGCCTACTGGCTGGTCTTTCTTAAAAGTTAATAATGTATGATACATTGCATTTAAATAATCTTCAGGAAAAAGATGAACTACACTTTTAAGATCCGTCATACAACATCCTAATTGCTTCAAAAGAGCAATCTTGGAATTTGGCAGTGTAATGATTTCAGAACACTTGTCTTTATACTTCTTCTGCATTTGAAGGTCCTCTTGTTCTTTGTGGTTTCAGAAGACATACATGTACAACCTAATTTAACGAATAGTGTCATTTTGGAAGCGATTTACATGCAAAATTTACAAATTGTACCTGTACAAATCACTTTGGAAAGAGATCCCTGAACAAACATGTTAATTTTTGTTTGTTCATGTGTGCTAAATTCAAACACTTCTAAATTCAGAGTATAGATCATATCAAAGCCTAAGGGTAAGATCATTAAGATCCCTAGAATTCTGAAATGGAAAGACTGCCAATTTTTCTGAGTTTGCCAATTTTTCTGAGTTTGCCAGGATTGTTCTTGCTTACGCCTGTATCCAATGGCTCCATGTAAAGATCTTCCCCAACTTTGGAAAGGCAGTGAACGGCTCGTCCAAAAACTGTTCAGAAATAATAGAAAAATAAAAAGGGAAAATATTCTACATTAAAGAGAACATGAATGCAATGCAACTCGTTCTGACAACAAAACAGTCATAGGATCTACTGGAAATAAAAGGGCAACACTAAAGCCAACAGCACAATCATGACATAGAGTGATCATAAGAGTATAAACTGCAAGTCATCGCATTGCACGTTGACCAATAGACAGAAATAACCGTCTGTTATGGGGAAATCTTTAAAGGAGAATCAACCCTTAATTACAAATGTACTTATTTTGGAAGGTGTAATATATTCCTACTTATTGGCCTAAATCATTTTCTAATAAGATATCAGAAAAAGGGAAAAATAAAGATATTCCAACAGCCGGTATCGTCTCCTACTCATTTCCATGGGGGCTGCCATTTTCTTGCTGATTTGGAGTTGTACATGAACCATTGAGAAATGTTCCAGTCAAGAAGATATATTGAATCCAATACCTAAATTGCTTTTCTTCATTAACTAAAATCCCATATGTGACGAAAAATATAAAGTGGGTGTTTACATGTATTATAAAAATTAAATCTTTATAATGATATTTTTAAATTGTCTGGTTTTGCTTAACAAAAATCTATTTTCTTGGGTTTGCCAAACAGAGCAGAACATAATATATGCAACATGCATTCTGACTTTTCAAATCCATTATCCGAATGCAGGTGAATGCCGCTATAGATGCTCAGGGATGAAACATCCATAAATTTGAATTAATTTGCTCCGTCCCATACGTCACAGTATCGAGAAAATAGATTTCTATTAAGCGAATATCGATTTTCAACAGAAATATATAAGGAAATCTTCAGTTTAAAAATAAATTGACATATCTATTCAATATGTTTAATCTAAAACTGGTTTTTAATTTTGAAAAAGGCAATTGGGCATTTGGATTAAGAAAATCTTCATGTACACATAAAAAAAATGGCAGCCCCCATGTACTGCTAGCAGACGATACATATTGGGAGCAGATGATAAATTTTGCTCAGAAAATCTTGATTCGTATCGATCTCGTATATTTTGACGCGAAGCCATATAGTCCAACAAGTAGGAATAAATAACACCTTTGAACACTATCGTCTGTATTTTTGAGCGTAATTCTCCTTTAATATTTCTGACATTTATCAACCTTCCCCATGGAGGTCTAGCGGAGCCAGATCAGACGTAGTCTCAGCGGAACAACCGACGATACAGAGAGACTGAAGCTTTTGGTCTAGTTGACGAACTGAAGGCAAGCCCGGCCCAGAACGCAGGCCAGGGGATTTGCTGAGCCAAGCAATTGTTGCCAGGTTAACTTTTAAATTTAATCATCATGATCATCCTATTTCGTCAAACATGAGATAAATTATTGCTCAATCTTGCCACCTCATTCCAATACACTGCATGATTGCCTTTCAAAACCTCCTTATGCTATGTAAACTAAATTCGTACATTCTTTTGTGTAAATTTAATTTTAAACATGTTATTGTTAAATGAGACATTTCAAAAACCTTATTCTGCACCACAAAAACATGACAAAAATTCACATGAATCGGACTGTACTTTCACATCCAGTTTCAGTAGCAGGCATGTTTTATAATTAATGAGAACAGTTCATAGATTGATATCACATTGGAATTCATATAAATGAACAACTGACACCAAACAGCATGATTTGCATTACCTTTGACATTGTTTCCTGGAATAATACACTTCATTTTCACAGGATAAAATATTTTTCACATTCAGCGCCTTCATACATTCGCAGTGCGCGGCTATGAAAATATACGTGATTGGTTAATAGTTCATGGCTTCTGAGTAATTGTCCAATCAAGTAAGCTCTACTTAAATTTTATGTGACGGGGCGTCAACAGAGATCAAGTACTTTTTTTCCGGCATACATTTCGTGATTACAAAGGAAATATGGTAATTGTCACTTTCGTGAATTATATTTTAATCTGTAGTTGGAATAAGTTGGTAAATGTTATATTATTTGTGTATTTGATTGTGCTATCTGTAATTTTCTAAGATGAATTGACGAAATATGACTCGTTTTCTGAATGTTAATGACTTAAAAAAAGAGTTAATTCAGTCCCACTGCATCAGTCTTGTGTCCTGCAACTGAGTGTTAGATTCTAAAATTCAAATCCAAGATGTGGCACTCATAGCTACATTCCTATACTTCGTGTGTATAATGTAGGCAGTCATACACCTCATCTTTTTAAAACACCACTGCACAAAAGTCACCAATATTCACTCAAAATCGGCATTTAATTTTCAAAAACCGACCCCAAAATATCCAAGAAATACAATAAATTCAACTCACCAATGTTGGAAAAGATATTTTCAAAAATCAAATCCGTAATTTACTGTTGATTCTCGCGAAACGAGCTATCGGAGTCATTGTGTACATTTCCTGGTCGCCGCGGGCGCTGACATCTCCCCAAAAGAGTTTTGTCCTCAAAAATTCGGTCCCTATGGCGTACACGGAAAAGTTCCGATTTTCTGTGTGCGCGATCGTAAAGATCGATGTGCCCTTGCGATCCCGAGTTTCTTCGTGGACAAAAATTATATTGGCCGATTTTAGTCTAAGACATCGGCAGTTTGTAAACAACACGCGATCGCGAAACAAATCGGCGGGGATTTCTCCGGTTTTGGACAAGATTTTGACTTTGGATTTTGCTGTAAATATCAAAAGTTCTTCCTAACGGCCATTTGAAGTAGGAGTGAGATTTTTAAGGGCTGAATTTGAAAGCAAGTATTTAAAATATTTATCTTATTTTCCCCCCCATACCTTTAGTACATGCGACAGAAAATACCAACTATTTTACAGAAATGTACCCGGGAGTGAGATGTGGGAAGAAACAGAGAACCGAGTCTGAGTCTGACAGTGACATATCTGAGATCGGCATTTGATCGGCTGGCCTAGATAATCACGTATATGTATGAGTGATTGTCTAAGGTATGTGAAGGTTTTCAAGAAAAGAGAGGAAGCAGAAGAAAACGGAGGAGAAAGGAGAAGAATTCTATTTCTAATTTCTAATTCTAACTTGTTACAAGTATTTCACTTTTTTTTCAGCATGTTCAGTATTTTGTTCGGGTTTTTTTCTCTTTCCTTCTTAGGGAAAGAGAAAAAAACAAAATAGAATTTAGAAAGACATGAAACTGAAAGAAGCTGGAAAGAAGAGGAGGCACATGGCACTCATAGCTACATTCCTATACTTCGTGTGTATAATGTCATGAATGTAGGCAGTCAGACACCTCAACTTTTTAAAACACCACTGCACAAAAGTCACAAACATTCACTCAAAATCGGCATTTAATTTACAAGAACCGACCCAAAAATATTCAAGAAATACAATAAATTCAACTCACTGATGTTAGAAAAGATATTTCCAAAAATGAAATCCGTAATTTACTGTTGATTCTCGCGAAACGAGCTATCTGAGTCATTGTGTACATTTCCTGGTCGCCGCGGGCGCTGACATCTCCCCAAAAGAGATTTGTCCTTAAAAATTCGGTGGCTGTGGCATACACGGAAAAGTCCAGATTTTCTGTGAGCGTGATCGTAAAGATCGATGTGCGCTTGCGATCCCAAGTTTCTTCGTGGACAAAAATTTTATTGGCCGATTTTAGTCTAAGACATCGGCAGTATGTAAACAAGACGCGATGGCGAAACAAATCGGCGGGGATTTCTCCGGTTTTGGACAAGATTTTGACTTTGGATTTTGCTGAAAATATCAAAAGTTCTTCCTAACGGCAATTTGAGGTAGGAGTGAGATTTTTAAGGGCTGAATTTGAAAGCAAGTATTTAAAATATTTATCTTATTTTCCCCCCATACCTTTACTACACGCGACAGAAAATACCAACTATTTTTATGCCTCCGCCCACCGAAGGTGGGTGCCGGAGGCATTATGTTTTCGGGTTGTCCGTCCGTGCGTCCGTCCGTCCCACTTCTCGTTACCGCGATATCTGAAGAATCATTTGAGGTAGGAACCTCAAACTTGGTACTAGTATGTATCCCCATACGAAGATGAACTGATTAGATTTTGGGGTAAGTAGGTCAAAGGTCAGAGGTCACAGAGGTCAATTTACCTGAAATTACATAAGAATTCTTGGTTTTTAGCACCGTTACCACGATATCTCAAGAACTGTGTGAGGTAAGAACTTCAAACTTGGTACTAGTATGTTTCCCTATACGAAGATGAACTGATTAGATTTTGGGGTAAGGAGGTCAAAGGTCAGAGGTCACAGAGGTCAATTTACATGAAATTACATAAAAATTCTTGGTTTTTAGCACCGTTACCACGATATCTCAAGAACTGTTTGAGTTAAGAACTTCAAACTTGGTACTAGTATGTTTCCCTATACGAAGATGAACTGATTAGATTTTGGGGTAAGGAGGTCAAAGGTCAGAGGTCACAGAGGTCAATTTACATGAAATTACATGAAATTCTTGGATTTTAGCACCGTTACCACGATATCTCAAGAACTATCTGAGGTGAGAACTTCAAACTTGGTACCAGTATGCATACCCATAGAAAGATGAACTGATTAGATTTTGGGGTAAGTAGGTCAAAGGTCAGAGGTCACAGAGGTCAATTTACATAAAATTACATGAAATTATTGGTTTTTAGCCTTGTTATCAAATATTTCTAGAAGAGTTTGAGCCATCAACTGAATTTAGGCGGAGGCATATAGGAGACGCAGTCGCATTCATCTTGTTGCATGTTGTATTCGTAGTGGTCAATATGACCACTATTCGTGATGTGGCACATGGGAGGGTAGAAATGAGAAAACAAGAGGCGGGAGAAGAAGTGGGGAGGATAAAGAGGGATAATTGAAAAAAGAAAAGTACAGAAAATTGAGAGGAGTAGTACTCCGGGAGGATGAGAAGAACAATAACGAAAGAAGAACAAGAACAAGAAGAAAGAAGGAGAGGAGAAGAACAAGAAGATATAAGAAAAAGTTAAGAAAACAAGAAGAAGATGGAGGAGGAGGAAATCGACTACAGATTGCCAGCACAAGAAATTTAAGAGGAATTTTGGCATCAGTTTGATCTGAGATAGGCCTGTGCAAAAAGTCAGAGTTACAGATCATTAAAAAAATGTATGAGAAAGATGTGATTAAGGATAAAAAAGTTATCCATTTCTTAAAATGAAGTTCAACTACAAATATGCAAACCTATACATGATTTAAATGCCATCCAGTGCATGTGCATTCGTTTTTTTATGCAAAATTAAATTTGCATGGATCCCTCTTCTTCAAATGTTTTCGTATCACTTTACTGTCAATCTTCAATAAAGGAATATAGTATAAACATAATAAGAGTTGCACATTCACAAATATAGTGGTAAGAGTAGTCCAGGTCCTAGCACATTACTGCCAAGGCATGACATACAATACAAAACATACAAAAGACTACAAGTCATATAGTATCATAAAACATGATAGGCGAGATAGATCTTATTATAGTTATTATTATGTATTCAGGTATATCAGTTTAAGTCTTATATTAAGGGAAATATTATAATTTAAGTATAATTTCAGTTCCTCAATAGTATACAATAGTATACACGCTTAATTGTTACGAGGGCAAAGACTTTCTTTTTACGTCCACGTGAAGCGCCCGGACATGGACGACCCCACCCACCCACCACGAACAATCGCGCTCCGGCAGTCGGAACACGAATCGCACACATTGAGTGCCGCTAGGTCGGACAAATACTATGGCTTGTCCGTCCCAGCAGCACACAACTCACACAATTCGCACTCCGACCACCGAAGCACAACTATCCGCGACAGGCGAATGGTTCTTTGCAGTCATAGCATTCAATGTTTCTTCATCTATTTCCCCAACTGTTATTTCTAATTCATCAGGATTCCAGTAGGTATACTATAAATACTTACATTTAGAAAAGAATTTGAAAATCTGCCAAGATTGAGCTAAATTTTGCTATCTATATATAATATAATGTGCAAGTTTTACATATTGTATGCATTGATTGACATTTAAGCAGACACAGAAAAAAAAAAAATAAGAGGAAGCCAACCTCGATATCAAACTGTCACTTCTCTGTTTTATTCTATCTGCATTTATTCAAATCGAATTAATCAACTAAATACCCGGGTGGACTTCCACTTTAATTGTCTTCTTCATCTTTAATATATATCTTAACTAATTCTTTCCCATGAAGACATTCATATGCAACTTTCTCCTAGTAATGATCATGATTTATTACCTGTTTCATAAAACTTGTCATCAATGACAAGTTATAAGTTACTGTTATAAGCTACTGAAATCCTTGCATCTGATTGGCTGAGAGCAAATTTGTCGGTAAAATTACTGACAAGACACTTGATGAACCCCCCCCCCCCCCCAGAAAACAGTTAGTATTATACCACCAAGCTTTCAGTGTCATGGCTATTTTTCTGAAGAGAATGGGTAATCAATTTGATCATTTTATTAATATCTTTCCAGTTGGTCCTTGTGCTTGGAGATCTCCATGTCCCTCATCGCCAGAGCGGCCTGCCAGCAAAGTTCAAGAAGCTCCTGGTCCCTGGCAAGATCCAGCACATCCTATGCACCGGCAACCTCTGCACCAAGGAATCCCAGGATTACCTCAAGACTCTGGCCAGTGATGTCCACATCGTTAGGGGAGACTTTGATGAGGTAGGCGATGAGATTTAATGCTGGTTTCTTCCTTTTACAAACGCTTGCAAAAAATTCATGATACATGTTTGATATGAACTGCACTGGTAGCCTTGGCTTATTTTTCTCTCTTTATAATTGCTTAATAAAAGGTGATTTAGATTTTTTATTTAAATACCTGGCCAATGACAATCATAAGTTCTGTGAGTTATCACAGAGGTTGCCCTTTATAAACATGTGCCGACAAAGAAATCTATATACCATAAAATATCATATTGATGTGCCATTGAATACTCTATAAGCTCTTCATCAAGGAATCCGTGATCAGTTCTGATCTGAAAAGTACATGGTAATTACCAGAAATTTGTAGGAGAAAAAAAAAAGGACTGGTGATGGAAGAATTAAAGAGAAGGTTGAGTTCTGAGGGAGGTGAAATATAATTTTTGAGCTTTCTCATTCATTTTATGTTGGTTTGGAAGATGGTAGTAATGTCCCCTAAAAAGGATTGCTCTTCAAATGCCCTAATATTAGAAAAATGACGAGAAATATATATTAAGTGTTTGGGCTGAACATTCATGCGGCATCATGCCACATGTGTGTGCAGTCCCATAAACCCATTTCTGTGTGCAGCGCACATATAGTTCAACAAGAACGGGTCTATTTCTTATCATTTTGAGGATTCCAAAACCTCTCAGAATACACAAATTCTTATGTAGACATGATCAACCTTTCCCAATTGCTTTGAGACAGTTTCTTCCACAATGCAATCGCATGACCATCACTTAACTTTTTCTTTAACCATGTAAGATCTGCCAACTGAGCATGAAATAAAAGTAAAATTTCTGTTGAAAGGCAATTAGCAGATAGAAAGGCATCTTGATAGGACCTGTTTAAAATAAGCGTAAAGAGGATTTATATGTCAATCAACTTCCTGTATGGGGAAGCTTGTCAATTCAATGCCATTTGCTCACAGATCATTTATGACTCATCAAATGATAAACACTTAGAAATACACTTTTGTCAGTAATCATAGAGTTGCTAACTTGCTATATACGTTCATATTGTCAGACGGTGTCCTATCCCGAGCAGAAAGTAGTGACCGTGGGTCAGTTCCGAGTGGGCATCTGTCATGGACACCAGGTGATACCCTGGGGTGACGTGGAGAGCCTCTCCATGGTTCAGCGCCAGCTCGACGTTGACATCCTCATCTCAGGACACACCCACAAATTTGAGGCTTACGAACATGAAGGCAAATTCTACATCAATCCTGGGTCAGCTACAGGGGCATACAGTGCTCTAGACTCGTAAGTAGGATGCAAGTTTGTTTTTTGGTTTGTTTATTTTACTTCTAGAGGCATGCCCAAATAGGCATAGAATTACAAAATTGAAGTGACAAGTAATGGAAATGCAAAAAAAAAAAAGAGGAAACATAAAAAACGAAACATGGAGCCTTTGCAGGCCACTTGTCTAAAATAAACTGAATTAGTTTGTTAAATGCAAAACAGACCTGCTATTTTTTAAATTAACTGCTCAAAGCATGAAATAGGTAGCTTCAAAATTAAAAAGGAAACTGGAAATCAGAGCCCCGTAAACTCCTGAATACATTAATTGTGGAATTGAGGGTTGAAAGTGTGAAATCAGCAATACTAGTACAAATTTGACTGACCAAGGTGAATCTTTGTTAGCTCACATATTAAATGGGAATTATCAAGAAAATGGCAGCCCCCATGTAAAGTGTTAACAGATGATACTGTGTGCCGGAATGTCCTGATTTAAACCCTTTTCTGATATTTTATTTCTAAAGTGATACAGGCCAATGATTAAGACTATATGCACCTTTGAACAATTTATATTCTGGGGTTAATTATCCTTTAATTTCACCACCCCAAGTGCTGATAAAAATAAATACCAGCTTTATAAGAAAGGGCAAAATTTGTTAATTTGAATCCCTCTTATAGGAAAACAGCTGACAAAATAATAAGGCCAGGGAAACCAACAATAAGCATGCACGCTTATGCACCATGTACTTGATTACGTGTCATTGTCAGGATGCTTTTTGAAAACATTACACGCCACAATTAGTCCCCCTTTCTCTCTTGACTCCTTTCAGGAGCACTGTCCCATCGTTTGTACTGATGGACATCCAGGCATCGACGGTGGTCACGTACGTCTACCAGCTTGTGGGAGACGATGTCAAAGTGGAGAGGATAGAATACAAAAAGAACTGAAATGTTGTGTAGATGAAAGATGCATTCCAAAGAGATGACACTGCTCCTCATCGTCCCGCATCACCTAAGATGTTGCATAGCAAGAAAACTTGTCTTCATCCAAGATGTACTTGGTATACCCAGGCAGCTTTTGTCATCTGATAGGTATACCAGGAAAAGCAACAGTTCTGTGTTTCCCCATGTAAGAAATGAAACCAGCTATCTATTTTGTCTCTGTAAAGGCTTCCCCAAAATGATTTATCTTTGAGAGGAACAGACCATTTTTGTAATGTAGTCAATGTCTATTTATCCTACTTTCACATTGAAAGCTGTTGGTTACTTAGGCTCATCCAATAGTAACAAAAGTTTTATGCGCTTTCTGACTACCGGTATGCACTAAACGAGTAGTCCAAGTGGATTGGATTTTGTATCAAAGGAAATTGGTGAAAGAATAAGCCATACATTACAACAATGGTCTGTTTAAAATAATAAACATGAAAATGGGTGATTTTGTTTCAATATATAAAGACGATAGGACTTTGGGCTAGTTCTTGGTCATTTTTTCACTGGCCCAAACCTTATCTGAGACTTATTGTAGGCCTTACCTATGTGCAAAATTTTATGTTGGTATAATTATACTGAAGCAGTGCATCAAAAATATATCCAGAAATATATGAGTATAGAATTAGAATAACACAAGTGCAACACAGTAAGGTCATAATAATGCTTGAAGTCCTGTGTTCTCATTATAAATATGAATGAAAATGAAGGTATTATCAAATGTCATGTTTCTGAATACTATACATAAGGAAAACTTATATTTGATTTACGTGCACTTCAAATGGGATTGACAGGAAGTAGAATATCTTGTTTCATATATGTTTAATTTATTTGGGGGTTGTACTTCAGAGAAATATATCTTTTGGATGGGTTTTTATCGAGAATACAGTTGGCATCTCAACTCAAGAGGGCTTTGTTTGAACTCAAGCATAAAACAAATTAATGTGTTGCTTATCATGGATTATTAATTTTGTAATGCACAATGTCTATTTGTATAGGGTGATAAAATGAGCTTACAAGTAACTTTTTATATCTATTATGATCTACATGTGTTTAGAAAAGAGAATTATATTTGTTTCTATTGTATATATAACTTGTCTATAGCTATTGCTACTATGTATCTCATAAGAATAGGATAAATGGATCGACTTTGAATATTGATTGACCCATTTCTCATGGTCAGCGTGTATGCTTTAATATCCGGTACAAAGCAATGGGATATCAAAGTTTAGTATATATCTATATGGAAGTGAAATGTAATAGACAATAATATTTTGATAATGTAGTTTAAACAGAAATGAGGAGGTTAAGAGAAATGTAAATGTGTACTGATTGTGTACTGAACTGTTGATTATATTTAGGAAATGAAACAGAGACTAATTTTAATTCCACGATAAGAAATCGAATTTGAAGGAGAAGGGGGTGGGGGCGGAAGAATCTACTGCTAAATGCTTAGAGATTACTGCCCTTTGAGTGTAAATCAAACTTGATGTAATGACAACCTCCATAGAATGACCAGTACGTCGGAATACCCTAAAACAAAGTTTACATGTACGTTGCTGCATTAGGAAAAAACGTGCAGTCTTCATGTGCCCTTTCAAGGAAGATATTTATATTCAGGTAAATTGTATTTGATAGGTATCCTCTATCCATTTTGTTTGAATCAATTTTGGTCATGGGTTTTACAAAGTATCTTGGTAGAATATCATCATTCCTTGCCATGATAGGACTTTTTAATGATTTGTAAAATTTGTCATCTTATATTTGGCATGTTCAAATTCGGCTTTATAATAAGGAGGAAGGATGGTCATTTCTTTGTTGGGGATTAGGAAAAAGTAATTTAAAAGCCAAGAATAATTTTATGTTAATAGGATAAATTAATAAACTTTATGTACAGACATTAAATGGGTTGGCAGTGTTGTTGATTTGCCACTACTACTTGATGTGGACCTATATATTGTATTGTATACCCCATCCTCTGGCTATTTCAAATATGTCGTATCTGCTTTCTCCCTAGTGACTCAATAGACCACTTCTGTAATGTTTACAAATTTATGCACATATATTCTCTGAGCAGCTAGTGACGCATTATTCCATGAACCTGCTTTTTATACATGAGAGCCGCAATGTTTGGAATCCAGTTTGCATACATTATTTGTAGGTATGTTGGCAAGCTTTCAGGTCGTCAAGAACAACCTTTGTTTGAAAGGTATGCATAAAATTTGCATACATTACCAAAGCGGTCTATTATATATACTTCTCTCTCGTCTTGTTTTATCTTGTAATAAGCCAGTTCGTAATTAGCTCATTGTACAAATGACCCCGACTTATTCTCTGCCCTCCGATACTTGTCAGTCCCTTTCCTTTTCCCTCTCTAGCTTTAATTCTCTTTCTCTCATTCTCTTCGGATATCATTCTCTCCTGGTTTCTCCTGCACCCCTCCCTTCTCTCCATCTCTCTCCCTCTTTGTCTCTCAACTTGTTTTCATCTTGTACTTTTATCTGGTACTTTTCTCTCTCATGCATCTGGCATTTTCTCTCTCTCTCTCTCTCTCTTTCTTTCTCATCTTTTTACTTCCCTCTCTTCTCATTTCCTCTTTTTTTACCCTTCTCTGGCAAAGTCATACAAAACTATGACACTTGCATAAACTACAAGTGTTAGAAATTGAAAAATGAAATGGACCAAAACTATCAAATATTTAAAAGAAGTAGCAATTTAATTTGACACATTGATGTGTCAGATAAATCCTCGATCTATTCAAAATAGTTCATTCTCTATACACACATATTCTTTGGAAAAGCTGAAATTGATGAATACATACTGTTAAAAGTTCTGCTTCTGTCAATATTTACAACATAAAAACATGCAAAAGCTGTTCTCTAACAGAGTGAATTATCTGCCTTCATCTAAAATTAAGTTTGCACTGCACATAAAGGAAATAAAATTAAAAAGATAGACACATGCTGTGCCTATGCAGCAGAGATCTGGAAGGATATCTCACATTGACCACATTTTGAGGTTTGGCTCAATAACTTTTGATTCAGAGCTCTACAAAATATACCAGATGCAGGAGTAGGAAAAGCAAAAATTTCTACACACATTGTGTCCATGTTTGTTGCATGACCATATTGCGTTTGATGCCTGGAATTTTTTAAAGGAGAATAATCTTCAAAATCCTTAAATTGGCAACACATTGAGTGGTTCAAAATCCTGTTTTTTTAATCAAAACTGGCAATTTTTTCAACTTTTCGACTAAGTTTCTAATGATGTATATTGTTTTCAAAGACATTGCATTTTGTTACAACCATGTAGCACTAAAAGAAAAATATTGTTGCCAATTTGAAGAAGAAAATGTGATCAATTTAGCCTTTAAATAATTCCTGTCCTCAAAGGGTTAAACAGGAAACATAATCCTGCATGTAACTCACAGACATCATAGAGAGATCTCATGAGTGCTAAAAAATATGGCATGATACCACACAGCATATGGACACCAAAATGTAATGAAAATCAAATTATGATGGCTGTATAAATATACTCTATGTCACCCTAAACATGTAAGGTAATTAAAATTTCATTTAGTGCAATCTATGCAACCCTAGGCACTTGTATCTATTTCCATAATACACCATAAAAGGCACATGAAGATTACTTCACATATTTCACAGCAAATACAATATTCATCATCCATTACATAAATTTAATGAACTTCATATTTATTTTATTTCCTATAAGTTTACACCAAATACAAAATAACATTATTCAGTATTATTAACATACTATGAAATAAATATATTCAAACAGTGTTTGCTTGTGTACTGTAGAGATTTGCATCTTTGCACAATTTACAAACATTGTTAAGCTGCATTAATTTCACAGTTCAATGTGTTCGAAAGGACGGGTACATATTTTAATGACACCAAAAGAAAGAAGGAGAAGAAGAATAATGATAATGTGCATGTTCATGACCATGTCTGCAGTGTTTTTGGCTAAGCCAAAGAGTCCAGGCAAAAACCTTTACTGTCATAATTTTATATTTAGGCTGCCAACAGAATACCAGCTTTATCTGTAGCCAAATCAAAATTTGATAAAAATATGAATGTATTAGTGCTGAATCTCACACTAGATAACTTTTTGTGGTAAAGAAATACAAAAAGTTTTTAATACATCAGTATTTAAAGTAGGCACTTATTATTCATGGCACTTTTTACTCCCCAAACCATCTATTCTGCAGGGAAGGACTACTACAAAACATACAAAAATAGGAATGAACAAATTGTATAATTGCAGTGGACATGATCATTTCATTGGAAGACTACTGGGCTGGCATTAATTTCTCATTATGTTTACAAATTGTACACTAGATCTGGCCATGTCACATAAAATCAACTTGCAATCAATTATATAAATCTACTGTCTTGTATATTGTATATTGTATATTTCTTTAACATTAAATTTTACATGAATGTTACAGGGCCCTGGGTTTATAGAGATCGTAAAAATACAAGTAACAAATCATTTATGTCATTCTATACATATTTTTGACATGCACGCAAACACCTGTACATTGTCTTTCAAGACACCCTGGAGAGTATATTCATACCACATGATCATATGAGGGCACAGAGTAACTCAGTTTGTTTCTGCCAAATATCCTGGGTGGTGATGGTAATATTCTTTTGTATGAAATGTTACAGCTATCGGGACAGATCGAGCTTGGAGAGCCAGGCAAAGGCATCATCTGACACAAGACCGAGTTCCTTCATGCATCCTGGAAACTTTGTCAACATACATTAACAATATATAATAAAGTCTGTCTCGGATGAAGAAGATGGCATGCTGCATTGTCTTGAAAGTTAAACTTGTGAAGGTTGTGAGCAGACATTGTGCATCGGGTGCAGATTCTATTCGGGAAGGTCTATTGTCTGTCTTGGTTGAAACCAAGTGGTATGGCCAAAGAGTCTTGAACAAGGTGTGGCAGTAATGAAATACAAAGATTCTGTCCTTTACTTGGTGGAAGTTCATTATGAACACTGTGAAATATGTCGCACATAATTCAACAGTGCATCTCTCAAAAGGTCCAAGAACAAACTAGCCATCAGGAATTCTTTATTCCCAAAAGAAACCATTATTTTTAACACGTAGTCTGAAGCATAGTTCTATCTGATTCATTCACCCCTGCCGTGCCTATGATATACTTCAAGGTCCATCAGGTTTTTCTATTCTGCACTGTCCTTGCGTTTCCTGAGAAGTGTCCTCTTGAGGTCTGGGCTGTAGAAAAGACTCAGTTTCTCCATAGAATCACTCAAGTGATCCTTAGAGCCTTTCACTTAAAAGAGTTCATCAAGTTTTTCTATTCTGCACTGTCCTTGCGTTTCCTGAGAAGTGTCCTCTTGAGGTCTGTGCTGTAGAACAGGCTTAGTTTCTCCATAGAATCGCTCAAGTGATCCTTAGAGCCTTTCACTTAAAAGAGTTCATCAAGTTTTTCTATTCCGCACTGTCCTTGCGTTTCCTGGGTAGTGTCCTCTTGAGGTCCGTACTGTAGAACAGGCTTAGTTTCTCCATAGAATCACTTAGGTTCTCCTTGGAGTCTTTCTCTGTAATGAACACAAATAATGATGTTTGATTGGTCTAAAGTTATACTTATCAGAGAATGATTCCGATTTTGCATTAAATACAATCTTGATTTCTGTTCGTGATCATACATTCACACAGAAACAAATGAAACTTACTCTCAGTGTTCAAAATGTCAAACAAAAAAATTCTGCCAAACAATTTTAGTAGAAAATGTACGATGTTTGTGCCTGCAATTTTTTTGCCCCCATACTTTTATTTCCTGTTGAAAGGGGAATACAGGAAAGAAAAACAGGCATGTACAAGCATGCAATGATTCAAGTGAGTAATGCTGAAGAGTTATATTATTTTTTATACAGCACTTGAAATAAGAAAGAGTGCAAACAATTTAATGGTAAGTCCAATCCCTTTAAGAGCTACTTGTGTATATATACTATCTAAAGCTTGGAAAGTTATTCTATTTTGATATGACACATCAATCAGTCAAACTGATGAGTATCCAATCAGTTTACAAAGGACTATTGAAATAAAACAAACTTCAAATAAAAGTTTAAGAATGAAGAGCATGATTAATAATTGTCATGAATAAATGAAAATAACATCTACTCAATTATAGAAAAGAGGGAAAGGCAAATATAAGATATCAAAACAAATCTGAGGAATTGTTACCCTTTGATTTCTGAGCTCTGTAGTAGCCTGTGTTGACCTTCCTTGCCTCTTCAACCTCTTCTTGTGCTCGAGGTCTCCTCTGGAATTGCTTGGGTCGGACCGGTAGTTTGGGTGGAGATCTCCACACACTGGTGTCTGCCTCATACTGTCTCTTTCTGGTGCCCATTAAGTACTTGTAGTATCTATCGCATTCCTCCTTTGTGTGGAAACCTGCAAAGAAATAGTGGATATTAAAGACATATGAAAAAAACATTAGTGAATGTTATATTCCTTTGAGTATTATGGATTCATTTTTACGATACAATACCTTTGCTATTTTTCATAGATTTCATTGATTCATTCATTTATTATCTATTTCAGTGCATTGCAAAGTGATCAAGACATTTCCTGGGGGGAGCTCCCAGTCCTTTCAGGGTTAAAGATGGTCTCATATATTGTTTCTATATTTTCATTTAAAAAGTTCTTTTTATCATTTTGCCAAACAAAATAGATCATGTTAAATGAAATATTTAATTTGCTACTTTTGACCTTGGGGGAAAATTTTCAACATGCTTCCTCCAACATATGTTTCAAACATACAGTATAAGGAATAATAATAATAATAATAATAGATACTTATATAGCGCAAAATGCTAAAGCCTCTAAGCGCTTTGAAAAGCGAATAAAAGCAAACAAAATGAAAACATAAGCAGACAATGTAAGAAACCAAGAAGTGAATGCTCTCATATTAATACATTGATTGATAGAAATGGAATTGGGGAATACTGAAAAAAAAACTTTCAGTTTTCTGTTGAGGCAGTAATCCCTAAGTAATTAGAGATTAATTTAATGAATTAAAATGTACAATATTTATGTAGAACATGTGAAGACAAACAAAGCAATGAAAAAATATATACAAATTAATGAAAAAGACAAAAACATTTGAATAGGGACAACAGCAAAACAGAAACATTGAAAAAAAAGAAAGAAAAGAAAAAAGAAAAGAAAGAGAAAGAAAGATCCGACCAAACCTATTCAACATTGCACACAGCTTTCAGTCTATACATTAAATGGGACCAATCACAAAAAAATACATCTTGCTCGGTTAATTCGGGTTTTCATACTGGTCTATTTCATTCAAAATATCAAATTAAATACTACTTTTGTAAAGAGATAATGGAATAATGAATATACTCTAAATGAGGGTATAAGTACATGTACATTAGTCTATGCATACGTACACTCACACAAACGTGCACTTTTGTTTACTCCAGTTTACTTCTCTACAGACATAGTTCCCAGTATGCCATTTGATTATTAACAATTAGAATGTCTCATACAGTATTTTGGGGGTTAAGTTTATGTCTCCTAGCAATATATAAATTATTTGACATCAAGAGGTGTGTGATGTACAGCTTACCTGTCTCTACTTGGTGATTGAGGATCTGTTTATATCTCCTCTGCTGAAGCTGTTTCAGGTTCCCAACGCTGTACACGCTGGCAGTATGCCACAGATATTCTCTCTGACCCGGGTCCAGGCCGGGATGATGAAGCTTCGGACTGTCATCAAACGCAGAGGGAAGACTAAGAGGGCGACGCAGGGGCTTGCGGTAGACCGAGTAGGGTCGGTGGTACTCGTAGAAACCAGGGGCATCATGAGAGACTTGGCTGGTGATTCGGTAGGTGTAGGCTTGGTCTAGGGATGAGGTTTCCGAAGAGACATCTGATATGTTGTCTACTGAATGACCTGGATGAACAGGAGAACGGCGGGAGAGATACAATTTTAACGTACATGTATTCAATACTAACCTTGTGCTAGAGTAGATGGAAAATTCCTGTTATACCAGTGTCAGTGATTTTTACTAACAAATTTGCTCTCAGCCAATCAGATGCAAGGATTTCAGTAGCTTATAACAGTTGTCGGTAAAAATCACTGACAAAACGCTTGATGAAACACTCTCTTGGAATGCTCCCCAGGGAGTTTTGGTGCATACATTTTATGCGGGCAAGCCTGAATCCGATGACCAGGGTAATAATACAGCCATGGAAAAATTTATTAGACCAAGAATGGTTACTGATACTGTTATTTTTGTGGTAAGAAGGAAATAAAATATCATAAAATCAAGGTATAATTGTTGGAATTTGGTATTCATTCAATGAAATGCAAGGACAAATCATTTTTAAAATTTGTATGCATATAGTACTCTTATTACGGAAGCTTGGTCTAATAATTTTTTCCAGGGCTGTATATCGGTGAAGCACTGAGAGACATCACAGATGTATTAGGCTCTATTATAATTCCAGAATATTATTATCATTATTATAACTAGTAGTTTGTCAAACACCTGTACGTTAGTGCTTTGTTGCCTTTGAAAGCCGACGCATGTGTAACAGGGGTCTTAGTCATCTTCATAATACCAGCTTTCAGGGCATCCTTGATTATACTGATATTAGATGTAGACTCAAACATTTATCATGAAAATGAACCAATGCAAAAAAAAAATACTTAAAGGCCATTTTCTGTTGTTCACAAATGATTGCTGGCAAATACAGGCCTACTACCCTGGTAATAATATCATAGATTTCATAAATGATCATCTTTATTTGGAGTGATCAAACACTTCAATACGGCGAATGTTTACTCTGAGCTTTATTTCTTCAAAAATATAGGGTTACGGTGGAAATTGGGTTTTAGGTTAGGTCAAGGGTCAGAGTTAAGGCTTGGTATATTCATAGTGTTGGGTCCAGGGTGGAAGTTATGACTAGAGGAGGAAATAGACCACTCAGCAATTGTTGCCAGAGCACACATGTGACTTACAATTTCAATCCGACCTCTTCAGATTCTTCAGACCCTACCTGGGACCCGTTGCACAAAACTTGCGTTTGAACGCAACTCAGGAAAAATCAAAAGCAACTTTATTTTCAGCCACTCAGAAGTGCGCATTAAGGACTTGCGTTTGATTTTTTTGAGTTGCGATCAAACGCAAGTCTTGTGCAACGGGCCCCTGGTCCCCTACCTGGTCAAATGAAAAAAGCAATGAACGGTGAGAGCTATAGGAGAGGAAAAGGGATAGAGAGAGAGAGAGAGAAAGATGAAAGACAGTGAGAGGCAGAGACACAGATATGGAGAAAGAGAGACAGAGAGGGAGAGAGAGAGACAGAGAGAGAGAGAGACAGAGAGAGAGAGAGAGAGAGAGAGAGAGACAGAGACAGAGACAGAGACAGAGACACTATTTTACCTTTTTGGTGTCTCGGTTTAGAAGTTTTAGCAGGCTTCCTCTGTTTTTGAAGACGTGATGGAGCTGTCTGGGTTCGGAAATGATTTGGCTGTAATTGATGAAAAAATGATGTGAGAAGGGAGAAATGTCATATTTTACACAGCAGGTAAAAATGTTCCAATTCCATTGTTTCTGTATCTTGAACATTTTCAATAGAATTAATTTTTAAGGAAAGTGATTCTTCACACATTCTCTGCCGCCTAGAGATCTTGCCTCCATTAATTTCAAGGTTGGTAGAAGCTCAAACTACATGACTACCCCACCAAAAGTTTTCTGTAGTATAAAACCTGTTACTGAGTTCAATTACAAAAATCTAGAAAAAATATGATGAAGAACAAATATGTCAGTGACTCACTGCAGTCTGGGGTCTTCTACGTAGCTTGTAGTCCGTGGAAGAGACGGATTCTGCAGTGATGGAGGCATCACTGGTGTCTGCATCACTCACTACCTGAAGGTCACATTGACTGCTGGAGTCCTGATGGGTCATGGCCGAGGGTTGGTCTTGTGATGAAGGGCTGCAATCAGGACAAATAGTTTTAGAAAATATGTTAATTTTTTTGTTTACTTTTTCATTTGAGTTATTGCCAAATATCTAATGATTTTTTCTTTACCGAATCTTTACTTTAAAATCCCCTGAGACAGCTCACAAGTTTGAAGACCCTCTTCTAAAAATATAGGTCATAACTCATAACACCAGAAAGTAGGCCAAAGTTTTTATTTTCCTGACATAGCAACAATGAACAAATACATCTGAATGGAATATATCACCACTGCACAATGGTTCAGACTTAAAAACAGACTGACTGGAAGTAAATAAAAATGAAATAGAAATGAAATGGAAATGAAATTTGATGAATATCACATACATGTATCAAAATTATTGAATGTAGTTTGTATCAAAAGATGTATGTTCTACATGTACACTGTAGATATGTACATGTACATGTATAATGTATTTTGATGTTTAATCCATTATTTCTCAATTTTTAAAATTAAAAATATTAAAAAAAAAGAAAAAAGAAAATCAAAATCTATCAGTCATTTTCTGTCTGTGACGAAGCACATCCCAGTGCAATATCGAAACTGGTAGGAGAAAAAAAAAAACGGTATATAAAAGAAATGGTAAGTATTAAATAAAAAGACATACATAGTTTATACTATTAGTATTGGTATAGGTTTCTTAGTGGTAAAAATTATGTATTTGCTCAATGGCCAGTCACAGACAATACACCACACAACATTAACTCCATTCATCCTATTGTTGGAGAGTTGTGCTTTGTGGGGATTGTTTACAGACAGCACAATAGACTTTATTTACTCTGTCTTGGGGTATTGGGGCTGTACAGTGTAGTTTGTGAGATGGCAATGTTAGGGGCACTCAGAAACCTGAATGTTTTGTTCATGTTACTTTTCAGTAACAGTCAGACCGCAGGTCGTATGCAAATGAGCAAAAATCGCGCATTTTATTTCCAGTGCCCGAAATGGACTTTCTCCCTGCACCCAGCCGGCTGTATCGCATGGTCATCTTTAAAGTTATGCTCTTCAATAAATATTAATGCTGTGCTCATTAGACTTTCTGCAAAAATAAATGAATAGTTTACCAACACAGGGATATTTTGTTTTAGTCAGAATTTTAAAAATAAAATGTTTAAAATAATTGATGAAATAGTCATACAAAAGCCTTTTTTTCACAAGATTTCAAGTTGTTAAAAGACATATAAAAAGTATATGAGCCGCCATCAAGAGACATATGTATGGAAGCGCTGGAATCTCATCTTTTTCATCGTTACATTCAAATCATCCATAAATTTATGACAGAGTCAGGATCCAGCAATATTCAGCCGCAGATCATCCGTTGTCAAGACCATGGTCAAGACCATAGAATCTTAGCCCTGTGATTGGCAAGCGAGCCATCCGTAACCAAGTGCGCGTTGAATGAAACATTGCGCAACCTGTTGCTTCATCCTTGCGCAAACATGCGCATAGCTGTTGCCTGGCTGTGAGAAAACATTTTGCGTGGTGGTAACCAATCAAAATGCTGGAATTGACTTTTTTAAAGACAAAGTGTGTACATTGGTTACATATTGCTGGATCCTGACCCTGTCATGAAGTGCACATTAATGTTATTTCAATCTTTGGAAAGTACAGAAAATGCCCTTTACGCTCATGTCAAATTTGCCCTGGCTCACAATAAAACTATGGTAGATTTGGCCATATTTATATTTCATTTAATTTCCATTTTTTGTCATAAAAGGAACACCATTTTATACCAATTTCGTCTTTTATTTTGAACACAATAAAAGCATGTCACAAATCTCTGATCCCTCTTCTTTTATTTGATGTATAACTCATGACGATTGGTGAATGATAAGTAGTCTATTCAATAGTTTGCAAATGAGATGTTCCTGGCTGTTCTTGCTCATCATGTATTCATAGTCAGGCAGAATTGGAAATAAAATAGCGCGCTTTTAGGGGACCTGCGGATTGGCTGGTAATCTTTGATGTGTGCAATAATAACCTTCCTCCAACTGTACTGTTGCCCCCGAAAATGTTACTCTTTTAAAAATGATTCCCTTTTAATTTAGAGTAGTGAGTAGACATGATATGTGAAAGCTATTGCTCTGGATAACAACTACCGGTACTTTGAATCTAACTTAGCTTTTAAGAAATGTCTGGGGTGGTATTCTGAGATTTATTTTATCTTGATTTTAGTGAAAAGATTTAATTGTCATAACAAATTTTAGACTGCAACATTTCATTGGTGTTTGCGCAGATGAATTCCGCGTACGCAGCCACTTTTGCGCAGTCATTAACCAATGATGCGCCATAGGCGTACATTTTGTTATGACAATTAAAATTATTTCACTAAAATCAAGATAAAATAAATCTCAGAATACCACCCCTGGTTTGGAAACTCACAGACCGACCAGTTAAAGAGTTTGACACCAATAGGGGCCATGGGCCTGCCCGCCTACCCCTATACCACCCCTCCCTCTTTTAAAACCTTCAATTTTTAAAAGATTTACAAGTCTGGTGCATGCATATGAACGACCTAAATTTAACTCTGGTCAGTTGGAAACAATTCCACTGTTACAATGGAAACAAATTACTTGTCATCACATGTCAATAACCAACTTTAATCACAAAAAATCAAACTATAATCAACAACTCAAACCACCAAGCAGTTGCAAATTTGACAATTGAGCACATGAGAGGGGGGGGGGGAATTTTTCTGAAGAGATCAGGGGAAAAAATATTGCTCTTAGTTTCACATGGCCTACAGGAGTAAATTACAAGTATTACAAGTGTTACGTATTATTGGAAATCTTGGAATCTTATTGTTTACCTTTAGAAAATACACAAAAACAACAAATAATGAATAATAAACACATGCTTCTTGGTAGTTTTAGATGGCCTTGATTTGTTACATCCTACCTTTCCCTGTCTGGCGTAGACTGTACATTCTCTTCAGGCATGTTGAATGACAGGAGGTCCTCAGAGTCTTTTTATAGGAAACACAAGCCACAAGTCACAAATGTCTAGTGCACTCCTAGTTCGAAGAATATCATCGTTCCTCCATGATGGTCACCTGATGAAAATATTAAAAAACGGAATACCAGAATCGTTTTTATTATAGACTAGACTAAATTGTTGCTGGTTTTGACCTGGGCTGCTTTTCATCTGGTTATTACAATGTAGCAAAACAAACTGTCAAATAAAATCCAGGGAATAGTAAAGTTGGTTCAAAATGTGGACAACTGACAATACTGGATCTATTTATTTCAATTTTTTGGCTAAGTTTAGATACTTCTCTTCATGAATTTCACATTTGTCTCATAATCATTTCTCTCTCTATCTTACATGTATTGTAGATCTAATGTTAGATTCTTTCAATTCTCTATTCTCCTTTCCCCTCATTTCTTTATTTGTTCCCCTTCTTTTTGATATTCCTTTTCCATTTTGTTTTCTTTTACATTCTGCGCCCCCCCCCCCCTTAACACAAAGTTAAGTTAGATTAGTTCCTAGTCTAACTTTAACAACATGTCTAAGTTAGAAAATAGAATGTATACCGGTAATCTTTCGTTACTTTGTATCTTGCCTTGGAATGGATTCTTGCACTTTCTTCAGACCCTGATTTCTTTGGCCAAAGTCGTTATTATGCCCAGCCGCCATTAAATCCACCTGAACAAGTGAATAATTAGTCAAGTTTCTTGGTTTTCATTGTTGAAATTCAGTTATTTATAACGGAATAAACGCTATGGGTATTGATTCACTGAAAAAATTATCAGCAAGAAAGAGCGGGATTCGACCCGGGACCTTAAACGCGAGTGCAGTGTACAGAAGACAGTCTGACCAGACACCACGCATGGCTACATTACTGTAAAATAGTTGGTATTTTCTGTTGCATGTTCTAAAGGTATGGGGGGAAAATAAGATAAATATTTTAAATACCTTGCTTTCAAATTCAGCCCTTAAAAATCTCACTCCTACCTCAAATGGCCGTTAGGAAGAACTTTTGATATTTTCAGCAAAATCCAAAGTCAAAATCTTGTCCAAAACCGGAGAAATCCCCGCCGATTTGTTTCGCGATCGCGTGTTGTTTACATACTGCCGATGTCTTAGACTAAAATCGGCCAATAAAATTTTTGTCCACGAAAAAACTCGGGATCGCAAGCGCACATCGATCTTTACGATCGCGCACACAGAAAATCAGGACTTTTCCATGTACGCCATATTATAGGGACCGAATTTTTAAGGACAAAACTCTTTTGGGGAGATGTCAGCGCCCGCGGCGACAAGGAAATGTACACAATGACTCCGATAGCTCGTTTCGCGAGAATCGACAGTAAATTACGGATTTCATTTTTGGAAATATCTTTTCCAACATCGGTGAGTTGAATTTATTGTATTTCTTGAATATTTTGGGGTCGGTTTTTGTAAATTAAATGCCGATTTTGAGTGAATGTTGGTGACTTTTGTGCAGTGGTGTTTTAAAAAGTTGAGGTGTATGACTGCCTACATTCTACACACGAAGTATAGGAATGTAGCTATGAGTGCCAGACACCTTTACCACTAGACCATGAGCAATTGACAGTGAATCTGATCTTGCTGCACTATATACCTCCACTCCATACAAATCCTATCTATACCTCTGTTCTGCTGTTTTTTTTATATCTCGGTAGGATTCTTGCCAATTTGAGGATTACAGGAATGGGCATATTTTTTTAGTATTAAATTAAACTTAAAGTAGCCATTTCTTTCTCCACACTTCCCCCAGTAGCACTTTACCATTGCAAAGGCAAAGCAACTTGACAAGGTTTATCAATCAAAAGGGCAAGTAACGCAAAAGGCAAAGCCAATCCAAGGCTAAAAGTAAGCAGCAGGGGGTTGTTTCATCAAATCAACTCCATGACAGTCATAACTGTTGTCGGCGATCTACAGAAATGTCATGGACCTGAAAAACTGTTTCACGAAGACATGATAAACGACAACTCAATGATATCGATACTCATCGGCGAAAAAACATAGTCTATATCACAGTCCATTGGAATTATCGTCAATTACCCAAACAGATTTTGAGGCTCAGTTTTCCCCAAACTACTCCAAAATGTAAAAAATGGCAGCGAAGATGAATGCTTGTGATACAAACATCCCGTTTACATGAAAAGAAGTGTTACTTATGGCATCTTAGAATTTATAAAATTGAGAAAACTCGAGGAGGCTTTTGTGATGTACGAATCTAGATTTGTAAGTAAGAGGATACCGTAATTGACTAATTACGGAAAGAAGACCCAAATCGTGTTCATTTTAGAGAAAATGATTAAATTAAGATATCTTATGGCCTAATTTTAAATATTTATTCATTAAAAGATACATATAATATCATTCATATCAAAGCGTTGCGTGAAAACGGAAAAAATAGCGAAAATACATACATGATAAATTGTCGTCGTTCACATGGGTCTGTATACATGTATACAGACTCTTCCGTTTTCGATGCTGATTCTATGGTAGACGGATGTGGGTATTTTTAATATTAATCTCATTTACTTGTTGGGGGGTCAAGAAGCCATAAGAACATATTGTTCGTCTGTACAATATTATAATACGGACATTAGTAATACTATCTGGTAAAAGAACGATAAAGGATAGTGCTTGGAGTTGGAGATCAGGAAGTAAATGCTCTGACAATTTACATTTGTTATTTTTTCGCAGCCCATAGACTGACTAAAAGCTGGCTTGTGATGGCGTTCTATAAAGATATGACAGGTCTGGAGTACCGACAAGTCACTTGTCGGCGAAGTTGTCGCTGGTCTTGGCAAAGACGGCTTTGTGAAACACTTAGCGGACAAGTTGAGCGACAGTGTCGAGATGTCGCTGATCTTGTCGTTATGACGGTTTGATGAAACGACCCCCAGGAGTGCAGCAGCCATCGGCATCGGGCATCCGGCATCCCGAAGCGCCCCAGACCTGCATAGTTCACAGGACAAGCGCGCCTGTGTTCACGACGCCCAGACTCCCGGGCGGTGAACCGTTGGCAGTTGCCTCGGCCATTGCAAGAACGTCAACTTAACCTGTCAGGAAAAGATAGAGAATAACGGAAAGGAATAAAGCCATATCCTACCTGTAACATTCCTGAAAAGTCCTGCTGTGTTGTTGTCAATGGACCATGCACCAGATGTCAGGATTATTGAAGTTAAAATCTACTTTAAATAGACTTCACCTGTACCTCAGCTCAAATTGTCTCTCGATATCATCATCATCACATATTTTTTATATATCAATGCGCGCGCGCTTGATCTTTCACGATCGCGTATTTTCGATCGTGCGCGCGTATGTAACTCTATGCTTACGTATATACGCGTCCGTAGCCCGTCCGAGCCCGTCACTAAGCGACGTCAAGCTTCGAAGATTTATTAGGCATATTTTGTGAGTAACATTATTTTATGCAGAACTTCATATCTGGGTCTCTTTGGAAAGATTTCCTTTTATATAAAAAAGAGACCTGAATGAAAGTAATTAAGTGAGCTTTCAGTCTACCGGTAATTAGGTATTTTCTTTCTTTCCCCCTATATTCTTCATTTGTTTGTTGTCGGATTGTTTTGTTTTGTTTTGTTTGTTGTAGTTGTTGTTGTTTTGGGGGTTTTGTTTTTGTTTTTGGTTGTTTGTTTTTTGTTTGTTCGTTGTGTTTTTTTTTTTTGGGGGGGGGGGGTCTAGAGAGGGCTACCGGACTGCCGCCCCTCTTAGCTATGGTCCAACAATAAATACATTAGTGATTTATACAAGGACATAGGCCTACAAATCATTAATTTATAGATAGAATTAATTATTTTATAATTATTGTTCAGTCACTTTTGATAGTAATAATAATAATACATGGTTGGGAGTGCATTGTTGTATAATAATTATATATAAATACAAGCTGCAGAATATTAAGGGAATAGAGCAATTTTTTTTTGGAAAAGAAAAAAAAATGGGTGAAAGAGAGCAAAAAAACCCAGAAAACTTTATCACAGCTGGGCCTCACCAGATCAATTGCAACTGGACTTAGTTTGATATCAGGCACAACTCTGTACAGTAGAGAGAGGAGATTGTAGAAAGTTTGCAATTGAATGGAGCCAGCCTTGTTGCATGGGGGCGGGTGGCACACAAAATCACAGACAGAAACGACCGTCTTTTATATTGAATCATTTGTTAAAACTGAGATTTGTCAACATTCCCCATACAGAGGTCAGTGGGATCCTGATGTAGAATCTGTGGCACAACCGACGATACATGGTGACTGAAGGTTTTGGTGTGGGCCCCCCCCCCCCCCCCCCCCATCCGCACTTATGCCAGTGGATTGGAAGGTTTCTATTTAAAAGGGCTAAAAAAAAAACAATAGAATACGTAGAAGTGGTACCGGCAAAATTTCCTTGTTATAATGAGGGTGTGTTATAACGGTGTGTTCTTTATAACAATGTTCCACTGTATCCTAAATAGCAGGTTCATGTAGGCAATTTGATGATGCTCGTTTATCTTCTGTGATGAGAGTTTCCTCACATCATGCATATACAGTGAAACCTGTCTATAAAGACCACTCAAGGGAGACAAGATAAGCGGTCTTTATCAGAAGGTGGTCTTTATGTACAGGTTCCTTTAATACATGTTTCAATGAGAAACACTTTTCAAGGGAAACAAAAATTATGTATAAACAACTTCATTATGTAAAATATTTCTTGTTTATCTCCTGTGATGAAAGTAATAGGACTTCCTCACATGATGCACAAGTGTATAAACAACTTCAATTATGTAAAATATTTTCGTGTTTGTCTTCTGTTTTGTCTTCATCACATCATGCACATATGTATAAAAAAAACCCGCTTTACCTCCTTCTCTTGATGTATATCAGGGCATTCAGCAAAACATAACACATAAATAAAGCACAATCAAACAAAATTTATGAGTTTCATGAGTTGCTTATCACTTGTTTTATTTCTTTCTTTTCTTTCAAAATCCACTTGAAAATTCTTATATGATAGTCATGTTTCATTTCACATGATCTAGTTATGAAATACAGTCACTGACATATATATAAGAGGCATGTTGTTATAACATGTATGAGCTGTGCACATATTAAAAAATAACGAAAACAGCAGTGGAAAACATTTTTCCTAAAAAATTTGTGAATTGTCGATGATATAAACATTTATGAACAAGAAAATCTACACACATGTATTTTAAAATTCATGGGTAAATCCTACTGTGAAATCACCAAAAATTAGTGAATTGTCATTGATATAGACATTTACAAAGAAGAAAATATACACACATTTATGTTCAAATTTATGGGTACATCCTACTGAGAAATCATAAAAACGCTTATAGATGCCTTTAAAGTGATAGTAAAATATCACCTGCAGTATGTGCAATATACAGTGTATGTACAAGAAAATTTCAGTGGCAGTCTAAGACAAATACGAGTCTCATTATTTTCCTACTAGTACTACACAACAACAAAGTTAACAGCCTCCATCACCCGAAAATCCGAATTTACGAAAATAGAAAAGAAAAAATGGCCAGCAAACTGTAATATCTGGCCCCCGCTTCATAAAACTTGTTATCAGTGAAAACTGCCACATTTCTATCAGCCAATCAGATGCAAGGATTTCAGTAGCTTATAACAGTTATTGCAATTTGATAACAAGTTTTATGAAACAGGGCCCTGGTGACCTTTTCTTTTTTGGCTTGTTCTTGTATGCAAATTTGGTCCAACAATCCCCCCCCCCCATAACCAAAATTATCTAGCGACACCCCTCAATACAATTTTGCGATTAAGTATATAAGTCAAGTGATTAGTTGATAAATGACAGCAGACATCATCTAGATTTACTTCTTTTATCAGTACTTGTTGTCATGTCTTTGATGTGATTGAAAGTAATGTAACAAAGTTTGTTTCTTTTCTTATTTAACCCCATAGCCACTTGCCTTTACCCAAACATCATCGCAAACTGGCACAAATGAGTTTTTAAATATGATTTTCAAACTACATGTACATGTAATATACATGTAACTCAGTGAGGCATGAGTGGAACGATGCTATTAAGATCAACTGATAGCTTTATTATTTCAACTATACAGCCCTGGAAAAAATTATTAGACCAAGCTTCTGTAATAAGGGTACTATCATATGCAAACAAAATCATAAAAATGATTTGTCTTTGTATTTCATTGAATGAATACCAAATTCCAGCAATTATACCTTGCTTTCATGATATTTTATTTCCTTCTTACCACAAAAATAACACTATCAGTAACCATTCTTGGTATAATAATTTTATCCATGGCTGTATGGAAAACTCTTTTATCATGTTTTACAGATTCATTTCTTTTCTCTCTTGCACTGTATAATGGCATACAAAAAGATGGGACAAGCAAATATCATTGCTATATATTACTACATATTGTTTATGGCAACTTTAATACCTGTATGGAAAATTGGACATACTGGAATTGCATCACGTTAGTTATTTCTAAAAACCTGGTCGCCTTCCCTCAGCTAACCTAGCTAACCTATGCAGTAATCAACTAAACTTACAAGAGAATATAACTTCACATAAAATATTAGTACCAATTTGCCTGTGTACATTACATTATTCACATCCACAACCAATAAACCCATATAAAGTAAAATACACAGATTACAACAGAAATACATGTTGTTGTTTTTTGCAATAATCATCATTGCCAGAAATCAGTATGTGACAAAGAACTGTTAACTGAAAGCTGAAAATAAAAAAAACGGATTTGGCTGGATGCGGTTGATTATGGGCATTTAACTTTCTGATACAGCAAAACCATTCTCAATGAAATATTAATAAACTCAATGCAGTTATTGTAAAGTTTACATAATCCAAATAATGAGTCAGTTGTTAGGCGACGCTGCATTTGTTTCGTAACAGTCCAGTTGTAGAATACAGAGATAAATCAAATCATGAACAATCGGCTGAACAATCACAGAAGAATAATTAACTATGCAGGTATTGCATAATGACAGAGAATTTGCAGTTCTGCACTAATAAAAAGGTATAATCTTGATTTCATTGCTTGTTGACCTTGTGCATGACCAGAAACCGGATGAATAATGCTCAACTACATGTGCATGTAGTATCAATAACAATGTTATTTTTACTATTATTTCTTGCTCGTTTGTTCATCAGTCATCACCTATATTTCAAAAAGAAGTCTCTTCAAAGGATTCAACAACAAGCCAGTTCGTAATCACATAATTACAATTAGCGCATGTGCATATAAAAGGACATTTGTACCGAGTACAATTGACCTTTGTACGCTCTGATAGTGTGCGCCAGTATGATTTCAGTTGTTAAAAAAGTTGCGCGTCTACCAAAACAGATGCGCGTACTCGTACAAATTGGGGTAATTTCAGGGTCATTTGTACCATGAAGTACTTACGAACTAGCTCATTGTTGTGTGGCACAAATGGAATCAAACTTACAGGGAAATTCAATTGTCATACATGTATCTTGCAACCCAAATCTTTATGTCACCTGATGGCCATAAAAGAGTTGAAGCCCATCCGGGTCTAAACAGAAACTTTTAAGTTTTCAGGTATCGTAGTGAATGAAAACAAATGCAGGGGCGCCAAGGGTGCGTGCGCCCCTTAAGTTTTTTGTTTTGTGATTTTTACTGTGGGATGGGTATACCCCCTTCCCACATCCTCTGCTCCCTCGCCGCAGCTCCCCCCTCCCCCCATTTTAAAATAATGAGAGCATTCTAAGAGTCTTTAACACATGAATAAGACTTTAAAATCAATCTGCAACAATGTCCTTCCTTCAGATTCATTGTAATTTCAGAATTTCTTCTAATAAATACATTTGCAAATTAATATAATAATTAATAATTTGACAATTTGATAATTTATTCAGTCTGATCCAATTAAAATCATGGAAATTTTATTTCCACCAGCATTACAGAGAGAAACGTGAAAAATAGTACAGTACCATACGACATAAAAAACATGTAAATACAATAAAACAAAGAATTCTCTGCTTGGTATAAATTTTGCCCATTGAATTTGCATTTATGTTTTACTACCGAAGTACATGTATTAACTTGTACCCCTTTACTTCTTTTACCAGGGTATATATTCAGTCTCTTTCAGTTTATTACTTTCTAATTCGTTCATTTCAGCTTATTTCTCCTTCTTCTCGTCATCTCTTACTTCCTCCTATCATATTTCTGACTGTATACCATGCTCATACAGAACTAATCATAACCTATGCTCAAGTATGTACTTATAACTTGTTTGAGAAATACTAGCTGAGTTTGTTTCCTTCTTCTGATTCTTCTTTTCAACTTCTATATCCTTCGTCTTCTCCTGAGATCTCATCTTCTTTACCCTTCGTTTCTTGTCATATTCCTATATATGTCATGTAAGCCTACTGCTCAAGCATACATCAATTTTCAATGTCTTCTATTTCTAAGCATCACTGCTTATAAATTTAGGAAACTTTACCAATATAAATATACAAGACAGGATCTTTCTGTTCACATAAATTCTAAATTTTGTCAAAGATAATTTTAAACAAATCAATGTCATAGCTATGGGTCATAATCATGTTTAGATAAAATGTTATTATGATCATAACAAGATGCATAATGTACATGTACTGTTGGCATCATAATATGAGTTGCAAAGAAATGATATACATGTATGCCATTTTTAAAGAAAAACAAAAATCAGTAAATCACTTGTACATGTAATGCAGATGATGATTAAACTCTACGATGTGAATGCATCTACTTCCTTATTTCCACCTCTTCCCTTTTCCTTTCCCTCCTTTTCTCTTCTGCTATACCAATCTCCTCCTTACACCTAACTTTAAATTCATATTATGTTATAAATATATACTTGATTTTGCAAACACTGTATTTACCTTCCGTGAAAAAATTTGTACTCTGTAACTCATGTATTTGTATTCTGTACCAGTGAAAAAAAAAATTTCCGAATGGACAATAAATATTCAATTCAATTCAAATTCAAATTCAAAAGATGAAAAGGTATCGTCAAGCTTGATAATAAGCCTCACAAACATTGCATAGAACTAAATCTTGTATGTGGACAAATTTCTACCAGTCCAATCACTTAGACCAGTGAAAACCATTATAACCAGTTGAACTATTTGACCTTGGTACATTAGTTACAAGATATGAAACTCTTGAACTAGTAACTGCCAGTGGCAATAGCAACAAAGTTACTCTGGTATGTCTGCAATACTTCCAAAGTGCAATGGAAATTTGAAGACTGTGCATATTTTGGATTATTTGGATTATTTGAATTCTAATCCTTACGTATCACAAATCAGCCTAATACTAAAAAAAGACAACCTCATTCCCACAGGACTTGGTAAAACGTCTCAAAACACCACTGTGGCAAAATGAAAAATAATTTACATGGAAATGAATGGCAGGTGGGGGTGGAAAATAGTGGCATGAAACAAAGCCCCCTTAGTGTACTCACTTACATTGTATATCTGTGTGCTGTAAGGTGGAGAAATGTGAAGTGAACTACATGTATGTCTATGCCATTTTATTTTGCTATGGCCATTTTTTTTTTAAAGCAGTTTACAACATAATGTCGGATATAGCCCATGTGAGGGAGACATAAAACAATCTTTGTACATGATTAATGCATAATGCACTGACACTATGAACATGGCAAACAAAGAAGCGGACTAAATATACAGCTTCTCATTGTACCTTCCACAATTGCTCTGGTAGACAATAGAACATCTCTTCATTTCTATTATGTAAAAATATGTAGAACAGGTGTCACATGCATATTCCCCTGTTCTACTAATTTTACATAATAGCAATGAAGGGATGTTCTTTTGTCTACCAAAGCAATTGTGGAGGGTACAATGAGGAGCTGTATATTTTGTCCGCTCTCTTTGTCATCATGTTCATGGTGTGTTAATAGTAAGGCAAGAGTTCATTCACAATTCATTATCAAATTTCTGGTAATTTTTTTTGGATATATTGATCAGAAATTCAATTGATCAGCATGTCCTCCACACTGAATAAAACTTAATGAATACTGAACACTGCAATGGGTGTATGGTAATTTGAAGTGATATGATCGTATCAGAGTATGGTGAAATCTCCACCAGGATTAGTGACAAATGATGGGAAAGCCTGAGGAAAGACAACATGACCATAAGCTTGAGAGTGGGAAGAGATAGTAGGATGAATAGGAGGAGTAGAGGAAGGAGAAGAGGGAACTTCAGCATGAGAATGGATAGAGTTGACCATGTGGTCCCTGGTTGACCCTTGGTGAAGGTTAGGGTGGGGAATGATCATTGTTTGGCTTGTGAGTTGGGGGATAGATGGAGGAGGGGGAGCTGACACCGGAGGGGGGTGAGCTTTGGACGAGGAGCGGCTTTTGGGAGGTGGAGCTGTGTATCCGGAAAGATGCTTCTGCTTGTGGTTCTTGAGAGAGTTGATGTTGGAGAAAACCTTGTCACAGTGATCACAAGAATAAGGCTTTTCACCAGTGTGTGTTCTTTTGTGCAGCTGAAAGCTCTTGAACCACACAAACCCCTTCCCACAAACTTGACAACTGTATGGACGAACATCCAAGTGAAACTTCTCATGCTGCTTCAAGTTCTTGTAACTCTTGAATCCCTTCCCACACTTATCACATAGGTATCCTCTCTTGTCAGAGTGTGTTCGTTTGTGATCTCGTAGCACGCTCGGATTTGAGAACGTCTTGCCGCACATGCCGCATGCGAAAGGGCGCTCCCCCGTGTGAGTGCCTCGCGTGTGGTTCTGCAGACTGCGTAGATAGGAGAATGACTTGCCGCAGATCTCGCAGACATGTGGTTTGGAGGCAGCGTGGATGACCATGTGGGCCTGGAGATTACCCATCTGAGCAAAGGCCCGCCCACATTCCTGACACACGAAAGGCTTCTCTCCTGTATGCGTGCGTCGATGTGTCTTCATGTTACCTAACTGCTTGAAATCCTTATGACAGATGTCGCACACAAAAGGCTTCTCATCATTATGAACCGTCTTCTTGTGAGTAAACAGAGTATGAATCGACTGAAAGGTCTTGTCACAAACATCACAAACAGTTGAAGGTTTGTCGGCGTGAGTGAGCTCATGACGTCTCAGATTACCTTTAGATCTGAATTCCTTCTTGCAAGTCTCACAATGAAACGTTTCCTTCATTTTCTTATGAGTGGCCTTGTGTTTTCTCAACTCTTTACTTTCTGTAAAGAACTCAGAGCACTCTTTACATTCAAACACTTTTGGTATCTTTAAGGGTTTCCTTTGGGTTCTAGGCCTTGTTGATGGCGGCGAAAAGGTAACTACTAACCTTTTGTTCTTTAAAGGCGGAGTTGCTTTCGTGGGAATTACTGCTGAAGGAGTTTTTCTAATTGTTTTCTTCCTTCCTCTTGCCTGAGGTCTCCGTGAAGATGGAGATCGTTTTGCAGGTTGTGTTTTCTTTGGAGATACGTTATTACTTGCTGGAACGTTCTTTGCAGACTGCTGATTCCTTCTGGATAAAGTTTTGACAATGGCTTCCACCCGTACTTTCTGTGTTACTCTGGGTTTTCTTCTTGACCGAGCTTGCTTTTGTGTTTCAGCCTCCTGTAATCTTCCATCTGATTTGCTGATTTCATTCACAACACCTGCACATTTGTGCACCTCCAGATCAATCTGCTTCTGAAATCCTACACCGCATATTTCACAAACAAAGATGCGTTGCTCTGGGACTACATGAGTCTGTTTGTGCGCTCGCAGGGCAGCAAGACTGCTGCACTCTTGTCCGCAACTGATGCAAATGAACATGGCTGAGGTAATGTTCTCACAGTCATCACACAATGAAAGCACCACCCTATTAGCTCTCTGAGGAAGCGCACAAGGCTGACTGAAGACCTTTCCACACCCTGCACATTTCACTGTACTACCTATACATTTCTTCGGTGTATCATCTTGCTTAGGTTGGAATGGTAACGATTCTGAAGATAATGCGGCTTCAATTAGAGTCTCTGATATCCCTGACGAGCTTCCTGCACTAGCATTTTTTCCATCTGTCACTCCATCATTGACCTGAGCAATGCAGCTAGTTCCTTCACTTTGTTCATCATTTCTAGACTCGATATGATCTGCTTCAGCCTGCATATTCGATGCATCACCACTTTGAACGATCACTGGAATACTTTTTGCTTCACTGAGACTTTCTGAAGTCCTTTCTGAAGAATCTTTACTGACTGTTCTTTTCTTGTCATCATTCTGAATGGACGCATTGAGCGGCACATCTTGGATCTCAGGGGATGTCTTTGGCAGCTCTTCTCCTTCCTGAGGACATGGAGACTCACTTGCCTCTGCTTCCATGACTGCTGGCTAATCTGAAATGAGATAACATCATGACTGAACTAACCAAAATTGAAAACTGACAGTTTTTACAGGGCATTTGGCAACATTTACCACCAAAAAAATCTGTTCATATGGTTGGATGCTACATTAAATCCACTGTAAATTGCCGGTTTAATAATATTTAAATAAAATAGAGAAAATATATGGCCTTCATTTTCAACTTAGTCTTCATTAAATTAAAATCTAGCATTTGTACATGTAGCAGTACAAAAATTTTCACTTGGTTGCCTTGAGGGCAGTATCTGCATTATCATGGTTGAGGAAACCAGCACAGCATAGAAGCGCTTCATTGCATCACACGAATTGGAGTCCTCATTCCCCGTCCATAGACTCTGCACGCAAACATGTGCATGCCAACGAATGAGTGGTTTCCTCAACTAGGACACAGCCCCAGTATCTGAGGCAGATAATTACCATAAGCATGAATAAGCATTATATGTATGAGTCAATGGACCATCATCATCCCTGATTAAGACATCACTTGTCAATGACAATGTCAGCAGATGAAAGTGACCAGTCACCAGATCTACTCCACTCATGGAACCATCACTATATGGGGCTGTGTCAATTTTGGCGGCGGTCACTACATCTAATTTGAAGAGGCAAAAACACCAATTAATAGGCAAAATTTTGAGAAAATACTCCATTCTACAATTTAGGATGAGAGAAAAGCTGATTTCATGCCGAATTCTTCAATAGGATCTTTATCACCTTGATCAAGTGAAATTTTTTAGGCCAGCAATCTTCCTCCTTCATAGCACACATACATGTATGTGCTAGAGATTACACACTCTCTATAGGAGGCAATTCTCTGTGGTATGAAGGTACATGTATGGAGTACGAGGTTATCTATAACCTCGCATATGTGTGAGTGGATCTACATGTAATCTAAATATAAAATGTGTGTAGTCAACCGTGGCCATCTCTAATTAATCTAGTCAGCGGCGTTTTTTTAGCATATGTGACACCAACATTTACTGACAAAAATCTGCACCCTAATCTCTCTCCCCACATATAGTAATGAAAGAAAGTCGCAGATGTAGAGATCTTGATCATATGGGCCCAATTTTGCAAGCAGGGGAGGGGGGCTAACGCCTTTCGCCTGAACATAAACTTTTTCAAGAACAGCCTGAAAATTTCACTTCTGCAAAGTGATAAAGATCCTACTGAGGAATTGGCATGAAATCAGCTTTTCTCAAATTTTGCAAGTCAAGTTATGTTATATATTTCACATCTTCAACTTGGAGGTCGGGACCGCGGCCAAAATTGACACAGCCCCACATAGTGATGGTTCAATGCGTGGCCAGAGCATTAACTTTCCAGTGTTTTTGCGAGTTTGCTCCACTTGCATGCAAAAAAATTGGCCAGTTTTTCCTAATTTCTTTACTTCCTTTCCCTTTTCTTTCCTTTCATCTTCCCCTTTCTCTTTTCTCTTTTCTCATTTTCCTTTCCTCTTCCTCTCCCTTTTCCACCTCCTTTTTTTCTTATTGCCGACAGTAATGGTAGAGCTCATTTACCAACACCAATTTTGAATTGGAGTGGGCAGGCAGTAGAGGCACACGGCTGATATCGGAGACTCTCTCCCATTTGGGAGACTGTCTCACATATTGGAGACTTAGCTTACAAAAGGATAAAAGCAACATCACCAACAACAAGGCAATTTATCCCAGCCAAATTTTTGCCTTATCGAGGTCAGAAACCCATTTGTTTTGTGTGTGGGTCGTAACAAAAACTGTTATGAAAACAAAAGTATCTGCTTATCATATTTTCATTTTGCACTGAGGTAATTCCTTTGCCACAAATGTAAACAAAGCAAATCGATCTCCCAAATGGGAGACTGTCTCCCAAATCAGAAACCAAAATTATTTACAGAAGTCTCTGATATCAGAGACAATCTCCCACATGGGAGAGAGAGTCTCCGACAGGGGCAGATCCAGGATTTTGTATAGGGGGGGGGGGCACACAAATGCAGGTTTGTCAACTTTTGGAAAAGGGAGACCCATATTTTTGGGGTCTCACCAGCTCTCGAAAACTCGCTCAGTGGGGGTCGACAAAATTTTTTTCCCCCCAGACCTCCAAAATTCGCTGGGGGGGGGGGGGGGGGGGGGGTGTGTTATGGGGTCCAGTTTCCATAGTTTTTATTCTAGAAGGGGGAGGGGGCATAATCGAAAAAGGGCGCATCCTTTCCTACTGGTGGGGGGGGTGACACTCAACACCCCCCCCCCCCCCACCAGCGATGCCGCTGAGCTGCGTCGAGACCTAGTGGTCTTTAATTATTTCATCTATTCTTTCAAAGGCGGCCAAAGTCGTTATTATGCCCAGCCACCATTAAATCCGCCTGACCAAGTGAATATTTAGTCAAGTTTCTTGTGTTTTTATTATTGAAATTCTGATCATTTTCAACGGAATAAACGCTATTGTTAATTCATAACTGAAAAAAATATCAGTCAAGAAGAGCGGGATTCGAACCAGCAACATTGTAGAACCAGCAATATTGTAGAACGTACGGTGTAGAATAAGGATACTTCGACCATGCAGATTTCTTTACCACTAGACCACGAGCAGTTGACGGTACAGTTTGTTGCTCTTAAGGCTTTATACCTCCACTCTATAGAAATTCAATACCTCTTTTCTGCTCACTGTTTTTTCGATATCCTAGGTAGGATTTTTGCCAATTTGAGGATTACTGGGCATATTAGCTATTATAGCCTCAAAGGCTATATCATGGTTGAGGAAACCACTCGTTCCGCTAGTACGCAAAAATAAAGTGCAGAGTCTAAGGACAGGGAATGAGGAAACCAATGCGTGTAATGCGATGAAGTGCTTCTGTGCGGAGTGAATGGTGGTTTCCTGGGTATATCGTGGTTGAGGAAACCACTCGTTCGTTAGCACACAAAATTTATAAAGTGCATAGTGTATGGACGGGGACACTCATAGGCCCTTGCCTATGTGGGACTGTGCCCAACATTCACTGTTGCAGCAGTCAAAAGCAGACAACAAAATTGCTCTAAACAAGATTTAATTTTCTTAAATTTGCTAGATTACCTGTTCAGGGACTCTTCAACTCTTTGCCACAAATGTAGGGATTCAGACTTGAAAGTGAAATTTTAAAAAATTATTTTCCTCTCCTGTATGAATGATCTAGCCTGGAAAAGGGCCTGCTGATACACACAAAAGCTATTGAAGCCTATTCACCCGTAAAAGCTAGTCTGGGGGCCGTTTCACGACGCCAGCTCCATGACAGTCATATCTTTGTCGGCGCCTCACCAGAGATGTCCGCTTGCCGACAAACTGTTTCACAAAGCAATGACAGACAAGCCATCGATACCGCAAGTTCGAGAATATAGTCTTTCTCATGATCCTCTCGGCTTGTTCCAGAAAATTTAAATTACGTTTTGGGGCTTAACAAATGGATTAACAAATGAGTGCATGAACGAAATGATAAATTAAATACATAAAAGAATATACCGGTAAAAGAACAAAATTGAATTATCATAGCGCAAAAAGGTTAAAGTTTGGCATCTTTGTGATACAACAAATAAAATCCTTTGTTGAATATTTAGTTTTGTATAAAGACAATGAATGGAATCTTTCAAATTCTATTTTATAGCATTTCATTTATTTATACACGAAAATTAGAGAGGTGAAGAGAGGAAGAGAGAGAGGGGAGACTCGAGAACCTGAAAGAGAGGGAGGGAGGGAGAGAGAGAGAGAGAGAGAGGGGGAGGGGGATGGAGAGGGGAGAGAGTAAGCTGAAAGAGAAGAATAAGAGGATGCCGTTGGGTCGGCAGAGATGTATGAAAGACCGAGAAAAACTAAGAGCTGAAAGGAATGGAGAAGATAAACAGAGAGGGGAATATATATAGGGGAAGAGAAGCAGAGAGAGACAGACTGCAGTGAATGTTTAAATGATACTAATCATGCCCCACCCTCGTACATTGTAACTGATCAAAATATATTTAAAAGTGATTTTTTTTAAAAAGGTTTAGATCGAACCTTAACTAGTGTACATACGAGTAAACGATGAGCTAAGAATTAATATTGTTACTTGAAACTACACCTTTCGCATCTCATAGAATCGCCACTAATGAACTGTGGAGGCGCTTTCCAACGAATAAAAAAGATAAGACAACTCCAGAGCAGCGACAACTCTCTTGTCGGCGAGCTTGTCGCTCACATCAGCAAGCAATGGTCATATTGACCATTAGGATCATATACATGTGTGTATACTGGGTATTGGGGATACAGATGTAATTTTGTTTGAAATGGAGGTTTTTGTGGGCAAACTGATACTTAAGTATCATTCTTTAGATTTTAAGTTATCAGTTCGTTAAGATACAAAATGTAGAAAGTTATAAAAACTTACATTTACAGCCCTCTTTTTGGTACTTGTTACCCACACCTCCATACGGATGACGACTGCTCTCAATATGTTGCACACTAGTGAGGCCGCTCTACATGGTTACGCACCGTAGATACGTACGCAGAATGTTACGCACACAAGCTATTCTACGAAGACCTGAAAGGGCCAAACTGACAACGTAAAAAAATTAAAAATATTACGTACGTACGTAGTAATTATTACGTACGTACGTAATATTTTTTATTTTTTTACGTCGTCAGTTTGGCCCTTCCAGGTCTTCGTAGGAGATCGACAAACCGATCGCGCCGGTACTACTACGAGCGCTGAGGGCTCCCTTCATCATAATCGTGAAAAATACAAACTGGATGCTGACGGGACAGTCTCGATAGCAGTTATCGACAAAAAGGACCCAAAATTTCAGGAAACCCTCTTCAAAGGTCACAAAACAACCTCGTAAGTTTTAATCATCTATTATTCAACATAAGTATTTGGATTTAAGTAAACTGCAATATATGAGTTTCAATTAAATATAGCCAAAAATGCACAGTGATGCAGTTTAGGTATGGGATGTGTGTTGGCTGCGTTACTACACAGTCGGCAATGGCGTGTACCTATGAGTGTTGTCGCTCATCTTGGCAAAGACGGTGTTGTGAAACACCTCGAGTTATCGCCGTGCTGGAGTTATAACGCTTTCGTGAAACGGCCCCCAGGAGTACAAGGTTATCTTCAGATAAGCTTGTACGTGTAATATAAGTGGGACCACACCACGAATAGTGGTCATATTGACCACTACGAATACAATATGCAAAAATAGTTCGTATTTTCTGTCGCGTGTAGTAAAGGTATGGGGGGAAAAATAAGATAAATATTTTAAATACTTGCTTTCAAATTCAGGCCTTAAATATCTCACTTCTACCTCAAATGGCCGTTAGGAACACTCATAGCTACATTCCTATACTTCGTGTGTATAATGTAGGCAGTCATACACCTCAACTTTTTAAAACACCACTGCACAAAAGTCACAAACATTCACTCAAAATCGGCATTTAATTTACAAAAACCGACCACTAAATATCCAAGAAATACAATAAATTCAACTCACCGATGTTGGAAAAGATATTTCCAAAAATCAAATCCGTAATTTACTGTTGATTCTCGCGAAACGAGCTATCGGAGTCATTGTGTACATTTCCTGGTCGCCGCGGGCGCTGACATCTCCCCAAAAGAGTTTTGTCCTCAAAAATTCGGTCCCTATGGCGTACACGGAAAAGTTCAGATTTTCTGTGTGCGCGATCGTAAAGATCGATGTGCCCTTGCGATCCCGAGTTTCTTCGTGGACAAAAATTATATTGGCCGATTTTAGTCTAAGACATCGGCAGTTTGTAAACAACACGCGATCGCGAAACAAATCGGCGGGGATTTCTCCGGTTTTGGACAAGATTTTGACTTTGGATTTTGCTGAAAATATCAAAAGTTCTTCCTAACGGCCATTTGAGGTAGGAGTGAGATTTTTAAGGGCTGAATTTGAAAGCAAGTATTTAAAATATTTATCTTATTTTCCCCCCATACCTTTAGTACATGCGACAGAAAATACCAACTATTTTACAGAAATGTACCCGGGAGTGAGTGGGACGGGGAATGAGGAAACCAATGGCGTGTAACGCACAGAAGCGCTTCTGTGTGGAGTGATTGGTGGTCTCCTTAACCACGATAATGCCCTTTCAAAAATAAAATTACAATTACAGCCGCTGTATTTACACTCACACTTTTAATTTTTATTACACTTTTTGTCGATTTAATCGTCTAAAAAAAAACCGCACAAATAGTAACGAGTGGGACTGCGTTATAAATATTGCTGCTAGCCTTCGTCTTAAATGGCTTTCCCACATACAAATGAGAATAAAATATCATCAAAATGAACTCTCAATTAAAGAATAATTACCTCTCAAAAACTGATATAATGTGGCCACCGAACTGCTCAAGAATAGCTTCAATAAATCATTGAATTAAGAAGTGAACGCCGTCCATTGTCTGATCTGATGAAGAACTTATATGTCGCCCTCTTGAGTTACAAATAGTTCCTCTGATATGATCTGTCTTCCTTTTTTTTTTGCTCTTTTCTTCTTTAAAATTTCTTTCCCCCCCCCCCCCCCCCTCTCTCTCTCTCTCTCTCTCTCTCCCTCCCTACCTCTCTCTCCCTCCACCAGGGGACAAATGAAGCAGAATTGCAACAAAAGATACCAAAAAAATATATTACATGTGGACATTTTCGTACGAAAATAATCATCTAACTGCAGCTGTAAGTACCTGACAACTTATGAACAGTTTCTCAAAATACATTTGCTTTTCCGCAAAGTTAATTCTCGCAAAGTGTTACATTATACAATTTACAAAAAGCCAGAAAGTGAATTTCTCGCTGATTTGGGTGGTTCTGATATTTGCACCCCCCCCCCCCCCCCCCCCTCTCTCTCTCTCTCTCTCTCTGGTTGACTTTGTTTTATTTTTATACACAAACATGTTTATATCATAGAGTATATTACAAAATGGTAACTCAACATTAAAAGTGGAGATAAAATACAATATGACAATAGTTATGAAACAGAAACATAATATAGGGCCGCAGAGAGCTGAGAACTAAGCCCAAATGGTCTCTACATTTGGCGCAGTCTAATTTGAACTTTTCCTACTCTGAATTGCTCAGTGTGGGGATGAGGTCCCGGGATGAGGTGCACGCATATACCACCCCGCACAAATGTTTATGTTCATCATAATTGCGCTTTCAATGAAGCTCTCTGTATAGTGGGAGGGAACACCCCCCCCCCTTTTTTTTGGGGGGGGGGGGATAAACAAAAACGATACCTTCAGAAATTTGGGTGGAAACACATTCATGTCCTAAAAGAAAAACTTCCGACTTTGACATGTATATTTCTAAAATTTCTGCTAGAGAAAAATTACACCAAGATCAACAAAAGGACACGGTAGGCCTAATGTAATGTCTACAGGAGCGTCGCTCGAAAATTTCCTGTCGTCGCGGAAAATGCGTAATTTTCTATCGGCTGGTTTGTTTTTTTACTTGTTCTGAAAATACTAAAAGTATTCAGTTACCTTGTCGTCAAATTGGTAACAAAATAATTTTGCCTCTAACGAAGATTCTGCTAGGATCGAAAGCTCAGGCCCCTTTTGACTCCATTTTACTCCATTGGCTCGCTATTATTGGATAAGCAGTTTTCAGCAGCTTGTTTTCCAAAATAATTTTTAATGAGTAAAAAAAAAAAAAAACCCACATAAGAGCATTGAGTCTGAAGGGGGGGGGGGGGGGCTACATTCTGAGTTTATACTATCGAGGATCATTTTCGACACATTATTGTTTTCTATCTTAACATGGTTCTAAATAAAATATATTTTCCAGTTGTGCGTAATGGTCTGATAATTCATTTGGGAGCGATCGAAGCCAGCGATATAAAAACCACGGTTGTGGTATTATGTAGTGACATGATACAAATAACAACCGCAAATTCGTTTTAGGGCAGTTATTTTCATTTATATTTCTATACGTTAATTCTGTCCAAGTTTTTCTTATCATTGTCTCAGCTACAGGCCTAATTTCAATGCATTTCAATGCATATCCGTAGCAATTTATAAAGGTAGAGAATTTGTGTCTTCACAAGTGCCACAGCTAGTAAACAGTAAACTATACGAAATACAATACCGGTAAATAATTGGGGCGACGGGGGACATCCTCTGGCGTAGACAGGGGGCCACAAGGGGGCCATCCCCCCCCCCCCCTATTCAGCAAAAAAAAAAGCGAGAGCGAAAAAGCGGGGGAAGTGAGAGAAAAATGCCTGAAAAGGCGCTATACAAGCCGTTATCTTTATGTAAAAATTTGCTAAAACGTCAAAGCTTTCGCGCTTCGCGCGGGAAGGGGGAAATAAATCTCCTCTCCCTGCACCCACTCTTACATACAGTGAAATGTTGAGTCCACATAATTGAAAAGCAGTCCAGGCGTCGAACTATGACTGCTTCATGTCAATGGATTAACTTTGTGATGATACTACTAGTATCCGCCTAAAATTTGTTTTTGCTACTAGCCGTTTTCTTTCTCTCAAATTTGCTAAAACGTCAGAGCTTTCGCGCTTCGCGCGGAAGGGGTGAAACTCCCTCTCCCTGCACCCACCCCTGTTACATACAGTGCAATATTGCCTCCAAATAACTGAAAGCAGTCAGGGCGTCGAACTATAACTTTCTGCCTAAAAATTCTCTCAAATCTTTTTCTCAAATTTGCTAAAACGTCAGAACTTCCTGCACCCACCCCTGTTATACATACAATGCAGTATTGCGTCCAAATAACTGAAAAGCAGTCAGGGCGTCGAACTAAACTATCCGCCTAAAAAAAGTGCTACGAGCCGTTTTCTTTCTCTCAATTTTGCTGTAAAACGTAGAGCTTTCGCGCTTCGCGCGGGAAGGGGGAAACTCCCCACTTCCTGCACCCACCCCTGTTACATACAGTGCAATATTGCGTCCAAGTAATTGAAAAGCAGTCGGGGCGTCGAACTATAACTTTCCGCCTAAAAGTTTGTTTTCTACAAGCCGTTATCCTTTTCTCAAAGTTGCTACACTGTTAGAACGTTGATTAAAATTTTTAATCTTGTTGGTTAAAATTTTAATCAACCGAGGGTTACCAGGTGAACCACACATTTGTAGGTTAAAACTTTAATCAACGGCCTGTTGATTAAAGTTTAACCTGTGGTCGATTAAAAGTTTTAATCATTTGTTGGTTAATCGTATTTTGCTCAACGTTGGTTAAATCGGTGTTGATTGAACTAAAATATATTGTTGGTTAAATGTTTAACCATTTGTTGGTTAGTTTTATTTTGTTGGTTAAATGTTTAACCATTTGTTGGTTAATCATATTTTGCTCAACATTGGTTAAAATGGTGTTGATTCAACTTAAACAAATTGTTGGTTAAATGTTTAAAGTAGAACACTCAAGAAAATCACAAATATGGCAATTAATGTATCACTAGAAATTGGGAAGCTTACAGATGGCAATCGTATAAGTTTTATGTCAAATGCGTATATGATGATTATAAAAACAACATAAATAAAAGCTCTTCTCAGCATGTGGAATATCCGAGGATTCGCCAGAAATATAGCGATGTTTTGATGTCGTCATACGAGGGATCGATCCTGCTTAAGCAGACGACGTCCTATAATGAATGAACGTAATTGCAATGCAATTATTTATCAAATTATAAAGAGTTTGGTACATTTAAACATGTCCTTATTTCACACCATTCTAAAAGGGAAAGTGAAATGATTCTGATAACTAAAACCGTTTGATTGTAAATACACAGGAGAAGGGTCAATGATCAATGAAATAAACCCCATTTTCAAATTGAAAAGCCCTGCGAATAATAGCTGGATGGTATTCGTTCCCTCTTGAAACGCCGAACATGCCGCGGTGCAAGCAGCTGAAAATACAATGGCGTCTTATTTTGTTTACAAGTGACTGATTCCTTTATTTTTTTAACGCTGCATTTTTCATCAAAATAATACCATACACGAAGTTAAGAGTGAGGCAACAGACTAACATTAAGACTGACGCTAGTCAAGTAAGAGAAATAAGTGAAGAGGAGATGACAAAACAGGCACTGAAAAATGTGTATAATGTTATGGGACATCGTCTGCTTAGACAGGACTCGCCCCTCTTGTGTCGTCACACATCTCAGCAGCGTTCAAGGAGCTTTTCAGCTGCTATATCGGGGGCTGTATTTTACCGTTTTATAATTGATAATAATCATTAATTCAAATGTTTCCAAGCTTTAAATTTGGATAACCTTGTTTAATTTATGCCATCTATGCAATAATAAGTATTAAGCCAATATTTAAAATCATTAGTGTTCTACTTTAACCATTTGTTGGTTAGATTTATTTGATGAGAAACTCCCCGGAGAAACTCTTTTCATATCAGTAATTGTTGTCTAGCTAGCCTTATAACGAAATAGATCTACTCAGTGATCTACTTTCAGCGGTTTGGTAAGTTCGACCTTCTCAGACCTGGACTAGACTTGACTAAGGCAGGCCCACCGGTAGACTACGCCTACGCCTACATTGGTGCTTATATCTTTTTCTCAAAAAACTGTTCTAGTTTCAGTGTTTGTCATATTGCCCTGTCCGCGAAATATGAACATGCGCGAAGTTGAACACACCGCCATACCGCCGGCGTCGCCTCCTCGCTACCATAGGCGCAGTCGGTAAATCTACCGGTGGGCCTGGCTTAGCCAGGTCTATTCCAGATCGAGCAGGTCGAACTTGCTCCCAAGCCGTTTAAATTAGAAAGAAAGAGCACACTGTAGATCTATTTCTTCCCAAGATTAAGCTGGACAACAATCACATATATGAATAATAGTTTCTCACCTTCAAACACGCCGACAAACTCTTTGAAAGTCCCCACTCATTCAGCGACTTGAATGACAATGCCTTCCATTTTTATCGCAAACAATTTCTGTGATAGATTTGTGCGCAGCGAATTTGTTCCAAATCCATATGCGCATGCGCTGTTCGGTCACGCGATTGGTATTTTAATCAACTTTGATCAAACTTTTAACCAACAAAAAGATAAAGTGTCTTGACAGTTAGCACTATCAGTTTGGCGGGAAAGCAGAGAACACTGTTTTTCATCAATGTTGGTTACAAAGTAACCAACAAGAATAAAAACAATAATTTTAATCAACAATATTTTTAACCCACGCAAGATTAAAAGTCATTTTTAACCAACATTCATTTTATAACCAATGTTGAGCGATTTTTAATCAACATTTTTTTAATCCGTAGTTTTTTAATACATGTTTTAACAGTGTAAAACGTCAGAGCTTTCGCGCTTCGCGCGGGAAGGGGGAAACTCCCCACTTCCTGCACCCACCCCTGTTACATACAGTGCAATATTGCGTCCAAGTAATTGAAAAGCAGTCGGGGCGTCGAACTATAACTTTCCGCCTAAAAGTTTGTTTTCTACAAGCCGTTATCCTTCTCTCAAAGTTGCTAAAACGTCAGAACTTTCGCGCTTCGCGCGGGAAGGGGGAAACTCCTCCCTCCCTGCACCCATCCCTGTTACAGTGTATACGTTCAAATAACTGAAAAGCAGTCCGGACCTTGAAATAACTTCCTGCCTAAAAAAGGTTTCAGTTTCAGTTTTCAGTTTAGTTTATTTCCATTTCCAGCAACAATACAAATCAATACAAATCAATATTCAGTAAATAATAATTCAGTAAACAATTATAATATCCATGTACAATTCAAAAGAATAAAATCTTATGTGACTATAAAATCAATGACATTGAAGGTACATTTTCATTGAACAAAGTAAACATTGGAAATGGAGGAGTCCACTTGAAAAGCAAAGCTTGTAAACTGTGGACCCCCGAGATTGAACATTATTGTAATGCATGCATGTATAAAAAAACAAGGGAAAAAATATTACCAATCTTTGTTGATAATTTTCATGAAGCGAGAAAAAAAAAACAAAAAAAAAACGAAAGAGTTCTCAAGAGAGTATATACTTAAGAAAAGCCAACATAGAACATTAAAGAGTAACACACAGTACCAGACATTCACAAGAAGGGACAAGCTGCATGTTGAATGGAGTGAGAGACCAAGGAGATAGAAGATAGCGCACAAATTCCATGACCAAATAAATACTACGAGTTAAAGGCGAGGCAAATAAAAGATTAAATGGAGTGAGAACAGAATTGAATGGGATGGAAGACATAAAGAGGATAATACACTATATTTAGGTGTTGTATGAAGAAAGCAAGAACTCTTTTAATCTTTTATTAAAAACGTTAAGGGATGGGGCAGTCTTCAGTTCATTGGGTATATGCATTCCAATATTTAGGGCCTTCAAAAATAAATGTATTTTGAGCGAAACATGATCTAAGTAGGGGTAGATGGAACTTATCCGATTGCCTTGTAGGATATTTGTGAATTAAATCATTTTTAACGAACATATCAAGAAATGCATCTGCAGGGACCGCGGCCCCTGATCTGGTGCTACGAGCAGTTAAATTTCTCTCAAATTTGCTATAAAACGTCAGAGCTTTCGTGCTTCGCGCGGGAGGGGGAAAACTTCCCCCTTCCTGCACCCACCCCCTGGGGAGCTTTGCGTGCTCATCACCACTTTCGCACTCTTCGCGTGCTCACAACCGCCCCTAAAATGAAATCCTGGCTATGCGGTTGGATCCTTCACGTCTGGCCCCCCATGGGTGTCGATCGGGGGGGGGGGGGGGATGACCTATATTATTATCCCCAATATAATTATGATACATTAACTTAAAACTTATAATTATCCAAACTCATTATGTTTGACCATCACATTATTTGATTATTAGAAGTAAGGAAATAAGAAATGCTATAATTTCAATTCGAAAATATGGAAGAAAATTCGTTCGCTCGCATAGTCATTCTCAATTGAGGGGTTCCGTCCATTGGCGTAGATCCGTGCATTCCTTTTATTCATTAAAAAACATTTTGGGATGCTCTAAAATGGAAGTTTTATAGACAGATTTTCGAAAAAGTTCCTGGTCCCCCGTTCGGTCGCTTCGCTCAGTGGTGTATCTAGGGGAGGGGGGGGGGGGCAGAAAGAAAAATCATAATCTTTATACGGATTACGCCCAAAAATCTGCAGGGTTAAATCTAGTTTTTAAAGATTGAATTGTGAAAAATTTTCAAAAGCTCGGTCGCTTTGCTCCGTTACATAATTATTATCTTTCAGGATCTCGTAGTTTCGCGCCCCAGTAGGCAGGCCTATATAGTTCTTAAATATCTTAAAGGGTTCAAAAATTGAAAAAATAAAGATGTAATTGTTTTGCTTGCTATATCATAATTATATGTTTCATATGACTCCTGCTAAATATTGCGCCCCCGATGTAGGATAAAGTATATAAAACAGCATTTGCAAAGGTTCAACTTAATATGAAAGAAATCTCAACTTCAGGTATAGCCTTGCTGAATTTATCGACTTTTTCTCAAGCCTTTCAGGGTTTTCGTTAGTTTTGCTCCCGATTGTAGAAGTGAGTGAACAGAAATGTATAAAATTCGAGCTTCTCTACCGCTCAATTGCAGAGGTCAATTGCAAAATTTCCTGGAAAGAAATTGCATTTTTTAGGGTTACAAATTTAAAATGTGCCACTCGGTCGCTTTGCTCCTTCGCTCACGAAGATAGGTTTGGGCACTGGGGGGGGGGGGGGGGGGTCGACCACTCGGTCGTCCTGTAGCCAGGAGACATCGATCCGTGTTTCGGATTGGGGTGGGGGGGGGGGGACAGCCCAACGTTACGATATTCGCACATGATTTTTTAACGCATCTTAAAACTTCATTTTTTGCCCCGGGTGCCATAATCCCTAGTATCATGAACACGGATCGACACCCCTGTGCCCCCCCCCCCCCCCCCCGCTATTGAAAAATCCTGGCTACGCCTGTGGGGACACCTCTGCGAGGAATGATGTAATAGTGATCGCCCCACCCGGAAATTGAGAAGATTGCTAGAAAGGTTTCTAAGATTATGATACAACACCGCCTGCCATGCACCATCATAATGATGGTGCATCTTTTCGATTCTTATCTACAGAGAAGAATCGAAAAGACTGATATGCGCGTGAATATTATATGCTAAGTTCCACTGAGCCTACAAAATGAACAATTTTCCCACTCGGTCGACCTGTAGCCAGGAGACATCGATCCGTGTTTCGGATTGGGGTGGGGAGGGGGGGGGGGGGGGGGGAGAGAAGACAGCCCAACGTTACGATATTCGCACATGATTTTTTAACGCATCTTAACTATCACCTTATCCACACTGGGGCGCTGAGCATCTTGCAAAGTGTGTGTGTGTGTGTGTGGGGGGGGGGGGGGGGGGGGTGCATGCACTTACAAAAATGGGCACCATGCAAAGAATGAAAACAAGGCGGGAAATATGGTACCATTTTGAGACATATATAATTTATAGGTTCTAGGACTCCTACCCCCTGGACAACCACCCCCCGGATAACCACCCCTAGGATAACCACCCTCTAGGACAACTACCCCCTAGGACAACTACCCCTAGGGCAACCACCCTCTAGGACGACTACCCCCCTAGGACAAGTACCCCCCGGATAACTACCCCCCAGACAACTACCCCCTAGGACAACCACCCTCTAGGACAACTACCCCCCGGATAACTACCCCCGGACAACTACCCCCCAGACAACTACCCCCTGGACAACTACCCCCGGACAACTACCCCCTGGACAACTACCCCCTGGACAACTACCCCCCGGACAACCACCCCCTAGGACAACTACGGGGGTAGTCGTCCTAGAGGGTGGTTGCCCTAGGGGGTAATTGTCCTAGGGGGTAGTTGTCCTAGAGGGTGGTTATCATAGGGGTGGTTATCCGGGGGGTGGTTGTCCAGGGGGTAGGTGTCCGGATACGTAATTTATATAATACATAGTTCAAAAGTTCTGCGACGGAGTTTTCTGTGTGTGTGTGTGTGTCTCTCTCTCTCTCTCTCTTTCTCTCTCTCTCTGTATATTATCAAAAGTTCAGAAAGTGGAGGACATATGGATTATATAAGGTAAATGAAAAGTTCACTCAGAGACAAATAAGACACAGCAGTAAAAGGTTTCCATAAGCGCTTTCGTTTATTTCTTCAGGTGGAATCTCTGAGTAAATATTATATATATTACTCCTACATTCTGATTTTACACAATCGAGGATCATTTTCGATACATTATTGTTTCTATCTTAACATCGTTCTTGATTAAAAGAAAACAACTAAATTCCAGTTGTGTGTAATGGTCTGATAATTCATATGGGGCAAGACAGCCTAACGTTGCGATGTTCATTTCGCACATGATTTTTTTAATGCCTCTTAACCTATGCTCTCAACTACCAGCTTATCCACGCAGGGCGCTGTCCAGAGCGTCTTCCAAAGTGGAACTAGCTTTGAAGCTAGATTTGGTTCTCTTATGATATGGGAAAAGGGGCACCTATCATACGTAAAATTGCACTTATTCGAAGGAAAAAAGAGCAATTATTAGATATTTAAGGAGGAAAATATTTGATTTGAAAAAGGACACTGATCAGAAGGAGAAAAAGGGCACTTCTGAGAGGGAAAGGGGGCATTTTTCAGAAATAAGAGGGCACATTTGGGGTACTTGAAAAAATGGGGCGGGGGGGGGGGGATGGACTGTGCCCCCTGCCACCCGGGAGCGCCGCCTCTGTCTGAAATTAGTACATGAAGCAGGGAATATAGAGAATTTGCGCACGGAGTGCACAGCGAAATTGAAGTCTGATTGTGTATACCCTTTGGCCCGTATTCTGAACTCCGGTTTAACTTAAACCGCGGTCTAAGTGTGGTTTAAACCCAGTATAAAACTGCCCTTTGAACCAGAGTTTTAGAAAATCACATTCTGAAATCCAGTTTAACTTAAACTCCAGTCCAGTAAGGCTTAACTTTGCACAGAAATGTAGACGGGACTTACGGTTTAGGTCAGTTTTGGTTAAAGCTCTGGTTTAACTTAGACTGGAGTCTAAGTTAAACCGGTGTTCTTTTATTAATACCTTTATTAATACGGGCCTTTGTATTTCTTTATTTGGAAGGTTTCATTTCCAAAGGTTTGCATCATTTTCCCTTATTTTATTTTACACCTTATTTATTTATTTATTTTTATTTATTAATTTGTTATCATCATTATTATTATTATTATTATTATTATTTGGGGGGGGGGGGGTGGGGAACTCCCCCTGCCCCCCTCCCCTCAGGATCGACGCCCCTGTCAATAGCAAATGTATAATGTTTACCAAGGGCATCATCAGCAGGATTAGAATATCAAGATTATGTATCAGTAGCCTACTTGTGCAAGTATAACAATTTTTGTTTTAATTTATTTAAAAAAAAATTATGGCGAGGGAGGGGGATGGGTGTACTTTCACAGACTCTTTCTGCTCGGTCGCTATAGGATTCCTCATTTGTGTTTTGTCGCATTCCCCTGGTCCTAGGCTAAGAAAATTACCAAAATCATGAAAATGAAATTAAGCTGATTGTTTTGGCCATGGAACGATCTTTCCTTTTTTAAATTCAGATTTGACAGCACTAAAGCTGCTTTGGCATGTTGCAAACAAATTTGTAGCCTATTGTCTGGATGCTCACGACAAAAAACGTTGAATACTTGCAGCACTTTTATTTTCTCATAATTTAACGTACTTATTTCATGGCCTGATTGAGTATAGGGATGATTTGGATATAGTTCAGCTTCTTCCAAAAACAAATCTTTTGTAGATGTATTATAGCCTCCCAGGAATATTGAAATACAGTTGTTGACTTCCTGTGGTCAGTGGATCGACCATGGCTGGAGTCTTTTTTGCATGCCATCTTAATTGGGGCCCCATTATGTGCCCGCGCGCCCCCGTGCCCCCGTACCCCCGTGCCTCTATAGCTACTCCAATTAAATTGCTACAATGCACTTGAATTCAACGATTTGGTGACTTGATATTGTTTGTCATAAACCTATTTCATCTCTAGACACACAAAGTCCAACTCCAGACACATTCGTATAATGTTTTGTTCGGGAAGGTAAAAATCGATGTAAAGATTTTTTTTGCATTCTCGCGCCATCTCTCTCTCCAGATCAAAATACGGTTGACAATTTTCGGCGGATCTTATGCATGGTTTCTGGGTAAGGTGATTGTATATTGCATCACATGCTTTCATCATCAGTCGAGATCATTTTTGTGTGAGAGCTGTTTAGTGGAATTGCATTTGGAATAACATTTGTAGTATTTCATGTAACAGAAGTCATCATGTTGAATGTGTCCGGTGAGTTGTATATGGAGTATATTCGGTTTCTTTTTAATATTCTATATTTTCGAAGAGGATATTCTTGAACACCCAGTACCCGGTTATATCGAGCCTAGGCCCTAGCAGCTGTCCGGAGCGTAAACAAGAGTGACAGGTTGGCCGTAACTTCGGCTGCGATAACGTTCACGCCGCTGGATTCTTTCATTGTGTAGTGACAGTAATGGTGTTGTAATTGGAATATTTTTCGTATACAGTATACCATGTATACGGTACAGTACATCGATTTGCTAATATACTTTTGTGTGTTAAAGAACTATTTCGAGTGTTTCGCTTGATTTCCTGCCCAATAAGCTATAGAGGTACATATACATGTTTGTTACTTTAATTATGGCTTATGTCATGAGCAATTTTATTGCCTCATTCACCATGTTCAATTATATTTGAAATATACTGATAATATAACCATGATAACTAAGCTTGTAATGCATGGTTGTATTTTGCCTTTTAATAATTTTTTTAGATTTTAGTTTTTACCAAGTAGAGTCTAGGCCTAGTTAGTTTTAGTATAACTGGTTGGAAATTTAACTAAGATTTCCCTGGTTATACATGTTACAGGTACAAAGATTTTCAGTCATTATAATAGATGCATTTTGGTTGCACAGATAATGTCCTACCCCTAGTACCAAACATGCCAAATCCAATTATCAGCTTAAGTTAAACTAGATTTTTACTGCCAGCATATTTTAGTACAGCAATCATGCATGTCAAGTTTTATATACAGTATTACATGATGAGTATAGTATCAGGCATTCAGCACCACCTTGTATAATTATCATTGATCATTATCATCATCATCATCATTGTCATTATTATTATTATTATGGATTGATGATAATAATATTGATAGTAATAATTATTATAATAATATGATGATGATAATAGTGATATTAATTATAACAAGCAATAACAGCAATAGCCAGCATCACCATCATCAAATACATGTATGATTTCTTCTTCTTCCAATATTGTGCATAAACCTCTAAGGAGTATCGTCGCACTTGTAGGCCTACATTTGTATCTCCATCATAATCATAATCATTATCAAATGTCCTCCATTCCTTCTCCTCCCAGTCTCCCACACATTAACACTCTTTCATCATGATCTTACTTGTCATCATCATCATCATCATCATCATCATCATCATCATCATCATCATCATCATCATCATTGATCATCATTATCATTGTCACTATTCCATCATATAGTCAATATACGTGTTGATCATTAATCCTCCTCAACATTGTCATACATTATCAGTCATCATCACCTTCATCATCATCATCATCATCATCATCATCATTGTCATTATCATCATCATCATCGTCATCATCATAGCCATCATCATCATCATCCTTATAGCCATTGAATATCTTCATAATTCACCCCTTTACCATTTTTTGTAGGCCAGAGCTTTGGCATGGAAAAAAGTGTAATATGGGGAATTGAATTTTTTTGTAGAACTGTGTTAAATGTTAAATATGTGCATTGATGCTGTTTGTGCATTGTTATTTTTTGCTCTGACATTAAAAACATTATTGTATAATTGTAATGTTAGTATCATGTTTGGTCAGTTTATTGTATCCCCCAAACTAGTGTTCAGGGGATACTATGGATTTGGCATCGTCGCATCCACGTCCGCGTCCGCCGCAGAGATTTTCTTGTGAGCGCACTACCAGCTGCAGTTCTTGTCGGATCACCTTCAAATTTCGCATGGAGGTGCATTATGGTAAGATGAAGACGCCTATTGTTTTTGGTGTGGGCAGAGTCATTGTCGCCATGGTAACCATATTTTTTAAAGAAATGATAAGACTTTCTTGTGAGCGCTCTACCGGCGGCAGTTCTTGTCGGATCATCTTCATATTTCGCATGGAGGTGCATTATGGTAAGATGAAGACGCCTATTGTTTTTGGTGTGGGCAGTCATTGTTGCCATGGTAACCATATTTTTAAAAGAAATGGTATAAGTCTTTCTTGTGAGCGCTCTACCAGCTGCAGTTCTTGTCGGATCATCTTCATATTTAGCATGGAGATGCATTATGGTAAGATGAAGACGCCTATTGTTTTTCGTGTGGGTGGAGTCATCGTTGCCATGGTAACCATATTTTTTAAAGAAATAGTAAAGACTTTCTTGTGAGCGCTCTACCGGCTACAAAATGACAAAAGTACAAAAAGGTCAAAATTTGTCAGCAGTGGTACCCGAGGTCCCAAATTGCCACTTTATCCATTTCAGTCATAACATTGATTCAAATGGGGGATGGGTGACGGGTTCGGGGGATACATGTACTCGGACTGGTCCCCCCTCCAAGTGCTCTAGCTACTTTCTTTCCAAATTTTTAAAGTCTGAAATAAATGTTAGTCTTACCAGAATAACCAAATCTTTAAAAGTTATAAATATATGGCTATTGATGAAAATGATAGAAAATATCTGAGTGAAATGTGTGTTTTACAAATACAAAAATAAATCCTCCACTGATTTTGAGACATTTTTCCAGTGTGCTTTTTGTTTATACACATAGAAAACAATCCGAATACATAAAAGACAAATTGCCCTTGTTTACACACTCAAAACTATTTATACAGCATTATTTATCGTGACACATTTTAATGGTTTTTTTTTTTATACCTAAACCTTTAATGATACTTATTCAGGGCCAGACCAGTCCATAATGTGGCATATATTTTTGTAACACTGAAAGTGATGGTCATAGACATACATTAATTTCATATCCCTCACTTCAAACTGAACCCCATTCTCAGAGAGCAATATTGTCCTGCAGGCAGTACAATGGTATTTCAATGTCAACATTATGAAACACAGCCTTGCAAGCACTTAGTGGGTGAGACTTGCAGAGGGACACCATATCGATTGCAACCACCGTCAATCCAAACATGGCCGACAGCCTATCAAGTTTATCAATACTACTCAATACTGCAAACATGCATGTACACACAGCCAGAGTATGTTGAAACGGTTTTATACATGATGGAGGTGTAAAGACTGTGTTTAATACCATAGAACTGAATTCATGTACTGCTTCCTGATGATTCCGTCACTATCCAAATGTAGATTATAAAGTGTAGATGGGCCTATTTATAATTAATGCGTAATGGTAACGGCTCATTTGCATATACTTGTATGATAATTGTAATTTGTAAATCCATTATGCTTAATTGTTTGAACTGGCAAAAAGTAATAACTCAAATAATTTTCATTATTGGCATGTCTTGCAAAATTGTGACAATTCATGAACTTTGATGTTGTTAATGAGGGTAGCCTACAGTGTACATGTATTTCAAATTTATCTTACAACAATGTATTGCAATCTTTGAACTTTGTACAGATGTATGGTACATTTTGATTACTGCCGATAGACCTGTTTACTAATTTCATGCATATTTCTTGAACAAAAGTTTCTCTTGACGATTCAAAAGCTTGCCAGATGCTTGCCCGACTTAGCAACAACTCATGTACGCAAAATGGATTCCATCCATAGAGATTATGCATAGCAAGTGCACTATTAAAACAGTTGGTAACTAGGGGTTCTTGAGAGAAACATGTATAAATTGAAATACATTAATTAGTAAACAGGTCTATCTATTGCAACAAATATTGTTACATTGTACGCGTGTAGAAAGCAAGTACATCACCCCGAACCAAGGGGAAGTCCAAATCATGTTTTTTACATGTACATGTACATGTAGCACCAGTAGGTAGGCAAATGGAATCATTTGTCAGACAGGAATGATTTTTCTGTCTTTTTTTATTCACCTTTTGCAGCATCCTGCAAAGTGTACGGTATGCTAAATTAAATGCTCTTTGAATGTTGTTGTAATATTGTTTGAAATTAGCCTTGGTAACATCAGGGTGTGCAGTTCAATAGATGTATTTGATGATTTGCATGATCACTGTTTAAACAGGAGATAAAGGGCAGATATTGTAAATGTCAATAATTGATGTGGTGGTAGATCTTTGTTTTTCTGCACTAATTAATAATGCTTGATCAGTCATTTGTAGGGTAAGGTTGAACAAACTAAATGTACTTGTAGAGGTTCAGTTTTTATGTGCTTTAAAAAACCAACAAAAAAAAAAAAGGTCAAAATTGGACAGGTACAATGTCATCTTGCAATTTGGTACCAGAAATACAATGGCCAATTCTAGGAAATCATTTAGGTTTGATTTGTTTTTGACAAAGGAGGTAATGAACAGTGAAGGTATCGACTATACAAAATTGAAAATGAATAATACATGATTATCTAAGTACACAATTCTTAGGCCATGTTATACATATACATGTATGTCGCACTTTAATATTTATTTACTTATTATTTTTTTTTTTTTACAGATAATGATAGTTGATACAACAGTCTGAATATCAGTATACAAGCAAATTCTTTTAGACCTTGTCTTGAGTTTGACTAGTTTCTTGCTTGATAGATTTAAAACAAATATAGATTTCATAGATTTTATTGCATCTAATTTTTATTTTTCAAGGTAACAATTGTACAGTTAACAAAGCAAAAATTATTAGACAGAGAAACAAAAGTGCAGAATCATGTTTCGATCATTCCAAGCGAATTGAAGAGAATTAACAGTTATGTAATAAGAGAGAGAGAAACAACAAGAAAAGTAAATACTACATTAAATTAATTACATGTACATGAAAATGAGAATGAAAACAGAGACCAGCAAAGAAGCAGAGCTTGTGAAAACACCGGTCCCTATATATATATACTAACTAATTCATGCAATACATAAAAAATCAAACTAAACAATCATGCATTTAAAAAATGCCCCCCACCCCAACCCCCACAAAACAACAACAACCAAAAACAAAACAAAAAACAGGGGAAAAGAAGACAGATACATGGCTATAGATCACAAACAGACAAACAGACTTTTACCAAAGAGATTTAGCAAAGAAAGATGTACATGTTGTAAAAACAAAGAGTAACTGAATGGAAGACAGTTCACAAGAAGGACAATGTGACAGGTGGGGAGGATAAGAAGCAAAATAGATGGAAATAACATTTTCTTTCATTAGGAAAAATGTCTCATGAACAAAATTAGATTTGACACCTACATACAGTCATGTAGATTGCAGTTATTATGATATCCTTGAGGTTGCAATGTAGAGAGAGAGAGAGAGAGAGAGAGAGGGGGGGGGGGGTTACAGTGATGAACAGTCATATATTTGTCCCTCAAATCCTGAGTCACCACTGTGCTAACATGTTCTCTTTCTTTTCATCTCTTGTTACAGATCATACAGTGGAGAGATCGGAGAAACAAAACATGTAGGAGTCACACAAGCAAAGAACTGTACATTTGTAGATATATGTGTACATGAATTTAGGAATTCCATGTTAAGTTCTTTGTGGGACATTGTAAAATCCCTGTCCAGCTGTAGATTTATAAAATATTGTCTGCATGTGCTATAAATTTCCAAGCAGATAAAATATAGACCTGTCCATTATTGAATTTTGAGGGGTATTATACCAGTATATATGCATAACCTTAATGTGAGAAGCACAAGAAAATCTTTAGAAATTACAAAACTGAAATATTACTCCTTTCGAATTTAGGCATTGGATATAATTCTAAAAGGACAACTTATTTAGCAACAGGACCATGCATTTTGAGCACTTTCAGTGGACACACAGATTTATAGTTATCAACACTGGATTGTAAGTTAGGCCCCAACATGTCTACCTTTCCTGAAGCCACGTCTCGATGGTTCCAAGATGGCGGTAGCGCGTGAACCTAGTCCTCCCATCGCCATGCCTCACTCCATTCAGTCATACCAAGGCTCGTCGGCTGACGGCGGCGATACCGAGTCGGTTATGAGTGACCTATCGTGGGATGGCACGCCCGACGAGAATATTTTGAGCGGGTCAAGCCGGGCTGCGACGTCGCTTGCCATTCATGAAGAAGACGAAGGAGAGCCTGATCTAAGGTATGTACAGCGAATTATCTTGAAATTAGGCCAAGTCCAAGGTTATTTGGTCTTTTTGTGTCCATAAATAACCACAAGCATCACAGAATACTGAACGCATTTAACATTGAAACTATCACTATTCTCGATTTTTCTTCTAATCCAAGCTATAATTAGGGCTATCAAATTGATACAATCATCAGAAATACTGCACTCTTTGATGTGGTTAGCATGTTAGTATTGTATCCATGGGACAAATTACCTTTGGATATGCAAGCTTGTAACTTTCATCAACCTTCAATTTATTTATCTTTTTTTTAATCGGTGGTGGTGGTGGGGGGGGGGGGGGGGCGTTAGGAGGGGATAGCGGCTGGCTCTTTAAAAAATTTTCAACAGAAAATTTGGATACTAATTAGGGGCCCGTAAGTTTTAGTAGTAGTTTCCTGGCAAAATCACTTAGAGCTCCTTTTGAGTGTTGCCGCTCTTGCTGTATTAAGACCAGACACTTTCACTAATTCCACAAATAGAAGTTTGGGATTTATTTATTTCCTGGCACTGATATTTTCGCAAATCTGGGCCATTCGCAAAGTTTGGGAAAGTTTCTTTCATGTGAAATTTTTCCATGTACGTACAGTTTTCCCCAATATGAACATTGAAGGCCTACATGTACATGTATTTGGTAAATGTTAAAATACTTTCAAGGATCCGTTCTTCACTATTTTATGCTTAACATCATTGTTGATAGCTTCTTGAGCATTACACTTCTGAGCCAAACTTACGACACTGTACATGTGTATATCCTCTGTTCTGTATTGATTCAGCAAATTGAAACTTGTTTGTAATACATCCACGCTTGATGGATTGCTGATTTGTTTTTCAAATGAATTATACTCACAAATTTGATTCCAGAAGAAACACTATACCTTGCTTCATCATGCACAGACAGTAATCTGTGGTTTTATTGGTTTACTCTATTCGCTAGAATAGTTCTCATTGTATTAAACCAACATGTTACTCTCCATATATATGAAAAGTTTTCTCATGATGTGTTTTTTGTATCATTCTACATTTTCTACATTTGCATGTCTCAAATTCTTATGATTATGTAACTAAACTTTCCTGAGCTGAATTTGTATTTTATTCAGTATCAAAATCAAAGTTTCTCTATAATGTAAATTTGTGCACAAATTGATGGTGGGGAAAAAACCCTTTTTGCTTCATCATGTATACATATATAGGGTTTACAGTAATTGTGGTTTTATTGGTTTACACACTAGTCACTAGAAGGTTTCATTTTAAATGTCCTTATGATTCATAAGCTTCCCAGTTCTTTTCAACACCCCCTGATACACCACCCAAAATGCCCCTTGGGAACCACCCCCACATAAATGCATGTGTATCATCAAATAACTTATTAAATTGGCAAAAATCTGTCTCCAAATGCAACATCAAACCTTTACTGAAAAAAGACAAACTTAATAGCATGAAATTTGTTAAAACTTAGTCTTGAGATTCTTGTATTCTGTGGCATAACAACAGTTTACTGTGGAGAATTTATACCTCTTGCAAAATTCATCAAGTTTCCTGTGGGCGAGAGTTTCTAGTTTTACAGGTACTGTATTCCAAACATATGCTCTGACTGAAATATATGTGACCTTTAACACCAGGTTCCTTGATGACCCCGATGGTGACCACACCCTGATCATGGAAGATGACGTCTACCACCAGCTGGCTGAGATGGAGGAGAAGCTCAAGATGGCTGGGGAGTTTGGTAATGCTCTCCTGGAGGAGAACCAGGAGCTCAGGATCCTCAATCAACAGATGAAGCAGGAGACGAGTGCAAAGATTGAGGTGAGATAAAGTTCTCCAGGAGGAATACACATCTGTAGTTCTAATCCTCCAAACTTGAGAGTTTTATTCTGAAAATGTATATTTTTCCAAGAATGACAAGAGAGCAAGAGAGAATGAGGGAGAGAGAGAGAGAGATATATAGAGAGAGGGAGTAAATTTAAGAGGAAGCAAGGGTCAGATAGAATGAAGAAAGATGACAAATAGTGGGAAGGAGAGCTCTTGAGAGATGGGACAGAGAGAGGCAGACAGAAAGAGAGAAACTGACAGAAAGAGAGAGAGAGAGAGCAAGAGACAGAGAGAAATTGACACAGAGAGAAAGAAAGAAAGTAAGAGGGGACAGTAAGATAGAGAGATAAACAAGAGAGGGAGAGAGAGAGAGAGGGTGCAGAAAAGATGGAAACATGATCTTTAACATCATTGATTAGATTGAAAATATATGTAAATGTACTATGCCGACAGCCAGACAAAGCCTGAAGTAAACGTCATTTTTAAATTGTTATTGGCTGTGTGATATTTACAGGTACATGTGTAACATGTATATCATGTTTTCTTCCAATTACAAGTGTGGCCCGTGGCTTACCTTGCGCCAGAAAAGACAGATTATTCAAAAAATATATCTAGCGTGGCATGTATCGGAAAATCGGTTGGATTGAAGCCAATCTGCAAATTGCATGATTATGGAAATTCTATCTTTGCGGCATATCTGTGGGTAGGGATAAGAAAAACCACATTTGGAATGGTAATAGATCAGGCAATGAATTATTTTTATATTGAAGGGCAGGGGAAATATACATGTATGATGTACATGAACATGTACCTCAGGCATATTTTAGAGAATTCCAAATAAATTCTTTGAAATGCCCTGAGAAACCTTATCAGGGTCCCCTGGCAAAAGGCTGGGTAATACTCGTGCTCCTAGAAATATTGAAATGAGATACATTGTTGTTGTTATGATCATCATTATTTTTATCCTCATAATCTGGTTTTATACATGTACCTACATGTCCATGAAAACTATATTGACACATCCTCTGGACAACACATATCTTAGACTAGTTTAAAGAGGGGGTCTCATGGCGAAAAAAAAAATTGGGGGGTTTTCAGGGTGTGAAAGTATACAGTTTAAGGAATAAATACCTGTATTACCTTTCTAATTGTCTGAAGGGAACTATATGTATTTCAAGGATGAAAATGCACCTTTTAACCGTTTTTGAACTCACGATCAGCTGTTCCGATAAACAAAGCCATCCTCATGAATATGCAAATTTTGACCCCTTACGTCATGTCAAGTAGTCGTGTCAGCATCAAAGTCAGCAGCATCGTAGCGCGCGCTATGCTAGCATGCATAGCATGATCTATATATTTGCGTATGCCAATGAAATGGCGGACGAGTGCGAAGCTGTTTACGTGATCGAAGAAGAATGTGAGGATTCCCCCTTCGAAAGTTCTTCATCTGAATCCGACAATGAGGTTATCGAGAGGGATGATCATGTGGAAGAACGACAAGAGGGAGACATGATTGTGGAGGCGGCGAGTATAGCATAATAATTAATATGGGAGCAGAGCCTTACCAGTTCGAACCCAGGGCCAAGCTGCAACGGCTGGCTCGTCCACCGGATTCAACCCAGCATGAGACCACCGAAGACGATCGATGTATGATGGGAACCATCTGGTACGTTTCGTCTTCGATACTACGATAGTCAAAATTAGTCAGACAATTTTTATGCCTTATCATGACATTATTCCCTGTTCAACCCCATACCGTTGTTGATTAAATAGCAATGCATGAAGAAAAAAAAATAACCTCAGCCTCTCACTCTCAGAGTCAGACTCTCGCTCAATCTGGTCTTCAAAAAGTTCAACTTCGTCTTCAATTCAACAAACAAGTTCAATTAAAGTTAGACAAAACTCGAATTTCATTTTCAGTACTCAGACTCAGAGGCTCAGAATAGCCTCATTTGATCCATTACTAGAGTACATTAGGTCTGTGAGCTAAATTTTGTCAGGCCTGAGCTGGATTGGGGCACACCAAAATGACTAATTTTCCTAAATAACACTGGGAAGAATACTGAGAAATGTTGAGTGTTCCATAAATTACTGTGTCAAATTAAAAAACTTTGTCGTTGGACAAATGCTGTTTAGGGTTTCAAAAATTAGTACTGTCACTGTGTGAATTAATTTTTTATGCGTTCCCAGTTCGACCTATACTATAGGATGCTGAAGGTACATGTATAATTGTTTTTAAATATAACTTATAAGTTTATAATGATGAGTGATTTCTGTCCGAAGGGGAGAGCTTGTGCCTTTTAGTTTTGTGGCAACAAGCTGTAGGTAGACCGGTCAACCGCACTTGGTCAAATTTGTTTTCATCCAGTGGGGGGTTGTATTTATAACTTTATCATTTAATGTTGTGTTCCATGTTTACATTTGATGATATTCTCTTTTTTTTTTCTTTCTACTTCAGGAGACCGAGACATGTGGCATACCGGCAGCTAGCAAGGTGGTGCTGGGGCTACCTCGGAAAGGAAGTGTGAGTCCCTCTTCCATCATGTGCAGTCACGATACGGACAACCTTTCCGTCAGATGACTTCTGCGGGTTCCATGAACCCCCAGAGTCTTCAGATTAACTTACACCTTACAACGGTTCTTTTAAGAACCACCATACAACCAAGAAAGAAACAAAAGATTGCTCTTATACACTACACAAAAAAGAAAGTAAACACCTTTTCAATATCAATGTTTACTTGTATATTTTTAATGAAAATTAGAGTATTAAATATCAAATTAAATGGAATTTGTCTTCCAGGCCATGAGGTAATCAAGAAGTGAAATTTTTTATGCATGATTGAACACACTTTTGTGTTCCAAAGTGCAAAAGCAAAAATTGTAAAACTTTCAAATCAAGTCAGACCCCTTGAAATTCACAATAACATGGCAAAGAAAAGGAAAACCATTATAACCACTAACATGGATTATTATGAAACCGAAAATCTGTATTTATTTACATAACTTTTCTGCCCTCAGTTTCTCTTTCTTTTAAGTCGATATCGTGTTGGCCGCCAAAATTGTCAATCAGTTCAGCGCATGGATGTCTCAAAATGGATATTTCTCAGTGTAATCTACCCTGCGAAAAGTTTCTCCACTCCTGAACCGCAGTGGTGGATCCAAGGAAAGAACCAGCCACTCCCTTTTCCATGATGTCCCACCCATCCCCCCCCCCAATACACATGACTCAAGTTTGTACCCTAGAGTGTACTGCTTTGAAATAATTATGGTGGACTTGGTAATATTAAGTTAATGGAGGGTCCATCATATTCTTTCATCATATCAAGCGTAATACTATTATACATCCAGAACAGAGGGCAGCATATTAGCAGACTGGATTTTGAAAATGGGATTGTGCAGAATATAATACCTCTATTCTAGGCTCCAGTGTTTATACATTTCGTTGATATGATCAGATGATAGGATCGATTGTATACTCTTTATTACCTCTATATAGGTTTAATTTTTAGTTGGCTGTAAAGTCTAAGAGGTAAATTTGATTTTGACATTTTATGGGGAGAGATTTCTGCTGGTTACAGAAGAAATGTTTTGAAATTTCAAAGGTACATCGCGATATAATTTTGATTCTCTCTTCCCCCTCTCTCTGTCTCCCTCTCTCTCTTACCTTTCCCTTTTCATATTTCCTTTGTTTCTTTGCTTTTATGCTAGAGCCCTATTGAAGATGTTATGGAATTGGCTACCATGCAGTGAACATTCACAATTGATATAGCTAAATCTAAGAAAAGTGTCATCTGCGCCCCCTCTACATTCAAATTTGCTGTTTGCACCCCCTGTATTGCCAAATTGTGGATCTGCCCTGAATATCAATTAATAATTGTTGGTATTTTTTCAGTGCAGCCTTTCATCCTGAGGAAGTCTATATGGACTGAAGAATCTTCAGTCAAGCTTTATATCTTCTTCTCTCCCCCCCCCCCCCTCCCCACGGTGAGCCTTAAAAGGGGTACCCAATGCTGAAACAATGTTCATTTAAAAAGAGCATGTTTTTATGAGCAGAAAATCATCTGCCTAAAGTTTTTGTATAAATTTGTGTTGCCAGGAAAACCCCGAAATATGTTAAGATTTCAGGATATTTTGGCCCCTCAGCTGTGTCCCAATTTCAGCTAGGTACCCACAATGACGTCAAAGTGGTTACCTTACGCGCAATTCTAGCAAAATGCGCACAAGGTATGATACGTTTTGTACAGTCTAGCGCGCAACACAACTGCAATACGCGAACCTGGGTAACCACTTTCACGTCATACATCACACTCAAATTTTTAGGTCAAACCTTGACAATTCACAAATAATTTGCCAAAATGCATTGATTTTGATTGAAAATTATATCAAATTTTTAATGTTATTATTGTTCTTAGAATTCTATTCTCTATCATATATCAAAATATTTTAACCATTGTGTAATCCCTTTAACAGTATCTTAATAAATAAACCGAGCTGAAATAACCCTTTTTAAAATTCATGATAATCCTAAATGCATGTACACCCATGGAGCATTACTGCTACTTAGCACGAATATGTAACTAAGCTTTTCGGTTGCAGTCTTTGGCAGAATATTGAACCATGCAAAAATATGTGCTTCCAACAGTGTCAAAATTTCATACATTAAAATTCATGAGCGTACAGGTGCAAGTTAGAAGGCTCTATACTATGGCCCTGGCTATGCAAAGTCGAAGTCAGACTAATGGGGTGTTGCAAGAAAGTTGCGATTGATTGCAAGTTGCAACTGATCGGTACTGAACAATCAAAATCATTGTTGCAAGCGCATCTTCTTGAATTGACGGACCCTGAACCATTCAGAATGGTTGTTCTAATTTGCTTTACAATTTGCAATTGATTGCAATTTTCTTGCAACACCCCATATGTTTGTCATCATGATGATGAAGTCAACGACTTTAAGTTGCATCGAAAGATCAAGGTAAAATGTGCAACTGACTGAGTTGTATCATGCCCTAGCAATGGCTAAAAATGCACTAAAGACGCAAACTGGAACTGGGCCCTGATAAGTGTAAAAATGATGAAAAATAGTTGTCTCCAAGAGCACAAAACACTTTGTGGACTCAATTACAGGCGAGCAATGGAAGAGTGAAGAAAAAGTCGTGCACAAAATGCATTATAGAAAGAAGAGCCCCAGGGGGCACGACGCTCACCTGAGGTGGATCAATTCACATCTGGTGCATGTTCTCTCTAGCACCACCAGGAGATATGTCAGAAATTGAAACAACTAGGAAGATGTACATGAGATGACGTTAGAAATTAACATAATTCCCCCCCCCCCCCATGGTCTACAATGTCATGTATTATTTGAATCTCCTACATCTAAGGATGATTCCCACCAAGTGTGGTTGAATCATACAACAAATCATGCAAAGAATGTACATTTCCCCTCCTGCATATTAACCTTGCCCTCGCAGGACCCCTATGGGGCCACCCTGAGAATGTCATGAACAACTTTTTTTTATTCATCTTCAAGATGTATATATCTAAAACTTCTGGAGAAGAAGAATGTTTGAAATTTACATAGCTTTTACACTTGGGGGCTCTACCCCTGGGGCCACATGTACCATTTTTGCAACTTTGGATCCCCTACCCCTAAGGATGAATCCTACCAAGTTTGGTTGAATTCCGATCTTGGGTTTTGGAGAAGATGAAAATGTAAAAGTGTAAAAACGGACGACGAAAAAATTTCCATCGCAATAGCTCACTCGAGCCTTAGGCTCAGGTGAGCTAAAAAACGTTATTATTTACATTCCCATAGGCACGATCGATACTGATAAGAAAATAAACAAGAACATAAATCAAATACTCATTAAAGGCCAAGTCCATCCTAAAAAAAGTTGATTTGAATAAATATAGAATACTGCATACTGAGCAGGATGTGCATATAACTGTTTTGCGAAATTGAGCAAAACTTTAAAATACCAGAACTTTCTTAGGCCAAAAAAAAAAAGTTGTTGTATTGGCGTAACGGGTCTCTGAAAAATAGGGTCGGTTGGTCGGGAGGGATTTTATTTTTTTTTTTTTTTTTTTTTAACAACAGTATAATACATAATACACGCAGCTAGTTCTGTCCGCAGCACTTCCGGGTTTTCGATCACAATCGCGATCGCAAAGGCAGCACGATACGCGATATCGATAGTCAAAAAAAAAAAAAAAAACCTAGGGTCGCGACATTTTTAGGGTCGGGCGGGTTACGCCAATACAATTTTTTTTTTTTGGCCTTATTTTACATCCTATTTTGATGAAATTTTCAGTGTTATGCTTGTTGGATTTTTCTCTATTTTTTATTCAAATCAACTTTTGTTAAGGTGGACTTGGCCTTTAATACCTTAACGTATTATATTCTAATAATTGGTAATTTAGGGCAGTGTGACGTTTGTTATCAGCAGTGCTACAGCACCACCACTTGTGAAGCAGCACACACAAAGTTCACAACATGGCTGATGCTAAGAATGTATGTTCTTCAAAGAAGGGCCGAACTTCAGCATTTTAATGTCTTCCATAGTTGCCATGAAAATGCAGAAATCAATACAACATGACAAAATGTTTCAGTTATTGGAGTTCCTGGGTGACTTGAATTCTTCTTCAACGCTTCCAGAAATATTGTGTTTCTGTAAAACTTTAAAGGTTTGGTTGGAGTTGGGCCATTCTTTTACTTAGATTTTCAATTGTCAGTGTATATGGCAAGCCATATAGATACACGATGGTTAGGTACTCTTCACAGAACAGTCTTGAATCTCGAGTGCAAATTTCAGTTCACATCAATTTAAAATATCGTGTTCGTGTATGCTGCTTGGCTTCCTCCGGAGTTGGCCGGTCATATGTAGACGATAGAGGCTGGGGAACATTCTGCAACAGAGGCATGTTGTCCCTCAAGGTCTTCGCTGAAAAGTTCATGCACGTAACCTAAACACAAAAGGATGAAATTATTTTAGCTATTAACAAATTTTTTTTGGCAGTCAATGCCCCACACATATTCAATGCTACTCTCAATTCATGGAAACTCTATAAAATATTGCCACTAGGCCAAAATTGTGACATGGAAACTGGATATAAAGAAATTTGATAAAATATTCAACTATAACGAAGTATATTTTCCAAGGCCAAATGGAAGTATTTTGGGTATTCACCATTAGAAATAGGAAGAAAAAAAATTATGCAACAAAGTTCCATCCTCCCATGGACCTCATTTTTGTTTCCCTCTATGTTGGCTTCATTTACCTGCATAGCATTCCTGTGTAGCTATATGCACACAACTTGGGTGCGAAGTAGTTGATGGTGCCATGGTACGCCTCAACACTGGATGTCTGCTGGCAAGGGTACATTTGCTTGATGTCACGTATCAGGTGCAGTGCCTCGCATATATCTTCTCGAGTTCAGATGCTGGCTTAGTACCTAAACAAGCAAACCAAAACAGAAAACTATAAGACAAAAAACAAGTACATTGCAGTGGACAGTACCTTCCACAATAAGCCACTTCGGAGATGCAATCTGAGCATGAGCAGATAAAGGTCATCTGTACCAAATTCTAAAACCCACTGACACTAATATTCGATATGTGCTCATGAATGTCATGTAATCATTATTCAATAAGCCATTTCGCTATCTCAGCGCCGCGGTGCATTGTGGGATAGAGTCGCGGATCGCTGGAGATAAACAAAGAGCATTGCCATGCGTAACAGAGTGCAATACACACGGACCGAGTGCACCGAGTCGCGCTGGCCTGAGTGTTTTGCTCATTAAACTCGCAAAATATTGGATATTAGACCACTCTATATGACTCAAAATGACTGGAGACGATGTTCAGTTTAGTCTTGAACAAATTCAACAGTTAAGCTCATAAATACCTTTGGGCAACAATCATCAAGCTTGTTAATATGTTAGGATAAGGCTATATAACCAGATAAGTTTTGGGTCTTTAAGTACATTTGACTAATTGTGAAAGACACAATGACAACAAGATTTTTGTTTTCAATATGAACAATTTTTCCTTAAAATTAATGACATTTTCCCGTTAAAAGTTTGTCTGTACTACCTAATTAGCTCAGATGGTAAATATGGAATAAGATTTCGGTATTTTAATCACGATTTAAGTTGTGTTTTGTCACACGGCACGGCTCGGAAGTATTTTAATCGTAGTTATATTACAGTCCCACTTGTAATAAAATGTGTTATGTTTTAATTTACTGGTGGAATTTCGTTGAAAGCAATGTAGGAAAAATACATTTTAAACGAGACTAACAATACATATCAGGGCTTAGATATTTGCCAATGAAACTGCTTACATTCGTAAGTAACAAAATAGCGATAGAAATGAAGGAAATCCAGCGATTCTTGATATAGTACGGAGTACGAGTGAATGCACAATCGCACGGTCAGGTCCCTCAGGCTTGTTTGTTTATGTCCAAAAAATTGGAGACAAGAAAATGTCGCGCATGCGCAGTCAAGACTGCGAAAAGGCTTATTATGCACTAATGGTGCATTCCATGATATCCAGGTGGAAGTATTCTTTTTAAAGGGGGAAACAAAAGCTATTCATGAGGCACCTCTATCACTCCCAGAGTTATTTTTCTGAAGTGCACATAAAGGGACCCTCCATGTCTAAAATATCTGTGGATATTTGGGGTCATTTGTACCATGCGCTAACCCCGAACTGGCTTATTGCCCTTGTAAAAAAAAGAACATCCCTTCATTGCTATTATGTAAAAATATGTAGAACAGGCATCACATACATATTCACCCGTTCTACTTATTTCACATAATAGCAATGAAGGGATGTTCTTTTGTCTACCAGAGCAATTGTGGAGGGTACAATGAGGAGCTGTATATTTTGTCTGCTCTCTTTGTCATCGTCTTCATAGTGATAGTACATGCATTTCACAGTTGTGTACTTGCTCACAATAATACCACATGATTTCATACCACAGTTTTTAAGTTCCATTCTTTTCCTGTGATGCTGGAGAATTTCTGACATAGCAACCGCTACTGAGCATGTGCTCAACTAAGTGATAAGTACCTACAATGTTATTGTTTGGTTTATTTTAGGTGACCGATGATGTCATGATGAGACTCCAGGAGATATTTTTCAGGTAGGGCTAAAAGCCTAAATAAGTATAACATAATTTATTTTAAAAAATTGGAAATATTTAATACATATTGAGATAAAAAAATGGTTGCTAATTTTGTACTGTAAATAGAAATACACATCAAGAGAAATCAATATTTAGCAGAATTCCATTGGTCCTTTAAGGCTCTCTTTTTTGTGTGTGTATGTGTGTATGGGGGGGGGGGGGGGTGAAGAATACAGTCACATCACATCAGCTGAATATCTTAATTTTTGCAATATCTTGTTGACCTTGAAAATGGGAGATTTAGATTTGAGCTTAAAAATACATGCTAATCGTAATTTAGTGGTCACAGAATCAAAGACTAAAAATGTGTGATCATGAATTTAAAAAGAAAAATTGGGACGAAAGACTTACTGAGTTACTGTAATTTGATTTTGGATCCATTTTACAACACGGCAATCCCTAGTTCCCGAACTCTCATAGAGACTCGAGTATATGTATCCAAATACTTTAACATTTGAAAAACTAACCTGGTGAGATCCATGCTTTTTCCTGAATGGTTTGGTCATTCAAAGGTGCATGTGAGCAGGTCTTGAAATGGATGTTATTATGAGTATGAACACAGAGTTCCATTTTGCGGCCATCACATCTGGGTTGACATCTGGCGTTGAACAAGCAGTCCAGTACATGCGGTTGGTGATGCTCTTTATCCAGGGCAAAATGCACTCACGGTCCTTCCTCATGCCACATGTCCGGAGCTTCTTCTTGAGACCTAGCGCCCCTTACGCTCCCGCCTGCATCTGCCAATGATATTCCACTGCAGGGTAGCCAATTCCGTAGCATCTTCAATAGGGCTAGCTCTAGCATAAAAGCAAAGAAACAAAGGAAAGATGAAAAGGGAAAGGTAAGAGAGAGAGAATGAGTGAGAGGGAGACAGGGAGAGAGGGGGGGGGGGGGTAGGGAGAGAGAATCAAAATTATATCGCGATGTACCTTTGAAATTTCTCAACATTTCTTCTGTAACCGGCAGAAATTTCTCCCCATAAAATGTCAAAATCACATTTACCTTTTTCAGACTTTACAGCCAACTAAAAAAAACCCCTATATTTTATAGAGGTAATAAAGAGTATACAATTAATCCTATCATCTGATCATATCGAATTAGCGCTAGATCTAGTTTTAAGTTAGATCTTAGTAAAACAGTATCGAAATGCCAACCCCCTGTCCAGGCCCTATACTATACTCTATACTAGCAAATGAAATGGTGATGCAATTCACTTCAGTACGGCCCAGTATTCACACTAAAGTATTTCCTGTTCAAGCCTCTAGTCTCTAGACTATTTCCATCACTCTCTTATTCAGTCTCACCTGGCAGGTAGATTGAGTTTATTCCATCAAAATCGCGAATTTTTGTACTCATTAACAAGTTAAGTCTTTTAAGGCTGTCTAACTTGTGAGCCTCCGCCTGCGATCTCGCAAAGCGATACCATTGATTGTCATTGAGAGTCGAGTCCGACGACTGTGAACGGAGGAGCAAGCGAAGACTAACCAAAATAGACTAGGCCTACCGCTACAGTACGGCGAATTTAGCTTAATGATGCATTAAATTTAAAACCATAAATAATCACACTCACAGCCAACATGGCCAAGGCGAGACTTTATGGCCTTCTCGTGAAATAAGCCACTGCCTGGTCATCGAGTGTGTACACACTGCCGTGTAAAGTCAATGGAGGATGTGAACCCTCATTTACACGCAATAAACTGCATGTACTAAATGGATGCGGGTGGCTTATTTCACGAGAATGCTGACTTGATGAGAGGAAAGGGAGATAGCAGTAATGCAACTTCAAATGAGGCTACAGTATTTTTGTAATAAACCAGGCGCAGGAGCCTACGAATGTGCATGCCAGGAATTAGCACTATGAACACGATCAAAAAAAGCGGACAAAATATACAGCTCCTCATTGTACCCTCAACAATTGTTCTGGTAACAAAAGAACATCCCTTCATTGCTATTAATAATAATAGAACAGGTGTATATGCATGTGACACCTGTTCTATAATTTACATACTTTTACAATTATTTGAATTAATACTATGTTCTATTGACAGTTTTGTCTAACATAACAAGTTAGGCCTAGGCCTAGTACCAGAGCAAGTGTGGGAGGTAAAATGAGGAGCTGTATATTTTGTCCGCTTCTTTGTTCGCCATGTTCATAGTGTAGGCCGGATTATTAATTGTGAAAGAACTAAGTTGTTATACTCACTCGTGACCGTCATGACCGTGTTCGAATCCTTGCATCACTTGACTTATCTCATTCTCACAATCATGACAATAGACAATTGTGACTATACTATAGTATTGTCAATAGGCTGAAACCTAAACGCGATAGTCTTCGTTTTATATTGATGGATGCTACTAAATGCTAGATCTGTACTGTGTAGGAGTGTAGCTTCCTTGACCATCATTGGCATGCAAAGTTGGAATTTAGGGGCAAATCCTCCGCTTTCTTTCAGTTTATCAGCAACTTCACATGTTGGTTCGAAGTGATTTCTCTGGAAATGGGCACTGACTGACTGGCAGTGCACACCGTTACGAATTCACTGTACCGTACCCGGCGCTGCAAAATCCTTGCGTGTACCGGTACTCTTCACAAAATTGATCCATTTTTTCCTATAACTGTTGGATTCTTAGGGAAACGATGGAAACTGACAGCCATATCTTTATCCTTATTTGTCTTCCTGCATCCACCAACAACGCAGTTAGTCGGCATTTTTGACGATGGAACTGTCAAAGAAGACTAATAACTGAGGTCGATGCGGGGTCGATGTAAACTACGAATACGATGATTACGAATTGCTCATTATAATTACGCGCAGCATGCATGTCAGCTAGCTATATAGTACTAGCCAGGCGAGGCCAGGCCAGGTCGAAGCGAGATCGACTACTTGACATGACGTCACGCGGTTGACCTTCGGTCACGTGACAGTATACCATATGTTTCACAAACCGTGTTAGAAATCCTTACAAAATAACATTTTCAATTATATGCTATAAAAATACTAAGGACTTTTAAGGTGCCAATTATGAAGAATTGTGTTACTTAATCAACATCCTTACCATATAAAACAATAATTTGCAAATTTAAACCATACAAAAACCCGTAAGACCCCCTCTTTAAGACTGCCATGTTCAAGCAGAGATTTATTTCATTGCTGTTTGCAATATTGGAGGAGGAGGAGGAGGAGGGGGGGGGGGGGGGGGGGGGGGGGGGGGGGGGGAGAGGAGAGGGGGGGGGGGGATTGACTGGTTTTGTCAGTGATTGTTATTCAAGATCATTTCATAATTAAAGTTTAATAGAGAAAGATTGAATATGAACTGCCCTTCCAATTACAAGTATGGCCTGTGGCGTATCTTGCGCCAGAAAAGACAGATTATTCAAAAAATATATCGAGCGGCCTTTATTGGAAAATCAGTTGGATTGAAGCCAACTTTTTTAATAGAGAAAGATTGAATATGAAATGCACTACCAACACACGAAATCCACTTTTTTTTAGTAGTCCTTATAAAATACCTAATTTAGCAAGCCCTTATACTGTAAATACCATAATGATAGACTGTTTAATACCATGCCCATGAATATGGATGAGTCCTATTTCATGGGCATCAGCGAATTGAGCGAACACGTAAACAACATCCAACTTGCCTAGTGATAACCAAGACCATTAGCAACCAGACTTTTCAGGATATTTCATTTATTGATATCTCATTTTTATGCCTTTCAATTAGAGTGATTGATCTGGGAATGGTCATGTGATTACGTGATCGCTGTGTTAAAAAGCTGTTACCTTGATGTTTTCAGTTGCTGTCACGTGTGCATATGATTTGTGCCATTTTTCTAAGAATGTGGTACCTAGTTTTTTTGTTTTTTCTCTCTCTGTCTTGCTCTCTCTCTCTCTCTCTCTCTCTTACGATCATGAATTAACCTATTTCCCAACGGTGTACACAATGAATCGTGACAAGAAATTTGCATGGGAGTGGTGAAAGATATAGCTCAGGATAGCTCCAAAGAGCTCTGGTATTAAAATTGAAAAGGCCTTGGTAAAGCAACAATAAAATACATATTAATTAGAGTGAGGGAATCTCTCTTTTATGTATACATTATTCAAATCCCATATGAGCTCCTGTGAACAAAATTTTATTGTATCCCCGAACTAGAGTCCTAGATGAAGACGCCTATTGTTTTCGGTGTGGGTGGAGTCATCGTTGCCACGGTAACCATATTTTTTAAAGAAATGGTAAAGACTTTCTTGTGAGCGCTCTATCGGCTGCAGTTTTTGTCGGATCACCTTCAAATTTCGCATGGAGGTCCATTAAAGATGAAGACGCCTAACTTGTTTTTGGTGTGGGCAGAGTCATCATTGCCATGGTAACCATATTTTAAAAAGAATTTGTCAGCAGTGATACCTGAGGTCCCAAATTGCCACTTCAGTCCATTTCAGTCACAACATTGATTCAAATGGGGGATGGGTGATGGCTGGGTTCAGGGGATACTCGGACTGGTCCCCCCTCCGAGTGCTCTAGTTTTGAATACTGCTGTTCAGGATTTCATATGCAGTTGCACATTGAGGGACTGCTTTAATACCAACCTGAAATTGATATTAGATGTGGCTATCTACAAATGCTATTTTCAAAGTTTGGACACAAATTTAATTGTGCAAAACCTGTTTTGACAAAAATATGTATGAAGTTCATGTACATGTTGTATCTTGAGGAAATCAAATTTGCAAGTTTTCTCCTTGAATTGCAGAAAATTTCTTTTCGGTTTGGCTTAGAGAAATAGAGTATGATGAATGAGGAGAAAATGAGGAAAAAATGAGGAAAAAATGAGGAGAAAATGAGGAGAAAATGAGGAGACATGATTGATAAGATAGAGAAAGAGAGATGGAGAAAAGATCAACAGCCAGAGAGAGAGAGTGAGAGAGAGAGAGAGACTGATAGAGAGACTGATAGAGAGACTGATGGAGAAAAGGAGGATAAATTAGAAATCTGAGCAATGGAGTCCGTAGACTTTACATTATGCACACTCAACATGTCAATGATTCTGTCGCTGTCGTAGTGGTCTTATATCAGATGTAACCCTAGAGTGAAGAGGTTCGATTTGTTCATCAGGTTTCGGCGTAACATTTAGATTGAGGGAGAGACACGTGCGCTTGTGCAGCCAGCGCTGTTTGTTCAGTTGTTTCATCGATGCCGAGATCTCGGCTGTCGGAAGAACCGTCGATAAAGCCCCCCTTTACGAGTCTTAGAGGGGGGATTACAATGATGGCAGGATCCTCGATCATTGCCGGAGAAGTGTGGGTGGGAAGAATTTGAAGAAATCAAGCATCTCTTGGCTATAGGGGTTCTTTGAAGTTATAATGTGATGTCTGCTGCATGAAAAGATTTAATCAATACATGTATGTACTGTATGTGTTGACATGATTAAGCATGTGACTTCTTATTAAACTATTAGACTCCTCAAATATTTAAATTTCTACTATCAAAACAAAGTCAGATGAATCAAATAAATGAATCTTATAGAAATTCAAACTTAATTTTTGTTTGTAAACAAATTTTTAGGCATTTTACTCCCAGTGTTAAAGATCGTATGCTCGATCTGTAATGAAAAACACAAGTCAGAAAAAATTGGAACCAGCGGGATTCGAACCTGTCATCTACTGCTTGCTGGGCAGCGACTTAACCACCAGGCTATTCTGGTTCACGGCCAGGTCACGATGAACTGGAATCAAATACCCTAGATCGTACCCATACAAGTAAAATGCCTAAAAATTTGTTTACAAATTAAAAATTCCTCCCATCAAGCTTCTTCGTTTATTAATTTTTGTTGTTTAATTTTAATTTTACCATTACATGTAGATTAGGCAGAATAATATGAACTATGAAAAATCAACTGGAAAAAAATAATACAAATTTGTTATCATAAAATTGATAGAAGAGCATAATGTCTGTTTGTACAGAGTGAACGCCCTTCTGGCTCCAAAGAGACGATAATGCAGTTGAGCTCATCCATGTGCACCATGCATAGCCTATAGGCCTACATGTACCTACACTTTTAGTTGACCAGTTCACTTCTTTTTATTAGCATTGTTTATGTTACTGATAAATTTTGTTATGGTTGATATCATGCTTTAATAGTTTTTTTCAAATTCCAATGCCACAGAACAATGGAAAAAAAGAACACTAAAGGTTTGAAATTCCACCTTTTGAAGAAAGAAATTACTAGTAGGCAAAACAACACGCCCACCACTACTTTTCAAATGACACACAAAGCATTGGAACTGCTGGTAAATGAAGATACAAACTCATTTATGACCGGATGATATGATATACATGTACATACATGTCCATAATATACACATATTGGACCCCCTTTTCTTGTTTTTTACTCCGCTTGTTACATGTTGTGTTGGGAATTGGACTCCACTTAAAAAAAAAACAATCACGGAGCCGCCCCTGGTATGATTGTTCGGTGCTGATTCATTTTATGGGTTAATTTTCAAATGAAGTTTTCACGTTGGAAAGTAGCAATTGTTTTTTATTTAATTCTCTCAATCATGATGTTTCTTTTCATTTTCAATCTCCCAATTGAAACTGATTAAATTAACAATGTTGGAAATATACAGTCATGAGTCATATCACACATTGAAACTTAAAAATCATCTTTTTGTTAATAAATGAGCAGTGCAGACATAAATGTACTGTACATCCATGGATATTTGTTCAAATGCAGACTGCATGTAAATTTGAGAATTTATTGATTTTTCTCCAATGACATTTGCAATTCATTTCCAGTTGGATTATTCCACACCAACTATAGACTTTGAACATCATATACATGTACATGAAACTACATTTTATAGTTTGTCATTTGATAAGAGCCAAAAGGGTGTTACTGTTTAACTCTTTCAATGCCGATGGCACGTATATGTGACAGACAAACTTGTCATTTTTATTCATCAATTGCTTGACCACAGGAAAGGTATATGGTGGTCAATGTATCAAAATCTTGAGTATGAATCAAGCATTCTAAATATATTATTATAATTATATGCTACCATAGAAAAGTTCAGAAAAAAATTCAGGTTTTTAAAAGATATTACCTTATTTCAGCATTAAACAATAGTAAACAAATAAGAAACCCAAGAATTATGGACAAAAAAGAACTCAAATGTAATTTTAATAATTCTTATGCATAAAATTGGGTAAAGTCATAATGTTTTGTATCATAAGAAATGGTAATAAATTTCATACATAGAGGTGTTGTGGATCAGTGGATAAGTCCCCGGACTGTGAACCACGAGGTCCGGGGTTCGAATCCCACTGCAGCACTAGCGTCCTTTGGCAAGACGTTAATCTACATTTGCCACTCTCCACCCAGGTGTTAAATGGGTACCCGGTAGGATGGCGAAAGTTAATGTCCTTTGCTTAGCATGTGCGCGCTTAACAGGCGACTGGCTGGAATGCTCCCCAGGGAGTGGAGAATGTGCATACACTGTGTGCGGGCGTGCCAGAATCCAATGACCGGGGTAATAATATATATCCAGCGCTTTGAGCCACTTTGGGTAAGGCGCTTTATAAATGCCAGGTATTATTAATATACAAGTTTTGTATGCAATATTTTGTGCAATAATAGATGGGTAATGAATGAAGTGCAGACGCTTGAAAAGCAAGCATTGATTACATTTTTGTAAAATTTAAAGAGGGCTAAACCCCTTGGCACATTAAGAGTTAAAGAGCAGGTTGAGTTCTGGGAAAGGTGAAAAATAATTTGTGGGCCTTCTCATTCCTTTTATGTCAGTTTGGAAGAACATCATAGTAGAAATGTCCCCTGAAAAGGATTGCTTTTCAATTATTAGAAATATGACGAGAAATAGCTGAATGTGTTTGGGCCGAACATTCATGCCACACACGTGTGTGCAGTCGAGTCTGATATATAACCATTTCTTTGTGCAGTGCTTGTGCTTTTATTAAAGCGAGATAGGGTCAATTTCTTAATATCATTTTGATGATTGGAAGGCCTCACAACTACACCAATTCTTATGTAGACATGATCAACCTTTCCCGAATTTCCCAATTTGAGACAGTTTCTTTCACCATGTAATCGTGTGATATCTCATTTTCATCTTTAACTCTTCATGGTAAAGATTTGTCATGAGTCAATGTCCTTTTTTCATAAATGACAAGCAGACCTGGGCTTTAACTCTCAAAAGTACATCAAACATGTGTAAAACCAGATCAGTATGGACATTGCTTATATTTGCATGGATAATTACAAATTACATTTCCCTCTTTAGGTTTAAATCTTCAATAATCACATTTAAAATGGCTGAATAATGGACACGCTTTTATCTCCAAGGAGGATTATGGTTTAATTTTATAGTTCATTTCATGTATATGTAGTGTAAAATATAACAATTCTTTTCTGTTCACAAATCTGAGATCTTTTTGGATTTGGAGTACTGTACATGTAACCTTGCGATTTTCTTACCGCCGTGATTTGCATGCATTTTATTTTTATTTTTTTACCGGTTGGTCATTTTTCAGTGTACTAGAGCTCTTTTTTTGCTAAATACTCACCGCTCCTGTGGTTTTTTTTTCTTCAGCTGAGTAGATGTTGATAATTGATTCAAACAAAAATTACATGTAGGCCTTTTAAGTCTCTTTTATTTTATATGTATTCAGTTTTTCATTTCATTTATACTTTGTTTAAACTATAGGACTTTTTCTCAATCCGCTTCCAGTCAATCCCACGTATGCTTGATTTCTTCCATGTCCTGCAACGCGATTATAAAAAAATGAATCTAACCTTAGACAAGGTCTTGCAAAGCTTAAAGGTTGATTAGATTAAATCATCCCTCGGGCAGCCATTCGTGCAAAGAAGAGAGAGAGAGGAAAAAAAGCTGTCAAAACCTTGACTTCTGAATGCATCGACTTTGAAAGTCACTAGATATTTTGTTTGCATTTTGTTTTTTTAAAAAAGGCCTCTGCAACTGAAAGTGGTACAGTATTATTAGAGGCTCATCCGTGTGAGTTGTCTGTCACAGGCTAATTATAAAAAAAGGATCTCTTTGTGGATTTAATATATTGCAAAATTACAATTTCATTTTAGTAAAACAGATTGTTTAATCACTATAATTACTTTTTGTTTAATTGGAGCTCTTTTTGTTATTGTCCCAGAGCATTTTTTTTAGCTTTCCAAATCTATTGTTCACTGCTGTTTTATGGTTTGATTTTAGCGCTAGAGATGTGTGAAGTAATATTTCATAGTAACTTTGGTATACATATGGACCAATAAATTATGTTTAGGAATTAGGATACAGTATAATTGTTTTTATTTTGGAAACAGATATTTTAGATTTGCATATTTTGAGATATTTATTTGTATAAACTTTCATATTTTTAACCCAGAGACCTTTTGAGTTTTGCATCTCTTTATGAGCTTTTCAAAACCAGGGGACACTCTCTGCGTTCGTGCATTTTTTTGCTGATGTAATAGCACATAACTTGAAAATGAACGGAGGCATTTAAACTGGTCTTTTTTTGTACATGTACCTCTACGTATTGATAAGACACGAGCTCAAAGATACAAAATTTTACGGTCGGCTGCCATATGAAATCAAAAGTCCTGTATTCAGAAAGTGTTGCTCTTTTTCTTCAATAATCCATGCACAGATGCACAGATACATGTACACAGGAGTGACAGGACAGTGTTACAAATTTAATATACAAATTAAATTTTGGTATTGATTTTGCGTGTCTGTTTTTTGTTCAGGCCAGATGTCAAAGTGTTATAATTGATCTGAACCTTTGTGTAGAAGTGTATACTATAGAACCTTAAATAAACACTGTACATGTGTAGGTGTGCTTATAAAAGGCATCCAACTGGACAATGAAATAATTGTCATATTTTGACAAATAGAAAGGAATGTTTGTGATTCAAACTTGAAAAGGTGAATTAATGAAGAGGAAAATTTCACAGTTTTTCTGTCCATCCTTTTATTAGATGAGATGCCTACATATCCGTGTTTTCAGCTTGCTCAATTTATAACAATTTGTGAAACTTCAACTTGGTACTTTTAGATATTGAAATTTTCTTCTGGAATTTTAAGCCAAAGTACTGTGTTCATGTAGACTGAGTGGGCTACATCTCAGTGGCAAAACTTTTATTTAACATTGGCTTTTAAAAAAAATTGTTGCTTTTTGGAGAGTTTAGGGGCTAAGGCGCCCTCAGCCCCCTTCTATTTTTTCCGCTCACATGTAACCTAAAGATTTTGAATGTTCCACAGACCTTCCTCATCGGATCAATTCACAGGAAGCTATTGGTTTTGATGACATCCAGATTATGTTCGTAGGGCCAGGTCGGTTTGTAATCAATACAGTCGTCATCACTAAACCGTCGGGGAAGAGGAACCAACGTGAACATCCTCTTCATATTTTCTTTCTCTCTATTTGACAGAAGTACAGTACATACATGTTAAAGATTTTACAAATTTTCTCTGAGTCATTTATCTACTCTTTATTCTAGTGTCTTGATATTCTCTTTGGCTTAAAAACAGTTGTCCAGTCATAGTTATTTCCTCACAGGTCTGTCAGGCAAGTGATGGTTGTAGTATGGCATTTCTGAAAACCTGACAAATTCATTCTCAAAACATTCATGAAACCTTGCAGAAAGCACAAACATGGAAAAAAGAATGAAAAAAATATGAAAATTACTTACCAGCTTAAATGTACTATTAATATGAATCGGCTTAGTCTTGACGAGAATATAGGAGAAAATTAATGATATACCGATATTATTATTTATATTATTATTTCTTTTTGTTGTTATCAAAAAAGAGAAGCGATACAATCGAATGAAATAATATCAATTTATGGGTTGTTTTAAAAAAATAGACTTAAAAAACCCAACTAATGGGAATAACATTACAGCACAAAACAAGTTTGCAGCAAGAGGTTTTATTAATACCATGTACACACACCCTTATTGATTATTGAAGTAGTGAAATACATGTAGAGTACTCAGAACAGTTTAATGTAATGTTAAAATATACATGTAGGTCCTTAAAATGCAGACTTAAAAGCTAATATTTGAAACCTTGCTGAGGAAATTTTTTGAATTGAGTTATGATTTGAGTCACAGAAGCCATAATACAAACGTCTAAATTTAGAATAGTGAACAATTTTGCCATAGAATGAGTATTTGTGATCAATCGATAAGGGAATACTCTTGTCTAGGGTATCCCATGATAATCAATAAATATCATCAGATTCGTCTGACCTGGTTTGACCTCCCATAGGCTTTACACAATATGGAATGGAATGAATTACAATGTAGACTGGTATTTTCAACTGTTTTGTAACAATTGCCCACAACATTTTTGGGTTTGTTTCACTAACTTTAGGTTCATAGCCCTAAACATATACCACATGATGATACATAAGAGAAGAAAGAGCACATTTTTCATGCATATTGACCATTTTTGTTCAGTTAAGATATTGTCTGTTAGATCACAAATTCTATAAAAAAGAAAATAAGCTTTAAAATCCCTAAATTGGCTACTTTTTGAGAGGTTCAAAATCACTGTTTGTTTTATATACCAATTAGTAATTTTTAAACTTTCAAAGTAGTCCTTGTCCGTATTATTTTCAGATACGTGACTTTTTATTAGAATTTGTAGGATTGAAAGAAAAATACATACCAGTGTTGCTAAACACAGAACAAGTGTTTGATTTAACTTTTAAAAGTTGTAAATTTAAGAAATTTCAAGTAGGCTTCATAATTTTGTGCTACCAAAAAGTAGGACTGTATGTATTTGTTTTCCACATTCAGTATACCCAGTTAAATGTATGGATAATGGTCTATGGTAATCTAATATTGTAACTGTGCTAACATCATCAAAATAGACGACGCATGATATGCAACATTAAAGCTGTATATACGCATTGATGGAAAATGTATGTTGCGTGCGAGCGAATAACCTTGAGTATTGATTTCGCGCTGAAATTGTTCAAATTGGTGTACGCCGTCTAATGGCCACCTTAGTTCCACCTGTGTGACTGGCGGGCAAGCAGCGACTATTCCGGCTAAATGGAGGTGAAAGTTGAGAATGAGGGAACGAGAGAATGCGAGGACGTGATCGTTCCAGGACAGATGCTCCATCTGTTGAATTATGAATAATTTTGGTAGTTGCACAATGGGTTTGGTATTGATTAGGGACAGTTTGAGCGAGGTCATCAGATAGCACTTCTACGTGTAGTATATATAAGCTGACTAATGTTGGGAGAGAGGCAGAGAGAGGGATTTAGAGAGGAAGAAAGAGAGCCAGAGAGAAAAAGAGGAAGAAAGAGAGAGAGAGAGCAAGAGAGAGAGAAAGAGAAAGGACGGCATTAAACAGGGGAGAAAAGAGAATGACAAAGAAAGAAAGAAAGAGAGAGAGAGAGAAAGAGAGAGAGAGAGAGAGAGGGCATTAAACAGAGAGGTGAGAAAAAGTGACAAGGAATTGAAAATGTGTAAATTGTGGGGTATTTTTTTTTCAATTGGATGGGGGTGGGATAAACTGGTCTATACATACACCTGTAGTTTGCAAAATCAGCATATGAAGGCATTATGAGTAGGTTGTTGGAATAACAAAGAAATAGCACATGAAAAAAAGAAGAAGGAAGAATGCCAGATTAGAATACTAATGTATTGGAAAATAATTTCTGACTTTGCGCATGGTTGGGGTTTGGGAATGTAGAATATTTAGATTGTAAAAAAATGTTAATTTTCTATGACATTGATGCCTGAAATTGAAAAGATAATTAATCATAAATAATGCTGTTTCCTTGTATGTCGAGTGGAAAGGAGGTAGTTCATGTATGAGTTAGTCATTGGTAGATAATTATGAAATATATATGCAATAGTGATCCAGGGTTAGTTAAAAGCTTCTGATAACATGAAATGAAATCCATTGGAAATGGAAATGTACACTGTACATATATGTTGAATAAAAATTAAATTGTTACCAACATTGGATAAGTATTATAATTGTACTTTTTGAGGGCTACAATTAATTATACTTCCATCCCATCTTTGTGAGGGTTACAATTAATGAAATTAAAAAAACTGATATTATACTTCCATCCCATACATTGTGAGGGTTACAATTAATGAAATTAAAAAAATAGTGATATTATACTTCCATCCCATTAACAACGTGGCTATTTTTCACTGTAAGGCCTATTTCAAGAGCTTATGGTTCAAGAGTTTATGGTTCAAAAGTTTATGGGGCAAATCACTCTTCACTCCTGTCTATTTTTTACTGATGTAAAGTTTATCTGTATTAGCAAAATAATATGTAAATCATTAACAGATGTAAAATCACCCGAAAAGCTATATGAGGTATTACAAATGGTTAAGGATTATAGAGCATAAAGGGGAGGGGCATGATTTTATATCAAAGCTCGCAAGAAAGTTAACTCAGGAATTAGCTTTCACACGCTCAAGGTCTATACTCACCAATGGATCTTTCCTTCAATTAGAGTTTAATTTTGGTAAACTTGCAATATCTTTTTACGTTCATGAAAATGATATTTGAAGTTGATATTTTGAATAAGATAGGCCGGCATGGAACCCCATTATACGGCGTAACAAAATCATTTCTTGGTGGAAGTTCACAAAATATATATTTTTTTCTTTGCTATAGGCCCTGGAACAGGAGCGGCATGAGCTCCGTATGAAGCTGGAGACGGCCCACACTGAGAAGGAGAACATGTCCTATGACCTCCGCATGGAGGTGGAGTCTCTGCGGAAGGAGTTGGCCAATCAGAGTGGTGTCTTGAAGGTTGCCAATAGCAACAAGCAGGGCATCATTGGAGAGCTGATGGAGCAGAAGGATCAGACCCAGAAACTAGCAAACCAGCTGCATGAGGTAGGCCATGTCAGGTTCAAAGGCTATATTTCATGTGACAGTAGCTAAATTTTCACGTCCTAGTTTAAACTTTTAGTTAGCAAAAACTTGAAGTTTTAAAAATCGCCCCCACTAACAACAACGCGGGTTTACAGCAGCTGCTTGAAGTTTTAAACTACAGTCAGTTATTTTGGTAATGATGAAGGTGCTTCTACAAAAGTGCATCTTATATTGTCCTCATCTGACCAACTTGTCTTTAATAGTTACATGTACATTTTTCCCCCATCAAAATGCTTTTTGCTTTCATGCATCCATGTACTTGTAAAAGACTTTGATCAATAAACTGCCGCACTCAACGTTTTCTAAATTTCCTCATTCCTTTTTTCTATCCACTAAAATTAAATAAAAATATGACCTTATTTTCACGTTCTTGTCTATTTCTGTAATTTTCCCGGATCGTGTTGAACATTCGAAGATTCACTTATTTCTTTCATAATCATGCAAGTAAACTAAAAATACCGCAGAATGTCTATGTCATGTTATATACATGTACATGTTTCTAAAGTTACAAATGTATGTTTGTACAGTAAATGTGAGAAAAATGTCGGATCATTATTCTCATGCACAATGTCAAGAAATTTGAGTTTAAAACCGGTCTTACGCAAGAAGAACTATGAAGACAATGTGTTGAATGCGAAGTGTGAAATGAAGCATACAGTACCACTGGAATTTTCTTCTTTGTTCTTTTGATAAGAGCAGTGTTATTTCAAAGTGTGAATTGGGTAGTATTTACCGAATCGTGAATCCTGGCGGTGATGGGGGGGGGGGGGGGAAGGAAGGAGGAGGATTCTGCTTGCTTTGTCATGCTACATTAGCCATCATCTGTTTGACAAGCGAGAGCGAGAGAGGAGGAACATGATAGACTGTTCTAGGAGGGATACAGGGACTACGATTTATTGACCTTGACTTTGCGACTGAGGCGTAGGAGCTATTTCACGCGACAGTGGTTTCCTCACTGTTCACAGCAGCGTCTCTTTATTTTGATAATGCAGGAGGCCAGTTTGTATCTCAATCTGTACTTTACTAGGTGCTGGGTGTTGGTTTTATTTACTTAAATATTTAAGGACAGTTTCAGTGAAATAGAAGATGATTCATACGAAACTCACTCAGATAGGACAGACCGAGGATTAAAGTGCAAGCAGTTGACAAAGGTGTGGAAACTGGAAAGGGTAGATAGAGGAAGGGGAGAGGGTAAATCAGTGATTAACGGACAAAGGGAGGAAATAAAAGAAGAAGCATGGCCCATGAATGCAGGAAGAAAGTTGGTAAGAGAGGGAGAGAGAGAAAGAGATAGTGGGGAGGGGAGAGAGAGAGGGGAGAGAGAGAGGGAAGAGAGTGAGTGGGAGATTGAGAATAAAAGAGAGGGAGAGAGAATATAAGGGAGAGAGAATATAAGAGAGAGAGAGAGAGAGAGAGGGAGAGAGAATATAAGAGAGAATAGATAGTGTGAGAAAAATAATGGACAAATATAAAAACTGAGATTAAAGAAACAAAATAAGTGAAAAAGGTGAGACAGTTGCTGCTAAAAAAGACGAATTTAGTCCAGAGACAGAGATACACGTATATATATATCTACATGTACATGAAGATTGAAACTGGAAGAGAGGGTAAATGAGAGACAGGCAAGCAGACAGAAAGAGAAAGATAAGGTGGGAGAAAGGGGAGAAAGAGAGAGAGAGAGAGAGAGCGATGAAGGTTGTGAGGGGGAGGAAGAAACAGAGCTTATTTACAAAAGAAGACAGAAAAGGAAAGGTGTAGTGAGGACCTTAGGGATCCACATTGAAGGTCAATAATATGCAACAGGTAGTGCGTGTGTGTACATATCATCTTCCTTAGATGTGGAAACACTAGTATGCATGATTCTAATGTAGGCATAGGCTACCATATACTTGCATAGTAGGTCAGTTTAATTTCTTCAAAGATTAAACTATATATACATGTAGGAATGAAGATTTTTTCGCTATTTTGGTAATTACAGGGTGTTCATGTATACATGTTGGTTTCCAGATCAATTCTAAAATATTGTTGATGGCTTCCATAGGCCAAGAAATTTTGTCGTTTTCAATCCTAGTGAACTTTACCCCATATATATACACACAGGAGTCCATGTAGAAAGCATTTCATGCTAAAATTTTAGGAATCAGAGGTTTTTGTTTTTCAAGGAATAAGGTGATCAGATAAACCTATTCCTTATTCAGTTGATATTTTAACTATTCATATGAATAGGTCAGTCGCATTATCAATTAGTTCATCAGTAATTAAGTTGAGCAGTCAATCAGTTTATCACCTGACCAATCAACCTTTTAGAAGCTTGACTGGGGAGGAATTTTTAATTTGTAAACAAATCTTTCGGCATATTACTCCCAGTGTTAAAGATCGTATGCTCGATCTGTAATGAAAAACACAAGTCAGAAAAAATTGGAACCAGCGGGATTCGAACCTGTCATCTACTGCTTGCCGGGCAGCGACTTAACCACCAGGCTATTCTGGTTCACGGCCAAGTCACGACGAACTAGAATCAAATACCCAAGATCCTCTTCTTTCTGACTCATTAATATTCAAACGGTCCGCCGTGGACAATGGTTAGTAAACGACTAGTTAACTAGTTAACCACTATTAAATTAATCAGTTAATTTATCTGACATCTGCATCATTACCTACCAACAGATTAAAATATATATATTCCATCAGTGAGTCAATTAATCCATTAGAAGTGTTGTGGTCTAGTGGATAAGTCTCCGGACTGTGAACCACAAGGTATCGGGTTCAAATCCCTGCTGCAGCACTGGTGCAGCAAGACATTAATCTGCATTTGCCACTCTTGACCCAGGTATAGCATACCTGGTATTGGATTTATACCTTGAATGCACTGAAGGCTATGGAAATCTAGACATACATGTAATGAAAAAATAATCTTATCAACAATTTTATCCTACATGTAGATCTGTAGATGCTTCAAGCATAAAGGTTATTCACATAAAGGCCATGTGAAACATGATCATATAATTGGGTTATGTTAGATGATAATTCAATTTACAGTTATATCCTTGAAACATGATATTATTCCCCCATGGCCAAATGGGCTGTGCTGGTTGTACCATGCATGCAATTTAGAGATTGGATTACAACACTCTCACCTGAGGCAATTTCAGGGGTCCATGTCTTGTTTGTGTGGGAGGGTGAGAAAAATGAGATCTGTTTGCTAGACTTGTTTTTGCAATGTGGAAGCTATTCACACTTAAATTAATGCCCTTTCTATCAGAAAACATTTAGTCCGCTGAAGATTGATTTTAGACACAATCATGAAAAATGTTATTGTGATTTTTATCTTTAATAGCATGCAATAACTTTATTCAGTATTATTATTACTATCAGATTTATATTAATTAAAAACAAATTTTGATCGAGCATTATTGGCAGAGTAGACAATGAAGCAAGTGCTTTATGTAACATTCAAAATGATAATAAAAATCATTCCAAATCTTCATTTGCTGCAAAAACACCACTAAGAGTAATATATCCCTTGAGAAATGTCTACCCAAAGGAGAGATTTTTTAATGAAATACTACACAATCTTCCCAATATTTTGTTTGTAGCATCATTGTACATATAACCAAGGGTGCAGATTGTCAAAGATGTTAGACGTGTCGATTTAAAACAGGATCTTAAACGAAGGAGAGTATTTGCTTAAGAAAAATACGATCAAATTTTTGATCAAGTTCAAATGCAGTTTAGTCAATTTCCATTCAACCGAGTTGATTTATGTTGTAGACATACATGTACATTATTTGAGGACGAGGTTTTATTAAAGTCACATGCCCACCTCTTTACTGTGTCAATACAAGCCCTCTGAGACCATACATGGTAAGAGTCCAAAGTATGTTTGCTAATTATGAATTCTGCATGTTTGTGTGATATTATCAGTGGAGACATAGAGATTACAACTATACACATTAAAGTGTGATAGTGTGATAATATTTTCCATCCCAAAACTTGTTTGTGTTGGATTAAGCTTTTAAAGATAAAGACGAGTTCTGGTCACTAATTATATAGTGAAAGAAACTGTCTCACAACAATGGGGAAAGGTTAATCATGTCTACATAAATACTGTGAGGTTTTGGAATCATCAACATTATATTAAAGAAATTGACCCAATCTCACTGAAAAGCACATGTACTGCACACAGAAATGGGTATATGGGACTGCACATGCGAGTGGCGCATGAATGTGTGGCATGAATGTTTGGCCTGAACATTTCAGCTATTTGTCGTCATATTTTTTATGAGGCATTTGAAGAGCCTTCTTGCTTTTAACATCTATATTGCAGGCCTAGGACATTATAGGCCTTTGTTTAATATGTAGCATGTTGTACAATATGAATCCTTTGTTACATGGCTGGTGTGATATGAAAACAATGAAACACCAACCATGTTTTCTTAAATGCGTCTGATTGGTATAGAGGACAGCTGTGTGATCGATGGTACAGGAGCGTTGAGCTGCTGTATAGGAACACACTTCAGAATATAGACCAATACTCTAAATGCGTCTGATTGGTATGGAGGACAGCTGTGTGATCGATGGTACAGTAGCGTTGAGCCGCTGTATAGGAGCACACTTCAGAATATGGACCAACACTCTAGATGCTGACTGGCCGTAGTTTATTCAAAGCCTGTTTGCACTGACGCAATTCACACTATCGAGTGGTCGTGTGGCAAATTGCCAAGTTCTTTTGTTTTTCAAGCATGGGTAATTGCAACAGTAGTGCAAAATGCTCTGCTTGTCATGTTAGGCGCCATCAAGCCGAGTCAGTACATACAGTATTTGATTGAATCCATCCGTGTGAAAGAGCTCGCAGTCAATATTGGTGGATGCAGCATGTGCAAAATCTGCCAATCATTGTATTTAATGCGAATGGTGTGTTCCCATTGAAGCGAAGAGTTCCTTAATTTAAGTAGAATCATCTACTCTACAACTTGAGGAGGTGCTGAGCAGTTTTAGAAGAGTGTGTGTGTGTGGGGGGGGGGGGGTCCTCAAAATAAGCTAAGTGCTTAATTGTGTAATGTTCTGTGATGAAAAATGTGGGAAGGCTGAAGCCTCCTGAGCCCACCCGTCCTCTAATGGCCATAATTTATCCTAATTCATCACTGTTTGTGCATTTAGAGTGTTGTGAGTGAACGCCCTTATAGCTGTCAATCACTTTGGACAAAAAAGTTGGGATGCTCAAGCCCCTGAGCCCCCTTCTACTGGTTAATAGTTAGCAGCCATAGAGCTCTCAAACAGAAGTTATATTTAATTATAGTCATGCTTACTTTCAATTTCAAATGTAGTTTCCAACAAAAACCCAACAGACTAGCAGAGTGAAAATTAGCAGCGTACAAATATGTGGTAGTGGGAATCTGCCATGTTAAATCCAAAGCTTTACTTTCAGCAAAAGCTGATGTGGACATGGTCAGTTTGGCAGACCATTATTATTTTTTGCGGAGTCATGCTTTCCTCACATCCAATGTTTGCGCAGTGATATTTGTTCCTCTAGTCCAATGTGTTTTTTCTCACTAATATGAAGAGAAATCCCAGGAAAAAATGATGAGCAATATACCAACAGTTTCCACCATTTGCCCTTTACACCAAAATTGATGAGAATACAAAAATTAATAGTAGATTCTGATCTGATGAGATGACCGTTTTTCAGGAATCAGATTTACATCATAACTGACAGGTTGATGACAAGTAATGATATTGTATATGAAAAAAAAATAAAATAAAGAAACTTGTGTAGAAATAAAATGCTCTAGAGTGTTTTTAGGGTGTCTAGCCCCAAATTATTTTACTAAAATTGGGGTAAAGGTACATGAAGCTACACATCATCTCTTAAACCATCTATTCACACATTGGCTGCAGGAACCGGGTGGGCCATGTATTAAGTCTATGGGAATTAGAAAATTCAGTAGAACATGGGTTAACAATCATACTTCTATCTGGTGAAAATATAAATATACTCACAAAGTTTTGTTAGTTTTGTGGGCATTTCCACTTAATAACATGAAAAGAGTTTGAACAGTGAATAAAGTTCTGTAAAATCTATTTTCTTAAAATCCACTATTTTAGTGTTTTTCTTGTGTAGGCCTTGTTGTTCTGCAGCAGGCCTGCAAAAATTGAACACCTTATATCTGCATTTGGTTAGAAGAGTCAATGAAAAGATGACTATTTTAGTAAAAGCTTTTACAACAATTACAAAAATAAAGAAGAACAATAACGAATTTACACCATGATTATAAAACAGCTTTCATAAACCATATTTCACCATTTACTTGTACCTGGCTGTAACACCGTTTAGACTTTCAAAAAATAACAATTTTACACCCATCTAGAATTGCAGTTTATATCTTGCTATGATTCTACAACTACACCCTGTATGATTGAGAAGTCCAGCAAATTGATTTTTGAGGCTGAACAGTGATAAATGGTGATAGCATAATGGAAACTGACATTGGTGTTTTGTGCCTGTCCAATCTCATCTCATTTTCTGTCAGGCAGATGACCAATTCCATCAAGATAAATCATAGTTTCTCCAGCACAATTAACCCTCCAGGGATGATGATGTAGCCATGGCAACAGCGGTAGATGCTGAACTTGTTTTGCTCAATGGAGAGAAATAGATCATACAAATAATGCCCAGGTCCGCCAAAAATAGTATAAGAATAGGTATTCTGGAGAGGAGATGATGGGAGGGGAGCAATAAGAGAGATGGAGGGAGGGAGAGAGAGAGAGAGAGAGGGAAAAAAAAAGAGAGATGAAAAGAGAGAGAGGTAGAGATAGGAGAGAGAGATAGGAGAGAGAGAGAGAGGGGAAGGGAGAGAGATGAATAGGGAGAGAGAGAGTTAAGGCAGGGAGAAAGATAGCAAGTTTGAGAGAAAAGGTGATAGAGAGATACTATTTGTATAATTTTGAGACATCCAATTTTAACTGAGAGCAGAAGGAAGGAATACACACACACACAGATAATTAAAGTAGTCTTCGTGCTCAAGACAAAATTTTCTGTTGACAACTTCAATATTCCAGCATTTTCTCAGTCATTTGAAGCCAAGATGTGGTGCACTGTACCGTAGTCATATTCGCCCTGGTATGGGCATTGCCATGGCAACTGCCCTGTGCATCCTGTTCTGTACCATAGCAATAATATCATACTGAATGCAATATTCAGTAGCCCATCTCTATAATGATGGTGATAAAGTATAGAGATCAGAGACACAATGCATTTTATACATGTAGGAATATGTGTCTTGTATGACTAATAGGCTTTGAGTTTAATTAGAAACCTGATAAAGCCTAGCTTGAAATATTTCATCTTGTGGCTGGCAGAAGGGCCTTAGCAAGAGCGCATGCCGTGAAGTAAATTTCTGGTAGCATGCTTCTAAGCTTTTGATTGCTCTGTACATGTATGTTATACCATTTTTTAAAAACATGACAGGGATTTCTCTCTTCATCAACTCATAAAGTGTGAAAATGGATGGTAACTACCTAATTTTAGTAGGTCCAAATAAGCACATACATGTATTTTTAAAGTTATGGGTAGTTTAATGCTAACAAAGTTCTGCTTAATGCAATAGTGCGGGGCTACGTTTAGCAGAATGGCGAAACACAATTCCGCCTTTCTGCCAGCCGCATAGCATTTTGTCCTGAAATGGTAATTTATCTGACATTTTTTCCCACAATTTATTTGTAATTGCTACTTGAAAGTATTTCCTCACATTTGATATTTTGAAACTGCTTGTTTAATTGTCTTAGGTTTTGCAAACCAAAATTCTTGCATCAGCTTTAATAAACATTGCAGGTACAGGGGTTATCAGATTCGGGGTGGCGGTGTATTGCATCCACTCATGATACCTTCTATTTCCCATAACATTTATTCTGCGAAAAAAATAATACACAGTAGCAGTGGTGAGCAATTTAGGTCTTGAAGGCTCCAAAAGAAGTGTGGTAAACAAGAAAAAAAGGCTCTTGTAAAAAGTCACTAAAAGATGTAAAAATCGTTAAGAGAAAAATGCCACTTTTTACAACATCAAATTATACAAAAATAGCTCCCGTAAACAAAAAGTACTTTTTACGCTGCATTTATTAGTGAGATAATTGTTGACACATCATTTCTATACATTGTACATCAAGTTCACTGTTCAGTATGCAATGTATTCTCATGTTAACTTCTATTTGCAAGTGAAATAATGAATTTCAAATTCATGAACCAAGATTTTTGAAATTAAATCCTCCTTGTATCATGAAATATTCTTTATTAAAAAAAAAATCCTATGAACTCTTATTCTCAAAAATAATCGTTTAATATTTTTTCAATTACTCCAGCATTTTTTTTCTTCATCAGGATATGTGAGACATAAACTCCTGATGGTTTTTGCTCCAAAAATTTTATTAAAATAAGAAAGTATCACTTAAATGTTAGGCTGACACTTTACAGGTATTCAGTGTGTAGGCTATAGGACTGTGAAGACACATTTGAATGTTATAGCTTGCTGTATAATCTTGTATGGCATTTGACTGAATATTATTGTCTGGGAAAATGACCATGAAGCGCAAAAATGAAAGTGAATTTTGTTGACATTATGTATTATTACTTCTGTACATGTATGTCTGTCTGTCTGCGGTATCTATCTGTTTGTCTGACTGTCTGACTGTCTGTGTCTGAGCCCATTAATATCAGTCTGTATGATAATGATATTACAATCTTTTGTTTGCGTAGGAGATTACCTTGCTTTTGCGTCTGTTTCTGTGCTGATGTATTGTATAGCATTAATTATGACTGTATTAGTAGACCTTGCTTTCAGGGAAACTTAGTAGGTGATGGGGGGGGGGGGGGGGTAGCCACGTGTGGTTGTCATGTTATGGTTTCGCCTTTAGAGAAGAGAGGTGAAGAGGGAGAGAGAGAGAGAGAGAAAGAGGAGTGACCAAGTGGCAGACTTACAATGTACATGTATATTATGAGAAAGAGAGAGACAGAGATAGAGAGGGACAGACAGACAACGACGAATGGTAGACTGAGACAGAAAATTAATGAATGATTGGGGGGGGGGGGGGGTAGAGATTGTGCAAACATAGTCATGTGTGGTCATTGTGCTATGTTTTTGAGAATTCTTCACAGAGAGGATGAGAAAGAGAGAGAGAGAGAGAGAGAGAGAGAGGAGTGATAGATTGAGAGACTGCAGTAAAGAAAAATAGTGAATGATTGGGGGGGGGGGGGGGTAGAACTTGTGCAAACAGAGTCACGTTGGGCATCATGCTATGGTTTTCTTTTCTCACTAGGTAGTAGTTGGTAGAGTGCTCTTATATCCCAAGATAAACTGAGAAAGAGAGAGAGAGGGAGGGAGAGAGGAGAGACCGAGTGACAAACTGACAGATGGAGAGCAAAGAGACAGAAATAGAAAGAGCAGGGAAGGAAGACAATGCAAGAGAACTATTAGAGAGGGGTAAGAGTTTAAAGTAAGAGTGAGAATGAGGAAGAAAGAGAGAGCAGAATAGAACTGAAACAAAGAAGAAGATTAAAGACGGAGAGGGAGAGCTACATGTATAATGAATAAAGGAGTAAGAAATCATTCTACGTTACAGTTCATGTATGTGTGCAGACTTCCATTTTATTGATTTTATTTGAATAGAATAAAAAAACTTCACATAATGGGTGGAATATAAGTCAGCATATAGATTTACGTATGTCCAGATATCAGAACTGCAATACTGACAATGTGCTTTTGCGCTTGGTATGTGTTGAAATGTGAACACTGCATTCAATATGGTCGTATAGAAATTCATCCTCAAATTTTTTTTTGTACGATTGGAATTGATATTTGTCAGAAATGGCATGAATGTGTCACGTTGACAGCCAAGTGTCTACATTGGCAAAGTTACTTAGAAATTAAAATCTAAAATTTTTTTTTTATTTGTCATAAAAAAACCCCCAACAAACGTGTCTTGAATAGTAAGTGGCAACTGCAAGGTTTATATAAAGTAATTACAATTGGATTTGAAGCTGGCAAAAGTGACTGAATAATCTGTACCGTCATTTTAACTGCTAAATATTTACCCCTAGGCCCCAAAATATGCACTCACTCTACTTGCATTATCAGCATATCCCATCATAAAACAAAGGATTTTAAACTTTTTTTCATAATGGGAATGATGTCATTGATTAATGAAATACTAAATAAAGTAGTAGGGCAGGGTCTCTTTTCCATGCAGTCATCGGTTGCAATTATCTGATGGACGCTTGCTAACGTCCTGGCATTGACGACGTAATTATGTTGATGGTGGCAACCATATGAATTAAAAGGTTTACCTGCCGTTCAAGGTAAGAGACAGATGGAGGAATGAACGGCAAATTGGCAGCAATTGAGAGCATTCACATCTATTATGATGTCGTATATATTGAAGCCATAAATACGGCTGGGTTTTCCCAAGAAGTAATGGTGGTGTAACTTCAGGTACTGAACTGGTAAAAAGCAGTTGGATACAAACCGGATGCGATGTTTATGTGTGGAAAAAGTATGTAACCATAGCGAAAAAAATAATTACAGAGTGCGGAGAGGCATATATCAGCAGAATTAGTTCATCAGTATAAATACGCTAGAGTTTAACATAGAAGCAGATTTTAAAAAATGGGGCATATATATTTCACTAAATATAGAATTCAAACCATAACACTTGATGGCTGTTGAAACTTGAAAGAGGATGCATCTACTGACAAAGCTGCCAGTCCATGAGACAGACAATATCATTATAGTGAACCCTCAGTAAATTTCTCAGAAGGCCTGCAGTTAAGACTGCCTGCTATACCATAGTTCTTGTTGGCCTTCTAACAACTTCTCTGAGGGATCACTAGAATAACATTGTCAGTCTCGTGGGCTGTTTTTAGTCTAGCTTCATTGGCTGTTGGTCTATTGCATTGCATGTCCCAGAGAAGGCTCAGGTTTATATGGTAGCAAAGAGGTAATCAAATTGTGAGGTGGGGGGGGGGGGGGTGGTGGGTGGTGGTTGTCTGCAGTCCATAGGATCCAGATAGCTTGTGTAATGTTCAAAGTAATCGATTTAGTTTAATGTGTTTGTCATTATAATATAAACAAAACTGAATGGTATTCCTGACGTTAATTCAAGAAAATGATATAAGCACAGGAGAAGGTGGTATGCAGAAGATAATTGTTGCATTTTAATTATTCAACTCATATCAGATGTTAATGGTGTTATCACAAAATTTAGATCAAGTAATATACTGTTATCCATACATGTAGTGCATTTCAAATAATGAAGGAAAAAAAAAGCCCTTAAGACCTTTTCTTCCCTTTCTCTCTTACAACTTCAGATATAAATCTAGATCTTTAATGTCAGAAGAAAATATGGGTTATCCTATAAAAGATGCTCATACTTTGATTGAATACTGCTAGTTGCTGGGGGGGGGGGGGGGGGGGGTAAAGGGCTGTTGAACAAAATACATTATACTGCATACGACAGACAATGAATTTCTGTTGTGAAAGCACCGTCCCCGTGATATCAAAACCTAGTGCATTCAAGCTGACCCATTTTCTACTCTATACAGCAATTTTACTGACATTTTCTCATTAATGTTGGAGGTCAGTTCCATATAATACAATGCCCTTGTGACAGAGTTACAACAGCAGGCAACGATGAATGTTTTTTGTTCAGTTTACTTTGTTTTTTTTGCTTTGCCCAGACTAATACCCCTTTCAAACCAGTTTCTCCGCTTAATTTCCCGGTGAAAATCTTCAAATTTTACGAGCACGAATTCCTTAGGTTACCCGGGAAAGTACAGGAGCACCATTTAGACCGACCTCACTTCCCCGGGAAAGTTGCCATTGGTTGAATTCCATGTTCAATCGGCCGGAAGTCATGTCATATTCAGGGTGCGCGTTTTTGTGTTTTTTCGCGCGGGGTCAAACCAACCACTTACCCGCTTAAACTCTCTTTCCGGCGGAAGTTCTCCATCTCGGTAGGTGAAGAAGTTACGCGGGAAAGTTCTTCGGCTTTACGCGGGTAACTTTTCCCTTGTCCTTTTCAGACCAAACCTTTCCCCGCGTAACAACTCTGAACTTATGCGGGGAACTTCCCCGGGTAAATGCTTGGTTTGAAAGGGGTATTAGAGAAAGCAGATGTTTAGGCAATTGCTTTATCACCAAGTGTGCTTTGATAGTCAATGATTTTATTTGTTTTTTTTTTCCTTGGGTAACAAAGAGCAGATATTTGAATTAAAAAGAAAATAGAAATAAAAATGAAGCATTGGTTGCTGTTTATGCAGCTTCCTATCAAAGGCATTATGTTTTTAATGGACCCCACCCTCTCTCTCTCTCTCTCAACCTCTCTTTCAACATTTATATCTCTATCTCTCTCAACATCTCTCTTTCTCTCTCTCCTTCTCTCTCTCCTTCGCTCTCTTTTGTTCATCCCATTTATTGACTTTCTTACTCAGTCACTATCTGTTTCGTTTCTCTTTTCCTCTCTCCTACTCTTTTCGATCATGCTAAAATGTGCTACTGTTGTCAATCATAATGCATTACCTTGCATTTATTTTGTGCTTATGCTATTTAGCCTTTGGGTTGTAGTTTTCAATTCAATAAATGTCATTCAAATTTAATTGAATGAAAAGTTGGGTGGAACATTTGATTGATTTGAATCTCAGTACAATTTACAAAACACTTAATGTTCATTGTCGATACAAGCAGGAACAATGGGAGAATTACTGTAGTTCCACATTAGGCTGTGATCATCTTTTACACGTGCAGTGTACATCATCATAAATCACAACAAGCTGTCATAGTTTAATCTTAACTGAAGAGCCATTATTACTCTTTTATATAAACTCTTATTACTATTTTTATCTTTAAAGAAAAATTTGAGCTCTGGCGATTAAATTGTGAAAGAAACTGTCTCAAAGCAGTTGGGAAAGATTGATCATCTGCATAAGAAAATAGTGTACATGTATACTGTGAGCAATTTGAAGAGCAATCCTTTTCAGGGGACATTCTACTATGATGTTTTTCCAAACTGACATAAAAGGAATGAGAAAGCTCACAAATTATTTTTCACCTTTCCCAGAACTAAACCTTCACTTTAAAAGAAAGAGCTGAAAACATCTTCATCTATATGGTGTTATTACATACATGTACATGTATATGCAGTGTAGTCACATGTTAAATAAATTACTCTAGGGTTTTGCATTTAATAGACTCAGTATTAATAAGAGAAGAGTAAAAAATGTAATATGTATTTTTGTAGTAATGTTATGTTATGTATTGCTGATTTTGTAAATGCTGTGATATACACTGTAGTTGTACTATGGAGAGTGTATTAAATGCTAGTTCATATACCGCATGTCTAGATTCTAGGCCTCTGATTGGTCAAATTTGCGGGCATAAAATTCACTACGGACTGCTGGGCAGTATGGTGAGAACTATATATTGACAGTTCATAGTTCTGCTCGCGTGTATAATGCATTATTATGTATTTGTACGCGCGTGTGCTATGGCAATTTAGATCACGAGCGCGTACGGCACCATACATGTACACCGAACGAAATTTCGAAAGAGCGATCGATGAGAATTACGTTACGGTACCGTATTTCATCTGTCTTTGAAATGAATTTCTGAGCTAATGAAGGATGCGGTATATAAACCAGATGCTGACTGCGCCACGGTTAAAACCATGGCCCTCGGTGATCTTGTAACTGTGCTACATGTATGCCCGTCGACTGTCGTCTCGGGGCATAGCACATTTGCAAGCTCACCTCGGGCCATAGTTTTAACCGTGCCCCTCAAAGCAGTCAACATTTGTATATTATTATTATCATTAAAAGCTGTTTGAACTATTAAGATGGGGGAAGTGCCAGATTTTCAACTGAGGAGCAGAAGAGACTTTTTAACTCTTTGTTAAATAAAGCATATGATGCCCTGCTAGCTCTCAGCACACAATCTGTGACTTGCTCTCAATATGAGTCTTCATTCATCATAAATGACACAAAGTTTTTCTTGTTTTGTTTTGATGTAGATGAAGCGTGAACGAGATAGCATCCACGATCGTCTGCAGATTGTTGAGAAGCAGAATGAGAGTATGTCTCTCTTTCACCATGAATCGAGTCTTGGAAAGTCAGAGCAACTTAGACTTCAGGTAAGAAAATCACAATTTTGAGATAATATAGCATGAAGGGTGAGAGAAAAGGAGAGAGACAGAGAGACAGACATAGAGAGAGAGAGAGAGAGAGAGCTAGAAAGACATGATAGGGAGAGGCAAGCCAGTTAATATGTATGACCATGATATCTCTCCTTCCTCTTTAGGTTCAGGTTTTATTTTGCTTGTCTGAGAATTTTGAAGTAAAAAGATACCCGAACACTAATGACCTTTGTTTTTTTATCCCGCTTGTCAGAGAATTTTGGACGAAAAAGAAGCAAAAATGCTGGTGACCTTTATTTTTTTTGCTTGTCAGAGAATTTTGAAGTAAAAACACCCCCTCCTTCAAAAAAAATCCTGGATCTGCCCCTGGCTGGTGGTGTCCAGTGAGCATATGACCATGATGTTTCTGATGAAGAATAAGAATTAATATGCTGGAGGACGGTTGGTGATGGTGTAAAATATCATCATAATTTTTGTTCTCGTTTAGGTTGGTGCATTGAAAGGATGAGAGTAGATTTGTTGATAGCGAAGAAAATCACCATGATTTTGATTTCTTGTTTAGGTTGGAGCGTTGAAGGATGAGAATAGAATGCTGGGGGATAAGTTGGTGGTGGTTTCCAGTGAGCACATGTCCATGATGTCCAACGTGGAGGAGGCCAAGGAGAGGAACCTGATGCTGGAGAAACAGGTCCTGGAACTGGAGCAGAGGGTAAGTATATCCCTGTCTCAGGAGAGTAATTATGGAGGTGTTGTGGTCCGTGGACCATTCACTGTGAAGCGCATGGAAGAGTGTTCTATGTCCTTTAGCAAGACTTTACTCTACATTTGCCACTCTCCACCCAGGTGAAGTACATGGGTTCTTAGTAGGAAGAAGTTCATTGAATGCTTAAAGCGTCTTATCATGGTAGGTTGGCTAAAGCCAGGGTAATAATAAGATTGCGGTGCCCTCAGGATGAACGGTAATGATCCTGATGAAATTACCCTGGGTAAATAAGACCATGTTTTTATTATTGTTATAATGGCTTGAGGAATAGGCAAAAGCACTCTTAATTACTGTAAATCCTGAAACTTTCCCATTTGAAGTGAACTTTGGACATTGTTTGCAATGACCGATTTCTTGGCATGAATAATTCAGTGTTGTGTTTTAGTTATTTTATGGCATAAAACTTGCAAATCGAGGCTACTTGCAAAAAGTGCAAAAAGTTACTGATTTATGGTATCATAAGATCCAGCTTGGTTTCGAGGTCGCAAGTGCTTTTTTCTGTGAGACATTTATATCATTACAAACATCCTGAATAGTAGATTATTCCAATTTTTACATTCTAAAAAGTAAAAAAAAAAACATTTTGAAAGTGTCAAGTTGTACATGTACATGCAAAACTGTGATGACCAATTTCCACAAAATGAAATCCATGAAGTAGTGCACAGAACAGTGTACTTTTTAAAGGTTATCCTATTACTGTTGCATTCTTTATTTTTCATTTTAGTTGCAGTTCAGAGAGGCAGAGCTGAGAGATCTAGGTCGTCTGCATGAGGAGACCATGCAGGAACTTGGAGCGGCACGTTCCCGTGCCAACACACACTGCAGCAGTTCCCTTTATGATGAACTGGAGACAGCGGAGCTCACGGGCTACGAGAGCTCTGAAGAAGACCTAGAGGTTGATGACAAGGCCGATGTGATTACGTCCAAGTTTCTTGGTAGTCGGGCTGTCAGCAGACAGATGAGTTTGGCAGAGGAGTTGGCCCAGTCGCTAGGGACGATGGAATCCTCTGGGATGGGTCATTCTCCTCAGGAGATGAGCTTGGCAGAGGAGATGAATGCGACTGACATTGACCAGACCACACGACATGAAAAGACTTTAGAAGAGTTTGTAGAAAGACTTGATAGAGATAGTGAAGGAGCCTACAAGCAGAAAGAATGTTGCCATGACGACAGGTCGCAGCATCAGAGGACAAGTTTAGCTGATGAGTTGGCAGAGGCTGGTTATGATGGTAGACAGCATCAAGGGGGTTGTAGTGGTCCTGGTATGCCTCAACAAGAGGGCATGAACACTTTACAGAATGTAGCGCAGAATGGAGATTCCTTGAGCCTTGCGGATGAGCTGTCGCAGGCCTCTTCAACAATGCCAAACGTGAAGCTGGAGTCATCCAGTACACTTGTAGGTTTAGGAGGAGATGGTGAAACAGATGGTGGTGGTGATGACCGAATGCAAAGTGGTTTCATCCTTGGTGGAGATGATGAGGATGAGGATGAGAGGATGATGATTGGGGTTCCCATGGCAACACAATGTTTGAGTCGAGGACTGAGCTTAGCTGATGAGCTTGCTGACATGGGATACCAACAGAGCTATGAGGAAGATGAAGCAGAAGGGGATGAGGAGGAATGCATCATTGGTGATGACGAAGGACGCGATGAGTTTGGAAGAAGTGAAAGAGGAGCAGAAATGGTTGCCAGCAGAGTGAGAGAAGGAGGAGGCCAGGGCTTCATGAAAACTGAAGCAGGAGGAGGAGGTGGAGAAGGAGAAAGAGGAGGAGAAGATGTGGAAGATGATGATGCAGAAGTCACTAGTTTGGAGACGCCTAAAGCATCTCCTAGCAGGAGTCCAATGCCAGCAGACCAGCAAATCAAGTATAGACAGGTTTGTTATCCTGTTTTGTGAATATTTTATACTCCATTTATTGCATACAAGGATACAACACTAAGGCACAAATTACAGTCTTCTTTATTATACATTAGTAAAAGTGATTATTAGGGAGGATTTAAAAAGTTCCTCCATATTGTGCAACATAACTTGTGGTGTTGTAATTATGATTAAAAACTACAGCACTTTAATCCTGGAAATCCTCAGCCAAAAAGCAAATTTTATTGTTTTACCTTAACTTCTTTAGAATAATGATTTATATCATTGTACATTCAGTTAGAACTTTATTGAATAATACAGTATGTGATTAGGTTGTGCCTTTATAGATTTTATTGTCTAAGTGGTGTTATCTACTCCGTGATACATGTATGTGAATATAATTAATTATTTTCCAATCTTGCATTTTGAAGACGGATATTTTTTCTTGTTATTCTCTTATGTCTGTATAATTTTCTTTATGTTGTAAAGCGCCTTGAGCATTTAATCAAAATGGATAATGGCACTACAGAAATCTTATGCATTATCATTATCATCATCTCTTATCCTTCTCTTCATGGTTGTTTAGATTGAGGATGTTCTTCACTGGGTCCATGTCACTCTAACCCACATCATCCTGGAGCTGCACTCCTTGGTCCGCTTACCCCTCACTGACCTGGGCATCATGCATGCTTCCAGTGTCCTCCACTCCGTCCACCCCTCCTCTAACCACACCCGGACCACATCCACCCCCTGGTCCACAGCTGGCCCAAGACTTAACCTGGATGATGATGATGATGATGATGATGATGACGACGGAGGAATGGATCAGGGTCACAGGTCAGAGTTGATAGGCGACAAGGTCAAGTCCCAGCTGAGTGTCTTGAGGAGTATGCTGAGTATCGTGGTGAATGGATCACCCAAGACGGTAAGAATAGCTGCTGCTTTTAATACAATGCTCAAGGGTTTCTAATATTTCACATAGAGTCTGACCTGTCTATAAAGTCCAATTAGGGAAACAAAAGGTGGCCACGCTACACAGCAGGCCTTTCTTCTGATAGTGCGGAAGATGTTGATCATCGTGGTAGAACAATAAGAGTATAAGTTGATCTGTTGTCACACGAAGGAGCAAACGAGGGTTGCGACGTTTCGACCGCTAACTGCTAGTCTTCGTCAGGCAATGTGGACAATCGCCGCTGCAAGCGCCTTTTATAGCGTAAGCTGCGTTCCGAGGGTTTCTTCTGATGTTCTGCAAAACATATTTTTCCCTCAAGGGAAAATAATTGAGCACTATAGACGGATGGCCTTTTCAAAGAGGTGCACGACTACAAGACAGGTTTGACCATATTTTGGGACAGGGCTTTATTAATTGCTAGATTATTCAGCTTTTCTTTAAATTAGCAACACTAATACTAATGTTCTGTAAGGAGCGTAATGACCTTATATGTTCCATTCAGTTAGTTGTCCTTCAAATGATTTACTTTTGTGTTTGCTTGCACATAATGCATCATAATGGTTGTTTGTGTTTCAAACTTTGTCAAACCATTTCAAATCAGAACAAACAGGACATGAAACGGATTTTCTGTCACCTTTCATTATTTCCATAGTACATCTCCCACACTTGACCCATATGGATTTATTTTAAAAAAAGCTGTATTTTTTCCCCCCAAAGATAGTGCTGATTTCATGTAAATAAAGCAAAGTATTAAAAGGAGTAAACATCATTTTTCTTTTACCACATGCCTTTAACAATTATCTGTTGTTTTTCCATTTGAAATCGAATAGGAATACCATAGATACAGTGTAGATGCATTTTCCTCTCTAAAGGTGAAAGAATATTAATAACTGTCATTTTAATAGTGCATTATGGTCCTTTTAGATAGTTCGTAATATTTTGGGAAGCACGAGGTGAAAGTACACTTTAGTTTGGGTTAGTCAGGTAATGTATACAGCTAACAGAAGGTACATGTGCTAGCTAGGGCTGTCATATCTCCCTGTTGGCAAATGTCATTGTAGTATTAAAATTGTCATCATATTTTGGTTCTGAAAGCAAAACATGATATCTTTGTCAAGTTGAAAATGGGTTTACTAGCACTAACTTTGATAGAAGCATAAAATGTGTGTGTATTCAGATAAAGCACTACCAGTGGGGTGTTGCAAGAAAGTTGCGATTGACTGCAAGTTGCAACTGATCGGTACTGACCAATCAAAATCATTGTTGCAAGCGCATCTTCTTGAATGGGCAGACCCTGAACCATTGAGAATGGTTGTTCTAATTTGCTTTACAATTTGCAATTGATTGCAACTTTCTCGCAACACCCCATAAGAGTAGCCTGTGCACTGTGTGTGTGTGTGTTTCCTAGCTGAACGGAACGTACAAAGGGCGACAGGAGGACCAGGAGCGTATCGGTCAGCTGGAGAGCCATGCGGAGGCCCTGGAGAGGGAGCTAAAGGATACGAGGCTCCAGGTGGATCTGCTGGAGGCGGAGATAGAACGACTGGACAAGTTGCTTCTGAGGAAGGATGAGCAGATAGATAGGCTCCACCAAGGAAGGAAGAGAGTGAGGAAATGTTTTGTGTTACCGTGGCTCTTTTTAAAGTGGGATGGACTTGATAAAAGAGTTTTGTGATGCAGTAGCTATGTGTGTGTGTGGGGGGGGGGGGGGGTGGTTAAATAGAAGATAATGAGGAGATGCTTTTTGTTGTGGTGGGTCCTAGGGAGGGGTGGGACAAAAAAGAAATTTGTGATGTAGTGTGAATGTGTGTTGTAGCAGCATTCTTAATGGGGGTTTGGTTAGATAAATGAGTTTAATAGCTGTTACGGGATGGATGGGTTGGTTTTAAAATATGCACTTTTGTTTTATGTGAAAGCTGACAGGTAAGGAATATGTTAGGTAAAACAGGGCAGCATAATTGTCCAAGAGGTGAGTCATTTGAAGGTAGTTGTGTTCCAGAACGCACAGGAAAGGAGAGGGAGGGGGGGGGGGGGGGGGGGGGGGGGTTTAGGCAAGTCATCTGAATGGTTATAGTTTAAGGGGGATACATGTAGTTGTCCTAAGATTGCTACAAAGGAATTGTTTTATGAAAAGGGTAGTCCCACTGTTGCAATGTGTAGTATGTATGTTGCTGCATGTTTGTATGCCAGAAAAACTATGATATAAGAAATGCAACTGGATTTTTGAATTAACAGTTCGATTTGTCATGCTGCCTGCTAATCTTTTCCTAAAGCTGTGCACTAAATTGTAGCAGGAAGGCTATCAATTACTATAACCATAACAACTTCAAGTGTTGTGTGCTTGTGCTTATTGTTATTGCCAATTGTAGTCATAATCTGTGCTAAAATGTGTTTTTTAACATGCTTAATAAACAACTTATATTCATTCCATATGCCTTATTAACTGCAAATAAATGCAATAAATACATAAAATGCGTTACTTTCATTTTCACATGTTCAATAACTTGCAAGTGTTATGTTATCGTTAATTGTTATGTATTTTGAAATCTTGTGTTTGTTTTACATGTAGCAGTAATAAGGTAATTTTTCTTGTCTTATCTCAACTACACTTCTGAATGGAAGTATTATTTTCGAAAAATAAACTGCTATCTTATACTCGATGCATAGAGCATTTTTATGTCATCTGTTGCAATCCTTTCAACAAAATTGTAATATTCTGCCATTGTAAATGTGTTGAATTTAACTCCCTAAAATGTCCTTGTTGAATTCATTTCCACAGTAGACTGTACTTGGTTGGCGTCCATTTTAAATAATATGCTTATTAATATCAACTTTGCTTGTATTTTTGTCTATAAATGCCCTTCCAGTATTTTTAAAGCATTGTGTAAAGTTGTGATCCAATTCTGCTCACTTTCTTCCATTTTGCACTCTTTGTACACCAACTTCCCCTTCTCTCTCTCTCTCTCTCTCTCTCTCTCTTTAATAACCATCTGTCTCTGCCCACCTTTTCCATTGTCTTCCCCTTACCTTTCCCCTTTCACTCTCTCTGTCTATCCTTCTCCTACTGCCTTTCCCCTTTCACTCTCTCTGTCTATCCTTCTACTGCCTTTCCCCTTTCACTCTCTCTGTCTATCCTTCTCCTACTGCCTTTCCCCTTTCACTCTCTCTGTCTATCCTTCTACTGCCTTTCCCCTTTCACTCTCTCTGTCTATCCTTCTACTGCCTTTCCCCTTTCACTCTCTCTGTCTATCCTTCTCCTACTGCCTTTCCCTTTCACTCTCTCTGTCTATCCTTCTCCTACTGCCTTTCCCCTTTCACTCTCTCTGTCTATCCTTCTACTGCCTTTCCCCTTTCACTCTCTCTGTCTATCCTTCTCCTACTGCCTTTCCCCTTTCACTCTCTTTGTCTATCCTTCTCCTACTGCCTTTCCCCTTTCACTCTCTCTGTCTATCCTTCTCCTACTGCCTTTCCCCTTTCACTCTCTCTGTCTATCCTTCTCCTACTGCCTTTCCCCTTTCACTCTCTCTGTCTATCCTTCTCCTACTGTCTTTCCCCTTTCACTCTCTCTGTTTATCCTTCTCCTACTGTCTTTCCCCTTTCACTCTCTCTGTCTATCCTTCTACTGCCTTTCCCCTTTCACTCTCTCTGTCTATCCTTCTCCTACTGCCTTTCCCCTTTCACTCTCTCTGTCTATCCTTCTACTGCCTTTCCCCTTTCACTCTCTCTGTCTATCCTTCTCCTACTGCCTTTCCCTTTCACTCTCTCTGTCTATCCTTCTCCTACTGCCTTTCCCCTTTCACTCTCTCTGTCTATCCTTCTCCTACTGCCTTTCCCCTTTCACTCTCTCTGTCTATCCTTCTACTGCCTTTCCCCTTTCACTCTCTCTGTCTATCCTTCTACTGCCTTTCCCCTTTCACTCTCTCTGTCTATCCTTCTCCTACTGCCTTTCCCCTTTCACTCTCTTTGTCTATCCTTCTCCTACTGCCTTTCCCCTTTCACTCTCTCTGTCTATCCTTCTACTGCCTTTCCCTTTCACTCTCTCTGTTTATCCTTCTCCTACTGCCTTTCCCCTTTCACTCTCTCTGTCTATCCTTCTACTGCCTTTCCCCTTTCACTCTCTCTGTCTATCCTTCTCCTACTGCCTTTCCCCTTTCACTCTCTCTGTCTATCCTTCTCCTACTGCCTTTCCCCTTTCACTCTCTCTGTCTATCCTTCTACTGCCTTTCCCCTTTCACTCTCTCTGTCTATCCTTCTCCTACTGCCTTTCCCCTTTCACTCTCTTTGTCTATCCTTCTCCTACTGCCTTTCCCCTTTCACTCTCTCTGTCTATCCTTCTACTGCCTTTCCCCTTTCACTCTCTCTGTCTATCCTTCTCCTACTGCCTTTCCCCTTTCACTCTCTCTGTCTATCCTTCTCCTACTGCCTTTCCCCTTTCACTCTCTCTGTCTATCCTTCTACTGCCTTTCCCCTTTCACTCTCTCTGTCTATCCTTCTACTGTCTTTCCCCTTTCACTCTCTCTGTTTATCCTTCTCCTACTGCCTTTCCCCTTTCACTCTCTCTGTCTATCCTTCTACTGCCTTTCCCCTTTCACTCTCTCTGTCTATCCTTCTCCTACTGCCTTTCCCCTTTCACTCTCTCTGTTTATCCTTCTCCTACTGCCTTTCCCCTTTCACTCTCTCTGTCTATCCTTCTACTGCCTTTCCCCTTTCACTCTCTCTGTTTATCCTTCTCCTACTGCCTTTCCCCTTTCACTCTCTCTGTCTATCCTTCTACTGCCTTTCCCCTTTCACTCTCTCTGTCTATCCTTCTCCTACTGCCTTTCCCCTTTCACTCTCTCTGTTTATCCTTCTCCTACTGCCTTTCCCCTTTCACTCTCTCTGTCTATCCTTCTACTGCCTTTCCCTTTCACTCTCTCTGTCTATCCTTCTACTGCCTTTCCCCTTTCACTCTCTCTGTTTATCCTTCTCCTACTGCCTTTCCCCTTTCACTCTCTTTGTCTATCCTTCTCCTACTGCCTTTCCCCTTTCACTCTCTCTGTCTATCCTTCTACTGCCTTTCCCCTTTCACTCTCTCTGTCTATCCTTCTCCTACTGCCTTTCCCCTTTCACTCTCTTTGTCTATCCTTCTCCTACTGCCTTTCCCCTTTCACTCTCTCTGTCTATCCTTCTACTGCCTTTCCCCTTTCACTCTCTCTGTCTATCCTTCTCCTACTGCCTTTCCCCTTTCACTCTCTTTGTCTATCCTTCTCCTACTGCCTTTCCCCTTTCACTCTCTCTGTCTATCCTTCTACTGCCTTTCCCCTTTCACTCTCTCTGTTTATCCTTCTCCTACTGCCTTTCCCCTTTCACTCTCTCTGTCTATCCTTCTACTGCCTTTCCCCTTTCACTCTCTCTGTCTATCCTTCTCCTACTGCCTTTCCCCTTTCACTCTCTCTGTCTATCCTTCTACTGCCTTTCCCCTTTCACTCTCTCTGTCTATCCTTCTACTGCCTTTCCCCTTTCACTCTCTCTGTTTATCCTTCTCCTACTGCCTTTCCCCTTTCGCTCTCTCTGTCTATCCTTCTCCTACTGCCTTTCCCCTTTCACTCTCTCTGTCTATCCTTCTACTGCCTTTCCCCTTTCACTCTCTCTGTTTATCCTTCTCCTACTGCCTTTCCCCTTTCGCTCTCTCTGTCTATCCTTCTCCTACTGCCTTTCCCCTTTCACTCTCTCTGTCTATCCTTCTACTGCCTTTCCCCTTTCACTCTCTCTGTTTATCCTTCTCCTACTGCCTTTCCCCTTTCGCTCTCTCTGTCTATCCTTCTCCTACTGCCTTTCCCTTTCACTCTCTCTGTCTATCCTTCTACTGCCTTTCCCCTTTCGCTCTCTCTGTCTATCCTTCTCCTACTGCCCTTCCTTTCTCACTCTCTCTGTCTATCCTTCTCCTACTGCCTTTCCCCTTTCACTCTCTCTGTCTATCCTTCTCCTACTGCCCTTCCTTTTTCACTCTCTCTGTCTATCCTTCTACTGCCTTTCCCCTTTCACTCTCTCTGTCTATCCTTCTCCTACTGCCCTTCCTTTCTCACTCTCTCTGTCGTGGACTCTCTTTCTCTTTTTCTGTCTGACTCTCTTTTCCTAATTCAAACTCTCTTCATCTTCCTTTATTCCCCCAATCTCTGTTTCTCTCTGTCTTTTACTCTCTCTTACTTTCTCTCTCTGTCTTTCCTTCTCATCTCCTTTCTCTTGCTTTCCCAACTCTCTCTTTCTCTTTTCTCTGTCATAGTGTGTGTCTCTCTATATCTCTCCTTTACTTTTCCTGCTCTTTCTTTCTTTCTCTCTTTTCCTTACTCATTCTCTCTCTCTCTCTCTTCATTGTGTCTCCTTGTCTATATATCTCCACCGTGTGTTGAGCAATCAACTTCATATATTACTATATTATCATGTGAAAAGATGTGAAGTATACAACAACATGGCTATGCTGCATAAAACCAACAGTGTACACGCACATGAATATCCGATCATATTCATTTGGTTTGTAAAACGTAATTGCTCTCACATTGCCAATATTACAATGCTGCTGTGTGAATCACTCTGCTGTTTACATGAATGACATTGACAAATGAGCTGCCACCTTGATGTGTGACTCTCTTATTAGAGGTTTAATTGAAGCAGTCATGAAAAGTCATGTTCCCTTGTTATATTTACATTCGAGGTCAGTTCTGCAGCAGAGGTGAATTAAGCACTTACGAGGGAATTCTTTTCGTGCTATATATGTTGAGGAAAAACATTGGTTACTTTTTTCTGACTGATAAGCTTTAATTTTGTTGTGAACCTGTCATGTATAAATCATTGCTCCTAAAAAAAGCAGCCTAATTCACATATATAAATAATTGTATGAAGTTTTGTACTTAAAAAACAAACAAACAGAGTATGCATGTATGCATGATAGCATATATAGTCGAATCAAAGCTCAAACAAACTGAATTAAACAGGATACCTGCAGGAGCATATGGCATATATCCAACAATGTTTTCAAAAGCCTTGCTTAATTGTGAGCCAGTTGAAATTTGTGTGATATTATAATTTACTTGTTTTTGTGACTGTCTGTGAGATTATTTCTTTGCATAAATATCCTTTGAATGTACAGTGTCTTATAAGACAGAATTTATGCATTATCTAAAATTAACACTAACACTTTTAATTCATTGTCATTGTTCATGCAGGTAGTTGCAAAAGTTACATATACCCCTTAAATGTGCTGCTTACATATATCTTTTGGCTTCATGAGTTATCTGCTTTTTTACCAATTTTTTTTTTCTGTTTAAAATTATAATGTAATACCAGTAAATGTTTTAATAAAGATTTAAAGGATATATGTTGTGACTAAGAGAGGTCATTGCACTTAGACAGGAAATAGTGTAGTTATTTTTGAAGATAATTATTCAACCCGAATAAAGAAATTTTGACCACTTCTCGGGGGGGGGGGGGGGGGTGCATTTTCTCTTATAAGCAAAAAGAAAAAGGTCATCTGCTTTTTGTCTGAATATTTTCACTCCAAAATTTTAAAATTTTCTGACAAGCCCCCCCCCCCCCCCAAAAAAAAGGGGGGTGGAGGTGATCCCATCCATTGGAATCTGCCTACTGATGGCCCTCCCTCTATTGCCCATATTAAATGTAAAGTGGTGATCATATTCCTACAATATATGATGTTTCTCTTTGTGATATTTAATGCAGATGGAAGATTGTGTGATACAGATTGAAGAGGAGGAGAGAGTCAGAAGGTTGGATTCTGGGAGAGATGGAGCAAGGACCCAAACAAACATGGATGATACAGGGTGAGCAAAAACTGGACCCGCTGTAGATTTCTTTGTCAAGATTTTTGCTTGTTGTACAAAATCTGAATTTGAAAATTAAATGTGCCTGTTGATTTGAGAGAAAGTATGATTGCCTCACAATAGCATTTCAATGCAATGTATTGGGGGGGGGGGGGGGGGAGGGGGTTGTGATAGGGAGCAATCCCCCCCCCCCGTAATATATTATTCGATTTGGGGCATTGTGCAAGCCCTCTCGCTGAGTATCCCCCTCCCCATCCATCCGTCACTGATGATGAACATGTTTGTTGCTTTTTTTTCCAAACAGTGGAACAGTTTTCTGTTATGCAATATATGTATTTTCCCTCTGACAATTACAGTGAAAAGGTCCTTAATAGTATCCTTCTTTCTTGATGGTACTTGATGAATATACTAAGAAATGGAGTAGAAAAGAAAGAATAATATATTCATTTTTTGTCCAAAGTTTCATAAAGACCTACATAAGGCATCCATATAGTGAACCCAAAATTAACTGCTGTTTTTAGACTTGTTTTTTTATGCCTCCGCCCACCGTAGGTGGAAGCCAGAGGCATCATGTTTTCGGGTCGTCGATCCGTCCGTCCGTCCGTACGTCCGTACGTCCCCCTTTTCATTCTCGCGATAACTTAAAAACTGTTTTTTTGATCAGTTTGTAACTGGGCCCATGTATGCATATGGGAGGGACGATGAACTGATTAGATTTTGGGGTCTCAAGGTCAAAGGTCAAAGGTCACAGAGGTCATTATGTACATAAAAATGGTTCATTCTCGCAATAACTTCAGAACTGTTTGACAGATCAGCTTCTAACCTGGCCCATGTATGCATATGGGAGGGACGATGAACTTATTAGATTTTAGGCTCTCAAGGTCAAAGTTCAAAGGTCATAGAGGTCATACATAAAAATGGTTCGTGATGTATGGAGTCTAGGCCTACCTATTTTAGAAATTTCAAGGGGACAGTGGTCTATTTGCTTTAAAATATCTATTTCCTTGGTGTATTTGATGATTGTAAGTCATCAATGGTAAGTTTTTTATTTGGGATGAAAATGAAATGAAATAAATTTTCTGTCTCCTGTGCTTTTTAAGTGAAAAGATTTGTAATTTTGTTGGACCAATCCTTTTTAGAGTGTACATGTATGCCATACATTTCCAATCTGGTGATGGCGGAGGCATAAATTCCGACCGCGCACGGTCAAAGATTCATCTAGTTCTATTTCTACTATGTTTCCTACACAGAAGCAATGATCCCTTGTCTCAGATGGAGAATATGGATGTTCATCAGTACAGGGATGGTGTGAGAGGGGGCAATAGTTGGCAGGTAGGTAGGATTTGAGAGGACATGATAAATTAGGCAATAGTTGGCAGGGAGATAAGTGTAGGTGACTCTAGAATGGAATAATATGTCCGGTGAACAAAATCTAAAATCATTATACTGTAGATCGCAAGATATCATTTTGTTTTTCATTTTTTCTTGAGTGCCCTATTAACACATTTTACCAAGTGGATTTCAAATATCAGTAAATTCAGAGGTTTTTCTTTACATAAAATGTGAACCAGACTGTACTGTGTCTCCTTTTACATGCTATCTATTTAAGAACACTTACCTTGGTCTTTAATAGCTTAAAGCTGATGTACATCGACAGTGGCACTATAATAAGAAGCCAGTGCGTGGAAGCCCACTATAATGAGGACCATGAAAATTACCTTGTTATATCAGGAATCTCCTTTTATCAGGGTAAAAAAATCAAAAGAACATAAAGACCTGGGACCAGCAAAATAACCTTGTTATATCAGGAACCTCGTTATATCAGAGCTCTTTATAACGAGTTTCCACTGTATCGCTCTCTCTTTTCTCTTTCTTTCTTTCTTTTGCTTACTCTCTCCTCTCTATCTTTCTATCTATTTGTATTTTCTATTTCTCTATACATCTCTCTTTCTCCCTCTCGTATTTATTTTTCTTTCTCTCTCTCTCTCTCTCTCATAGCAGATGGAGCCTGAAGCGACAATGGATGAGCGTACCAGACCAGGGATGAATATTCCATCTTCGACCGACACACTCGCTGCAAGCTTCACTGCACGGAGTCAGTCTGCCCCAGAGTTTGGACGCAAGACTACATTCCCCTTCTGGAGCTGATCTACCACCCCCTAACGCTAGATGCAGAAGATGGTCTAGACTATCCTGCCATGTAGGCTTATAAGAGAATTATACACAACTACTGGAGTACAACTACTTGTACAATCAGTGATATTCAAACTCAATTTCTTTCTTTTTCTGTCTGACAGGAAATTACATGTAGTCATAGTTTTTAGTGTGAAAATGATCTGTAAAGATAGGGGAGTGTTCAATTCCACCTGACATGAGGACTAAAGTCATGTTAAAGAAAGAGAACACCTAGACCTTGGTCTAAGAACACTTTAGAACACTTACCTTGGTCTAAGTGCTCTAACTCATCTCTAAACCAAGCTTAAACCCATTGCTGGGTTTAAATGTTAGTAGAACATGGACTCAAGTGCTTTATGATTTGTCTTTTAACTGTATTTGTAGGTCTATAGTAAGTTACACTTCAGGTACATGTATACAGCGTTCCGTGCTCTAGCCTTATGAGGAACATTCCAAGTTGTTTCTTTCTCGGTGTGGCATTTGATGGTAGATCTTGTAATCTACATCAAAGTGCATTTTAGAAACAAACCTCACTCTAAATTCTGTGTGTGATGATGATGATAATTGGTCCAATGCTATGCTAAATTTTGTGTGAAAATGAGAAAAATGGTGGCTGCTTTTGAAGCTTTTCTTGCCAAAGTTGTACATCTTCAATCTTAACATCAAACGTTTGCTTTTACCGCTTACAAAAATACAAGTCGATTGATTCTCATTAGTGTGAAGGGATAAAATGACAACTTATATTTTGAAGTTACAGGAAGGGGATACTTTTAAGTACAGAGTCAAATGAAATATTTGCATGTGCCTTTTTCTTTTCACTTTTTTTCCTGAGACATTTTTTTTTATTTTATTTTTTTAGAAGCATTCCATTTATCCATCCAGGTACATGAGCATGTATGCCTTATTTTTCAAGAACACATCTTCTGAGATTCCATCCATTCCAGTCTCATTTATAATATTCCACTGTAATTTGATAAGGCATGTCTTGGATTAAAGCTTTACCTGTACAATAATTCTCATGGAAATCAAAATAATTCTGTAACATTAAAAAAAGCTCCCGTGAACAGAACAGTGTTTTATTTTTTTCTTAATTATTTTCATGTTGTTAGTTGTATTAATTTCTTTAAAGCAATAATTGCTCAAAACAATAATCGGCTTCAGAAAATATTCGCTTTAAACGATGTAATGACCCCCAAAGCACATCAATACCAGATTTAGACAAATGAATAAACAACATCAACAAAATATTTCTAATTTTTTTCCTGACGAAATAAAACATTTTATGTAATTATTCTGAATAAGAGATCCTTTGAACAAACTAAGTTGTTAAAGAAAGAAATTATTTTCTCGTTGTCAGTTGTATAAACTGCTTTAAATCAATAATTGCTCAAAACAGTATTTGGCCTACGAAAATATTTGCTTTAAACAGTGTAATGACCCCAAAACAAATAAAGATATAAATGAATTAAAATTTATTTAAAAAAATTTCTTGCTGATGAAATAAAACAGTTTATGTCACAAATGCAAATAAGAGCTCCTTTGAACAACTAAAGAAAACAATACACATAAAAATAGCGGCTTGCTGAACCTAGAAATTCAAATATATTTCTAAAGTTTATGAATGCCCTTAACTATTTAATTGTTATGGACTGAGACCCGAGAATGCCACATTGTTTGAGGTATGGGACACATGTATGTGGTATGTGTGACAAAAGACGACTATGGCAGTCTCCCGTTTGTATCATTGGTCGACAAAGGCCAGGAAAGGGTTAAAAGGATAATTCTGTTCATGAATGATCAGTCGTAAAAAGAAATTGATCAATTTTAAACAGTATGCAGTTGATTTTGCTCGGTTGATATAAATACACTGAACCTACTGCTGTAATCATAAATAAAGAAAACAAAAATTCAAGAAATGACCCAAAGAAAATGTGAAATGCTTTTATAGATAGAAGAGAACTTGCCAAGGTTATCAGAAATACTATATTATGATTACTAGTAACATTCCAAAAATTATGTTAGTACTTATTACAAGTGTGTACATGTAGATCTGAAGAAATATTTGCTGGAAAACACAAGGATTAATTATAAATTGTAAATACACGTACCGTAATTAGATTCAAATCTTGCACCGCTATTCAGTGTTGACATATGAAAGGAAATAGTGTGCGAGATGTGAAATTCAAATAGAAATGCCTTACTTGGATAGCTATCCTGAAAAAAAAAAAATCAAAAAGTGATTTCGTAGACTTGCACTTGTGTCTTTCAATCATTGAATCATATTATATTTCTTCATGATTTCAGAAAAAAAAATGAATTAAAAAAAAGTTGGCAAGATATGTATTCTCACTTAGAATTGTAGTAAAAAGCCTCCTTAACTTTCATGCCTTTCTCTGAGAAGACAAAAAAAAAATGACAAAAAATATGACCAAAAAAAATCAAAAAAGATAGAAAAAAAAAAAAAACAAAACAAAATATGTTAAAGTGTGTATTAAAGTCTTTAAAAAGGTGTTTGTGATATTTGTGAATGGTATATGTGTAGTGCCTAAGATTAAATTTGTATTAGGAATAACATCAATTAACTGTCTGGAATAGGATGGAATAGTGTGATCATTTTTACTTTTGCCTGTATGAGGGCTATCATGTGCAACAATGATAAATGCAGTTTCATTACCATCTCCTGTTTATAATGGGTAACGGGATGAAGAATCAACAGATTTTTAGATGTATGGTTTCCTGAGATTCAGTGAAAATTTCAAAAATATTTTCAGTTGAACTTTAAACATGGTGGCATGATCTTAATTACTAGAAGTGTGAATAGTGTGTGGACTGAAGTGTGCTCCAAAGCTGTTGGCATTCTGTTTACCGCCTGAACGACACAAAATTTGCCTCTGTCGTTGTTTGGATTAACTGCCTTTTTGTGCCCAAATATCATTCAAAGTATGGAACCATACAGTAATAGAAAGGGATTAACCTTGAACTGTATCACATCATTACACACCCTTATTAAAGTACATCGCAAGTTGTATACAAATAATATGAAAATCCAAATTGACAATGGAAGTTTGATGTAAGCCATTCATTCATAATAGAAGTGGAGAAGGCAGAAACAAAGAAGAAACAAATATATTTAAGTGTTTTTTGCTGACAAAACAAAACAGAAATAATTCAAGTTTCACAAAAATAATGAAAGTGAAATATCTAGGCTTGTAGAATAGAATACTTCGATGTGCAAATTATTTGACAATACCATTTCATAATATTTGTTGCTGATTTCAGCTTTACATGGATATTAGTTGTGTGGGATGTAGTTTTCTGTGATTTTGAAAACTTGCCAATGTAAAGTGATAACAATTATCTCCTGTACTAAAATTCAAGTGTAGTTTATACATGTAGAGTATTTTAAGTGTTCTTGTGTTCTACAATTTAGTGTTTACTGCTGAGTAACATGATTCAAAACTGAATTATGCCGATGGAAATGTAACATGTGTGTGTTGTTAACAGCAGCTAGCAGCGAAGGATATATTTATTGGAAACAAAGAATAAGATTGTGTGATTCAGACTTGATTTGAAGAAGATCTAAAGCTTTATTTTCCATCCCAAGTAATATTATATATACACACGTACATGGCAGTTCGTTCTTGTGCAATATACATGTAGACGTCCATTAGAGTTTTACCCGAGACGGGAAGTCGTGTCCATTTTTGTTTGATGTAAAAAAGCAAAGAATACGTTAAAGACAGGACAGGCGTCTTTTGTAAATTGTGCATATGTACATGAGGGAAATGCTATGTGTATTCTGTAAAGAAACAAAAATCCTTAGGGCTTACCTTTTGAACCTGTACGATAGGATTATTACATGGGCCTTGCCTGTAGGAATGGGGAGGTCTAGTTGTACATTTTTTTTTGTCCAGACTGTATATTTTGTAAAATGTATAGGGAATGTATTCTTTTCTAAAAAAAAAAAATATTTATAAAGGATCTGAAATTCCACAAAGTCTTACCAAAATTGAACTCTGTTCTTGCCCAGTTGTAAAGATGTTAAAGAGCCCCCTCTATGTACAGAAAGAGACAGAGCATGAGGTGCTATGCCATGTGACTTTTACAAAATTTGCGGACTTCCTTCGTAGAGGTACGAAACCTAACGATGTATAAATCCATGTAAAGGACCAATAGAAATATGTACAAACACAGAGTGTAAAGCTGTCTTTTAAAAGTAGGGATCTATATAAATGTTGGATGTTTTATCATGAAAGCTTTAAGATGTAAAAGAAGAATATTCCCCCCACCTTTAATAAACTAAAAAGCACACGTGAACAAGGTTTTTATGGAGCACTGTATAAAGAATGCATGTAGAGTATTAAGAGAAGATGATGAAGGGTCAAAGTACGACACCTAAACTAAAGCAAGAGTGTAAATGTAAAAGTGGTGTAGGTAATGGTACTACAGTATTGTCAAGTCTGTTATTTTTTGGTTCAAAGAGATGCAATGGTTTCACTTGCTTCTGTTAAATAATAAAACTAACATTAAATAAGATACAGAATAGAAAGTGGACATGCGAAGGCGAACACATATGGTTAGGAATTACTATGGAGCTTTCTCATTCTAGAACTGTCCAGACCTTATTCAGCCTAAAAAGAAGTTATCACACAAAGTTGTCAGTGAAATATAGATTATGTTCACGCTGTTATCCTATACCATCTTGCTAAATGATATCTGGGCCCTGTTTCATTAAACTTGTTATCAATAACAAGGTACAATAAGTGTTATAAGCTAGTGAAATTCTTGAATCTGATTGGCTGAGAGCCAATTTGTCATAGAAATGGGGCAGTTGTTATTAATAACTAGTTTTATGGAACAGAGCCCAGAAGAAAGTTGTTTCTTGTTGGTTGCTAATTTGTCGGAGACAACAGAGGAACAGGAATGTGTTGGCGTTTTCTTATTCAATTTCTACAGTCAAAGTATATTTAAAAAAAAACTTTTTCAAGCTTTCAAATATCTGACTGAAATCTTTTTTTTTCCTAGACAAGTTTGGTAAAACATATCACTCAACACTCAAATGTCTGTTCTCCAGCTCTCAGACTTAATGTTCAATTAAAAAGATGAGGAATGGTTAGAAATGGTCAGTAGAAGAAATGAATAAATGAAAAAGAAACATCCCTAATAAAATTGAATCAAATCAAATTGAATCAAACCAACAAATATGCATTGCTCGGATTGGCAGAAAGAGATTTAGACAAGAAGTTGCTGTTTGTTTTGACAGTAAAGAGTAATTGCAAAGTGGCATTCAGAAAGCTTGTACTAAAATCCAGAGATAAATGTACCTGTCGTTTTAAATTGGTATTGACACTTTGTGTGAATGGTTGTTTGTGTCACTTTTGGTTCATAAAGAAACGTGTGGCAGCTGTTCAAGCAGGCATAGTTATTTTAACCTCTGTGGCATGAGATTATATTTTTATCTTGAATGAAAATCTTTAAGAAGTGATATGTATATTTTGGCAATGTCATGAATCAAAATGAAATGAAATTTATTTTTTGTCATGTATACTTCTATTATTATTTGAACGAGCATGAGTAAGGAAGTGCACAGAGGTTTTTATTAATTCAAAGATCCTTTTCTTAGACTTTTCTGTTCAAATGTATTGTAGAATGGTGTTTTCTTGGTTGGTAATAATGGATTCTAATTGGATGTGAAATTTTTGGGAAATGCCTGTTGCTTTTCTAGATATCTTCTAATTTTATAGTGATGTGTGTGCAAAAATTGCAATATCTAATAGAGCAATTCTCTGTGCTTAAAATCTATTGAATCTTTATCATAGTTTGTGCAATTAAAGATACATTTAGTACTTTGTGTTTGTAGTGTGAGTTAGCGGCAATATATATTAGTCCAAATAGTGGGTTGTGGAGAGATTTTTTTCCAGTAAATATATTGCAATGAAAATGACTGAAAATTTTGCTTAATGTTAGAGGCATTGATATGCAAGGGTGCAGGTGATGTTTCAGATACTGTGAGGGTATTACCCCCTCCCTAAAAAATATATGCTATCATATTTAATAACATGTAACAAGAGTGCACAGTTACAACAATGAAAAATATGGAATTCATCCTTACTATTTGAGGTTAACAAATCAAAACAAATCAGTTTCAATGCAAACCATAGTCATAATTTATACTTACAGTACTTGAAACTCTTTAAAAACAAATGGCTAGGAAAGAAAAGGGGGGGGGGGGGGGGGGAGACCCTATAAAGGGTTTCATTTTTAGAAATGGCTGTATAATGGTACATGTACTGGGTATTTTGCAAGTCAACACCGTATTTTGTGCACAAATTTACACGATACACATGTATCAATTTTTAAAGTATGATGTCACAACACTAAATGAATGATTGTGTAGGTTACAGATGGCAATTTCCTTTTTATCTTTGTCAGGCAGTGTTAGCTTGTAATAAAATCTAATGTTGAGATAATTTGAAATGGGTTTAGATGAATGCACTTAGAAGCAATCAAAGATGTCAATTTGTGTGTACATTTATTTCCTATACCCACTTTCTCCTTGAAAGACATTAACATTTACTGAACTCCTTGTCTTTCATTTCTGTTTTCTTATCTCACCATTCTCCCTTCATTTTTTTTCTCTTCATTTTCTCCCCTGCTTTCTTCATTTCTCCCGTGCTATCTTTATTTTCCCCTTGTTCTCGTCATTTCTCTCATTTCTCCCCTGCTCTCATTTCTCCCTTACTCTCTTCATTTCTTCCGTGCTTTCTTCATTACTCTCTTGCTCGCATTACTCCCTCGCTCTCTCCATTACTCCCTGCTCTCATTTCTCCCTTGCTCTCTCCTTTATACTCCTTTGCTCTCTTTATTGCTCCTTCCAAACTCATTCTTTCATCCCTTCTCTTGTGCCCCTCTCCATTTCTCTCCTCATTATCTTCTGTCTATCCCCGTCCTCTTATTTCCGCCCCTCTCCCTCCCATCTCTTTTCTCTTGCCACTATTCTCCCCTCCCTCCCTCCCCTCAATAACCCTTCATCTGCTTTGGAAGCACATGCACATAACACACATCACAACTGACACCAAATGAATCAAAGAATCTGTGTAATGATAATAATAAATATATATGTAATAATAAATAATCATTGTAATGAATTGCCATGTATAACATATAATGGCAAGCAGTAAATTGATTTTACCATCTAGAAATTTGAACTGGTCCAGAGGACTGAAACGGGATGAATTTAAAAAAATCTACGTATTGATTAAAATCAATATTATTAAATATAAATACTCGGTATAGTGCCAATTACAGCTTAAATGTATAATGGCAAGCAACATATTGATGAATCTACAAATTCGAACTGGTCCAGTGGACAATGCAAATGTAATTCTCAAATACCAGTAATGAATACAGATGATTTAACACTGCGGAAGTACACATACAATTGGGCTTTATATCAATCTTACTCAAATCATTAATCTGCAATGTTTTTGTGCACAGTTTAAAATGATGGCTCAATGTTTAGATTGGTATGTTTAGATGTAATGTACTGGTGGAAGCTGTAATACTGCTCTCTTTCTCTTCGAAGTACTGAATAAACTTGCATTTCTTCTATGAAACATTGTGTCTATTCTTGTTTTCATTGGCCCGTATTCTGAACTCCGGTTTAACTTAAACCATGGTCTAAATGTGCGGTTTAACTATGGGCAGCCAAATGTGACACAAATCTCAAACAGTAGATATTCAATTTATCAGCATTTTTGGTACTCAAGCTTTTAAAAACTGTCTGGGAATGATAAGTAGAATATTTTTCTTGACCATTAAAGGACGAGACCAGTATCCAGAAAACATAAGGAACATACAGTGTAAACACAGTTTTGACATTTTTGGCTACCCATAGTTAAACCACAGATTTAAACCATGGTTTAAGTTAAACCGGAGTTCAGAATACGGGCCATAGAGTCCAGGTATTTTACAAGGTGAAAAACGACAGTTATATTTTATATTCAAGATTTCCAAACACACATCCATAGCACCTACATGGACATGTATTCTACTTCAAAATAAACAGATGAATTACTCAAATAAACGGAAGAAAGAAAATAATGAGCCGTTACTTCATTCAATGATACACTCCAGGTCCCTAGTTGACATACCCAAAATGCTCTTAAAAAACAGTGGTGTACTTTTTGCACTAAAAACAATGCCATACTCCTTCACAACTAAAACACATAGCACGTATTCAATAGTCGGTATTATGATTTGCTCAAATGCAGTACAAAACTAAATAACAACAAATGGGTACATGCTAAATATCTGTCCTTCAAATTTTGCTAAAAATCTACGAAAGTGAACCAGTATTTCTGGTTGTATGACACATGCTCCAGTGACAATAGACCTGTTTACTAAGTGATTCAAATTTATGGATGTTTCTTTCCTGGGGACCTAGTAATGAGGTATTCCATTAACCTGTTATTAATGAATGAACTACAATACTTGGAATCCAGTTTGCGTAAATTACTTGTTGCTATGTCTGACAAGCCTCTGTCAAGCTTTCAGGTTGTCAAGAACAACCTTTGTTTCAAAAGTATGCATAAAATTTGAATCACTTAGTAAACAGGTCTATTGCTCCCTGGTCAATATCCTATCACTATGAACATGGCCAACAAAGAAGCGGACAAAATATACAGCTTCTCATTGTACCTTCCACACTTGCTCTGGTAGACAAAAGAACATCCCTTCATTGCTATGATGTAAAAATATGTAGAACAGGTGTCACATGCATATTCACCTGACTTGTTCTACTTATTTTACATAATAGCAATGAAGGGATGTTCTTTTGTCTACCAGAACAATTGCGGAGCAATGATGAGCTGTATATTTTGTCCGCTCTCTTTTGTCATCGTGTTCATAGTGTACATACTAATCAAATTCCTATTTTTAACCCTTGTACCTCACTAATCCTAAACTGACCCGAAACCCAATTGCAAACAGAACCCTAACCCTATATCTATGCCGAAATAAAAGCCGGATCAACCGTCGTCGGACCACCATACATGTATTTCTTCTTCAACACTTGTACACTGGAACCTTGTTATAAAGAACACTTTTAAAACAAATTTCTCGTTATAACAAAGTGATTTTGCCGGTCCCACTTCTTTGTATTCTACTGTTTTTTAGAGCTAATATAACAAGTTTTCGATATAAAGAGGTAATTTCCCTGGTCCAAAGGAGTTTGTTATATCGAGGTTCCACCGTATATTTCTTTCAAAACTACACTTATGCATCTATAAGCGATGTATCTGAAAAGATACAGTACATGATTATCGATCATATGACATAAAGAAAGTGAGACAAGTTCCATTTCAAATAAATTTCAAAGGAGACGTTTTTCATTCAGTCAAGTTGTAAGTGGCTGGATTCCCAGTCTCCCTCCTCTGAAAGATATTACAAAATGTTCATTTCCCTAGCTGTATATTTCTCCATGTCAGCACAAAGTCCTTTGATTTTACTCTCTTCGCATGCGAAACTAAACCCCAGTCCTGTAAATAGAACTGTCCAGCTCTGCCTATCCGATATCACACATAGTCATTCCTAGATTGTATCATTTAACCAAACTAAGTTCCAGAGATAAAGCAATGTGAAGGGGTCAATACACAATTAAAATTTATAATACATGTACTAGTTTATAGTACTTTTGTCTGAAAAAGGGTATCAATGACACAGACCTATTAAAGACACATGTTACTGGAGTGGTACTTCATGGTCAACAGGAAAGTTTGTCATTTGTTGACATCTGCCAGCACAGCCATGATTCTAACCTCACCATCAACATTCTGATGAGAACACTGGCATATGTATCCAAGGTAAACATCCTATCATACTGTTGCTCAAGCCTTTTTAACAATAATATTAAAGATGTGAATAAGATTAATGATTAGGAATTGAAAGTATAATTTTCACAACAATGCAATATACACACACATATATATATATATATATATATATCCCTATTTCCGATCATAGGGGGAATCCTAACAATGCGGTTTATTCCGTGACAATAAAAATTGGGTGTTAAGGGGAATTTCGACGGGCGTTATGGGGAATGATAACAATAGGCTGAGATAAAAGGATTCCCCCTATGGCTCCGAATAGAGTTATACATGTGTATATGTATATCAGTCTGACTGTACTGCTTATTTTTCTGTCTAATTAAAGAAATATCACTTTATCATATATTATTATTCCAATACAGGGGCAGTCTCTCCTACCTATTCTCTATCTTCAAGCTGACAACTGCTGGAGGGAAAACAAAAATAAATTTGTAATGGCATTCTGTGAGATGCTCGTAGGAAAAAGGATCTTTCATGAAGTAAGGTCAAGCATAATTTAGTACATTACAGGGGCCTGTAATATAAAGAGATACATACGGGAATATCTTCAGTACATGGTTCGCCATAAACTTACGATTGATATTGGTTGTATCTCTTTATGTTACAAGCCCAAGGTCATGTGCAATGTCTAAATTCAATTTAGGTATATGATAAAACTGTCAGCTCAGTGTTACTTTTTAATTTTTCCTCTTTCTTTGTAAAATTCCATGAGCTGCAGGGTGAAATTTTTTTTTTCTGTTGACAACTAAACTGTTTGAAAGCTTTGCTGATTAAAACAGTTCATCCATTGAGCAGTTATTTCCATTTTGATTTGTTACAGGTTCAGCCTTTCCTTCCTTCTCGTTGGTCATACCCATGAAGATGTTGACCAGCTCTTTTCCCAAATTCGAAGAAAACTGCAGTGGAAGTCAGCCGAGACCATGCCACAATTGTTGTCCCTCCTTCCTAACAGTGAAGAGATTACTGGTCATGGATGACTCCGCACTTATGTAATGTCACTGGACATACCAAACCACACCACTTTAGATTCTCCATGAATGAGGACAGGAAGGTTGTTTTCTCTTTCAAAGGAATTAGAGAACAAGAATCATGGAATGTTCTCCCGAATGGCTTCTGGGAGCAAAGAGATGATGGGTCTCCCGTCTACCCAAAGGGAAGGCCTGCTCTGCTTGAGCCTAACTTTGACAATGTATATTTGGAAAGACTCCTTCTACCAGCGGGTAGAAGACTGGTCTTTGCTATTTTTTGATGACAGCAGTGATCAGTGGTGGCATAACTACTTGTCACAGCTCATCAAAGTGAGAGATAACAAGAAGAATAGAAGGCAGTACATGGGTCAATGTGCCACCTGGCTTCTCCTTAAGTTATCTCCATTCCGTTCATGTGATTTACGTGTAGAGGAGGAAGGAGAAAGCAGTGGCCCAGCCATAGCACCACAACTCCAGCAGAAGTTGGACGAGGAGATTCGAGAACCACAGGTACTATTACGTGTCATACACCTCCATGTAGTAGATTAGATTATTACCTACTAAGGCATTTTAGCGGCGCATTCAAAACGCATATTTTTGTCCGCTTGATTTGCGCGTGCAACATCAGGGCATATTCAGTGCAACACCAAATGTTACAGAGGTCAATTTACATGAAATTTTATGTTTTTGGCTCATCTTAATATGTCAAGAACTATTTGAGCCATGCATGTCAAGCTTGGTACCAATAATGTATCAATCACCTTATGGGTGAGAAGAATTAAGATCTTGCCATATAAGTAGGTCAAAGGCCAAATGTCAGCAAAGTCAGTGATAATTTTGGGCTTTTAGTCTTGTATATGAATCGCAGTATCATAAAAACCTATTGAAGGATGTAAAACAACTAGTATTCAGCATCGTAGGGAGGTAAAGTACAAGTCAAGTTTGGAGACAGATCATGAGATTAATAATGGTGAAAATTATAGATTAGACCTACATATATAGTGGAAAATGGTAATTAATGATGAATCAACTGAATCTTAGCAGAGGCATTTTCACCTTCATAACATCTCTAGGGTGAGAAGATATTTAACAGAAGAAGCATGTCATCGTGCTGTCTGCTCACTAGTCCTTAGCCGGCTAGACTATGCCAATTCATTACTCGTTATTAATGCCCCGGTAACTGAAATCCAGAGACTTCAGCGAACTCAAAACCGTGCTGCTCGTGTTATTCTTCGAGCTAGGAAATACGACCATGCATCACCCGTGCTTAGACAACTTCACTGGTTACCTGTTGCAAAAAGAACACTATACAAGATCGCACTATTTGCTTATAAATGTAACCAAAATACTGTCCCCCAATTCTTGTCATCAAGTGCCCAGAACAATTACAAAGTTAGGTGAGCGAAGTTTTGTATATAGTGGCCCCACAGTATGGAACAAACTTCCATGTCAGATGCGCTCCAGTGCATCCGTGGAGTTGTTTAAGAAATGTCTTAAAACATACGTGCATACTGTGTGCGGGCCTGCCAGAATCCAATGACCGGGGGTAATAATATATATCTATACAGCGCCATGAGCGTCGAAAGGCGGACCTGCGCGCTATACAAGTAGCCACTATTATTATTATTATTATTATTATTTAGCATGGCTGGGGATGAGCAGTAATTGCTGCCGTCCACTAACTCGACAAAATAGTTACCAGAGTTTCAACAGATACTTCGAGCAAACTGCAACAAAGTGCAAAATATTCTTCAAGGGGACTTGTTTGAAAGCGTCAGGCAGTATTATATCATTGGGGAGGAACTTTGATAAGAATCGTCAGAACCCAGCAATTAAGGTACCATCAACCTTTTTGCGATTACTATGAAGCTTCTATTCTGTCGTCCTGAGCTACATGCTGAAATTTATCCTGTGTTCCTGATTATTCCTGAAATTGTTCCTGCCCGTTTGCGACCTCGTCAACCGTCCCGTCCTCGCGCAACTGTCAACTCGATCTCCGAGCCCCGTCCGTGAGCAGCCGCCGCAGTTATTTAATCGTGATCAGAAAAAAGACTCTCGCGTTGCATGTAAGTGGCCACTCTACTAATACTTTCCCATTAATGCCCTCCTACCCGATCCCTAGTGCCCCTTTTATGTAGAGTTATAGGTATCCCTATTCGTATTATTAGGTTTGGGAGAAAAGATAAAAGCTTTAAAGAATTATTGTTGTTATTCTGAGTGTTTTGTTATAATTACTTGGAACAAGTATATGGATTCTGGTGTTTGATAGAGGTCTATGACCTGGTAATAAAAGTATATTGACACTTTTCAATTCAATCTTGTGTCCCAGTGCTTCTATTTTTTTGCATTTATTAAGGATAAATATTCTATTCACTTAATTAAATTTAAATTGGTGTGTTATTAAACTAATCCCTCACCCAAGTTGGAACGCCCGCTAACAGACCATTATTCCGTTCCTTCTTGGTTCCCGAATCCATTGCTTTGTAGTGGAGGACAGGTACGTGGGGTATTAGATTTGTATATATGCTGAGTTGAAATGGTTGCCATGAGATAACATCTCTGCATTGTGAAATTTTCAGTTTTTTTATTGCGGATCAATACACTTTCATAAACGAATACAAACAGTTTTTACTTGAAGCCTGCTGGTATTTCAAAGGTTGCATAGATATGTTTGTTGAAATGAATTACCATTATACTGTGTAAGAAAAAGTGAAATTGAATCTATTTTCACTTATTTGTACATTTCATGAAAATGTTTAATTATGACTTTTGAAAAATTATATTGTGCTTATACTTGAGGGAAACATTTTTTTCCCCTTTATTCTGCTGTTTCAATACAGATTGCACAAACTACAGCTTCGGCAGGTGCGAAACGGAATGCACTACAAGCTATCATTCAAGAGAAGTTGGCTGCAAAGAAGCAAAAGTTCCAATCTACATCATCAACATCATGCCCACCACCCCCACCACCAACGTCCCCAAATACACATCATTCAGACAAGAAACATTATTGGCAAAGGCTACCAAAATCATATCCAGGCTCAAGAATGAGAATGCCTCATTAAAAAGGCAGTTGGAGGAGTCTTAACAGCCTGAACAGGAAGTCCAAGAAGGGAGAGCAGATTGCCGTACAAGAAAGAGAAAAACTTTGTAAGTGTCCTCCACTGAAGATGAAGATGCCAAAGCCGTTTTCTCCCAAACTGACAAGGGCTCAGTTGGAAGACCTGGCACTAGAACTTGGAGGTCTCTCCTCCTTTAAGGACTCTGACGAGTCTGATATTGAGATGGATGACGACGAGGTGGTACCTGAAGAAAATGACGACGAAAAGGCCTTGGATCTGTCTATTGTCCAGACAGCACCAGAAGTACCCATGACTCCTTCCACTTCGACGCAGGATCTTCCCAATCCAAGCATTTCCCCTCCAATTACAACTCGACGTGTGGTGCTACAAGAGAATGGCAAGAAAGACACAGAGGAGCAAGAGGTGACCATCACAGTGTCTAAAAAGAAATCTAGGGCAGGAACCCTCAAGATAAAGACTATAATAGTAGTGACCGAAACTTTCTACCATGTTCATGGACAAGAGAAAAGAAGTAGCATTGAGACCACCACAACGCACTTCGATTATGAAGATTAGAATAGGTTACAATGATAATTACTTATTATTATGTGTGTAAATAGTTGAAATGTTTTTCTTAACATCATTGTATTATATTCTTATTTATTTATTTATTTTAAATTGCTGGGACAGCAATTAGAGAGGAGGGGGTAATGTAGCGGAATTCCCCCCCCTTAATCTATTTTATAAACAAGATTCTGTTTGGGGTTCAATTTTGGACACCACTTGTGTAGAATTAGTTTCTACCAGAATTGTTATTTCTTGATGTAAATCTTACCTTTTTGAGGAGAGTCTGGAGACTCTGAGATGAGAAGTTATATTTCTCATTTAATTGATTCATTTATTGAGATAAACTTGTATTTAACACAAGTCTGCTTTCAGTACATGCATGATTTTATTGTATGTAGTACAGCTGTGAAATACGTCACAATAAACATGTACGTCACAATGGAGAAATAGATCAAAGTCATGAATACTTATGCAGATAATACGCGTGTTAAAGTGACCAATGTGTGTGTAGCACACTGCACATTGTGTTGCGCGTAGTCAAATTGTACGCTGCGCGTATCTAGGTCAGCGGCCCCCCGGGCAGTATAAATAGCGCGGCTGACTTTGATGTGAGTTACTTTGTGTTAGCCGACTTACTTACACAGTACAAGTCACGTACAGATTTGTTGGTCTTCAGAGAGAAGAAAACAGAGAGAGCAAGGTAAATAAACTTAGTCTTGATCGAGGTCAAGATTTTTAATATCTTTACTACTTTTTGGTATCAAGAGTCATGACATTCATGTTCATGTATTCTGCAGTCACAGTTTTGGTAGATTTTTACAGGAAAATTTGGGCAGAGAAACTAACTGAATAAAGTTTATGTATTCATTTGTCTTAGAAATCAGACGTCATAATTTGTGCCTCCCAGGCAAGCCTAGGTCGGCTGCGCACTGGCTAAGCGTATTTATAACTGCTTGTGTAAGTGTGTATCGCGTTTTGGCATTATTTGTTCCACTGTGGCAAGTTTGGCAGAGATGCCAAAGTGGTTAATTTCTGTGTGTTTGGTCTCGCTGGTGTAAAATTACACCGTGCCATATTTGGACGAAGTGTTCCAAACAAAATTTTGTACAGAGTGCTAGCCTTATGAATTGAGATTCTGATACCAAATTGTAGACAAAATGATGTAGATGTTAGATTTGAGCTTAATATTTGTGTAGTTAAGTCTTGTGATTTTTAATCTCATATTTCTTGCCAAAGTCATTTGAATTCGGCCAAATTTTGGCATAAATCTGAACTTGGCCAATTTTGGTCGTAGGCCAAAAGTGGTAGAATTGGTAGTAGGCCAAAAATGGTAGAATTGGTAGTCGGCCAGAAGTGGCAAGTTTAGTGAAGTGGTATCAAAACTGGACATATGTTTGGCTGTCATGTTATTTTTAATGTCTTATTCAATGTTTATGAAACTCCTTTATAATGTCGTTAATAATAATAGTCACATGTAAGAAACAATATTTGGAATAGGTCAACCAAGATTTTGGGCGAGCAATTTGGACTATAGCTCTTGTGGCAGAATAAAATTCTAGCTGCAATGAAATGAGATGCGGTACAGGTCGTTGAGCGGTCTGACAAACTGTCTCAAATGCAGCCGTGTTCTCGTCTAGCCTTTTCCAGGGTTGTTTCCGTGACAATTATGTATGTCTAAGATGTCTTATTTCTTTAACTTGCGCTACAAAAATGTGGGATATTTATTTCTTAATTTATTAGGTGATCTGAAGACGACAATAAAACAATGAATATCTGGAAGGCGAGGCTTCGAGCCTCGGTTACTTAAATGTCACCAGTGCCTCATATATTAGAGGCATCCTATCCTTTTATTTTTTTAATTTTATTTATCTTTAGCTGTACTGTTAATTTTTGTGTTAGTTCGGAACAGTAATTTTAGATTTGCTAACCTAGGATTATTTGAAGTTTCAATAATTAGGCTCAGCTAATATACATATTTGTTTTATAACCGGAAATTGCCAAGGATGCCTCATTTGTATATATTTGTAAATAGAGGACAAAGGCAGCCATTACTCTATACTTAATCAATAATGCTTTTGCTCCTAAATGTAAATAGAATGTAGATATGAGTGCATGTTGTAAGTTTACCAGGTTATTATCTGGTGTCTCTCTCATCTTTCTTTCCTTCTCTCTCTCTCTCCCTCTCACTTTCTCTCTTTTGTTCTGTACAAGCACTCAGAAGTTGAACCAGTAAGAAAAGTAGAGTACAGTTACAAAGAATTTTAATATTGGAATAATTGTGACATTCACTGGTATTGAACAGTTAGGTAGAATGCTGAATTACAGACAGATAGGGACGAACTATAGGACAAGCCAGATGACTTATGGTTGAAGAATGTTAGGACTGTAAGGTAAATTCTGAAGTGAACGCTAAGTTTAGGAATTTATGAATTTGAGGCTAACTTATCGTAGAGACCTTGGTAGTAGTCTCATGTAAAGCCAACAAAATGAGCTTACATGTAGATGATGGGTGGAGAGACCCGTTATGGAAATCCCCGAGAGAGGTGTAGGTGGTTAGATAAAAGCGGTGGGGAGCCGTTGTGGATTTGGTAGACTCAATTACGGGACAGAGTATTTGGATAGACTAGTAGATGGTAATGGAGAGGCTATGTTTGTTTTAGCCCAGAATAGAATTACTTACATGTTCCTAGTAGGAAAGAAAAGGTTTCTTCTTATGGAAAAGAATTCAGTGAATCAATACCTATCTCACACTAACTCTTTAATAATTTATTTAACTGTACATTACACGCTATGGGACTTAATCGTAGATACCATAACATTAGTAAGTTAATCTTTACAATCTTATATTACTTGTACATAGTGTAGATAACAAGAATTGAACTCAACAGACATGTATTGAATACAAAATTTAGGCTTGAAGCCTCATTGTTAGTCAGATATTTGTAAATAAAGAATTACTTGTTATTTGTTCATTAAACACTAATGGCTGACAGATTGATTCTTACTTAGTGATGTCTGGTCACACATTAGGTACAGTGATGGTAATTGAAATTGGTACTTCTACATCTTATCGAGATAGCAGTTTTGGAAATTCAGAGAACGAAATCATTGCCTGACTTTATATCAGGCACTTAACCACGTCATTGTGCCTTTAGATTGCTCGCTACCGTACAGGAGGAATGAACGAGAACCGCGGGAGAGATTGCCACTGTGTTGTTATTGATGCATGTAATGTGACATGCTTGCTGAGTGCTGGAAGCACGTGTTTCAGTTTGACGAGTTGAGAGTAGAGAAAGTTTGTTTGAATATTTCTGATGGAGTATAGAATTTGACAGTTTTATTAATTATAAATGTTTATGTAGATCTAAGAATAATAATGGAATTGTAGACTCACCTTGTCGTTGCAGAAACTGGAATGTATTTGGGATGAATGTTGTAAGATGAACCGAGATGCTCTTGGCATGCATGAATAGGAAAGTGCATGAGCGGATTAAGCGCGAGAGTAGTTGTTTATTTCGGGGTTCGGGTCAAAGGTTGACCAACGGGAGACAGGAATGAGTGCGTTGTTTTGTCTAGAGTCAAAGTGAGTGAGCCAATGAGAAGGCCGAGATTTGTGCATAATTAGGACATTTAATTTTGTGTGATGTTGTGTGTATTCTCTTTATAACATAACACTGTAAAGAGAAAGAGAGATCTAGCGCTCAAAAGACTAGATGGTGGCAGCTTACCGTGAGAAGTAATGTTTTGTTTAATTGTGGTGGCAAGGTAGACTTGTGAAGATGAGAGAGTGGAAGATGATCAGTCAGTTTGTTAAATTTCTCCTCTCCTTTCTCTTTATTTCTACCAGTTATCTCTCTCGCACCCCTTTGGGTTTCCTCCATTCTTCCTATTTCCCCAATTTCATTAACCCCCCCCCCCTATTCCGCCACAATACAGATACTTACATGTAAAACTATTCAGAAGTGCACCAATATATACTTGGCCAAGTTTTATAGTATAAATTATCTATCTAGGCTGATTCAGATGATGTTTTATGAAGGGAAATTGAACAAATCTCTGCATTTTTGTTGATGTATCTACATGCAATCTGTTGTACCAGCTTTAATATGTTGTTTTTACTTGTTTATATCAGGTTTGCACCCATAAAAAGGGAAAAAAATAAAATGAAATTAATCTGGAGTAACTGGTCAATAATTTGATCATTTAATTGAGATGGAACCAATTGGGATCAAGAGCAAATTGGTTTCAGCTAGTGGAGATCATTTTTATCCAATAGCCAATTGGTTTCAATGGGAACCAGTTGGGGCCAATTGGTTTCAATGGGAACCAGTTGGGACCAATGACCAATTGGTTTCAATTGGGACCAATAGCCAACTGGTTTCAATTGGGACCAGTTGGGACCAATAGCCAATTGGTTTCAATTGGGACCAATTGTTTCACTTTCCATGTACTTTCCAATTGCCAATTGGTACATGTATTCCCATATGCATACATGGGCCAAGTTACAAGCCGATCCGCCAAACGGTTTTGAAGTTATCGCGAGAACGAACAGGGGACGGACGGACGACCCGAAAACATAATGCCTCCGGCACCACCTACGGTGGGCGGAGGCATAAAAATACAATTAATAGTTTAATACTGACCCATATATGCATTATTGTGTGAATACAGGTCATTTAATTGAGATGGAACCAATTGGTTCTGATGAATTTGGGATCAATAGCAAATTGGTTTCAGCTAGTGGAGATCATTTTTATCCAATAGCCAATTGGTTTCAATGGGAACCAGTTGGGACCAATGACCAATTGGGACCAATAGCCAACTGGTTTCAATTGGGACCAATTGTTTCACTTTCCATGTACTTTCCAATTGCCAATTGGTATTTCCATATGCATAAATGGGCCAAGTTACAAGCCGATCCGCCAAACGGTTTTGAAGTTATCGCGAGAACGAACAGGGGACGGACGGACGGACGACCCCAAAACAATAGCCAATTGGTTTCAATTGGGACCAATTGTTTCACTTTCCATGTACTTTCCAATTGCCAATTGGTATTCAATTGGGATCTTCAATTGGGATTGCCAATTGGGATTCAATTGGATTTTTGTCCTGGGATAGGTACTACCGTTGGTAGCTCAGCATTATAAACCACTGTAACACCAAACTAACTCTTTTTTTCAGTAACCTAGGTGGCAGTAAGAGTGAGATACAGTCCAGGCACTCACAGTACTGTCACCAAGGTTATATCTAGCTGCCTGGTGTTTGAGAGCTCGAGGTACATAGAAACGTTCGGATTGCTTTTAAACTTTCAACATGGAACATATATCGATATCCATGACAGGATGGCTGCAATAGAAGAACTAGTTATGGAAAAGATGCAGGACATGGAGGATGAAATAAAGGATGTTAATCGACGTGTAGGGGAGTTACAGAACTCATTTCAACACATCACCTACGAAAAGACCGAAAATGACAGCGAACGACATAGCAACGAACATCTCAATGAAACCGGGCCTAGTGGCAGCGGATTAAGTAAGCAAATAAAAATTTGGGAGGATGTTCAAAGTAGAGTGAGCGAACCTGCGAACGATGTGAAGGATCTCGACCCGACTTTGCAACAGAAACTCTTGCCAATTCTTAAAGGCATGAAAGGGATGAAAAGGAATGAAAGAGGGAAGTTGCCCTCACTGCAACTGAGTTATGTGAATTTGTGGATATCGGAACAAAGTGAGAAGAAAGACATAACTGGTCGCGGTGACCAAGTTACCCGTCTCATCCGAGATGGGATCAAACATCGTATATGGCCTAAAGGTTGGAAAGGTCCACACGACATAAAAGGAGACTTCTACTCGTATCTCTTGGAAAAACTAAAATCCCAGGCGAGACGTTCCCGCATAGACAGACATAAGGAGATGCTGAAAGATTTGGCCTTTAGTCACGATGGCTGACTTTGTATATAGGATTGTTTCATGTTTAGGTCTAATGCTGTATGTCATCGTATACTTATCATCATAAAACAGTTTTGCTGAATACTGCTGACCTTTTCTGTCCATGTTAGAAGGACTGTTTGTTTACTTTATGTAATTGAACAAAATTTTGTGCACTTACTTCACTTTTTAATGTGGAAGTATCATTTCGTATTATGGAGTTCATGTTTCTCATTTAAGAGCCCGACATTTTGGTGTTGTTGCTGTTTTATATTAATATTGTAAATATGCTTAATGTCTGGTCTATATTTTATAACTTGCTCTTGTTGGTTTCCATGAACAGATTAATTCAACAATTCATTTTACAGAAATCGAAAACATGAGTAATGTATATATCATCTTACTGTGTTTACCTTCAAGCATGTCATTGTATAAAGTTGATTCTAAAAAAGTAATTCTGCTGTTTTTCCACATAAGCTCTCTAGTACCAATTGTTTTCATGTTCCGTGAATTTATACCCGGATGTTGATATTGATAGCTGATATCGCTGCATATCGGCTATATGCGATAAGGAGAATTGATGAGCCCATGGTGAAAAGTATAGGAAGGTCAGGCATGCGCCAATTTATAAAGGACAAACCTGTAAAATGGGGGTTCAAGTTGTGGGTGTTGGCTGATTAAAAAAATGGATATACAATTTTTTTGTATGTATACACAGGTAAACAGAAGGGCAACATTCAGCATGGATTAGGGTACAAAGTTGTATTTGATTTGTGCTACAAAAAACATGTAAGTGGTGGAAGACCTTATTTTTTCATATGATTGATATATCTGTTATAAATGCCTATATATTATACAAAAAATGGCTCAAAAGTAACCCTGATATTAGCCTTTGGACAAGACCTCGCGCGCTGCTTGTCTGCTGAGCAGGGTCTGAAAATAGACTGCGTTTACAGCAGTGATCGCTGGACCGAGCCGCGTCAGCGACGAGGCCTTTGCTAACTTGCAGAGCTCATCATATATTTGCATATGCATGAGGGTCTTACATATACATCAGCTAGTGATGATCGTGGCCAATCGTAATTGTTAATAACCGCGGTGTTTTACATGGATTCGTTTATCAAATTATGGGGGAATCGGTATTCAAATGTACTAAATAATTAATAATATCTCATTCAATTTTCAATAAAACATGGATTTATTAAAAATAATACGGTATTTAATGACTAAAGTATTCATTATTTTGCTACATAAGTAGATCTACTGTAAAATTTTGCTCCCTTGTTTTTCATTTTAACCTACGCATAGTGGTTCGTGCGATCAGCTGGTCGTGATTGTTATTGCACAACGCGTGAACTTTCAGTAACACGTGAATATCTGTAAAAACAATATTCTTAGCCTTCATGGAGCTTTGAATTTGCAAGACTGAGCTAGCTGCTGGTGAATTATGTCTAATTTCTCTTGTTTTTGTGCGCGACATTTGTTGAATTTTCATTGATTAGCATCATGTGCGGCAGACATGCAGAACACACCTACTAAGAGTGTATTTCTGGCTCAAGACAATTTAAGAGGTAGAGGTAAACACCCACCAAGATGAACCTGTGTTGTTTGTGGAAAAGACTTAGTCCAGTGTAGAAAGTATGTGTTAGTTTGTGACAGAATAGCCGAGAAGCTTGTTACATTGATTTCAGATTTGAGATCTTTTGACTTGACAGTCCACAGGATATGCTCTGTTTGTTTACGTAAGGTGGAGCTAAATGAGAAATTTCCTCAGGAATTACAATCAATGAAGGAACGATTGCTGTAATTCTCTAACACGTCTGCTGTATCCCCTGCATCAAGTCCACTCGTACTGCTTAGGCAAAAACAATGAGCAAAGACAGTCCTTCGTCGTCAATCAGAACAAAAGGAAGTAAATTGCTGAAGGAATCTGATGTTAGCGTTTCTCCAAGAAAGAGGCTTGGCTTCAGCCAGCCAAATGTGTCTGCACCCATACCTGGACATGCCGTAACTGTGAGTTGTTGTTGTTGTTTTCTGTTTTGTTATTGCCATTGGTAACATAGTCCATATGATATTGTTTGAAATGGTGCATGTAAGACTTAGTCCTAGTCTTCTTTATTTAAATGATAATGGTAATAAATACAGTAGTCTACTCTAGACCATGTAATCCAATTGGAATTGGCCTCAGATCTGACAACTGTCATCAGTCATCCCATATTTTTCATCAAGTCCAGAATTATTTTAGTAAAATTATGTATTGTGTAGAAAACTTGCAATCATTTTTAAATGAAATAAGGCCCTTGTCCTGTTAAACAACAATTACGATTAAATTATTACATACCTGATCCTTCCGGGCCATGGATCACAGTTGTCGCGCGATTAGTCTATGTATTCAGGCGCGTTTAGGGAAATAACAGCACCGAGTGCCTTGGCTAAAGGCTACCCTGATATAGTCAATGAAACTTTTCCTGGGGTACAAGGATAGAGAATCGTTTCTTGAAAGTATTGATATTAGATATCCTCAAATAGAATATAGAAAGGACCTTGTATTACAGCTCATGAAACTAGAAAAATCAAAGTCTCCAAGAAATTCTTCAAAAAGTGGATATATTCGTGAGGAACGTAGAAAGACAAAACGTGTGAGCGTCGAAGAAAAAAGTAAAAGGAGAAAAGAAAGAAGAGAAAAAAAAAAAAAGGATGAGAGAGTTGGTAATTTTAAAACAACATGTCACATAAATGATATAGCAGTGCGAAATAGACAGAAATGTTCTTTCTGCTGGAACACAAGTAAGTTAAATGCCAAAGATAAACCCAATATTAGAACAGATTTTTTTGGTAAAGGTTGCGAGAAATACTTTTGTATGAATAAAGAAAGACAGTGCATGTTACGAATACATGCTACTTCAGAAGAAGGCGCTGCTTTGAGAGAAATAGTTGCTGAGAATTCACATGCCCCAAAGAACAAATAGTTCTTTCAGTCATGGTTTTCCTGATGTCTTCCTGATATATGATTTCGTCTTTTTATAATGTTTTGATACAAGTCTTCAAGCTTCAAAATGTATCGTCTTCAGGTTATTAGAATATAATAATATAGTTACACCCTCTGTGAGCTGAAATATAATGATTATTATTATTTTGTTTATTCATTAAACCTCAATTCTGGGGTTACTGAATTTAATCCAAATTAGTCTGTTTATTCATTTTATATGTTTTAAACCACAGTTGTAGCCGTCTTTTAGATAGGTTTGGGTGTCGGTTGTTAGAAGTGAATTTTAAGTGATTTACACCTTGAGTGCTTGTTTATGATTTTAGATGTTGGGTGTTTGTGATTGGAATCTTGATGGTGGATTGCTGGTTACTACTGTAGTAGTTAAATATTTAGTTATACCTCTTGCCATGAGCAATACATGCATCTCGCGTCTCTTTTGATAACAGATAGTTTTCGAAACCCAGAGGGTAATTTAATTTGTCCAGTGAAATAATAATTTAGTTGTTCAATTAAAGACCCCTACAAAGTGATACATGTATTTGAGCAACTGCAACTTTGTTGGTGGAAAGGTCATAACTGGAATAACCTTGCATGTGACAAATATGATGAATGGTATTCTTCATAATGCTTAAGGTTGAGAGACACACTTAGAGTAAAAGAGATTTTATTTTCTTTGCCCAAACTGCACCAACCATTCAAAAGAGCCGCATGCAAATACTGACAATACATGTATGCAAACATGACCGTCCCTTAGTGACTCCTAAGCATCAAAACAAAGTCAAGCTGTACATTCCAAAAGAAAGGTATTTTGAAGATGGGGAATCGCCTGTTTATCCTACAGTCACACCGCCAAACCGACTCCACAGTACACTAACTGATTCTTGGCCACTGGTAGCAATGTAATTTTTTGTTCAGTCTGGTGTCCATCTTGGTAGTGTGATTGGGGTATCACATTTCAACAAACAATCCTGTGACTGAATTAAGTTAGTATCTGATCAAAAGGAGGATTGGATAAAGATGTAGAAACCAATACTGGCATGTGATAAATGTGACGAATGGTATCATAAATGTGTAGGGTATAAAGATACACCTAGAGTACACGAGACTATAATGATTCCTTTGCCCAAACTGCACCAACCCTTCAAAGGAGCAGCATTCACATACTGACATATGCAAACATGACCATCTCAATGACCCCTAAGCATCAGAACAATGCCAAGGTGGATGTTCCATCCTGAAAAATATTTGCAAGGTGGTCAATCATCTGCTAACATTTCCACAAACAACCTTGACTGAAAAAGTTACAGCTCATTAGAAACTAAAAGATATCTCTCCTTAGACGAAGTTTGTTCAACTGAAGACCAACCTGATAATAACAATAACTCAACATTTGATCCATCCTTGCTGTAAGTGGCTGGATTCCTAGTCTTCCTCGACTGCAAGATATTACAAAGGGTATAGCGCTGAAAGACACACCAAGGATAAAAGACATTTATTTCCTCGGCCTAAACTACACCAACCCTTCAAAGGAGCAACATTCACATAAGGCCCTCTTACAACCGGTCGTGCGTGCTATTACGTGTGGTCTGCGTGCAAAAAATGGGCCAAGTAGTGCGATGCACGCAGGTGCAAAGTACGTTTTTTGGTGGTCGCAGACACGACGCACAGCACGCAGCAAGAAAACTGGTCGACCAGTTTTTCTCTGCGTCCTGCCTGCGACAAGCAGGACGCATGGGGCACGCCGGGAGTACGCAAGACAGAAGTACTGAGTAAGTACGATAGGCGTGCGTGTAACGCAGGCAAAACATGCAGGAATTCTGGGGTATTTTCCCCTGAAGGAGTACTTACCACGCAAGAGGCTCCTACTTTGCACTTGCTTCCGAAGTACGTGTTAACGAAAAGGGGGTGAGCGCACTTCCTCCGTGCGTACTACGTACTTCCGAAGTGCGTGGAGAGTGCTACTATCGTACTTGTGAAGTACGTCACACCCAGACGACGCACGTGACCAGCAAGATATCAGTGCGTCAGAAGTACGTGTTGAGACATGCCCAAGTGCAGCGTGCGCCCATATAAAAGGTGGTCGTTCTGACAGCGTGCTTCAGTTCCGCGTCGATTTTTATCTTATGCAGTTGTTTTTATCAGTGCACAATGCCTCCGAAGGGAAAATCAGCTAGGAAGGGGAAGAAGAGCAGGGAAGATGGCTCAGAAGAAAGGAGGAGAAGGGAAGAAAGAGAAGAAAGGGAAAGACTTGCTGCAGAGGACAGAGAAGTGGAAGAAAGGGCTGAAAGGGCTGAAGGAGGAGAAGAAGAAGGCGGCGTTTCAGAGTCTGATGGAGAGAGCACCACAAGTGCCATAGGGAAGACAAGTGTGTCCAGACATGAGTTTAGCAGTGAGGAGGAGGCCAAGCTGGTTGAATTCTATGAGCAGCATGATGAGTTTTATAACAAAGGGAACCCGAAGTACAGCAACAGCCAGTACAAGAGAAAGGTTCTGGATGAAATGGCGGCCAAACTGAACTGTCATGGTGAGTGAAATTTGTAGCTAAAATATTTGTGTAAATATTCCCCAACCTTTTTACTACAATATTATATATCTGTAAAAGACTACTGAGTATAAAAAAATACTTTCAGGCATGTTGCAGTATTACTTACAACATAATTATTATACTGTGTAATTGTCAGACCTTTATTCAGTGGTGTTTTCATGCTATGTTTCAGCATCCAATATTCAAGGCTGGTTTAAAAACCAGAGGACCCAGGTGGGGAAAATGATGAATCCCCACAACAAGAAGTCAGGTGCAGGGCAGGAAGTTCTCACAGTGCGCAAGAGGTGGCAGCTCAGCAGCTTTAAGTTCCTCCGCTCATACATTGTCCCAAGGTCATACAGTCATGACACAGAGGTAATTAATAATAATGGTCAATGATAGCCTTTATTATTGAAGTCACACTTTAATATTAACAGTTTGGAGTAACATACTGTGCATTAAATTATAACATATAAGTATAAAACATTATTAGAAATGATACACAACTGTGGAATTAATAATAAAGTGTATTTGTTAGTGTATTGTTAAATGTCATTTGTATGCGTAATTTTACAGCCACCAGAGGTAGCGGGAGCCTTGGGAGAGGCAGAGGCAGAGGCAGACAGTGGAGATGGGGGGGACGAGGCTGACAACGTGCCCTCAGCCAGCAGCAGCCTGTCCGAAGGGAAGAAGCGGAAGCGGGCAAAGACACAGGCACAGATGGACGAGGCACTGCTTAAGTTTCTGGAGAGGCCTAGGCAGTCGGAAGCCGTGGCAGAGAAGGTAATAATTTTATTTAAAAAATCTGTGTGTAACTTTTACTTGATATTGTGTGAGAAATATTATCATTGTGTGAGGAATATAATAATACAAATAAGTATGCAAAAAATTAATTATTATTATTATTATTATTAATATTATTATTATTTTTTATAATTAATCCCCATAATATTTATTAATGTACATTGTGTGATTTCAGATAAAGGAGCGAGAGCGAGACCTGGGGCTGTCGACCGAGAGGGAAACATTTCTTCAGTGGTTTGGCTCCAGACTTCACCGCGTGCCCGAGGATAAATGGGACAGGTTTTCAGAGGATGCCCACCAGATACTCCGGAAGTACACCACCACCACACCCGCCTCCACCATCACCACCCCCTCTGCTGCGCTTGGTGCCCCTCCGCAGCCCGCCCCAGAACCCTCAATATCACACCAACAGCAGCAACAGTCCTGGCAGTGGCAACAGCCCCGGCAACAGCAAGCATCCCTCCCCACACAACAGTGGCAGCAGCAACCACAGTGGCAGCAGCAAACGCAATGGCATCAACAACAGTGGCAGCCTACACAGCAGCAGACCACACAGCAGCAATCAACAGGCTATCAACCCCAGCAGCCAGACATGGAGAGGCCTGCAAGGTCCCACAGCACACCCGTGCCAAGTGTAAGACAGGTAAGTATGTGAATATTTACAAACATTACATGTTGCATTTTAATTTTTTTTTCACACTTTGTTAATAATAAAAAATTATGTACCCATGTAAACAAATATATGATTTATTAATTGTAAAATAATTAAACAATAAATGGCTATGAATAAATTAATTTAAAACTGTCATTTTAATATTCATTCTTATTTAATAAACTTTTCATTTGTTTTTTTTCCAGGATGACCCTATGCTAGACCTCAGTTTGCCCTCCATGTTGTCGGCAAGCTTCAGTCTTATGCAGAAGGGATCTCAGGGATCGCACTCACAGTCGGAACCACTCTTCACTCCAGACCCTCCTACAGCAAGCTCAAGGAGCAGTAAGAAACAGTCCAGCGACGAAAAAGAACAAGAGTAGTGTCATATTGTGTGTGGACTATTGTGTGGACTATTTGTGTTGACTATTTGTGTTGACTATTTTGTGCACTATTACAGTGTCATAGAAGGGGGACAAGAGTACTTTGTCATATGGACTGTGTTCTTTGGACATTTATTATGGAGTTATTAGAGAGTTCTCCAGTATAAAAGATTTAATTAAAACTGTAATAAATGGTTGAAATTGTTACCCATGTGTCTTTTTTTTTAATTTTTCCACCATCAATTTAAACGCTTTGAAGATAAGTGTTCTTTAAGGGTCAATTACACTTTTTACATTTATTATCTTTGGTGAATAAAGGTCTGCCAAGATCAAGTGATAACCAGGTATCAGGCGTAGAGAAATGACCACATGACAACATAGTTACTATTATTACTTATAAATATCATGTATGATTTTTATTCTCACATCATTCTGATATTTATTCTCCCATCATAACAAGTAATTTACTTTTATCCTGACAACTTCATTTATCATAACAACGTTATTACACAAAGTTCATATGTTAAAAAGAGTCTATCAAAGCACATTGTTCATCATGTACTACAAACACAGTTCATCACATGTTCACAATGTGGTCCTGCCATGGTACACGACCCACGTCACTGTTATAATAGTCCTTTAAATAGTTGCGCTGGACCTTGCCCTCGTAATTCGGCCTACCACCAGCTCCAGGATCGGGGTCGGTGAGTTGCACGTTGGCCCTCCACGCCCCAGGTACCAAGTTGCCCTGATCATCTTCACGGTCCACTTCATTGGCTTGTAGTCTTGGCCGCCTAACTCGGAGCAAGTTGTGGAGAGTGAAACAGGCCTCGACAACCTTGATTCCATTCTGTGGCTCCTGCTGTAGGCATGTCAAGAGACATCTCCAGCGGTTGGCAAGAATGCCAAATGCGTTCTCCACGACTCTACGGGCACGAGACATGCGGTAATTGAAGATTCTTTCAGAGTGTGAGAGATGCTTGGCACTGTATGGCTTCATCATCCACTTGCGTAGGCCAAACGCGTCGTCCCCAACGAAGAAGTAGGGCATGTCGCGGTCATCTCCAGGAAGAGGTTCTGGAGCAGGGAATACAATGCGTTCCTCTTCCAGGGCTGTACGGAGCCGTGAGCCATTGAAGACTCCTGCGTCTGAAGCTGATCCTGCCGCACCCGTGTTACACCACAGAAACTTGTATTCTGCATCCACTATGGCCAAGAGTATGAACGAAAAGTACCCTTTATAGTTATAGTAAATAGATCCACTCTTGGCAGGCTTCTTGATCTCGATGTGTTTCCCGTCTATGGCCCCAACGCAGTGATGAAAGTTCCACTTGGAAGAGAAGTCACTAGCCAAAGCTCGCCATCCGTCGTCATCGTTTGGTAACCCAAACAGCTCCTCCCTGTACTCCTCATAAATTGCAGTACACACTTGTGGAATGAACTGAGAGATGGTACTGTTGGACACCCGAAACGAATACTCCAGGCTCTTGTAACTGTTCCCAGTGGCAAGGTAGCGAAGTGTCACAACCAGCTTCAGGCCAGGCTCCAGAGGGGTTCTGCTCCTACACAAAAAATATATGGAAAAAATGAATGTAAAATCAAAAGTACAAATATTTAAAACTTCTTACACTGATGTTAAATTTTATATGCACTTTCTTGTACTGCAAACTTGTTATATTCAAGTCCTGAGTTCAATAATTTTAAATCCTATACACATTCTTGGTCAACATTATTAATCTTACCTTGGACCTTTGGTGATGCGGGGAGCTACACGTTGAAGCACCTCTGCAAACAGGTTCCTGTCCATACGGATGAACCCAAGGTAGTCTCCAGCAGACTGTTGGTCGAGCTCCTGGAATAGTGTCTCATACTGCCCAAACAGAGGTCTTCTTGCCAGCCACGGCTTCACCCAATAACGCCTCCTTCTTCTTTCTCTCTCTTGCTGGCGATTCCTAGCCATTACTGCCACCACTGCCTGACGGTCTTCCTCTTCCTCTTGTAACAGCAGCCGTAAAAGACGATGGCGCATCCTTCTTGGTAGAGCCATATTGGATGCTCAAACGGTCAATGAAGAAGAACAGTGCACCCCTATATTATTGTGAAAATCCGTGCGTTCTTGCATTTTGACGCACGATTGTCTTTCGCGACACTTACGATTCTCTTACGTTTCTCTTACTGAGCGAGTACTTATGAAGCACTTCATAAGTTCTTCATAAGTACGATTTGTGAAAGCGTACGCTTCACTTGCGATTGACGTACTTCTGTCGCACGCATTACGTGCGACAGAAGTAGAGATCGTACGTGATACTTACGTCTTGCTACTTCCAAAAAGGCGTACGTACCACTTGCGGCCCTCACTTCTAGAGCAAGACACACCCACTCATTACGTACTTACTACTTACTTCCCCTCCGATTTATTTTTTACCCTGCGACAACGCTACGCCTCACAGCAAAACGCAGGAAGTCCGAAGGCGCACTTCCTCCAAACACGCACGACCGGTCGTAAGTGGCCTTATACTGACATATGCAAACATTACCCTTCCCTAAGCTAAGCCTCAGAACAATGCCAATGTGGACTAGAGTTTATCATGGACAGATGTGCAATGTACAAGAACAAAAGGACAAGGTGTTCCTCCTGTCAAACTCTAGGTATGACCGATTTCAAGAGTACCAAGACCATAATGCTAAAGTTTTTGTTGGTTCAGTTGCATACTTGTAAACATTTTGAATTCATAAAACGGAATGCACAGGTGTCCTGGAAGGCGTTTCATGAAAGGACTTGTCAGATATTTTATCCGACAAATTTGCTCTCAACCAATCAGATGCAAAGATTTCAGTAGCTTATAACAGTTATCGGATAAAATATCTGACAACTTCCTTTCATGAAACGCTCCCCAGGTGACCCCTGGTCATTTCTATGCAGTAGTCAGACGGGGTGAAAACTTCCTTGCTGTAGATGACATGAAAAGTTGCATTCAGAGTTACCATTCCATTGCTGCTGCAGTGACTAGACAAACAGCCCAAAGTGAGAAATGGTCAGTGGGCCCAAATGACAAATATGATGGCGTACATGATGTACTTCAAAAGGCTCCAGTTTCAAGAGTTGGCAAGAGTACTCAAGAGGTGCAAGTGAAAATCATGAACATGGTGAAATAAAAAATAAAATAATGAGAAACAAAAATAAATGTCCGGGTTTGCGACCGCTTAAATAATTGTCCCTTGCGGCCAGGCACCCGTCTGCAGCAGGGCCAGCAGTCTCCCGCTGATAAAATTTTACGAACCGGTAACTCGGTTGAGAAGTAACAAGTTACGGGTCTGCTAGCGATTGGTCAGATTTTAGTAGCTGGATGGCCTGGAGACCGCAAACAGGCACATAAGCACAAACTAGAACAATTACTCCTGATCTAGAGATCTATTTTTTTTTTTACTCTTTTTTGTAAACTTGGGTTTCACAGCAATTTTTTTTTCAGTGCTCCCCTGTTTAATTGTAAATTTCTAGCCATATTGAAATTATGCTTTCACTTTTTTGCTGAAAATATTACATAGATTGTGAACAAATACAGCAATTCATCTTTAATAATTTCTTCAAACATCTGCAATAATTACTCATGATATACATGTAGATCTACAGTCTACCTACAGTACCCTGTAAATTAAAATATTTTGTTTTCTCAGATTTATTGACATTCAACAGCAGTAGAATGGCAAGCTGTGGGAACTCGTGGACTGAGGAGGAGACATTGTGTCTGCTAGAAAATATGGAAGGACCAAAGAATTCAGGATCAGCTAGACGGGATGGGGAGGAACAATGTAGTCATGAGAAAGATAATGGAGATGATGGCTGTGAGTGGTTATGAAAGGACTGCCTCTCAAGTGAAGAACAAAATAAAGAAGTTAAGGGAGAGTTTCCGACAAGCCGAGGATAATAATCGGACATCCGGACGGGGAAGCAAAACATGCCGGTATTACAATGAGCTGGAAGAAATTCTGGGAGGAAAGCCAGAGACGGAGCCTGTAGCCGTAATAGCATCCGTCGAATTGGAGGCACCTCCAGCAACTACAGGAACTGCAGATGATGCTGAAAATACTGACATGCAGGAAGAACTCTATGACCATGGCAGTGACCATGATAGCGACACTGCAAGTGAGGCTGAAAAAGATTCAACCCCACAAACACCAGCGGAACTAGGTAAGCAGTGCATTCATTTTGCTAGAATAATGTAGACCGTAATTAAATTGAAAGGATGGTAAGACAGAATGACAGAGAAAGTAGAAAACGCTTCATTGTACGTCAAATGCTAAAATATTTCATAAAAGTTGGCTAGAATTAATATTAAAGCCATTTAAATTTATTTTGTCAAGTCTATGTCACTGCAATTGTTTTCATTAGTGGAATACGAAAATCTGATAACTGTCTGAACAAAACCAAAAAAAAATAGAAGAAAGTAATAGATTATAATCTGAGAAAGGGGAAAAAAGTCTATTGAAAAGTAGTTTCTGCGAAATAATGTGGATTCAGTTAATGTAAGTTAGATTTGAAATTATTTGATTTAGCACGTTCATTTTCGTCATCCTTGAATTAAACTCTTTGCCTATATTACTCTTTCCAGAGGAGATAGCAGGTCAGAGTACTCCACGTACAGCCAAATCAAAAGGTAAATTATTAAAAGAGACAAACATGTAAACTGCTTTGATTTAAGAATTACATAACACTTACAATGTAGTCCGTTTCTTTACGTAACGAAAATAAGGTTCAAATAGATATAAAAAATGTTGTCTCCAGTTTTTATAGTTTCAATTCAATTTTTATTTTTCGTAACACCCTCCTCCCCCTTTCAGGTACAAAACGCAAGAAAAGTATAAAACTTCAACAATCATTCGAGTGGATGGGGAAACAGATGCGGACCATGGGGCAGGAGTCGGCTTGCCGATTTCAAAGCAATGAAGAGCAGCACAGGCAGGAGCACTTAGATGTGGGAGCGAGAACTGTTGAGGAATAGGGAAAAGTTGGAGGAAAGAAGGAGGCGCGAGGACAGAGAATTTCAAGAAAGGGAAAGAGAGCGTGACAGGCAGCATCAGCTGCAGATGTTGCAGCTTGCCGCCTCGGCATTTCAGAGTCTGATATTCAGAAATGGCCCCATGCAGCGCAACACAGAGACCATGCCGGCACAGCTTGACTCATATTCGCTATGGGACCAGGCTGGTAGTGGCCCAAGATACACGCCCCTCTAACTGTATATTTTTATAACATTTTCACTGCCAATTTTTTTATAACATTTTCACTGCCAACCAGTACCAACCAGTGTGCCAAAGAGTTGACTACAGTATACCTCATATTTTTATATCATATTTCTCGTAAGGCTAAAACTTAGTGTTGGTAAGAATTTGGTCACCATCTAAATACTGGTTCATTTATGTATCATTTTGATTGCCTCCCCATAACCAACAATCAGTGAAAAATTGAAGTCAATCTTTTTCAAGTCAATCGTCCGACTGGTTTGGCTTGATCGCACAACGAATCTGCTTCGTGGAAGGCCTACATCAAAGACCGGTGAATGTGGCCATCTCCCGATACCGGCGTCAAAATAGAGGGAAGGCTTCGAAAAGTTTAAAGAGGAGGCCACTAAGATGGCCCTTCAACTAAGGGTGGACAGCGGACATCCAGCAATAACCAGCAATCCAGGTCATGCTAGGCTCAAGAGTCCAACAGGCTGTGAGTCTGTTACAACTGTGGCCGGACTAGACATTTGAGACAGAACTGCGATCAACCAAAAGACATGATGCTGACAACAGCCTAAATCTGATCTACCTATCAAGCCATTGGCATTGGACTAATGACAAAGGAAGAAAGGAATTGGACTAATGACAGAGGAAGAAAGGAGAGGAAGGAACTAAACAGCATGCTCAACACCTGTTGCATAAAACTCCAACCGGAGTTTTTTCCGGTTGGAATCACAAAATTCCGGTTCGAACCTCCCAACCAGAATTTTTTGATTGCATAAACATCCAACCAGAGTTTTCTACGGTTAGCCTGAAAAAAAAACTCCGGTTGGGGATCAAAAAAATATCGGTTGGTATAACCTGTGTTCTCTTACCCAGGGTTGTAACCCTAAAAAACTCCAGTTGGAATTCTTTGTTCCCCAAAAATGGCTGCAATTCAGGCTGGGCAGTTTTCAGAAGAGAGCGAGTCTTTCAAGATAGACTTCATCCCTTGGATGCATATGATAACATCCAAATCCAAAAGTTATATAGATTCACAAGAGATGGGTGCATCACAATAATTAACAAGCTTGCCCCAAGGATAGCACATCCAACACTGAGGAACATGGCTCTGCCACCCAGCCTACAAGTTTTCGTAGTGCTGCGGTACTTCGCCAGCGGGAGCCTCCTTGACGACACAAGCTTTGTTCATTGAATACATACCTCAACAGCATCCAGAACCGTTCAGGGAATGGCACAAGCACTATCTGATACGGGATGAGGTAATTATTGATATTCTTTTGGTTTCATTAATGGTGTGGTAGTTTTTCCCGGGTTTGGGGGCACCCCTTTTTTCCCAAATAGTTTGGTCCGTCCCGATAAGAAATAGGCTGATCCCCCCTTCATCGCCTTGGACGAGCCCGGAGGGATGAAGTCACGTGATACTAGAATACCAGAATACCAGAAACACAGTCAAGAATAAGGAGCTCAAGAATCGAGTTATATCTGTCGAAGTGCAGGACAAGGATCTGTTGAAAGATACAGGTGGGTAATTTAAGTATGAGTTAAGTCATAGAATAAGTCTCTTTCATTCTAAACTACCATTTGCATGTCATTTTTCCATCTTGTTTGCCATCCGCTCGGGCCAAAATTACCACAATGGAAAACGATCGCAATGCCAAGGTCTGAAGCGGTTTGAATCTTCAGTGACTTTGGCACGTTGTCATGATTGACAGTTGTATTCTGCATCAAAATAAAAATAGGAACCCTTCGACATCACTAAATATAGAAAATAACTATCAGAATGAAAGTAGATGTATGAGAAGTAATTACAATATTATTTGTTCCTTAAAACGGTTCAAATAACCCTCACCGATTCAGTTGTAACAAATCGAACCTTCGACAAGTCGCCCATCAGTCCCATACATACAAAATAATATTTGGTCCTAAGCTCCTTGCCAGACGCACGCCGGCCAGGGCCATAGCTACCCCGAGTGGTAGCCGGAGGCATGTATTTTGTAGGGTGGCAATATCCAGACCCTGTTTTTTATTTTACGGTCGGTCAGGTGAGGGCAACATCACAATTTTTTTTTTTTTTTGGGGGGGGGCCTTATGAAAATTTTCAGCAATAAACACATGTTGTAACATTTACTGTTTATTCTTAACTGCAGGTGATCAAGTTCCCAGAGACTCCAGATGAAGTACGGGCAGTGAAGATGGCATTCTACGACATTGCAAGGATGCCGAACACTGTGGGTGCCATAGATTGCACTCACATCAACCTGTATGGGGCCCTTCTTGGTGATCAAGAATACGTCTATGTCAACAGAAAAGGTCAAAAATTCGACGAACGTGCTTTCTAAAAGAAAGGTCACTATAGTCAATCGAAATAAATCAGCAAGGGGAATTTCAAGTTCAATGGAGATCTTCAACAGGACTTGAATTCATTTCTTCACTCACAGCTTCTAAAAGATTAGTGGAGATGAACTAATTTCTGCACTCACTTGCAGCTTATGAAAGGATAGAGGACTTGAACTCATTTCTGCACTCACAGCTTATGAAAGGTCACTGTAGTCAATCCAATGAAATCAGCAAAGGGAGTTTCAAGCTCAGTGGAAATCTTCAAGAGGACTTGGATTCATTTCTTCACTCGCTTAGAGGATCTTCAACAGGACTTGAATGCATTTCTTCACTCACTTAAAAGCTTCTAAAAGGTTAGAGGACTTGAACTCATTAATGCACTCACAGCTTATGAAAGGTCACTGTAGTCAATCTAATTAAATCAGCAAGGGGGATTTCAGGTTCAGTGGAGATCTTCAAGAGGACTTGAATTCATTTCTTCAATCACAGCTTATGAATAGAGGACATGAACTCATTTCTGCACTCACTTGCAGCTTATGAAAAGTCACTGTAGTCAATGTAATTAAATCAGCAAGGGGGAGTTAAAGTTCGATGGAGATCTTCAACAGGACTTGAACGCATTTCTTCACTCACTTAAAAGCTTATAAAAGGTTAGACGACTTGAATTCATTTCTTCACCGACAGCTTCTAAAAGGTTAGAGGTCTTGAACTCATTACTGCACTCACTTGCAGCTTATGAAAAGTCACTGTAGTCAATCTAATTAAATCAGCAAGGGAGATTTCAAGTTCAATGGAGATCTTCAACAGGACTTGAACTCATTTCTTTACTCACTTAAAGATTATAAAAGGTGATAGGACTTGATCTCATTTCTTCTCTCACAGCTTCTAAAAGATTAAATAGTGGACATGAACTTATTTCTGCAATCACTTGCAGGTTATGAAAGGATAGAGGACTTGAACTCATTTCTGCACTCACTTGCAGCTAATGAAAAGTCACTTTAGTTAATCTAATTAAATCAGCAAGGGGGATTTCAAGTTGAATGGAGATCTTCAACAGGACTTGAACTCATTTCTTCACTCACTTAAAAGCTTCTAAAAGGTTAGAGGACTTGAACTCATTACTGCACTCACAGCTTATGAAAGGTCACTGTAGTCAATCTAATTAAATCAGCAAGGGGGATTTCAGGTTCAGTGGAGATCTTCAAGAGGACTTGAATTCATTTCTTCACTCAATCACAGCTTATGAATAGAGGACATGAACTCATTTCTGCACTCACTTGCAGCTTATGAAAGGATAGATGACTTGAACTCATTTCTGCACTCACTTGCAGCTTATGAAAAATCACTGTAGTCAATGTAATTAAATCAGCAAGTGGGAGTTAAAGTTCGATGGAGATCTTCAACAGGACTTGAACGCATTTCTTCACTCACTTAAAAGCTTATAAAAGGTTAGAGGACTTGAATTCATTTCTTCACCGACAGCTTCTAAAAGGTTAGAGGTCTTGAACTCATTTCTGCACTCACTTGCAGCTTATGAAAACTCACTGTAGTCAATGTAATTAAATCAGCAAGGGGGAGTTAAAGTTCAATGGAGATCTTCAACAGGGTTTGAATGCATTTCTTCACTCACTTAAAAGCTTCTAAAAGGTTAGAGGTCTTGAACTCATTTCTGCACTCACTTGCAGCTTATGAAAAATCACTGCAGTCAATCTAATTAAATCAGCAAGGGGGATTTCAAGTTCAATGGAGATCTTCAACAGGAATTGAACTCATTTCTTCACTCAATCGCAGCTTATGAATAGAGGACTTGAATTCATTTCTTCACTCACAGCTTCTAAAAAATTAGTGGAGATGAACTCATTTCTGCACTCACTTGCAGCTTATGAAAGGATAGAGGACTTGAACTCATTACTGCACTCACTTGCAGCTTATGAAAAGTCACTGTAGTCAATCTAATTAAATCAGCAAGGGAGATTTCAAGTTCAATGGAGATCTTCAACAGGACTTGAACTCATTTCTTCACTCACTTAAAGCTTATAAAAGGTGATAGGACTTGATCTCATTTCTTCACTCACAGCTTCTAAAAGATTAAATAGTGGACATGAACTCATTTCTGCAATCACTTGCAGCTTATGAAAGGTTAGCATAGTCAATCAAATCAGGAAGGGGAATTTCAGGTTTAATGGACATCTTCAAGAGGACTTGAACTCATTTCTACACTCAATTGCAGCTTATGAAAGGTCACTGCAGTAAATCAAATTTAAATCATCAAAGGGAATTTCAAGTTCGATGGAGATCTTCAAGAGGACTTGAATTCATTTCTTCACTCACTCACTGCTTATGACAGGATAGAGGACTTGAATTCATTTCTTCACCGACGGCTTCTAAAAGGTTAGAGGTCTTGAACTTATTTCTGCACTCACTTGCAGCTTATGAAAAGTCACTGTAGTCAATGTAATTAAATCAGCAAGGCGGAGTTAAAGTTCAATGGAGATCTTCAACAGGACTTGAACGCATTTCTTCACTCACTTAAAAGCTTCTAAAAGGTTAGAGGACTTGAACTCATTACTGCACTCACTTGCAGCTTATGAGAAAGTCACTGTAGTCAATCTAATTAAATCAGCAAGGGGGATTTCAAGTTCAATGGAGATCTTCAACAGGAATTGAACTCATTTCTTCACTCAATCGCAGCTTATGAATAGAGGACTTGAATTCATTTCTTCACTCACAGCTTCTAAAAAATTAGTGGAGATGAACTCATTTCTGCACTCACTTGCAGCTTATGAAAGGAGATGGAGATCTTCAACAGGACTTGAATGCATTTCTTCACTCACTTAAAAGCTTCTAAAAGGTTAGAGGACTTGAACTCATTACTGCACTCGCAGCTTATGAAAGGTCACTGTAGTCAATCAAATTAAATCAGCAAGGGGAGTTTTAAGTTCAATGGAGATCTTCAAGAAGACTTGGATTCATTTCTTCACTCACTTACAGCTTCTAAAAGATGAGAGGACTTGAACTCATTACTGCACTCACAGCTTATGACAGGATAGAGGACTCGAACTCATTTCTGCACTCACAGCTTATGAAAAGTCACTGTAGTCAATCAAATTAAATCAGCAAGGGGAGTTTCTAGTTCAATGGAGATCTTCACGAGGACTTGGATTCATTTCTTTACTCACTTACATCTTCTAAAAGATTAGAGGACTTGAACTCATTGATGCACTCAGTGACAGCTTATGAAAGATCACTATAGTCAATTTAATTAAATCAGCAAAGGGAGTTTCAAGTTTAATGGAAATCTTCAAGAGGACTTGGATTCATTTCTTCACTCACTTACAGCTTCTAAAAGGTTAGAGGACTTGAACTCATTGTTGCACTCAGTGACAGCTTATGAAAGGTCACTGTAGTCAATCAAATTAAATCAGCAAGGGGAGTTTCAAGTTTAATGGAGATCTTCAAGAAGACTTGAACTCATTTCTTTACTCACTTACATCTTCTAAAAGGATAAAGGACTTGAACTCATTACTGCACTTACTTGCAGCTTATGGAAGGTCACGGTAGTCAACTAAATTAAATCAGCAATGGGAGTTTCTAGTTCAATGGAGATCTTCAAGAGGACTTGGATTCATTTCTTCACTCACTTACAGCTTATAAAAGATGAGAGGATTTGAACTCATAACTGCACTTACAGCTTACGAAAGGATAGAGGACTTGTTTTCTGCACTCGATTGCAGCTTATGAAAAGTCACTGTAGTCAATCGCATGAAATCAGCAAAGGGAGTTTCAAGTTCAATGGAAATCTTCAAGAGGACTTGGATTCATTTCTTCACTCACTTACAGCTTCTAAAAGGTTAGAGGACTTGAACTCATTGTTGCACTCAGTGACAGCTTATAAAAGATGACAGGACATGAACTCATTACTGCACTCACAGCTTATGACAGGATAGAGGACTCGAACTCATTTCTGCACTCACAGCTTATGAAAAGTCACTGTAGTCAATCGAATTAAATCAGCAAGGGGAGTTTCTAGTTCAATGGAGATCTTCAAGAGGACTTGGATTCATTTCTTTACTCACTTACATCTTCTAAAAGGTTAGAGGACTTGAACTCCTTGTTGCACTCAGTGACAGCTTATGAAAGATCACTATAGTCAATTTAATTAAATCAGCAAAGGGAGTTTCAAGTTTAATGGAAATCTTCAAGAGGACCTGGATTCATTTCTTCACTCACTTACAGCTTCTAAAAGATGAGAGGACTTGAACTCATTACTGCACTTACTTGCAGCTTATGGAAGGTCACGGTAGTCAACTGAATTAAATCAGCAATGGGAGTTTCTAGTTCAATGGAAATCTTCAAGAGGACTTGGATTCATTTCTTCACTCACTTACAGCTTATAAAAGATGACAGGACATGAACTCATTGTTGCACTCACTTGCAGCTTATGAAAGCATAGAGTACTTGAACTCATTTCTGCACTCGATTGCAGCTTATGAAAGGTCACTGTAGTCAATCAAATGAAATCAGCAAAGGGTGTTTCAAGTTCAGTGGAAATCTTCAAGAGGACTTGGATTCATTTCTTCATTCACTTACAGCTTCTAAAAGGTTAGAGGACTTGAACTCATTGTTGCACTCAGTGACAGCTTATGAAAGATCACTATAGTCAATTTAATTAAATCAGCAAGGGGACTTTCTCGTTCAATGGAGATCTTCAAGAGGACTTGGATTCATTTCTTTACTCACTTACATCTTCTAAAAGGTTAGAGGACTTGAACTCCTTGTTGCACTCAGTGACAGCTTATGAAAGATCACTATAGTCAATTTAATTAAATCAGCAAAGGGAGTTTCAAGTTTAATGGAAATCTTCAAGAGGACTTGGATTCATTTCTTCACTCACAGCTTCTAAAAGATGAGAGGACTTGAACTCATTTCTGCACTCGATTGCAGCTTATGAAAGGTCACTGTAGTCAATCAAATTAAATCAGCAAAGGGAGTTTCAAGTTCAATGGAAATCTTCAAGAGGACTTGGATTCATTTCTTCACTCACTTACAGCTTCTAAAAGATGAGAGGACTTGAACTCATTACTGCACTTACTTGCAGCTTATGGAAGGTCACGGTAGTCAACTGAATTAAATCAGCAAGGGGAGTTTCTAGTTCAATGGAGATCTTCAAGAGGACTTGGATTCATTTCTTCACTCACTTACAGCTTATAAAAGATGAGAGGACTTGAACTCATAACTGCACTTACAGCTTTTAAAAGGTTAGAGGACTTGAACTCATTGTTGCACTCACTGACAGCTTACGAAAGGATAGAGGACTTGTTTTCTGCACTCGATTGCAGCTTATGAAAAGTCACTGTAGTCAATCGAATGAAATCAGCAAAGGGAGTTTCAAGTTCAATGGAAATCTTCAAGAGGACTTGGATTCATTTCTTCACTCACTTAAAGCTTCTAAAAGGTTAGAGGACTTGAACTCATTGTTGCACTCAGTGACAGCTTATAAAAGATGACAGGACATGAACTCATTGTTGCACTCACTTGCAGCTTATGAAAGGATAGAGTACTTGCACTCATTTCTGCACTCGATTGCAGCTTATGAAAGGTCACTGTAGTCAATCAAATGAAATCAGCAAAGGGTGTTTCAAGTTCAGTGGAAATCTTCAAGAGGACTTGGATTCATTTCTTCACTCACTTACAGCTTATAAAAGATGACAGGACATGAACTCATTGTTGCACTCACTTGCAGCTTATGAAAGCATAGAGTACTTGAACTTATTTCTGCACTCGATTGCAGCTTATGAAAGGTCACTGTAGTCAATCAAATGAAATCAGCAAAGGGTGTTTCAAGTTCAGTGGAAATCTTCAAGAGGACTTGGATTCATTTCTTCATTCACTTACAGCTTCTAAAAGGTTAGAGGACTTGAACTCATTGTTGCACTCAGTGACAGCTTATGAAAGATCACTATAGTCAATTTAATTAAATCAGCAAGGGGACTTTCTCGTTCAATGGAGATCTTCAAGAGGACTTGGATTCATTTCTTTACTCACTTACATCTTCTAAAAGGTTAGAGGACTTGAACTCCTTGTTGCACTCAGTGACAGCTTATGAAAGATCACTATAGTCAATTTAATTAAATCAGCAAAGGGAGTTTCAAGTTTAATGGAAATCTTCAAGAGGACTTGGATTCATTTCTTCACTCACAGCTTCTAAAAGATGAGAGGACTTGAACTCATTACTGCACTTACTTGCAGCTTATGAAAGGTCACTGTAGTCAATCAAATTAAATCAGCAAAGGGAGTTTCAAGTTCAATGGAAATCTTCAAGAGGACTTGGATTCATTTCTTCACTCACTTACAGCTTCTAAAAGATGAGAGGACTTGAACTCATTACTGCACTTACTTGCAGCTTATGGAAGGTCACGGTAGTCAACTGAATTAAATCAGCAAGGGGAGTTTCTAGTTCAATGGAGATCTTCAAGAGGACTTGGATTCATTTCTTCACTCACTTACAGCTTATAAAAGATGAGAGGACTTGAACTCATAACTGCACTTACAGCTTTTAAAAGGTTAGAGGACTTGAACTCATTGTTGCACTCACTGACAGCTTACGAAAGGATAGAGGATTTGTTTTCTGCACTCGATTGCAGCTTATGAAAAGTCACTGTAGTCAATCGAATGAAATCAGCAAAGGGAGTTTCAAGTTCAATGGAAATCTTCAAGAGGAGTTGGATTCATTTCTTCACTCACTTACAGCTTCTAAAAGATGAGAGGACTTGAACTCATTACTGAACTTAGGCCAAAAAAAAAAAATTGTTGCATTGGCGTAACCCGCCCGACCCTAAAAATGTCGCCGACCCTAGGTTTTTTTGTTTTTTTTTTGACTATCGATATTGCGTATCGTGCTGCCTTTGCGATTGCGATCGAAAACCCGGAAGTGCTGCGGACAGAACTAGCTGCGTGTATTATGTATTATACTGTCGTAAAAAAAAAAAAATAAAAAAATCCTGACCGACCGACCCTATTTTTCAGAGACCCGTTACGCCAATACAACAATTTTTTTTTTTTGGCCTTACTTGCAGCTTATGGAAGGTCACGGTAGTCAACTGAATTAAATCAGCAAGGGGAGTTTCTAGTTCAATGGAGATCTTCAAGAGGACTTGGATTCATTTCTTCACTCACTTACAGCTTATAAAAGATGAGAGGACATGAACTCATTACTGCACTCACAGCTTATGAAAGGTCACTGTAGTCAACTGAATTAAATCAGCAAGGGGAGTTTCTAGTTCAATAGAGATCTTCAAGAGGACTTGGATTCATTTCTTCACTCACTTACAGCTTATAAAAGATGAGAGGACATGAACTCATTACTGCACTCACAGCTTATGAAAGGTCACCGTAGTCAACTGAATTAAATCAGCAAGGGGAGTTTCTAGTTCAATGGAGATATTCAAGAGGACTTGGATTCATTTCTTCACTCACTTACAGCTTATGAAAGGATAGAGGACTTGAACTCATTTCTGCACTCACTTGCAGCTTATGAAAGGTCACTGTAGTCAATCGAATGAAATCAGCAAAGGGAGTTTCAAGTTCAGTGGAAATCTTCAAGAGGATTTGGATTCATTTCTTCAGTCTCTTACAGCTTCCAAAAGGTTAGAGGACTTGAACTCATTGTTGCACTCAGTGACAGCTTATGAAAGATCACTATAGTCAATTTAATTAAATCAGCAAAGGGAGTTTCAAGTTCAATGGAGATCTTCAAGAGGACTTGGATTCATTTCTTCACTCACTTACAGCTTCTAAAAGATGAGAGGACTTGAACTGATTTCTGCACTCACAGCTTATGAAAGGTCACTGTAGTCAATCGAATTAAATCAGCAAAGGGAGTTTCAAGTTCAATGGAAATCTTCAAGAGGAGTTGGATTCATTTCTTCACTCACTTACAGCTTCTAAAAGATGAGAGGACTTGAACTCATTACTGAACTTAGGCCAAAAAAAAAAAATTGTTGCATTGGCGTAACCCGCCCGACCCTAAAAATGTCGCCGACCCTAGGTTTTTTTTTTTTTTTTTGACTATCGATATTGCGTATCGTGCTGCCTTACATCTTCTAAAAGGTTCGAGGACTTGAACTCATTGATGCACTCAGTGACAGCTTATGAAAGATCACTATAGTCAATTTAATTAAATCAGCAAAGGGAGTTTCAAGTTTAATGGAAATCTTCAAGAGGACTTGGATTCATTTCTTCACTCACTTACAGCTTCTAAAAGATGAGAGGACTTGAACTCATTTCTGCACTCACAGCTTATGAAAGGTCACTGTAGTCAATCGAATTAAATCAGCAAGGGGAGTTTTAAGTTCAATGGAGATCTTCAAGAAGACTTGAACTCATTTCTTCACTCACTTACATCTTCTAAAAGGATAAAGGACTTGAACTCATTACTGCACTTACTTGCAGCTTATGGAAGGTCACGGTAGTCAACTGAATTAAATCAGCAATGGGAGTTTCTAGTTCAATGGAGATCTTCAAGAGGACTTGGATTCATTTCTTCACTCACTTACAGCTTATAAAAGATGAGAGGACTTGAACTCATAACTGCACTTACAGCTTTTAAAAGGTTAGAGGACTTGAACTCATTGTTGCACTCACTGACAGCTTACGAAAGGATAGAGGATTTGTTTTCTGCACTCGATTGCAGCTTATGAAAAGTCACTGTAGTCAATCGAATGAAATCAGCAAAGGGAGTTTCAAGTTCAGTGGAAATCTTCAAGAGGATTTGGATTCATTTCTTCAGTCTCTTACAGCTTCCAAAAGGTTAGAGGACTTGAACTCATTGTTGCACTCAGTGACAGCTTATGAAAGATCACTATAGTCAATTTAATTAAATCAGCAAAGGGAGTTTCAAGTTCAATGGAGATCTTCAAGAGGACTTGGATTCATTTCTTCACTCACTTGCAGCTTATGAAAGGTCACTGCAGTAAATCAAATTTAAATCAGCAAAGGGAATTTCAAGTTCGATGGAGATCTTCAAGAGGACTTGAATTCATTTCTTCACTCACTCACTGCTTATGACAGGATAGAGGACTTGAATTCATTTCTTCACCGACGGCTTCTAAAAGGTTAGAGGTCTTGAACTCATTTCTGCACTCACTTGCAGCTTATGAAAAGTCACTGTAGTCAATGTAATTAAATCAGCAAGGCGGAGTTAAAGTTCAATGGAGATCTTCAACAGGACTTGAACGCATTTCTTCACTCACTTAAAAGCTTATAAAAGGTTAGAGGACTTGAACTCATTTCTGCACTCACTTGCAGCTTATGAAAAGTCACTGTAGTCAATCTAATTATAATCAGCAAGGGGGAGTTCAAGTTCAATGGAGATCTTCAACAGGAATTGAACTCATTTCTTCACTCAATCGCAGCTTATGAATAGAGGACTTGAATTCATTTCTTCACTCACAGCTTCTAAAAAATTAGTGGAGATGAACTCATTTCTGCACTCACTTGCAGCTTATGAAAGGAGATGGAGATCTTCAACAGGACTTGAATGCATTTCTTCACTCACTTAAAAGCTTCTAAAGGTTAGAGGACTTGAACTCATTACTGCACTCACAGCTTATGAAAGGTCACTGTAGTCAATCTAATTAAATCAGCAAGGGGGATTTCAAGTTCAATGGAGATCTTCAACAGGAATTGAACTCATTTCTTCACTCAATCGCAGCTTATGAATAGAGGACTTGAATTCATTTCTTCACTCACAGCTTCTAAAAAATTAGTGGAGATGAACTCATTTCTGCACTCACTTGCAGCTTATGAAAGGAGATGGAGATCTTCAACAGGACTTGAATGCATTTCTTCACTCACTTAAAAGCTTCTAAAAGGTTAGAGGACTTGAACTCATTACTGCACTCACAGCTTATGAAAGGTCACTGTAGTCAATCTAATTAAATCAGCAAGGGGGATTTCAGGTTCAGTGGAGATCTTCAAGAGGACTTGAATTCATTTCTTCAATCACAGCTTATGACAGGATAGAGGACTTGAACTCATTTCCACACTCGCAGCTCATGAAAGGTCACTGTAGTCAATCAAATTAAATCAGCAAGGGGAGTTTTAAGTTCAATGGAGATCTTCAAGAAGACTTGGATTCATTTCTTTACTCACTTACATCTTCTAAAAGGTTCGAGGACTTGAACTCATTGATGCACTCAGTGACAGCTTATGAAAGATCACTATAGTCAATTTAATTAAATCAGCAAAGGGAGTTTCAAGTTTAATGGAAATCTTCAAGAGGATTTGGATTCATTTCTTCAGTCTCTTACAGCTTCCAAAAGGTTAGAGGACTTGAGCTCATTGTTGCACTCAGTGACAGCTTATGAAAGATCACTATAGTCAATTTAATTAAATCAGCAAAGGGAGTTTCAAGTTCAGTGGAGATCTTCAAGAGGACTTGAATTCATTTCTTCAATCACAGCTTATGACAGGATAGAGGACTTGAACTCATTTCCACACTCGCAGCTCATGAAAGGTCACTGTAGTCAATTAAATTAAATCAGCAAGGGGAGTTTTAAGTTCAATGGAAATCTTCAAGAAGACTTGGATTCATTTCTTCACTCACTTACAGCTTCTAAAAGATGAGAGGACTTGAACTCATTACTGCACTCACAGCTTATGACAGGATAGAGGACTCGAACTCATTTCTGCACTCATAGCTTATGAAAAGTCACTGTAGTCAATCGAATTAAATCAGCAAGGGGAGTTTCTAGTTCAATGGAGATCTTCAAGAGGACTTGGATTCATTTCTTCAGTCTCTTACAGCTTCCAAAAGGTTAGAGGACTTGAACTCATTGTTGCACTCAGTGACAGCTTATGAAAGATCACTATAGTCAATTTAATTAAATCAGCAAAGGGAGTTTCAAGTTCAATGGAGATCTTCAAGAGGACTTGGATTCATTTCTTCACTCACTTGCAGCTTATGAAAGGTCACTGCAGTAAATCAAATTTAAATCAGCAAAGGGAATTTCAAGTTCGATGGAGATCTTCAAGAGGACTTGAATTCATTTCTTCACTCACTCACTGCTTATGACAGGATAGAGGACTTGAATTCATTTCTTCACCGACGGCTTCTAAAAGGTTAGAGGTCTTGAACTCATTTCTGCACTCACTTGCAGCTTATGAAAAGTCACTGTAGTCAATGTAATTAAATCAGCAAGGCGGAGTTAAAGTTCAATGGAGATCTTCAACAGGACTTGAACGCATTTCTTCACTCACTTAAAAGCTTATAAAAGGTTAGAGGACTTGAACTCATTTCTGCACTCACTTGCAGCTTATGAAAAGTCACTGTAGTCAATGTAATTAAATCAGCAAGGGGGAGTTAAAGTTCAATGGAGATCTTCAACAGGACTTGAACGCATTTCTTCACTCACTTAAAAGCTTATAAATGGTTAGAGGACTTGAACTCATTTCTGCACTCACTTGCAGCTTATGAAAAGTCACTGTAGTCAATGTAATTAAATCAGCAAGGGGGAGTTAAAGTTCAATGGAGATCTTCAACAGGACTTGAACGCATTTCTTCACTCACTTAAAAGCTTATAAATGGTTAGAGGACTTGAACTCATTTCTGCACTCACTTGCAGCTTATGAAAAGTCACTGTAGTCAATCTAATTATAATCAGCAAGGGGGATTTCAAGTTCAATGGAGATCTTCAACAGGAATTGAACTCATTTCTTCACTCAATCGCAGCTTATGAATAGAGGACTTGAATTCATTTCTTCACTCACAGCTTCTAAAAAATTAGTGGAGATGAACTCATTTCTGCACTCACTTGCAGCTTATGAAAGGAGATGGAGATCTTCAACAGGACTTGAATGCATTTCTTCACTCACTTAAAAGCTTCTAAAGGTTAGAGGACTTGAACTCATTACTGCACTCACAGCTTATGAAAGGTCACTGTAGTCAATCTAATTAAATCAGCAAGGGGGATTTCAAGTTCAATGGAGATCTTCAACAGGAATTGAACTCATTTCTTCACTCAATCGCAGCTTATGAATAGAGGACTTGAATTCATTTCTTCACTCACAGCTTCTAAAAAATTAGTGGAGATGAACTCATTTCTGCACGCACTTGCAGCTTATGAAAGGAGATGGAGATCTTCAAGAGGACTTGGATTCATTTCTTCACTCACTTACAGCTTATAAAAGATGAGAGGACTTGAACTCATAACTGCACTTACAGCTTTTAAAAGGTTAGAGGACTTGAACTCATTGTTGCACTCACTGACAGCTTACGAAAGGATAGAGGATTTGTTTTCTGCACTCGATTGCAGCTAATGAAAAGTCACTGTAGTCAATCGAATGAAATCAGCAAAGGGAGTTTCAAGTTCAGTGGAAATCTTCAAGAGGATTTGGATTCATTTCTTCACTCAATCGCAGCTTATGAATAGAGGACTTGAATTCATTTCTTCACTCACAGCTTCTAAAAAATTAGTGGAGATGAACTCATTTCTGCACTCACTTGCAGCTTATGAAAGGAGATGGAGATCTTCAACAGGACTTGAATGCATTTCTTCACTCACTTAAAAGCTTCTAAAGGTTAGAGGACTTGAACTCATTACTGCACTCACAGCTTATGAAAGGTCACTGTAGTCAATCTAATTAAATCAGCAAGGGGGATTTCAAGTTCAATGGAGATCTTCAACAGGAATTGAACTCATTTCTTCACTCAATCGCAGCTTATGAATAGAGGACTTGAATTCATTTCTTCACTCACAGCTTCTAAAAAATTAGTGGAGATGAACTCATTTCTGCACTCACTTGCAGCTTATGAAAGGAGATGGAGATCTTCAACAGGACTTGAATGCATTTCTTCACTCACTTAAAAGCTTCTAAAAGGTTAGAGGACTTGAACTCATTACTGCACTCACAGCTTATGAAAGGTCACTGTAGTCAATCTAATTAAATCAGCAAGGGGGATTTCAGGTTCAGTGGAGATCTTCAAGAGGACTTGAATTCATTTCTTCAATCACAGCTTATGACAGGATAGAGGACTTGAACTCATTTCCACACTCGCAGCTCATGAAAGGTCACTGTAGTCAATCAAATTAAATCAGCAAGGGGAGTTTTAAGTTCAATGGAGATCTTCAAGAAGACTTGGATTCATTTCTTTACTCACTTACATCTTCTAAAAGGTTCGAGGACTTGAACTCATTGATGCACTCAGTGACAGCTTATGAAAGATCACTATAGTCAATTTAATTAAATCAGCAAAGGGAGTTTCAAGTTTAATGGAAATCTTCAAGAGGATTTGGATTCATTTCTTCAGTCTCTTACAGCTTCCAAAAGGTTAGAGGACTTGAGCTCATTGTTGCACTCAGTGACAGCTTATGAAAGATCACTATAGTCAATTTAATTAAATCAGCAAAGGGAGTTTCAAGTTCAATGGAGATCTTCAAGAGGACTTGGATTCATTTCTTCACTCACTTGCAGCTTATGAAAGGTCACTGCAGTAAATCAAATTTAAATCAGCAAAGGGAATTTCAAGTTCGATGGAGATCTTCAAGAGGACTTGAATTCATTTCTTCACTCACTCACTGCTTATGACAGGATAGAGGACTTGAATTCATTTCTTCACCGACGGCTTCTAAAAGGTTAGAGGTCTTGAACTCATTTCTGCACTCACTTGCAGCTTATGAAAAGTCACTGTAGTCAATGTAATTAAATCAGCAAGGCGGAGTTAAAGTTCAATGGAGATCTTCAACAGGACTTGAACGCATTTCTTCACTCACTTAAAAGCTTATAAAAGGTTAGAGGACTTGAACTCATTTCTGCACTCACTTGCAGCTTATGAAAAGTCACTGTAGTCAATGTAATTAAATCAGCAAGGGGGAGTTAAAGTTCAATGGAGATCTTCAACAGGACTTGAACGCATTTCTTCACTCACTTAAAAGCTTATAAATGGTTAGAGGACTTGAACTCATTTCTGCACTCACTTGCAGCTTATGAAAAGTCACTGTAGTCAATGTAATTAAATCAGCAAGGGGGAGTTAAAGTTCAATGGAGATCTTCAACAGGACTTGAACGCATTTCTTCACTCACTTAAAAGCTTATAAATGGTTAGAGGACTTGAACTCATTTCTGCACTCACTTGCAGCTTATGAAAAGTCACTGTAGTCAATCTAATTATAATCAGCAAGGGGGATTTCAAGTTCAATGGAGATCTTCAACAGGAATTGAACTCATTTCTTCACTCAATCGCAGCTTATGAATAGAGGACTTGAATTCATTTCTTCACTCACAGCTTCTAAAAAATTAGTGGAGATGAACTCATTTCTGCACTCACTTGCAGCTTATGAAAGGAGATGGAGATCTTCAACAGGACTTGAATGCATTTCTTCACTCACTTAAAAGCTTCTAAAGGTTAGAGGACTTGAACTCATTACTGCACTCACAGCTTATGAAAGGTCACTGTAGTCAATCTAATTAAATCAGCAAGGGGGATTTCAAGTTCAATGGAGATCTTCAACAGGAATTGAACTCATTTCTTCACTCAATCGCAGCTTATGAATAGAGGACTTGAATTCATTTCTTCACTCACAGCTTCTAAAAAATTAGTGGAGATGAACTCATTTCTGCACGCACTTGCAGCTTATGAAAGGAGATGGAGATCTTCAAGAGGACTTGGATTCATTTCTTCACTCACTTACAGCTTATAAAAGATGAGAGGACTTGAACTCATAACTGCACTTACAGCTTTTAAAAGGTTAGAGGACTTGAACTCATTGTTGCACTCACTGACAGCTTACGAAAGGATAGAGGATTTGTTTTCTGCACTCGATTGCAGCTAATGAAAAGTCACTGTAGTCAATCGAATGAAATCAGCAAAGGGAGTTTCAAGTTCAGTGGAAATCTTCAAGAGGATTTGGATTCATTTCTTCACTCAATCGCAGCTTATGAATAGAGGACTTGAATTCATTTCTTCACTCACAGCTTCTAAAAAATTAGTGGAGATGAACTCATTTCTGCACTCACTTGCAGCTTATGAAAGGAGATGGAGATCTTCAACAGGACTTGAATGCATTTCTTCACTCACTTAAAAGCTTCTAAAGGTTAGAGGACTTGAACTCATTACTGCACTCACAGCTTATGAAAGGTCACTGTAGTCAATCTAATTAAATCAGCAAGGGGGATTTCAAGTTCAATGGAGATCTTCAACAGGAATTGAACTCATTTCTTCACTCAATCGCAGCTTATGAATAGAGGACTTGAATTCATTTCTTCACTCACAGCTTCTAAAAAATTAGTGGAGATGAACTCATTTCTGCACTCACTTGCAGCTTATGAAAGGAGATGGAGATCTTCAACAGGACTTGAATGCATTTCTTCACTCACTTAAAAGCTTCTAAAAGGTTAGAGGACTTGAACTCATTACTGCACTCACAGCTTATGAAAGGTCACTGTAGTCAATCTAATTAAATCAGCAAGGGGGATTTCAGGTTCAGTGGAGATCTTCAAGAGGACTTGAATTCATTTCTTCAATCACAGCTTATGACAGGATAGAGGACTTGAACTCATTTCCACACTCGCAGCTCATGAAAGGTCACTGTAGTCAATCAAATTAAATCAGCAAGGGGAGTTTTAAGTTCAATGGAGATCTTCAAGAAGACTTGGATTCATTTCTTTACTCACTTACATCTTCTAAAAGGTTCGAGGACTTGAACTCATTGATGCACTCAGTGACAGCTTATGAAAGATCACTATAGTCAATTTAATTAAATCAGCAAAGGGAGTTTCAAGTTTAATGGAAATCTTCAAGAGGATTTGGATTCATTTCTTCAGTCTCTTACAGCTTCCAAAAGGTTAGAGGACTTGAGCTCATTGTTGCACTCAGTGACAGCTTATGAAAGATCACTATAGTCAATTTAATTAAATCAGCAAAGGGAGTTTCAAGTTCAATGGAGATCTTCAAGAGGACTTGGATTCATTTCTTCACTCACTTGCAGCTTATGAAAGGTCACTGCAGTAAATCAAATTTAAATCAGCAAAGGGAATTTCAAGTTCGATGGAGATCTTCAAGAGGACTTGAATTCATTTCTTCACTCACTCACTGCTTATGACAGGATAGAGGACTTGAATTCATTTCTTCACCGACGGCTTCTAAAAGGTTAGAGGTCTTGAACTCATTTCTGCACTCACTTGCAGCTTATGAAAAGTCACTGTAGTCAATGTAATTAAATCAGCAAGGCGGAGTTAAAGTTCAATGGAGATCTTCAACAGGACTTGAACGCATTTCTTCACTCACTTAAAAGCTTATAAAAGGTTAGAGGACTTGAACTCATTTCTGCACTCACTTGCAGCTTATGAAAAGTCACTGTAGTCAATGTAATTAAATCAGCAAGGGGGAGTTAAAGTTCAATGGAGATCTTCAACAGGACTTGAACGCATTTCTTCACTCAATCGCAGCTTATGAATAGAGGACTTGAATTCATTTCTTCACTCACAGCTTCTAAAAAATTAGTGGAGATGAACTCATTTCTGCACTCACTTGCAGCTTATGAAAGGAGATGGAGATCTTCAACAGGACTTGAATGCATTTCTTCACTCACTTAAAAGCTTCTAAAAGGTTAGAGGACTTGAACTCATTACTGCACTCACAGCTTATGAAAGGTCACTGTAGTCAATCTAATTAAATCAGCAAGGGGGATTTCAGGTTCAGTGGAGATCTTCAAGAGGACTTGAATTCATTTCTTCAATCACAGCTTATGACAGGATAGAGGACTTGAACTCATTTCCACACTCGCAGCTCATGAAAGGTCACTGTAGTCAATTAAATTAAATCAGCAAGGGGAGTTTTAAGTTCAATGGAAATCTTCAAGAAGACTTGGATTCATTTCTTCACTCACTTACAGCTTCTAAAAGATGAGAGGACTTGAACTCATTACTGCACTCACAGCTTATGACAGGATAGAGGACTTGAACTCATTGTTGCACTCACTGACAGCTTACGAAAGGATAGAGGATTTGTTTTCTGCACTCGATTGCAGCTTATGAAAAGTCACTGTAGTCAATCGAATGAAATCAGCAAAGGGAGTTTCAAGTTCAGTGGAAATCTCCAGGAGGATTTGGATTCATTTCTTCACTCAATCGCAGCTTATGAATAGAGGACTTGAATTCATTTCTTCACTCACAGCTTCTAAAAAATTAGTGGAGATGAACTCATTTCTGCACTCACTTGCAGCTTATGAAAGGAGATGGAGATCTTCAACAGGACTTGAATGCATTTCTTCACTCACTTAAAAGCTTCTAAAGGTTAGAGGACTTGAACTCATTACTGCACTCACAGCTTATGAAAGGTCACTGTAGTCAATCTAATTAAATCAGCAAGGGGGATTTCAAGTTCAATGGAGATCTTCAACAGGAATTGAACTCATTTCTTCACTCAATCGCAGCTTATGAATAGAGGACTTGAATTCATTTCTTCACTCACAGCTTCTAAAAAATTAGTGGAGATGAACTCATTTCTGCACTCACTTGCAGCTTATGAAAGGAGATGGAGATCTTCAACAGGACTTGAATGCATTTCTTCACTCACTTAAAAGCTTCTAAAAGGTTAGAGGACTTGAACTCATTACTGCACTCACAGCTTATGAAAGGTCACTGTAGTCAATCTAATTAAATCAGCAAGGGGGATTTCAGGTTCAGTGGAGATCTTCAAGAGGACTTGAATTCATTTCTTCAATCACAGCTTATGACAGGATAGAGGACTTGAACTCATTTCCACACTCGCAGCTCATGAAAGGTCACTGTAGTCAATCAAATTAAATCAGCAAGGGGAGATTCAAGTTCAATGGAGATCTTCAAGAAGACTTGGATTCATTTCTTTACTCACTTACATCTTCTAAAAGGTTCGAGGACTTGAACTCATTGATGCACTCAGTGACAGCTTATGAAAGATCACTATAGTCAATTTAATTAAATCAGCAAAGGGAGTTTCAAGTTTAATGGAAATCTTCAAGAGGATTTGGATTCATTTCTTCAGTCTCTTACAGCTTCCAAAAGGTTAGAGGACTTGAGCTCATTGTTGCACTCACAGCTTATGACAGGATAGAGGACTCGAACTCATTTCTGCACTCACAGCTTATGAAAAGTCACTGTAGTCAATCGAATTAAATCAGCAAGGGGAGTTTCTAGTTCAATGGAGATCTTCAAGAGGATTTGGATTCATTTCTTCAGTCTCTTACAGCTTCCAAAAGGTTAGAGGACTTGAACTCATTGTTGCACTCAGTGACAGCTTATGAAAGATCACTATAGTCAATTTAATTAAATCAGCAAAGGGAGTTTCAAGTTCAATGGAGATCTTCAAGAGGACTTGGATTCATTTCTTCACTCACTTGCAGCTTATGAAAGGTCACTGCAGTAAATCAAATTTAAATCAGCAAAGGGAATTTCAAGTTCGATGGAGATCTTCAAGAGGACTTGAATTCATTTCTTCACTCACTCACTGCTTATGACAGGATAGAGGACTTGAATTCATTTCTTCACCGACGGCTTCTAAAAGGTTAGAGGTCTTGAACTCATTTCTGCACTCACTTGCAGCTTATGAAAAGTCACTGTAGTCAATGTAATTAAATCAGCAAGGCGGAGTTAAAGTTCAATGGAGATCTTCAACAGGACTTGAACGCATTTCTTCACTCACTTAAAAGCTTATAAAAGGTTAGAGGACTTGAACTCATTTCTGCACTCACTTGCAGCTTATGAAAAGTCACTGTAGTCAATGTAATTAAATCAGCAAGGGGGAGTTAAAGTTCAATGGAGATCTTCAACAGGACTTGAACGCATTTCTTCACTCACTTAAAAGCTTATAAATGGTTAGAGGACTTGAACTCATTTCTGCACTCACTTGCAGCTTATGAAAAGTCACTGTAGTCAATCTAATTATAATCAGCAAGGGGGATTTCAAGTTCAATGGAGATCTTCAACAGGAATTGAACTCATTTCTTCACTCAATCGCAGCTTATGAATAGAGGACTTGAATTCATTTCTTCACTCACAGCTTCTAAAAAATTAGTGGAGATGAACTCATTTCTGCACTCACTTGCAGCTTATGAAAGGAGATGGAGATCTTCAACAGGACTTGAATGCATTTCTTCACTCACTTAAAAGCTTCTAAAAGGTTAGAGGACTTGAACTCATTACTGCACTCACAGCTTATGAAAGGTCACTGTAGTCAATCTAATTAAATCAGCAAGGGGAGTTTTAAGTTCAATGGAGATCTTCAAGAAGACTTGGATTCATTTCTTTACTCACTTACATCTTCTAAAAGGTTCGAGGACTTGAACTCATTGATGCACTCAGTGACAGCTTATGAAAGATCACTATAGTCAATTTAATTAAATCAGCAAAGGGAGTTTCAAGTTTAATGGAAATCTTCAAGAGGATTTGGATTCATTTCTTCAGTCTCTTACAGCTTCCAAAAGGTTAGAGGACTTGAGCTCATTGTTGCACTCAGTGACAGCTTATGAAAGATCACTATAGTCAATTTAATTAAATCAGCAAAGGGAGTTTCAAGTTTAATGGAAATCTTCAAGAGGACTTGGATTCATTTCTTCACTCACTTACAGCTTCTAAAAGATGAGAGGACTTGAACTCATTACTGAACTTAGGCCAAAAAAAAAAAATTGTTGCATTGGCGTAACCCGCCCGACCCTAAAAATGTCGCCGACCCTAGGTTTTTTTTCTTTTTTTTTTGACTATCGATATTGCGTATCGTGCTGCCTTTGCGATTGCGATCGAAAACCCGGAAGTGCTGCGGACAGAACTAGCTGCGTGTATTATGTATTATACTGTCGTAAAAAAAAAAAAAAAAAAAATCCTGACCGACCGACCCTATTTTTCAGAGACCCGTTACGCCAATACAACAATTTTTTTTTGTTGGCCTTACTTGCAGCTTATGGAAGGTCACGGTAGTCAACTGAATTAAATCAGCAAGGGGAGTTTCTAGTTCAATGGAGATCTTCAAGAGGACTTGGATTCATTTCTTCACTCACTTACAGCTTATAAAAGATGAGAGGACATGAACTCATTACTGCACTCACAGCTTATGAAAGGTCACTGTAGTCAACTGAATTAAATCAGCAAGGGGAGTTTCTAGTTCAATAGAGATCTTCAAGAGGACTTGGATTCATTTCTTCACTCACTTACAGCTTATAAAAGATGAGAGGACATGAACTCATTACTGCACTCACAGCTTATGAAAGGTCACCGTAGTCAACTGAATTAAATCAGCAAGGGGAGTTTCTAGTTCAATGGAGATATTCAAGAGGACTTGGATTCATTTCTTCACTCACTTACAGCTTATGAAAGGATAGAGGACTTGAACTCATTTCTGCACTCACTTGCAGCTTATGAAAGGTCACTGTAGTCAATCGAATGAAATCAGCAAAGGGAGTTTCAAGTTCAGTGGAAATCTTCAAGAGGATTTGGATTCATTTCTTCAGTCTCTTACAGCTTCCAAAAGGTTAGAGGACTTGAACTCATTGTTGCACTCAGTGACAGCTTATGAAAGATCACTATAGTCAATTTAATTAAATCAGCAAAGGGAGTTTCAAGTTCAATGGAGATCTTTAAGACGACTTGGATTCATTTCTTCACTCACTTGCAGCTTATGAAAGGTCACTGCAGTAAATCAAATTTAAATCAGCAAAGGGAATTTCAAGTTCGATGGAGATCTTCAAGAGGACTTGAATTCATTTCTTCACTCACTCACTGCTTATGACAGGATAGAGGACTTGAATTCATTTCTTCACCGACGGCTTCTAAAAGGTTAGAGGTCTTGAACTCATTTCTGCACTCACTTGCAGCTTATGAAAAGTCACTGTAGTCAATGTAATTATAATCAGCAAGGGGGATTTCAAGTTCAATGGAGATCTTCAACAGGAACTGAACTCATTTCTTCACTCAATCGCAGCTTATGAATAGAGGACTTGAATTCATTTCTTCACTCACAGCTTCTAAAAAATTAGTGGAGATGAACTCATTTCTGCACTCACTTGCAGCTTATGAAAGGAGATGGAGATCTTCAACAGGACTTGAATGCATTTCTTCACTCACTTAAAAGCTTCTAAAAGGTTAGAGGACTTGAACTCATTACTGCACTCACAGCTTATGAAAGGTCACTGTAGTCAATCTAATTAAATCAGCAAGGGGGATTTCAGGTCCAGTGGAGATCTTCAAGAGGACTTGAATTCATTTCTTCAATCACAGCTTATGACAGGATAGAGGACTCGAACTCATTTCTGCACTCACAGCTTATGAAAAGTCACTGTAGTCAATCGAATTAAATCAGCAAGGGGAGTTTCTAGTTCAATGGAGATCTTCAAGAGGACTTGGATTCATTTCTTTACTCACTTACATCTTCTAAAAGGTTCGAGGACTTGAACTCATTGATGCACTCAGTGACAGCTTATGAAAGATCACTATAGTCAATTTAATTAAATCAGCAAAGGGAGTTTCAAGTTTAATGGAAATCTTCAAGAGGACTTGGATTCATTTCTTCACTCACTTACAGCTTCTAAAAGATGAGAGGACTTGAACTCATTTCTGCACTCACAGCTTATGAAAGGTCACTGTAGTCAATCAAATTAAATCAGCAAGGGGAGTTTTAAGTTCAATGGAGATCTTCAAGAAGACTTGAACTCATTTCTTTACTCACTTACATCTTCTACAAGGATAAAGGACTTGAACTCATTACTGCACTTACTTGCAGCTTATGGAAGGTCACGGTAGTCAACTGAATTAAATCAGCAATGGGAGTTTCTAGTTCAATGGAGATCTTCAAGAGGATTTGGATTCATTTCTTCACTCACTTACAGCTTATAAAAGATGAGAGGACTTGAACTCATAACTGCACTTACAGCTTTTAAAAGGTTAGAGGACTTGAACTCATTGTTGCACTCACTGACAGCTTACGAAAGGATAGAGGATTTGTTTTCTGCACTCGATTGCAGCTTATGAAAAGTCACTGTAGTCAATCGAATGAAATCAGCAAAGGGAGTTTCAAGTTCAAAGGGAGTTTCAAGTTCAAAGGAAATCTTCAAGAGGACTTGGATTCATTTCTTCACTCACTTACAGCTTCTAAAAGATGAGAGGACTTGAACTCATTTCTGCACTCACAGCTTATGAAAGGTCACTGTAGTCAATCAAATTAAATCAGCAAGGGGAGTTTTAAGTTCAATGGAGATCTTCAAGAGGACTTGGATTCATTTCTTCACTCACTTACAGCTTCTAAAAGGTTAGAGGACTTGAACTCATTGTTGCACTCAGTGACAGCTTATAAAAGATGACAGGACATGAACTCATTACTGCACTCACAGCTTATGACAGGATAGAGGACTCGAACTCATTTCTGCACTCACAGCTTATGAAAAGTCACAGTAGTCAATCGAATGAAATCAGCAAAGGGTGTTTCAAGTTCAGTGGAAATCTTCAAGAGGACTTGGATTCATTTCTTCACTCACTTACAGCTTATAAAAGATGACAGGACATGAACTCATTGTTGCACTCACTTGCAGCTTATGAAAGCATAGAGTACTTGAACTCATTTCTGCACTCGATTGCAGCTTATGAAAGGTCACTGTAGTCAATCAAATGAAATCAGCAAAGGGTGTTTCAAGTTCAGTGGAAATCTTCAAGAGGACTTGGATTCATTTCTTCATTCACTTACAGCTTCTAAAAGGTTAGATGACTTGAACTCATTGTTGCACTCAGTGACAGCTTATGAAAGATCACTATAGTCAATTTAATTAAATCAGCAAAGGGAGTTTCAAGTTCAAGAGAGATCTTCAAGAGGACTTGGATTCATTTCTTCACTCACTTACAGCTTCTACAAGATGAGAGGACTTGAACTCATTTCTGCACTCACAGCTTATGAAAGGTCACTGTAGTCAATCGAATTAAATCAGCAAAGGGAGTTTCAAGTTCAATGGAAATCTTCAAGAGGAGTTGGATTCATTTCTTCACTCACTTACAGCTTCTAAAAGATGAGAGGACTTGAACTCATAACTGCACTTACAGCTTTTAAAAGGTTAGAGGACTTGAACTCATTGTTGCACTCACTGACAGCTTACGAAAGGATAGAGGATTTGTTTTCTGCACTCGATTGCAGCTTATGAAAAGTCACTGTAGTCAATCGAATGAAATCAGCAAAGGGAGTTTCAAATTCAATGGAAATCTTCAAGAGGACTTGGATTCATTTCTTCACTCACTTACAGCTTCTAAAAGATGAGAGGACTTGAACTGATTTCTGCACTCACAGCTTATGGAAGGTCACTGTAGTCAATTGAATTAAATCAGCAAGGGGACTTTCTCGTTCAATGGAGATCTTCAAGAGGACTTGGATTCATTTCTTTACTCACTTACAGCTTATAAAAGATGAGAGGACTTGAACTCATAACTGCACTTACAGCTTTTAAAAGGTTAGAGGACTTGAACTCATTGTTGCACTCACTGACAGCTTACGAAAGGATAGAGGATTTGTTTTCTGCACTCGATTGCAGCTTATGAAAAGTCACTGTAGTCAATCGAATGAAATCAGCAAAGGGAGTTTCAAGTTCAATGGAAATCTTCAAGAGGACTTGGATTCATTTCTTCATTCACTTACAGCTTCTAAAAGGTTAGAGGACTTGAACTCATTGTTGCACTCAGTGACAGCTTATGAAAGATCACTATAGTCAATTTAATTAAATCAGCAAAGGGAGTTTCAAGTTCAAGAGAGATCTTCAAGAGGACTTGGATTCATTTCTTCACTCACTTACAGCTTCTACAAGATGAGAGGACTTGAACTCATTACTGCACTTACTTGCAGCTTATGGAAGGTCACTGTAGTCAATTGAATTAAATCAGCAAGGGGACTTTCTCGTTCAATGGAGATCTTCAAGAGGACTTGGATTCATTTCTTTACTCACTTACAGCTTATAAAAGATGAGAGGACTTGAACTCATAACTGCACTTACAGCTTTTAAAAGGTTAGAGGACTTGAACTCATTGTTGCACTCACTGACAGCTTACGAAAGGATAGAGGATTTGTTTTCTGCACTCGATTGCAGCTTATGAAAAGTCACTGTAGTCAATCGAATGAAATCAGCAAAGGGAGTTTCAAATTCAATGGAAATCTTCAAGAGGACTTGGATTCATTTCTTCACTCACTTACAGCTTCTAAAAGATGAGAGGACTTGAACTGATTTCTGCACTCACAGCTTATGAAAGGTCACTGTAGTCAATCGAATTAAATCAGCAAAGGGAGTTTCAAGTTCAATGGAAATCTTCAAGAGGAGTTGGATACATTTCTTCACTCACTTACAGCTTCTAAAAGATGAGAGGACATGAACTCATTACTGCACTCACAGTTTATGAAAGGTTACTGTAGTCAACTGAATTAAATCAGCAAGGGGAGTTTCTAGTTCAATAGAGATCTTCAAGAGGACTTGGATTCATTTCTTCACTCACTTACAGCTTATAAAAGATGAGAGGACATGAACTCATTGTTGCACTCAGTGACAGCTTATGAAAGATCACTATAGTCAATTTAATTAAATCAGCAAAGGGAGTTTCAAGTTCAAGAGAGATCTTCAAGAGGACTTGGATTCATTTCTTCACTCACTTACAGCTTCTACAAGATGAGAGGACTTGAACTCATTTCTGCACTCACAGCTTATGAAAGGTCACTGTAGTCAATCGAATTAAATCAGCAAAGGGTGTTTCAAGTTCAGTGGAAATCTTCAAGAGGACTTGGATTCATTTCTTCATTCACTTACAGCTTCTAAAAGGTTAGATGACTTGAACTCATTGTTGCACTCAGTGACAGCTTATGAAAGATCACTATAGTCAATTTAATTAAATCAGCAAAGGGAGTTTCAAGTTCAAGAGAGATCTTCAAGAGGACTTGGATTCATTTCTTCACTCACTTACAGCTTCTACAAGATGAGAGGACTTGAACTGATTTCTGCACTCACAGCTTATGAAAGGTCACTGTAGTCAATCGAATTAAATCAGCAAAGGGAGTTTCAAGTTCAATGGAAATCTTCAAGAGGAGTTGGATTCATTTCTTCACTCACTTACAGCTTCTAAAAGATGAGAGGACTTGAACTCATAACTGCACTTACAGCTTTTAAAAGGTTAGAGGACTTGAACTCATTGTTGCACTCACTGACAGCTTACGAAAGGATAGAGGATTTGTTTTCTGCACTCGATTGCAGCTTATGAAAAGTCACTGTAGTCAATCGAATGAAATCAGCAAAGGGAGTTTCAAATTCAATGGAAATCTTCAAGAGGACTTGGATTCATTTCTTCACTCACTTACAGCTTCTAAAAGATGAGAGGACTTGAACTGATTTCTGCACTCACAGCTTATGGAAGGTCACTGTAGTCAATTGAATTAAATCAGCAAGGGGACTTTCTCGTTCAATGGAGATCTTCAAGAGGACTTGGATTCATTTCTTTACTCACTTACAGCTTATAAAAGATGAGAGGACTTGAACTCATAACTGCACTTACAGCTTTTAAAAGGTTAGAGGACTTGAACTCATTGTTGCACTCACTGACAGCTTACGAAAGGATAGAGGATTTGTTTTCTGCACTCGATTGCAGCTTATGAAAAGTCACTGTAGTCAATCGAATGAAATCAGCAAAGGGAGTTTCAAGTTCAATGGAAATCTTCAAGAGGACTTGGATTCATTTCTTCATTCACTTACAGCTTCTAAAAGGTTAGAGGACTTGAACTCATTGTTGCACTCAGTGACAGCTTATGAAAGATCACTATAGTCAATTTAATTAAATCAGCAAAGGGAGTTTCAAGTTCAAGAGAGATCTTCAAGAGGACTTGGATTCATTTCTTCACTCACTTACAGCTTCTACAAGATGAGAGGACTTGAACTCATTACTGCACTTACTTGCAGCTTATGGAAGGTCACTGTAGTCAATTGAATTAAATCAGCAAGGGGACTTTCTCGTTCAATGGAGATCTTCAAGAGGACTTGGATTCATTTCTTTACTCACTTACAGCTTATAAAAGATGAGAGGACTTGAACTCATAACTGCACTTACAGCTTTTAAAAGGTTAGAGGACTTGAACTCATTGTTGCACTCACTGACAGCTTACGAAAGGATAGAGGATTTGTTTTCTGCACTCGATTGCAGCTTATGAAAAGTCACTGTAGTCAATCGAATGAAATCAGCAAAGGGAGTTTCAAATTCAATGGAAATCTTCAAGAGGACTTGGATTCATTTCTTCACTCACTTACAGCTTCTAAAAGATGAGAGGACTTGAACTGATTTCTGCACTCACAGCTTATGAAAGGTCACTGTAGTCAATCGAATTAAATCAGCAAAGGGAGTTTCAAGTTCAATGGAAATCTTCAAGAGGAGTTGGATACATTTCTTCACTCACTTACAGCTTCTAAAAGATGAGAGGACATGAACTCATTACTGCACTCACAGTTTATGAAAGGTTACTGTAGTCAACTGAATTAAATCAGCAAGGGGAGTTTCTAGTTCAATAGAGATCTTCAAGAGGACTTGGATTCATTTCTTCACTCACTTACAGCTTATAAAAGATGAGAGGACATGAACTCATTACTGCACTCACAGCTTATGAAAGGTCACCGTAGTCAACTGAATTAAATCAGCAAGGGGAGTTTCTAGTTCAATGGAGATATTCAAGAGGACTTGGATTCATTTCTTCACTCACTTACAGCTTATGAAAGGATAGAGGACTTGAACTCATTTCTGCACTCACTTGCAGCTTATGAAAGGTCACTGTAGTCAATCGAATGAAATCAGCAAAGGGAGTTTCAAGTTCAGTGGAAATCTTCAAGAGGATTTGGATTCATTTCTTCAGTCTCTTACAGCTTCCAAAAGGTTAGAGGACTTGAACTCATTGTTGCACTCAGTGACAGCTTATGAAAGATCACTATAGTCAATTTAATTAAATCAGCAAAGGGAGTTTCAAGTTCAATGGAGATCTTCAAGAGGACTTGGATTCATTTCTTCACTCACTTACAGCTTCTAAAAGATGAGAGGACTTGAACTCATTCCTGCACTTACTTGCAGCTTATGGAAGGTCACGGTAGTCAACTGAATTAAATTAGCAAGGGGAGTTTCTAGTTCAATGGAGATCTTCAAGAGGACTTGGATTCATTTCTTCACTCACTTACAGCTTATAAAAGATGAGAGGACTTGAACTCCTTGTTGCACTCAGTGACAGCTTATGAAAGATCACTATAGTCAATTTAATTAAATCAGCAAAGGGAGTTTCAAGTTCAATGGAGATCTTCAAGAGGACTTGGATTCATTTCTTCACTCACTTACAGCTTCTCCAAGATGAGAGGACTTGAACTCATTTCTGCACTCACAGCTTATGAAAGGTCACTGTAGTCAATCAAATTAAATCAGCAAAGGGAGTTTCAAATTCAATGGAAATCTTCAAGAGGACTTGAACTCATTTCTTTACTCACTCACAGCTTCTAAAAGGTTAGAGGACTTGAACTCCTTGTTGCACTCAGTGACAGCTTATGAAAGATCACTATAGTCAATTTAATTAAATCAGCAAAGGGAGTTTCAAGTTCAATGGAGATCTTCAAGAGGACTTGGATTCATTTCTTCACTCACTTACAGCTTCTAAAAGATGAGAGGACTTGAACTCATTACTGCACTTACTTGCAGCTTCTAAAAGATGAGAGGACTTGAACTCATTACTGCACTTACTTGCAGCTTATGGAAGGTCACGGTAGTCAACTGAATTAAATCAGCAAGGGGAGTTTCTAGTTCAATGGAGATCTTCAAGAGGACTTGGATTCATTTCTTCACTCACTTACAGCTTATAAAAGATGAGAGGACATGAACTCATTACTGCACTCACAGCTTATGAAAGGTCACTGTAGTCAACTGAATTAAATCAGCAAGGGGAGTTTCTAGTTCAATGGAGATCTTCAAGAGAACTTGGATTCATTTCTTCACTCACTTACAGCTTATGAAAGGATAGAGGACTTGAACTCATTTCTGCACTCACTTGCAGCTTATGAAAGGTCACTGTAGTCAATCAAATGAAATCAGCAAAGGGAGTTTCAAGTTCAATGGAGATCTTCAAGAGGACTTGGATTCATTTCTTCACTCACTTACAGCTTCTAAAAGATGAGAGGACTTGAACTCATTACTGCACTTACTTGCAGCTTCTAAAAGATGAGAGGACTTGAACTCATTACTGCACTTACTTGCAGCTTATGGAAGGTCACGGTAGTCAACTGAATTAAATCAGCAAGGGGAGTTTCTAGTTCAATGGAGATCTTCAAGAGGACTTGGATTCATTTCTTCACTCACTTACAGCTTATAAAAGATGAGAGGACATGAACTCATTACTGCACTCACAGCTTATGAAAGGTCACTGTAGTCAACTGAATTAAATCAGCAAGGGGAGTTTCTAGTTCAATGGAGATCTTCAAGAGAACTTGGATTCATTTCTTCACTCACTTACAGCTTATGAAAGGATAGAGGACTTGAACTCATTTCTGCACTCACTTGCAGCTTATGAAAGGTCACTGTAGTCAATCGAATGAAATCAGCAAAGGGAGTTTCAAGTTCAATGGAAATCTTCAAGAGGATTTGGATTCATTTCTTCACTCACTTACAGCTTCCAAAAGGTTAGAGGACTTGAACTCCTTGTTGCACTCAGTGACAGCTTATGAAAGATCACTATAGTCAATTTAATTAAATCAGCAAAGGGAGTTTCAAGTTCAATGGAGATCTTCAAGAGGACTTGCATTCATTTCGTCACTCACTTACAGCTTATAAAAGATGAGAGGACATGAACTCATTACTGCACTCACAGCTTATGAAAGGTCACTGTAGTCAACTGAATTAAATCAGCAAGGGGAGTTTCTAGTTCAATGGAGATCTTCAAGAGGACTTGGATTCATTTCTTCACTCACTTACAGCTTATAAAAGCTGAGAGGACATGAACTCATTACTGCACTCACAGCTTATGAAAGGTCACTGTAGTCAACTGAATTAAATCAGCAAGGGGAGTTTCTAGTTCAATGGAGATCTTCAAGAGAACTTGGATTCATTTCTTCACTCACTTACAGCTTATGAAAGGATAGAGGACTTGAACTCATTTCTGCACTCACTTGCAGCTTATGAAAGGTCACTGTAGTCAATCGAATGAAATCAGCAAAGGGAGTTTCAAGTTCAATGGAAATCTTCAAGAGGATTTGGATTCATTTCTTCACTCACTTACAGCTTCCAAAAGGTTAGAGGACTTGAACTCCTTGTTGCACTCAGTGACAGCTTATGAAAGATCACTATAGTCAATTTAATTAAATCAGCAAAGGGAGTTTCAAGTTCAATGGAGATCTTCAAGAGGACTTGGATTCATTTCTTCACTCACTTACAGCTTCTAAAAGATGAGAGGACTTGAACTCATTACTGCACTTACTTGCAGCTTCTAAAAGATGAGAGGACTTGAACTCATTACTGCACTTACTTGCAGCTTATGGAAGGTCACGGTAGTCAACTGAATTAAATCAGCAAGGGGAGTTTCTAGTTCAATGGAGATCTTCAAGAGGACTTGGATTCATTTCTTCACTCACTTACAGCTTATAAAAGATGAGAGGACATGAACTCATTACTGCACTCACAGCTTATGAAAGGTCACTGTAGTCAACTGAATTAAATCAGCAAGGGGAGTTTCTAGTTCAATGGAGATCTTCAAGAGAACTTGGATTCATTTCTTCACTCACTTACAGCTTATGAAAGGATAGAGGACTTGAACTCATTTCTGCACTCACTTGCAGCTTATGAAAGGTCACTGTAGTCAATCGAATGAAATCAGCAAAGGGAGTTTCAAGTTCAATGGAAATCTTCAAGAGGATTTGGATTCATTTCTTCACTCACTTACAGCTTCCAAAAGGTTAGAGGACTTGAACTCCTTGTTGCACTCAGTGACAGCTTATGAAAGATCACTATAGTCAATTTAATTAAATCAGCAAAGGGAGTTTCAAGTTCAATGGAGATCTTCAAGAGGACTTGGATTCATTTCTTCACTCACTTACAGCTTCTAAAAGATGAGAGTACTTGCACTCATTTCTGCACTCACAGCTTATGAAAGGTCACTGTAGTCAATCGAATGAAATCAGCAAAGGGAGTTTCAAGTTCAATGGAAATCTTCAAGAGGACTTGAACTCATTTCTTTACTCACTCACAGCTTATAAAAAATGACAGGACTTGAACTCATTTCTTTACTCACATCTTCTAAAAGATGAGAGGACTTGAACTCATTACTGCACTTACTTGCAGCTTATGGAAGGTCACGGTAGTCAACTGAATTAAATCAGCAAGGGGAGTTTCTAGTTCAATGGAGATCTTCAAGAGGACTTGCATTCATTTCTTCACTCACTTACAGCTTATAAAAGATGAGAGGACATGAACTCATTACTGCACTCACAGCTTATGAAAGGTCACTGTAGTCAACTGAATTAAATCAGCAAGGGGAGTTTCTAGTTCAATGGAGATCTTCAAGAGGACTTGCATTCATTTCTTCACTCACTTACAGCTTATAAAAGATGAGAGGACATGAACTCATTACTGCACTCACAGCTTATGAAAGGTCACTGTAGTCAACTGAATTAAATCAGCAAGGGGAGTTTCTAGTTCAATGGAGATCTTCAAGAGGACTTGGATTCATTTCTTCACTCACTTACAGCTTATAAAAGATGAGAGGACATGAACTCATTACTGCACTCACAGCTTATGAAAGGTCACTGTAGTCAACTGAATTAAATCAGCAAGGGGAGTTTCTAGTTCAATGGAGATCTTCAAGAGAACTTGGATTCATTTCTTCACTCACTTACAGCTTATGAAAGGATAGAGGACTTGAACTCATTTCTGCACTCACTTGCAGCTTATGAAAGGTCACTGTAGTCAATCGAATGAAATCAGCAAAGGGAGTTTCAAGTTCAATGGAAATCTTCAAGAGGATTTGGATTCATTTCTTCACTCACTTACAGCTTCCAAAAGGTTAGAGGACTTGAACTCCTTGTTGCACTCAGTGACAGCTTATGAAAGATCACTATAGTCAATCGAATGAAATCAGCAAAGGGAGTTTCAAGTTCAATGGAGATCTTCAAGAGGACTTGGATTCATTTCTTCACTCACTTACAGCTTCTAAAAGATGAGAGTACTTGCACTCATTTCTGCACTCACAGCTTATGAAAGGTCACTGTAGTCAATCGAATGAAATCAGCAAAGGGAGTTTCAAGTTCAATGGAAATCTTCAAGAGGACTTGAACTCATTTCTTTACTCACTCACAGCTTATAAAAAATGACAGGACTTGAACTCATTTCTTTACTCACTTACATCTTCTAAAAGATGAGAGGACTTGAACTCATTACTGCACTCACAGCTTATGGAAGGTCACGGTAGTCAACTGAATTAAATCAGCAAGGGGAGTTTCTAGTTCAATGGAGATCTTCAAGAGGACTTGCATTCATTTCTTCACTCACTTACAGCTTATAAAAGATGAGAGGACATGAACTCATTACTGCACTCACAGCTTATGAAAGGTCACTGTAGTCAACTGAATTAAATCAGCAAGGGGAGTTTCTAGTTCAATGGAGATCTTCAAGAGGACTTGGATTCATTTCTTCACTCACTTACAGCTTATAAAAGATGAGAGGACATGAACTCATTACTGCACTCACAGCTTATGAAAGGTCACTGTAGTCAACTGAATTAAATCAGCAAGGGGAGTTTCTAGTTCAATGGAGATCTTCAAGAGAACTTGGATTCATTTCTTCACTCACTTACAGCTTATGAAAGGATAGAGGACTTGAACTCATTTCTGCACTCACTTGCAGCTTATGAAAGGTCACTGTAGTCAATCGAATGAAATCAGCAAAGGGAGTTTCAAGTTCAATGGAGATCTTCAAGAGGACTTGGATTCATTTCTTCACTCACTTACAGCTTCTAAAAGATGAGAGGACTTGAACTCATTACTGCACTTACTTGCAGCTTATGGAAGGTCACTGTAGTCAACTGAATTAAATCAGCAAGGGGAGTTTTAAGTTCAATGGAGATCTCCATTCTCTATTTCTTCCTCATGAGTATATAGTCCAATTGATACTCCACCTGGACTTGTGTATATCCATAACTTTCCTCTTCTCTTCTGATACAGGGTATTAGTTATGATGAAGTTTTTCTCCATGGCTAGCTCAAGGAGATACTTCCCATTCCTATTTGTTTCTTCATGGAAAGAGAATTTAGCATCAGGAGTTCCAATTCTAGCATTAAAGTCTCCGGCTATTATGAGAACATTATGCGCAGGTACAGAATCGATGGCCCTCCTCAGGTTGTCATAATGCTTATCCACTCTATCCTCCTCGGCTGCATTTGTTGGGCAGTAGTTGACAATTACCGTTACAGCTAGGTTACCCTGGAAGTTGGCTATGAGGATTCTATCCGTATGTGCGAGGACGTTGGATAATGATCTCCCTGCTTTAGAATTTAGAACGATACCCACTCCACCAGTCGCTGAACCGGCTGCGTTCCTTGTGGCCGATGTTGTAATGAGAGTACAACTGAGTATCTTCTCATACCTTACTGGTTCACTATGCACAATCCGGTGCTCCTGCAGTCCTAATATATCAATGTCTTGTTCAATGAAATTATGTACAAGCTCCTCCCTCTTCCACTTCTCCTTTGCAGTTCTTACATTCAATGTTGATACGATGGAGTTACATTTACAGTTGACAATACTTCTTCTGCAGTAACCACCATCAATTGTGCCCCTTCCAGGTGGATTTAAGGGCAGGACGTCATTTGATTGCTGCCAATCAGTGCCCGCATTAGAGGATGAGATAGTAGGGACTCTAACCCTAGTGTAGTTTGGTTGTGCCATCATGAATTTTCATATTGCTAATAATAACTGTGGTCGCAAGTCCTACAGTATGGTTTTTCACAGGTTTTCCTTCCCGAAACAGGGGATAGTCACCCATAGAAGTGACCACCCTGATCCGTTCGTGGTCAGCTGAAACATTTCAGTTGACTAAGCAACCCCAACCGCGCGAAGGTGGACCAGGACGATTACCCATAGTCTCACAAGTCGGTCATCCCCTCACGTTGCAAACTGCGGACAACACAAAGCAGTCTCATAGTATGCCTCCGCTACCGGGGATGGTCTCCTCCTTGATGTCAATCATACTCGGTATGATAACAGAGAACAGGTTTGAGGTTCAATGGAGATCTTCAAGAGGACTTGCATTCATTTCTTCACTCACTTACAGCTTATAAAAGATGAGAGGACTTGAACTCATAACTGCACTTACAGCTTTTAAAAGGTTATAACTTGAACTCATTGTTGCACTCACTGACAGCTTACGAAAGGATAGAGGACTTGAAGGAAGGTCACTGTAGTCAATTGAATTAAATCAGCAAGGGGACTTTCTAGTTCAATTGAGGTCTTCAAGAGGACTTGGATTCATTTCTTTACTCACTTACAGCTTATAAAAGATGAGAGGACTTGAACTCATTGTTGCACTCACTGACAGGTTATAAAAGGATAGAGGACTTGAAATCATTTCTGTTCTCACTTGCAGCTTATGAAAGGTTAGAGGACTTCAACTAATTTCCGCACTCACAGCTGATGAAAGTTTAGTATAGTCAATCAAATTAAATCAGAAGGAGAATTTCAGGTTCAATTGACATCTTCAAGAGGACTTGAACTCATTTCTCCACTCACAGCTTATAAAATTTTAGTTTAGTCAATCTCATTAATTCAGGAAGGGGAATTGCAAGTTTGATGGAGATCTACAAGAGGACTTGAACTCATTTCTGGACTCAGTTACAGCTTATAAAAGGTTAGTATAGTCAATGTAATTTAAATCAGGAAGGGGAAGTTGAGAGGACTTGAAGTTATTACTGCACTCACTCACAGCTTATGAAAGGTTAGAGGACTTGTATTATAAAGATGGAAGTTGATGAAAGTTCCAGCGCTCTCGACAAAGGATACATGGGAGTGACCTTTGGCCACTGTAGACAGGAGAAGACCCAAGAAGTGAGGGGTAGAACTTATGTTCATATTGGGGCAGCACACATGTTGCATTACATGTCAAAGTGACTTGCACACCGGACTAAGGCCCCCCCAAAAAATTGTTGTATTGGCGTAACCTGCCCGACCCTAAAAATGTCGCCGACCCTAGGTTTTTTTTTTTTTTGTTGACTATCGATATCGCGTATCGTGCTGCCTTTGCGATCGCGATCGTGATCGAAAACCCGGAAGTGCTGCGGACAGAACTAGCTGCGTGTATTATGTATTATACTGTCGTAAAAAAAAAAAAAAAAAAAAAAAAAATCCCGACCGACCGACCCTATTTTTCAGAGACCCGTTACGCCAATACAACAATTTTTTTTTTTTGGCCTAATTCATTGTCTAGTTCTGCAAACGGCACATGATATAGATGTTGCGACCAGACTCTTCAGAGCAATGCACACAACATTCAATTCCAAACTCTCCAGTCTAAATTTCTGGAAATTGTTAGAGTAACTTGAACACTTAATCAACAGGGATGTTGCTAAGAAGGATGTAAAAGTAAGTAGGTTGAAAGATACATGTACACACCCTGCACTCGCATTAAGAGAATCCTCTCCATGGTTTGCTAAGTTCAAGAGCATTTCAAAAGGCACTGCAGCAGAAACTTTCATTAAGAGAATCTTCTACATGGTTTGCTAAGTTCAAGAGTGTTGTGGATGGCACTGCAGCACACTGATAAAAAGATTGACAGGAGCTGAACTGACAAAGAATACTAATACTGGCAATGTTGCTTAATAACTTCATGCATATACATGTACATGTACATGTCTAAGGTTGAGAATCTAGTATATTGTTTATATTTTGCAGTGGGAATGTTTAAGCTCTGGCTATTTGACCACATGCCAGCCGGGTGGCTTCGCTCAGTATGTCGAGGTCATCGGGCTATAACTCTCAATTGGGGGACATGTCTTGTGTGTGGTTGGAGGTTTGGACGCATGAGCATGCTACCCATGCAGCCAGATTGAGTGTTATGGGATGGATAGTGGAGAAGATTGGGTGTGGAGGAGAGGTGCTTGAGCTCTCTGGCTCTCTTCGATCTCAGAGTGAAAGAAGAAGGACATACACGATGGATTAAACCTCTCCCAGTCCGATTTCCCTTGTAAATATGTGTAGCCGAGTGAGATTAAGGCCAAGTGTGCAGACACCTAGTGGTGCTCAAACTTGAAAATAGCCGAGTTGAAGGAACTAGGGGGCCCGGAACGGCTTTTCGGTCAGTAGGCTATAGTAAAAAGAACAAAAATAAAGGGGTAGGAAGACAGCTCGACTAGGGTCAGGAATGTTAAGATTGCCCTGGACAGCGAATTGATTTTAGATAGAATTTAGCTATGTATTTGTTAATATGGTGAATAATGGGTGTCACTGTATTGCTATTGATACTCTCGAGCCTGAGCTGTCACTGGTATCTCAAGGAAATCCCAACAAATAAACCCAGTAGTATAGCTGAGTACCAACGCCAAAGTGTTTAAGGACTGCCCAGTCAATTGACCCATCAGAAAGTAAAAATAACTTTTGGAATATTGGTGAAAAGATTTTTTTTAATGTTTTGTTTTGTAAGATTTGACCAATGGAAAAGTTTTTACCCTGTGTATCAAAAATGGATAAGTGGGTGTTGGTCAGGCAGCAACAAGTATTATGGGATGTAAAGTACAGAAAAATAATAGATCGTTGGGCTCGAGGTGCGAGGCGGACAGCTTGGTTCCTTGCTAATTTAGTATAGAACCCCAAATGCCTCCTTCCCTCTCGCACTCGCATCCCCGGCCCCCGAGCATTTGCCATCCCCTTTCCCTGCCGTTTGGAGGCCCCCAGTATTCACCAGTTTTGTCCTTGGGAATATCTCCAAATGTTCCTGAGCTGTTTATTTCTGTGATCTTCCTGCTCACCATCTAATTTAAAAATAAACTGAAAAACCATTTTATTGGAACTCGTCAAACTACCTCTTGTGTTCCCGCTTTTGAATTTGAAAACCTGTGAACTTTACATCTTATCACTCTGTGTATGGAGACATTGAGGGAGGATTGGCCGATAAAAAGTTAGGAGTTAAACTCAGCCCCACCCCCGGAGATATATGTTATGTCAAAGGACATAGGAATTAAGCCGTTGATTTCGTTGTGACGCTGACCGAGACCAGCAGACAAGAGTACAGCACCTTCGCAGCCCTTAGAGGAATCACAAGGAATAAAAAGTGTTCTAAGCGTCCTGGCACCAAGGCAACGACGAGTTGCGAGCAAGGGAAGCAAGCAGAGGAAAAGAGCTAAGTTTAAACGAACTATACCTGAATTAAACAGTTAAAGGCCTATTCGAACTTTAAGAACTGTTAGATAGAGTCTAAATTCTATGGAGCAACCATAAGACTAAAGAAATCCCTACCTTTTCCCTTCCCTGCATGCCCTACTTAGTGTGAGTGTCTGTGTGTATGGATGGTGTGAGCTCACAAATTCAAGTATAAGAAATGTGATTTGCAGAACAATGAGCTCTGAAGAGTAAAGACATTGTTAGAATAAAGAACAAACGACCAAGTAGTCAGAAACATAAATTGTCTGAAATTGTGTTTAATTAGTGTAGTCGATCTGTGTGTTAACTAGCTTACGAAATATTTAGGGAAATGACCCATGTACAGAATAAACATGAGGAAGATAGTATGTCTTTCCAAACAACACCCCTAAGGAGCTGGATTCGTCTCTAGCAGATCTAGACAATATTCATGAAGGAAACATGCTAGCCAGTACAACGAAGGATGAGATTTAGTACAAAAATTCAGATTTAATGTAAAGGGTCAGTAAAGGGTCATCAATATGGCAATACATGACGCAACTATGACGCACCTTTCCCGGGGGTCAAGCAGTGCGTCTTACAAATGAGACCTGCAATAGGGCTATTGATGTGGACCTAAAATTGCCAAGGCCAAGGCGTGTTCGGACCTCGACGCAAGATAATTTTGCCAATCACCTGCTCGATGTCGATCGCGAAGATGATAACCCTGTTTATCACGAACTCATCATCTGAACCATCCGTACCGGTTGCGACCATAACAAGAAGAACCACCATCGTCACCAAGACCACCGTTGCCCTCTAGCGAGTCTCTTCATTATGCCGTTGACGATGACGATGGTACTATTGATGATGGCACCAAAGCGTACAGAGTTGACGACACTCAGGTTAGACAGGCGTACGAGCTTGCCTGCGAGCATGAGGACAGCACCGATAAAGTCTTGAGCTTGACTAGACCGAAGAAAAATATCGGCTGAAGCGTCCAAAACGTATGGACATGGACAAAAGTTTGATCCATCTTGGGCAGCCAATCGAACTTAGCTAAGATATGTTCCACAAAAAGGTCAGTCTTTTTCGTCAAAAATTCTTTTGGTGATCTTTAGCATGGAGGAAAAAATATTGTGAATAGAACTTTTACCTCATTGATTTTGAATTCAATGTGATATCATTTGTGCAAAAAAGATTGAGATCGATGATCAGCCCAAGTTGATTACAAATTTACATCATTTTCTGTGGGTTCAAATTTCAAAATTGTATTGAAACGCTTGATTTTCCAACATACACAAAGACGTAAAAACTCAGTCCCACATGTTCAATAATATGTTGTAAATCAACCAATACTCCATGGACATTCTCTTTGATTGTCGATCTCTTCATTGTACGTTGTACTTATTCCCCGATAATTTGATATCTCATGCTATAAATAAAGTGTAAGCTACAGAAATATTTACTGATATTTTGTTTGGAATGAATTTTGAACTCGAAAACACTGATTTTCCAGCATGAACGAAGATGTTTAATAATATGTTGTAAATCACCAATACTGCCTAATACTCCGCGGACATTCTCTTTGATTGGCAATCTCTTCATCTTGGGTTATACTTGTTCCCCGATGATTTGATGTCATGCTATAACTAAAGTGTAAGCTACAGAAATATTGACCGATCTTTTGTTTAGAATGGATTTTTAACTCGAAAATACTGTTGTATACAGACATAAAAATCAGTCCCAAATGTTTAAAGGAGTCCTCCAGACCAGAATCTAATTAGAATCATTGGATAGGGAAAAAGCTGTGACAAAAGCTGTGACAAGAGTTTTTTCTGTTGCCAGAAGAGATATACGAGGGCACAGACCCAGGGTTCGAGGCCAAGCTCCAGGAGAACTTACTAACAAGTGAGTAACGAAATGATTATAAATATAAAGACAAAGCGGCTTAGAGTTAGACTGATTTGGGCCTCGTATCTAAGTAACCTACGGTCGTATATCGGTAGGCCCCTCACTGGAGACAGATACTCCTTAGTACTAGCTTCATATCACTTTACTGTTTGAACCAAAGCTGTAACTGAAAGTGTCGATATTATTTCATGGCAAAATGTCTGTGAATAAAAATTTTGGGACAGCAGCTTCTTATGCGGAGCGTAACCCATAACTTTCGCCCAGACATCTTCCAAGAAGCAATCCTGCTCGAAGTGGTCCTCGCAAACGACTCTTTTTTTACTGTATTTATAAGTCCGAATATCAAATTTGTCTGTCCCTGTGTTATGTAGCCACTGGGCACATCTTTCCCTATCTTTCAAAGGATTGGGGATAGAAAATGCACTTTTTTGGTTGCCTTCCCCAGGCTGAACCGTACAGCTGTAGGCCTGACACATAGGCATTTTGCACGTGTACGATACGCAGTCGTGAGATATGATTACGACAACAAAGTGGGGACACTACGTCATGGGGTCACGTGACCGATCTCATTTCTGTGCGGGAAATTTAATTCTTTTGCTCAAAATAACCGACAGGAAAAATGCTCTTAAAATTTGTCCAAGGCGAGTTAACTCATAACATTTGGTGCAATTACTCCTTGATTTATTTGCAACAGGCCCAGATATTTATAAACCTGGCCTGGAGCCCTCCTTTAACAATACAATTTTAACTTTCAAAATTTAATTTCAAGCTGACGATACAGTAACTAAAACAAGTCAGAGGCCTTCTTTCTTCAGAAGATATTTATTTACCTTTCTATATATTTTGGCTGGTTTCATTTTGGCAACATTGCATGGCCTCGCCAGTGAGCAGGGCTGATTAATTAATTATAACATGAAACAATATTTATTCATATCATTATCATGTTGATTTGAATTTGATTTTGTATTCATTGAGAGTGTGTATTACATGACTTGTGTTTATTTTGTTTCTTTTACTAAGAATTCTCACTTCATGGGTGAAAAGGAGCTGAAATACTCAATTGAACTAGCTTCTGGAATGCAGTCAAGACAAATTTAGGCAGAAATAAGCACAGGTACACAACATTCCATTTTTTTTTCTTCAATGAAATGAATGGGTTACTTGCTATGAATTGTAGTAAAATGTTTAACTTATTTTTGTTTAAAATACTAATAATTTATTTATTATATACATTACAAGAAGATTTGATTTTGGCAATTTTATTTTCACTTTACAGATGAGTCTGATTTGTTACCGGCACTCCCGCCACTCGGACAGGGATGTCCAAGGCGGAAGCAACTATCTTAATATTCAAAGTATTACTAGCATACTAGAAATATGCTGTTTTACAATAAATGTAGACAAATAAACATAAAATAAATAATTAAATTGTCTTTTGTTTCATTTTCATTTCCTAATTTCTCTAGGTACTGGGCCTTACTGCAATGCAGCTGGGATTACTGCAAGTCAACTGCAACAGAATTTGGAGGGAGTTCAAGTTCTTAGTGTGCTAAGGAATGGACTTGTTCTAGAGTTGTATGACTATTTCATTGTACGTATCAAGTATCAGTTAAAGTCTCTTGTAATTATGTTAACTAATCTAGCAGGTTGCCCAGAAGCTGACATTCTGGTCGTTAGCTGATCAAAGAAAGCGAGTTAGAAAAATAAAGAACAGAGAAATGCATCTGCAGGTGCTGTTTGAGGGAGAATTCAAGGTGATTTGCAAAAGACAACTAAAGGAGCCTGACACACCTCGTAAATGGAAGTTGAGAGAAAGCTTGACCACTGCCAACAAGGAGTTGAAACAAGCAAAGAAAGTCAAGAAGAATCTGCTTGTTGAAGAAGAACTGAGAAAAGCGTATGAGGAGGAAAATGCTACCTTAGTGACAGAAGTTCGAGATCTTACAAGAGAAGTCGAGACATTGACAAAAGACAATGAAGAATCCCCCGAGACGCAAAGCATCAGTGAAAAACAAAAGCGTCAAGACTCCGTAACGTTGCGAAACTGGCCAGAATATATCTCAGAATTCCAGCAACAAGTGTGCCATCTGAGAAGCTTTCCCAACAGCAGGAACATAGGGAATGCCAAGCAAAGTTGAACTTCATCTAAAAATGTCAACAGGTCAAGGTTTCCTAACGTTGCAAACTGGCCAAGAAATACCTAGGAATTCCAGCAACATGTGTGGCATTGGATCATGTTCTGTCAACAGCTGGAAACATAATTAATGAAACATTTGAAAACATCAACATGTTAATAATTGCAGGTGTCAAGAGGTGACTGGGTAAAAGCCATAGCTCATTTCATCTCGCCAGGCTCAATCCTCACCCCATTCATAGAAGTGGAACCATCGATGAAGAAAACGCAAGAAAAAGAACTTACCCCGACTTGATAATGGATTCATCATTCCCTGTTACACAGTGAAGGAACCAGAACAGCCCACACTTGCTCCCAACCAATACATGCCACAGACACCCACATAGAGCTTAATCCCCTTTGTATCAATATTTTCTTATTCTCAAGTTTCCTACAGTTTCAATAATCTACCCAGAATCCATTCAACATATATCGAGAATAAAATACAACAGAGGTTGAGGTAACGCCCCATGAGATCAAGCAGACACAAGCAAGGTAATTATAATTTTTGTAAATGATTTCTTCTCATATGTATACACATGTACATACAGTGTACCATGTTGTGGTTGAAGTACTGTCTTTTTCTTGGAAAGCTTCAATTTATTTTCAAAAAGCATGTGAAAAGACTAAACATGTGTACATGAAGAGTCACATACATTGTACATTGTAGCACAACAACATTCATTAGTTAGGTATATATGTATTTACTTTGACATATTTTTTCTCCAAGTTTTCGTTTGTCGTGCTTGTTCAATGGTGTACGATAAAGCATTGTTAGAGCAGTCATGGCTACGCACAAATATCCACTAATTATTCAGATGCTTTCTTTAGAAATATTTGATCCTTTTTAAAAAATAGATCTGTAAAACCGCTACTTCCTAAATTCCTTATGTCTTTTTAATCTCTCCAATTTTTTTATTTCTCCTTTTATGTTGTCCATCATAGATGACCCTGTTCTATGAACGCTCTAGACGTAGTACTAGCAACTTCCTGCTGGGGTAAGGCTGAGACCACGTGGGAAAGAACAGTGTGGTCCTTGTTCCTTTAGCAACAGCATATCAACACGACATTGTCATATTATTGGTATGGATCCAAAAGAGCTCATCAATAAAATACGCAAAAATCGTAAGCATCACAGTGAGACTGATGACATTATTTTCAATGCTTGTGGACGGAAATACAGTACTCAGATAAAAAATAGTTCATACACACCTCGAAAACCTTCCCCCGGAAGATTGTTTTCCAATGTTGCTACTTATTTTAGCAATGATGGCCTAAAGTCCAGGAAAATTACTTTTCCTCGAGATACTAGTGAACCCAATTTCCTCAAAGTTCTTCCAAAGAATTTCCCTTCTGTCAGGGGTATGACATTTGTGAAGATCGATGGAAGAAAACTCGAACACCATTGTTGAGTGAGTTGCGAGCTCCTGCTGCATTGTACCATCATGAAAATCACAAAGCAATGAGCAGGGCCAAACTAGTGCAAAATATGGTGCTGTCTTGTTACTGTTTGTTGTAACAGATTCAATTAATAATGAGGTACATGTAATTGATGCTAATCTCCATCTTATTCATTAAAGATGACAGAGTGAATCGAAATGAGATGATTGTTTTATGACTTGGCCTAGAACTTCACTTTGCCTTTGAAAAACATTCAAAATGCTCGCAAAGAAGTCGCAAAGAAGTCATACATTTTGTGCGCTGGAAATTTGACCCTGTCCTCCTATGCTCTCTGAGCAGATGAGAGCAGATACATGTACATGCACATACAAAAACTTTACCTTCTTTGAAACAGATTTGCATTTCATGAGGATTACTTGAAAAATGAATGAAATTTGTCAGGGGCCTCATAGTGGATCCAAAGCCAGCCATCTAAACACAAAGTTTGGTCAACTTCATTTCAGCTCAGTAGCAATGTAGTGCATGTTGGCAAACTTTATACATGTACATGAGAAAAATCACATTTATAAATAAATTTTTAATAACCTGAATCATTGCATACAATTTTTATTTTAAAATTAAACCCCTTATACCACTGTTTTGAGCAGGAAAGCAGATACTCGAGAGTTAATCTGTTGTGCGTCATGAAGAGTCCTTGAGGAATGGAAGAATGGCTTTCAGGAACTCATTAGGTCTCTCAGAGTGGACCCAGTGACCAGCCCCCTCTATTGATGTGAAGCTGACATTAGGGAAGATAGTCTTGATCTCTGGATAGTCTACAGGTCTGGATTTAAGAAGAGCAGAAGAGAGAGAGAGAGAGACAATGAAGGAGTGAGAACATGACAGGTAGAAAATATACAGAGAGCAAGAGTGAAAGAGAGAGGAAGATAGAGAGGAAGAGGGAGAGAGGGAGAGGAGGCAGGGAGGGATGGAGGGAGGGAGAGAGAAAGAAAAAGAAAAGAAAGAAAAGGAGAGAAAGAGAAAAAGAAAAGAAATGGACAAGGAAACATTAAGATATACAATCACGTACTGAAAAGGAGAAAGATCACTAAGGCCTAGGGGTGGGAGTTTCGGGTATTTTTTCAATTCGGGAACCCGACGATTTTTCAGGCGGGTTCCCGGTTACCCGAAAATCATATAACACAAATTACAAGCTTATATTTACCCCTAAGAAGCTATTAACACTGGGAAAAACTCGAAAGCGCATCACTGCAGTGGGGCGCTACATGGATTTTTACATGTAGATATTGAATGGCTGGTCGACGTTATCTACCGCCTTGTCATGTTACATACATGAGTAATCATTAAATACTTATTTTCGGGAAACGGGCATGTAATATTTTGACCCGGGACCCGATGCTCTCGGGCGGGACTCGGGTACCCGGTTTTTAGTCCCAGCACTACTAAGGCCAAAAAAAAAAATTGTTGTATTGGCGTAACAGGTCTCTGAAAAATAGGGTTGGTCGGTCGGGATTTTTTTTTTTTTTTTTTTTTTTTTTTACGACAGTATAATACATAATACACGCAGCTAGTTCTGTCCGCAGCACTTCCGGGTTTTCGATCACGATCGCGATTGCAAAGGCAGCACGATACGCGATATCGATAGTAAAAAAAACAACAAAAAAACCTAGGGTCGGCGACATTTTTAGGGTCGGGCGGGTTACGCCAATACAACAATTTTTTTTTTTTTTGCCTAATGCCACATCTTAACTGCACAGCAAACATAAAACAATAATTACCAGTCCTGTAACATCTTTTGTCTTTTTAAAACATGGAATATGAATACACATTCAGCCATTGCATCATAAAAATCAGTGAATTCAAGTTAAAGCATTGAATTGACGAAGTATGGCCAAACTAAAATAAAACATTCCTTTTTAATGAAGAAAACTATTATTTTTCTTGCTTAAACCATTCTATTTCAAACCAACAGCAGTTCCAAAAGATATGAACCAAGGATAAATTCACAATGTCTTTACCTGAGGTAACTCGAATTGGCTCCACCTACAAAGAGCGTTTCTCCCGTATAACAAGCTCCTGCTGGTAGATGGAGCTGTCTAAGATGCTCCATGTTTGCCTCCAGGGCATCCAAGTTGACCCTCCACTTTAGAAGATCCTCCTCCTGAATCAGGTTGGTTAAAAGGAAGTTACGCACACCTACATTCTGAAAAAAAATTGGAAATAATTTTGATAATTAAATTACAAATATCATAACGTTTGCTTCAACAACTCGTGGCATGGCTCAGTGATCAGGCATTTGCTTTTGGCTTTTTTTCTTCAAAGATAGGGAGTCAGGGTTAGGATTAGGTTTGCAATCAGGTTTTGTGTTATAGATATGTACAGTGTTGGGTCCAGGGTTGTAGTTAAGAATTTGATTAGAGTTGAAAATTAATACAATTAAGCTATTGTCACAAGGGGATGTGCTGTAGCACCAAGAGCTTAACGTAAATGTAGATGAGAGTGCAGATGACTGTTGTAACTTCAGAGGCCCCAGATTTTCATAAGAGGTGTTGTGTTCTAGTGGATAAGTCACCAGACTGTAAATCACAAGGTACGGGGTTCAAATCCCACCATGGCACTAACGTCCTTTGGCAAGACTCTTATCTACATTTGCCACTCTCCATCCAGGTGTAAATGGGTACCTGATATGCTTGAGCGCTAGTTACTTTGGCGTCGATGCGTGACAGATATGAGTGCTATATAAGTGGCTATTATTATTATTATTATTATTATCCTGAAAAAACAAAGAATGACCTTCATTTTATGAAAGCATCTTTTTCAATGTAAATGAGGAGGATAACAAGACATAGCTACACCCCCCCCCCCCCCCCCCCCCCAGTAAATAACCGTAATATCAGCCCATCACTTGTTTTTAACATATCATCACTCAGGGAGTCAAAATTATATTACTTGTTGCCTAATATGTTATAATTCTGTTTCACATACTTTTCTGATTTAAAATTGAAAGAAATTGTTGTTGGAATAGTTTTTTCCCATTGGTTTAAGTTGAATTCAGCACAAAGTATAGTTTATTGGTACCATTTTCCATTTGAAAATGATCTCTTCCTTTCTTAAAATATTCTGGAGCTTTGACTTTGGACTGCTTTCCATCTTACAAATGATTCTACCAGCTCCAACGAATCTGTCAAAAAGGAAGTCTTACTGGAATTGCAGTCTGCAGCTGTGTGCCTAGATCCCTCTTAGCCTGGCTCAAAGAAGTTGAGTTATCAAGCTTGGCATCTCTCATGATCTGAATGTAGTCAGCTGCTTGTGTGACATCGTCGCTTGTCGCCACAGGTTTGTGGGTGACATCAACAACCACAAGTTTGTTCAGAGCTTCAGGCTAGATTGGAAAAAGCAAAAATAGATAATTCATTCTTTCTGAGATTTCTCTGCTGAACTATCTGCTGCAATCTATAATTTTGGCAATCTATAAGCCTCAAAAAGAGAAACTGGCCGGATTTCTTTTCAGTCGACATATTATACAATACACCCAAATCAGTGCTAAACAGAAGCTGTTGTGTTCCTTTTCACCTTTTAAATGTTTTTAGGTCAGGTAAATAATGTTTGTTCAACCTAGCAACAACTAATGTATGCAATTTGCATTCGGGCTATTGAATTACAATACTTTGTAACGGGGGATATAATACTTTGTTACTACGCAAGCATGAATAAATTAGACTGCATTACAAAAAAGGTCTACTGTTGTGACTTTTGTTCAATACTGTAGTGACAGATGACTTACATTAGACATAGCTAGGGCCATTGCAGTTCGACCTCCCATGCTGTGGCCTACCAGGTCACATCGGTCAGTCATAAGGTCGAGCTCCATCAGTGACAGGACATCGTTGGCCATCGCTTCGTAGCTCATGGTGGACGAGTGGGTACTCTGGCCATGGTTGCGAGCATCTATGGTCACAATCTAAGACGATAAAGATTCAGAACTGTATTACTGTATAACAATGATTGGGCATATAGAACCAACTACCTGATGCTCATTTTTACGGTGAGGCTGCATTTCTGAGAGTACTGTAAAACCACAAATTTTCGCATGCATCACACTTTCACAAATTTCGCCAGTGGGCAAGTTTCGTGAAAGTTTCATTCCCAGAAATAATCAAATCACAATTGAAACAAAATTCTTGTAATTAACAAAGGTTTTTTGCTGTAAAATAGGCCGTCATTAATAATTTGCAAAAGTTTCTGGTTTTACAGTTCACGAAACACTCTGAACGGGACAGTTCTCAAATGTAGTTTTAATAGTTTCTTAAAACAACTGATAGCAGGTGAATAAAATAGATTCTTACCGAGGTCTTGGATAAAAGTACGACAAAAAGAAGCGTAATGTGAACTGGTCTATTGATAAGTGCAAAGTATATCATATTAAGTCTACTGTACTCTTATATTTGAAATAAACTTTACTTCTTTGAGGCTAATATGCCAGTGTGCATCCAAGATAGAAACTTGATGTGCGCTCATAAAAGTATCATTATTCACAAAGAGGCAAATGGTACATTCCGAGGCATTGACGTGGAGATATCTTTTTTGAAAGGAATATTTAAGCATATCCTTCTAAAGTGCACAAATCGGACCTGCCCATTATAGGAAAAAAAAAATCTCTGCATAATCAGGGGTCATTTGGGAGTGCTCAAACTACGATCTGTTCAATGGCAACATCTGTTTTCAGCCTCTTATACTTACTGTCCTGGAAAGCTCGAAGGCCATTCGTTTCGCCAAAGAGTCCCAGTTCTTGCGAGACCCATACACACCATGTAGGATGAGGACTGGGTGAGATCCAGAAGCTGTTGACTGCTTAGGTTCATGCACATCGTAGGACAAACTCACAGCTCTGCAGGTTGAAAGCAGACATATTGTTACAGAAGAATGTTCTACAGTGAAGAAACATGCAAGAATGGGCACTACAATTTGTAGATATCGAGACAGACCCTAGAATAGACAGATTTTTTTACTTAACACCAAATTGCCAGGATTTTGTTGGTTTATCGGTTGATTTGGAGTTGGTCTGGCAGTGTGACTGTGGTACATACATGTAAGCAGTTAGCATGTGAAAGAGACAAAAAACCTAGTATTTTCAACAGTAGGTGTGAATCAAAGTGCACCAAGATGCACTATCATTATCATTTGCTCATTAAGGGAGCAGGAGTGACCATTCGAAAAGTCACAGGACCGAAAGGACCCTCAAGTGGCATTGAGTATAAATGTTGATCATGTATTGAAATGACTAGTGTAGGATGTTACATACGGCATGTACGAGCTCCAACCTGAGGGACTCTTCTCTTTGATGTGTACAAATGTTCAATGCCTTTTTGTTAAACAGAGAAAGGTGAATTCTGGGAAAAGGGAAAAGTAATTTGTGATCTTTCACATTCTCTTTACGTCAGTTTAGAAGATTATCATAGAAGAAATGCCCTCTGAAAAGGATTGCTCTTCAAATGCCCTCATATTTGAAACTAGATGAATCTTCGACCGCGCGCGGTCGGAATTTATGCCTCCGCCATCACCAAATTGGAAATGCATGGCATGTACACTCTAAAAAGGATTGGTCCAACAAAATTACAAATCTTTTCACTTAAAAAGCACAGGAGACAGAAAATTTATTTCATTTCATTTCCATCCCGTACAAATAAAAAACTTACCATCGATGACTTACAATCATCAAATACACCAAGGAAATAGATATTTTATAGCAAATAGACCACTGTCCCCTTGAAATTTCTAAAATAGGTAGACTCCATACATCATGAACCATTTTCATGTAAATAATGACCTCTATGACCTTTGAACTTTGACCTTGAGACCCTAAAATCTAATCCGTTCATCGTCCCTCACATATATGCATACATGGGCCAAGTTAGAAGCTGATCTGTCAAACAGTTCTGAAGTTATTGCGAGAACGAACCATTTTTATGTACATAATTACCTGTGACCTTTGACCTTGAGACCCCAAAATCTAATCAGTTCATCGTCCCTCACATATGCATACATAGGCCAAGTAAGAAGCTGATCTGTCAAACAGTTCTGAAGTTATGTTATTCTTGGTTTTTATCCACTCATTTTTTTCCTTTCCAACTTTCCTTTTGTTGTATTCTTTGTTTCCTTTCATCATCTTCTCTTCCATCTTTCCTACCCTTCTATCCTCTATCATATCGTTCATATTTTTCTTTGTGTTATCCTTCTTTCCTCCCTTATTTTTCGTTTTTAGCCTGAAAATGAGAAAATCATACTGAGATACATACCCGTTTTGAGTTTGTCCCCTTGAATACACCATACAAATTAATGTTCGAAATTTCCACCCAGTGAGACGCGCCCCGCCACGACCTGACTTTTTATGTAAAAGCCTCTGTGTGCGGTCACATACATACATGTACAGGGTGCACATTTCTATGTGCAGTGGTGCGACTCTCAGCAGGATTGAGGCAATTTGTTCTTATTTTGGTGATTCCATAACCTTACAGCATGTACGCCAATTCTTATATACATGTACAATCAGCTTTCCCTGTTGCTTCCAAGTTCCTGACAGTTTTTTTTCCCCACTGTGATCACATGACAAGAACAAACTTAAACCTTTATCTTTAAATGAATTCTGCCTCTGGCCTGGGTTTTGAAATAATAAAACCACAGGAGATGTTTAAGGAGTGTGTATGGCTTATCCATTCACAATGTCACTTCAAGTTCACATTCAACTTCCAAATCAGTACTACAACTTCAAGGTGGGAGAAATAAAATTACACCAAAAAGGAAAAACAAGGCATTAGCAAGATTGCGTCTCGCCCACTTGCGAATACTGGAAATATCGTGATCTCCGTTGCCACGCAGAAGAATTGTATTTCTGGGTATCTGCCACAGAATGTAATATCCCATTAATGAGAAGGACTATTCACAAAATACTATTTGTCACAAGAGAGTCTTGCAGGTAAACTTTAACGTATAGCCTCAAATGACCTTTGACCCTATCATGTGACCTCCAACGGCAACATAACGTCAAGGTACCCTCAGTGCAAATATGACCCAAGTTAGGTTGTAATCCAAGCAACTGATGTGAATTTATTTGTCAAAAGAGAGTCTTGCAGGTAAACTTTAACGTACATGTATGACCTCAAATGACCTTTGACCCTATCATGGGACCTCCAACGGCAACATAACGTCAAGGTACCCTCAGTGCAAATATGACCCAAGTTAGCTTGTAATCCAAGCAACTGATGTGAAGTTATTTCACAAAAGAGAGTCTTGCAGGTAAACTTTAACATATGAAAAGAGAGTCTTGCAGGTAAACTTTAACATATGACCTCAAATGCCTGTGACATCATCATGTGACCTCCGACAACACAATAACATGGAGATGCCCCTAGTGCTTCTATCACTCAAGTGTGGCTGCCAATGCAGCAACAGTTGCCAAGTAATGCATCATAAGAGAGTCTTGCAGGTAAACTTTAACGTTTGTGACGGACGGACGACGGACGGACGCCAGCCATTTGGATCCCTTAGTCTCGCCTTCACCTCCGGTGGGCGAGACAAAAATTAATTACATTTCACACCACGCCATGGTACCCATAGCCTTTACCAACGGCGAGTGAACGCGATAATATTACCGTGGCTGCAAGGGAGACTAGCTGCAATGTGGGCAGCTTGCTGCTCACCGCCTTTATCCACCCGTAACGCAATCAATATTCATGTATTCATCGTCCTCCGTACCCGCTGGCTAAGGCCGGACCATCAAAGTACTGCCGTTCACGAAGGAAATTGCAACACAAAGGAATCGCTTCGTAAATGGCACTTTTGCCAAAACCAGTGGGTAGCGCTATGAATAAATCCTTCCCCGCAAGAACATTTCTTATCGCAGTCTCCTGTAATTCCTTTAATTTTTCACCTGGAATCTTCAATTTGCTGGCAGCATATTTCAAACTACATGTATCATGAAGAAGATCGTCGAAGCTGGTGGAACTCGCCATTTTGGATAAAGCAGGGTGAAACGTCACGATCAATCACGTGACAAAAAAATTTGCATGATGAGTTTACCTCGGTGTTTGTGATTGGTTACTTTCTCTAGAGGGAATTTAATATGTATGAGAATTCTGCGTCAGAAAACGACGCAGATTTCAATGGTCAAGATAAAAAAAAAAACAACCCGCGTTACGGGTGGATAAAGGCGGTGAGCAGCAAGCTGCCCACATTGCAGCTAGTCTCCCTTGCAGCCACAGTAATATTATCGCGCTCACTAATATTATCGCGCTCACTCGCCGTTGGTAAAGGCTATGGTACCCACTGCATGGGCTATATCCTATCTCACTCTCACTCAGTCTCAGTATCTGCAAAGGTTCCTGTCAAAACATCATTTATAAAAATTTGAGAGCACATGAATGTAATTTTCAGGTATATACAATGGAGTTATCACACAGTTGTTTTACAAAAAGGAGCACTCTATACATGTAATGTATTTTGTATGTACATGTAACATTACATGATATTTTGCACGTCTTTAAAAAAAATCATGACTCCGATCTCTGTTTTATCATAATTGGAAAAGGGGAAATTTTGAGTGGTTCAAGTACAAAACAAATGGGAGAGTTCTCCAAATTACACATCATCACCACAATGATAATAGGAAGTATGTATGTAAAATATCCATTAACAATTATAACCTAGTACACATGTAGGCCTAGGGTAGTATTCTGAAAATTGTTGCATCTTTTATCTTAAATATTTCGATGTTAATTGTCATAGCAAATCAAAATTATGACAAGTCATTGGTTAACATCTGCGCACAGCTCTCCGCGTTTGTGTAATGTTGAAAAAGACATCTGCGCAGGCACCAATGATAAGTGTTTATTCCGTGCAATTTTTTTATTTGTTATGACAATCAAAATATTTAGCACAAAACTTCAATTTCAGAATACCACCCCTAGCATATAAAATGATAATTCTAGAATGTTGCATTTCTAATTATCTTGCATTATGTGTAAAGTATGCAATTAAGAGAAAGGCCTGTTATGAGTAGGCTACATGTAAGAGACTTAGTATATCATACCTCTGATCTGAATATCTTCTTGCTGTTAGCATGGCATGAGACACTCTGTGATGCTTGGAATGGCAGGGGCAGCTACATCGATGCCTGAGCATCCCGCTCAGGACTGAACCATTCTTGGACAGTGTTTGGACCAGCATCTCAATGTTTTTTATTTACCTGGTTGAAAGAAATTAAATATCTTGATAATGGTGAGGAGCCACTCATTTTACTCCACAATACCTACCTAACCCTAATCCTCAATGTACATGTAACCTTAAAGTCTAAAACACTATTGCAAGGGGTCCAGACAGCCCAACCAATGGATGGCCTGACCACCTACCCTGCACAGCTCGACCTGGTTGAGTAATCCAGGGTGGGGTGCCTTGCGGGACAACTCGACCCACTTTTTGTTTTTCAGGTGATCTGTCGTACATCGACAGATCACCTCTTAATTTCGTCAAGATTTTTCTTCTTTATTTATTATTATTTATTATTTATTTTTATTTTTCGCCCATTTTCTTGTTACCATGATTCCTCAAAAATTTCATTCTCAATTTTCTTCAAATTTTCGTCACTTATCAGACTGGTCAATGTCAAGATGTGGCATCTCATTCAAGGTCATCAGGTTATCATGACGTCATCAAGACGCCATTTTGTAAATTTACAAGATCGATTATATCTTCATAATCGATCATCAAAAATCGACTATATTTACATCACATAAACTTCACATGACGGGTCATCAGGTCATGTCCTCACAGGTCATCTAGAGGTCAGGACGTACGCGTACGCGCGCGTCAAAATTTTAAAATGCTCAAAATCACGTAGGATCAAGTCTGCACACGTTTCAGGTCAGTTTGAGCATTTCAAAAATGTCCGTGCGTAAGCGTCCGCGCGCGCGTTTTACGCGCGCACAAATCGTAAATAACGTTAGAACACTGTTTTTTTTATTGATTTGCAATCCTGACACTTTTCTTCATCATTTCCATCAATTTGAATCAATTTCAATCTATAATAAGGTCGTACGGGCGCGTCAAAGTTCGAAATCCGTGCGCGCGTCTATGGCGAAAATAACGTAAAAACGTGCAAAAACATGCCTCTACAAAATTCATTGTAGCTCGTTAGATAGTCCGTTGACCCCCAAATTTTTTGTCATCATCAGGTAGGGTATGAATCATAGATTTCATTTCATGTATCATTTCATCCATATAAACATTATGACGTCATCAAAATGGCACCAGAAGTCAAAATTTCCATTTTTCATGTTTTGACGTCATCACATTTATGCAAATTTGGCTCTAGATTCGTAATTATTGGTCGTTTTTCTCCCAAATTTTGATATGTTATAGCTGCAACAATTCTCTACGAGACATCTTGCCACCATTATTCATTTTGATGACGTCATCACACTGAAATCTTCAATTAAAGACGACATGTCAAATTTTTCCCTATTTGCGTGTTATGTCTATGGAAGATGATTTTTTTTCGAATCATGAATCTACATGACATCGTTCTCTGAGCAGTATCTCAGTTATTTTTGGTCTATTTCCTTCCAGATTTTAATATGTTGTAGCTGAGACTATAAGCTTTTATTAGTAAGCCCTCCAATTTTTGATCAGATGTCGGGATCATGCCCAATTTTTCAGTACCAAATGGGATTTGAGAATCACGTTTTTCGTTTACGTGTTATCTCTATGGGAAATATTTTGGTCTATCGGTAAAGCACATGACTACCATGGTCAAGGTACCTGGTTCGATCCCCGGGGCCGATTTTTTTTTTTTTTTTTTTGCTTCTTTTTACTTGTCATTTTACCATCCTCTACGACTATTATAACATAAACAATCACAAACCAAGTAATAAAATGCCTTATTTTGCATGTTATGTCTATTGCAAAGTGCTGTGCAGTGGTTTATGTATATCCCTATGGAAAATCTGTTTCACTGACGTGTATTAAAGCTATCCTACAATATCATTAGTCCTATTAGATATCACAATTTCTCAAAATTGGCTTAGTCAATTATCTTAATTATCTTATTGTGACGTCATCTAGACGCCATTTTCTACAAATCAACTTATGGTCGTATCTTCATAACGAAATGTGATTTCTCGTTCATATTTGGCATGGTTAACGTCACTGTCATTGCAGTCATGATCCTTACCATTATCCCCATCATTATCATCATTATCATTATCATCATTATATCATCAATCATCTTCAAAATCACCAACACCATAATCATCATGAATATCATTATCATCACCATCATTATATTATCATCTTCATCATCATCACCATTATCATCATCACCGTAATCTTTTTACAATGACCGTTTCACACATTTTGCTACATTCCTGTCCTCAAGAAGCATCTCCATTCATGGCATTCTTGACTTCCTATCTTCAGTTTAGCATTTCCCCATTATTATGATCATCCTGATTACAATCATGATCGTACAAAGTGAAAGACAGATCACCTAATTCGTCATGACGAATTAAACTCTAGTTGTTTTTCAATTTTTATGAACTGAATTCACTCATTTTACAATGAATTGCCATTTAAGTGGTAAATTATAAATATTCATGACAGGAAACACGGTAATTGTGGACATTTTGAGTTCCAATGAAAGAATAAAAACACGTTATTTTCCCCTTCCAATGAGGATATTCAATAAAGGAATTTTGAGATAAATAAGGTATCCCAAAGCCATTCCCTGGGTGAGAGTTTTTTCTGTTGTAGAACTATTACTGAGCATGAAAAATGACCAAAATATTGTGCATTGGTCTCGTGCATCTGTGCAGCTGTGCTGGACACAGGCTGTGTGGATGAGAGCCCTAGGGCTCCCGCGTGATCCGGTGCAGGTCCCGTCATACATATTTGGGTCATTTTTTCATGCTCAGTAATAGGTTTACAACAGAAAAAACCCTCACCCAGGGAAAGGAGAGGTTATATCTGAATGTAAAGATATATCAAAAAATAATTTTCTATCAGTACAGTGATTTCTTGGGGCATAAAACGAACTTACATGTACATTGTACCTTGGGCTTGGCCTCTCTGGCGGTCGTTCATTCGCCGAAGTATTCTCATCGCAAGGGAAAACTTGATGTAACTTACCCGTTTATTTTTTTATTGCACTCTCAAAAAGTCCATGATTGCTGTGTTCCCATCATGAATATATACAGTACATGTACATTTGATCATAATTTGCTACTTTAATGGCATTTTATTGTTAAATGAGTGAATTTAGTTCATAAAAATTGAAAAACAAAAAGTGGGTCGAGTTGTCCGGGGAGTCACCCCACCCACCCTGGATAACTTGACCGGGTCGAGCTGTCCAGGGTATATGTAGGCATGGTAGGTGGTCGGGTTGTCCCGGATTTGATATTTCATGGCATGAAGTTGAACATGTTGAACGAAGGACTTGATAGCATTATCAAGCATCTTGATTTGTACAACCGTTTCCAAACGAAACTGAAATTTCAGGAGTTTTTGGTTGTTGCTAATTAGAGGATTGCCATGTTAGGTGTTCATGTCAGTGTTGCTGCGACTCACTGGACCGGTTGATTGATGTCATTAAAAACTATGTATTCATTCTAGTACTAGTAACTAGTACATGCTCATAAAGACTGCTTTTCTTGTCTCCCTTGAGTGGTCTTTATAGACAGGTTTCACTGTTTCCAATCTAACCAGCTCACATGCGTGATCAGACCTGCCAACCCTGAAACCCAAGAAATACATGTAGGGACAAATGACAAAGCAGAGCCAGAGGCTGAAAATAGGGACATTTCTGAGTTTCCTATACATTACTACAGACACATTTTGCAAAAATAGGAACACAGTGGTATAAGTGGCTCTTTCTTTTACCCCAAAATCGGGATTGTCCCCGTTAAATAGGGACAGTTGGCAGTTATGATGATTCAGCATCAGACAGAAGTGACGGTATATGTCACAACTGGAAATTGGAATTGGAAATTTAAATATCGAAAACAAGCTGCTGAAAACTGCTTATCCAATAATAGCGAGCCAATGGAGTAAAATGGAGTCAAAAGGGGCCTGAGCTTTCGATCCTAGCAGAATCTTCGTCAGAGGCAAAAAGACAAACATAAAAAGCAAGACAAGCATATATATAGACTACAGACATAAAACAGAGTACATGTAACAGGAACTGTAAGGGAGGATTTGTGGACACAAAACAATAGACACAAAAGGGGAGTGTGGAGAGTCAAAAATCATGAGTCAAGTGGGTGTGGAGGGGGATTAAAACAAATACAAAGGCGTGGAGATCCAAGGAGAGTGATGAGCCCCAAGCTCAAGGGTGGGTGACCTGTGAAAGCAAAGGATAAGTGGGGAGGCAACATCAAACAGGATAAGGAACAATGCAAAGACAAGAGAAAGGAATAAGTACTGTACAAGTCCAGTGCAGTGGAGTGGTAGGGCAGAAAATAAAGAGGGAGTCGAGTTGTCAGACACCAAGTGCAAATTATATGGCATATATTAGTAAAGTGTGGTGAAAAAATATATATTTGCTGTCTGCTGTATACAAGACTATAAAATGTATGGCAAACTATATGTGTATGTTTACAATACTGAAGAGATTTAAAGAGATCAAGTTTGATCAGCTCTATTTCAGATTTTAAACACTATCAAGATTTAAAACGTTCAGGATATGTTGCTCACATATAGGGAAGATAGTGGAAATAAAATCAGGTGAAAGCTTGTATTTTTCATGCCTTTTTTAAAGCAGAAGGCTTAAAAATTGATGATTTTTGGACACCAAAATTGTGACATGACTAGCGGTCCTAAGACCATGTGCATCATACACAACCAAACTCTACATTTTCTGTGAGTGTCTTTGCCTGAACTTCTTCAAAAAGATGCATACTTTTCAACACATGCAAAAAAATCCTGTTAATAAACATTTTTTATACTAAAAATGCCATTATAAACGGAGCGTAACGCGTGTTATGCTTGGTGTCCACTGCATTTTTGTGCGACAACCGTTACGCTGATATCCTAAAAAAGGTTGATGGGATTATTGAAAATCAATGGAATTTTGCTGTTCTGAAGAGTTCCATGAGGGATGAAAGATATGTAAGACTTGTGCCAAAATATTGACATCTTCATGTCAAAATTAACCATGGAAAATCTGCCAAATTTTTGGTGTCCTCTGTAACACCTGTTACACATGTAATTTTGAACTTTCATTACGCAAGTTTCTTCTAGTCTCTGCAGTAGTTTCTGATTTTTCCAAATTGCTTTCTAGGATGGGTACCCAAAAGAAAAGATTATAGATTGTGTAAAATATTTGGGAAGAATCTGCTTGCCTCTTTCTCTTTGGTGTCCAACCGCAACGCGCGTTACGCATAATTTTGAACATGCCTAAAATAAGTACCCAGAGTAAAATTTGCATTGTTATCACAATAATATTAGCTGCAATTTTAACAAATTAAAGTATATTAACATTTGTGCTCAACAATAAAAGTTTAAAATAATTTTCAATATTCTATGTAACGGTTGTTGCTGAGGACACCATGGCATCTCCCTATAGGAACATATACACAAAACAAGATTTTTTTTATTTACATTTTTGCAGAGCTTTTTTGTGAGTTACCTTTCTGTACCAGCCTAAATATCTTGAAGTGGTTGCTCATTAAAATGAAGCTTGTTTTATAGACAATTTACAAGGATTAAATTTTTAGTTCAATGTCACACTCTTTGGTAACAGTATTGTAAACATACACATATACTGAAGAATATAAACATGTGCATATAAAGTCTGTAACATATGTGTCTAAACCAAACGAGGAGGAGGTAAAAAGCAAATAAAATATATGTGTATATAATATAAAATATACAACTGTACAACTGTATGTAATAATGTAAGGAAGGGGAGTAAAAGGATGTATTAATCATTTCCCTCCTGGATGTTGAGGCCATGAGGTTGGATGGTGCGAAGTCGTCTCATCCAGTACTTCTCCCTGCTGGTTCGGACTGTGTCGGGACGGGTACCTAAAGATTCAATGCCCTGTAGAATCATATCGGTGATGGAATGGTTGGGAAGGTTAAAATGGTGGCCCACCATGCCCACTGGAGTGTCAAGCTTGGCTGTGTTGACAGTGGATCTGTGCCCATAGAAGCGTCTCTTGAGTGTGGTCTTGGTTTCCCCTATGTACTGGGTCCTGCAGACTCTGCAAGTGATGAGATATACAACATTAGTGGTGGTGCAAGTGATATTGCCCTTGGTTTGGTGAGGGAGGTTGGTAGAGTTGCCGGTGAAAGTGTCACCCTTGTGGATGTGTATATCACATACGGTGCATTTGTTGGCTGTACATTTGAAGGTGCCGTGCTGAATGGGAGAAGAATGGCGAGAGAGAGGGGGGACTTCAGCATGAACGATGAGATCCTTGAGGTTGCGGGGGCGTCGGCAAGACAGGATTGGGGTACTGGGAACAGCCTGTAGGAGACGATCAGAAGTGTTGAGAATACGGTGGTTGTCATGAAGGATATTGCGGAGAGGAGGGAGATTAGGGTGGAAGGTGGTCACGAGAGGTATTCTGTCATTGGTATCCTGGGTAGGATCTCACAAAAGGGTCCTTTCAGGGACCATCCCGATCGGGACCATCCCACGGCGGAAGGACTGCCAGTCCCTTCAGGGACCAAACCGTTTCACGAAGATGTGATTGGCATCGACTATAACGACAACGTGCACTATCGATAATATCGGTCATATCTTGTAGCCTTGATCATGAGCTTCACATTTAATCATTAAACGTTGGGATGTAAAAAGGCTAATTTCCCCCGGAAATGATGGGCATATTTTTGCTTCTCTACCACATACGTATCGTCCTTCACATGAAGCTTGGTTTGGAAGACAAACGGAGTAAAAGGCTCCACGCAATAAAGATAACGATTAGTAAAACTTAGTTTCATTTCTTTTTCCTCCAGAGGCATGATTATGTTTCGAAGGACACCATAGAATGCTATTTATAGCATTCAGACAGTATTTCTAGAAGACCTTACAAATAAATGTTAAAATAGCAGATTTTCATGTATTCATGTGAATAATTTGAACTAGAATTGAAATTTGTATCATAAGAAAATGTAAATCTACCACAATATAACAAATTATGCCATAAGTGTGAAGAAAACAAATGTTACGGAGTGTTTAAAGTCTGGGTATACTAGAATAGTCCCGAAAGTATGAAAAACCGTTGTTAACAAAATTATTTAATTTTTTTATCAGTTTTTGTATGTACGTGCACATAACAGAGATTTGTGGATAGTATTGCTATTATTCTAGAAGCCATAAAATGAGAACAAAACGTGATATTGATAAGCGATCTTACCCATACAGTTAGTACCGATCCGACATAATACACTTAATTAAATTTAAACAAGTAGCGTTCCGTAAATTGTCTATTTCTTCCCTGCCGATGGTGGTGCCCTCTACATGTATGTGACGGAGGAAGGACATATCCAGAGGTGTCCCTGGCGGGACCTTACGCATTTTTCCGAAAGGACGTCTTTGAGAAACGGTTAGGTACGGTACCTAAAGCTATGCCGATCGGGACCATCCCACAAAGGACATCTTTATGAGACGGGGCCCTGGCTGTCAGTTTTCTGTTTGAGAACTTCAGATCTGGGGAGGGAAAGAACTTTGTTGATGCCTGGCATGCCTGGCTTGTCATGCTTGTTGCCTGGGCTGTCCTAGACCGAAATTTTCTGTCTCCAGTACGTTAGCCTCTTATTTGGGTAGGGTCGGCTACTACTTGGAGACAGAAGCCGTCCTATCACTTTGCTGTGCAAAATTTGTCTATGGCGTTGTGCCGTTCTAGTCTCGTACATGTACAAGGCAAAATGATTATGAAGGAAAAAATACGATAAATTCATTACGAACTCGTGCACATTGATTTCAAAACGGTTATTTCTTTAACATTAAATATGTTTGTTTAGTGTTAAACTTAAAGAAATAACCGTTTTGAAATCAATGTGCACGAGTTCGTAATGAATTTATCGTATTTTTTCCTTCATAATCATTTTGCCTTGTACGAGACTAGAAGCTCGGGTAACGGTTTGAATACGGCTGCAGGATTTTCGAACGGAGAAGACCTTGGACCCTGAATTACATGAAAAAGGAGCATTAAATGGATCATTTGGTCAAATTGGTATGTTGAACAGATTAAGTATGGCAAGGGGTCCTAAAGCTACGCGGGTCCTAAAGCTACGCACCATACAAATCACATACACGCGCAATGCAACGCGTTCAAATCAGGCTAAAACACACACGCGATACACACAGTCAATTTCAATATCAAGATTTGCATTCATTTATTGCATGTGCGTAGCTTTAGGACCCCTTCATTTTTACGAACAAAATTTGACATCGGCATTGATATCGACCTGAAAACGTGCATTATTGACATTCACCCATCGTAATTTTCTCCACAAATCAACTTTAGAATATCCAGAATCAGGATATGGAATGAAATTGGTGACAAGCCAGTGATTTATGTGACCTTTTAGCTGCTGAAAACAAAGTGCGTAGCTTTAGGTCCCCCCATCATATATGAATTAGAGCCTAGGCCTTATATGATTATTTAAAAAAAAATACAGAGGAAAAATGATTTTTTCCTACTGTTCCAGCAGGCACAACGCCATATAAAAGGCATAGACAAAATTTGCACAGCAAAGTGATAGGACGGCTTCTGTCTCCGAGTAGTAGCCGACCTAGACCGAAAATTCTGTCTCTCGTTCGTAGCTCTTCACTTAGAGACAGAAACGCTCCATTCACTCGCCTGTGCAAACCGAATCCCATTGACTCACACACTATACCGTTTGAATACGGCTGGAAGATTTTCAAACGGAGAAAACCTTGGACCCTGAATTACCTGAAAAAGGAGCATTAAAAGGAATAACAGTCAAATTGGTAAGTTGAACATGTTCGTTTAAGTATACAGCCTAGGCCTAATCTATTTAATTTACACAAATATTGTTAAAGTAGAACGTTAAGGATTTTAAATATTGGCTTAATACTTATTATTGCATAGATGGCATAAATTAAACAAGGTTATCCAAATTCAACGCTTGGAAACATTTGAAGTAATGATTATTATCAATTATAAAACGGTAAAATACAGCCCCCGATATAGCAGCTGAAGAGCTCCTCGAACGCTGCTGAGATATGTGACGACACACCCTGTACCAGTCCTGTCTAAGCAGACGATGTCCCATAACATCTTACACATTTTTCAGAGCCTATTTTGTCATCTCCTCTTCACTTATTTCTCTTCCTTCACTAGCGTCAGTCTTAATGTTAGTCTGTTGCCTCACTCTTAACTTCGTGTATGGTATTATTTTGATGAAAAATGCAGCGTTAAAAAAATAAAGGAATCAGTCACTTGTAAACAAAATAAGACGCCATTGTATTTTCAGCTGTTTGCACCGGGGCATGTTCGGCGTTTCAAGAGGGAACGAATACCATCCTGCTATTATTCGGAGGGCTTTTCAATTTGAAAGTGGGGTTTATTTCATTGATCATTGACCCTTCTCCTATGTATTTACAATCAAACGGTTTTAGCTATCAGAATCAGTTTCACTTTCCCTTTATAATGGTGTGAAATAAGGTCATGTTTAAATACACCAAACTCTTTATAATTTGATAAATAATTGCATTGCAATTACGTTCATTCATTATAGGACGTCGTCTGCTTAAGCAGGATCGATCCCGAGTGTGACGACATCAAAACATCGCTATATTTCTGGCGAATCCTCGGATATTCCAGATGCTGAGAAGAGCTTTTATTTGTGTTGTTTTTATAATCACCAGATACGCAGTTGACATAAAACTTATACGATTGCCATCTGTAAGCTTCCCAGTTTCTAGTGATACATTAATTGCCATATTTGTGATTTTCTTTGAATATCTACTTTAAAATGTGAATAATACGATTTACAAAAACGACACGCCTACTGTCAAGCGGTTGACAGTGAGTTTGCACAGGCGAGTGAATGGAGCGTTTCTGTCTCTAAGTGAATGGCCGACCCTATCCAAATAAGAGGCTAACGAACGAGAGACAGAAAATTTCGGTCTATAGCCGACCCTACCCAAATAAGAGGCTAACATACTGGAGACAGAAAATTTCGGTCTAGGCCCTAACTTGTTAGGCCTTAGGGCTGTCCTGGAAATTTAAAATCAGAACATGATAATATTTGAGTTAATTACTGGCAATTCGCATTCACACACATGCACACACTGGTCGTGGTGTAAGTAAGGAAATGTCCGTCATAAGAAATTCATCTTAGGTGGAGGAATTAAAAGAAAATACCCCGAAAAGTGTCTTACCAACCATGCCAACGCCCGAGTCGAACAACAGCTCCAGATGCTTTTACCGCGTATTTTAGCAGATCATATCCGGGGATCGGCCGGGCGGGGGCCGGGGCCGGGGCCTGGTGAAGTTCGGTGATCGATGCTGCTGGCTATAGCTAGCTCGCTAGCGCTGTGCGCGCTACACACACATTTACAAATAACCGTTTTGAAATCAATGTGCACGAGTTCGTAATGAATTTATCGTATTTTTTCCTTCATAATCATTTTGCCTTGTACGAGACTAGAAGCTCGGGTAACGGTTTGAATACGGCTGCAGGATTTTCGAACGGAGAAGACCTTGGACCCTGAATTACATGAAAAAGGAGCATTAAATGGATCATTTGGTCAAATTGGTATGTTGAACAGATTAGGTATGGCAAGGGGTCCTAAAGCTACGCGGGTCCTAAAGCTACGCACCATACAAATCACATACACGCGCAATGCAACGCGTTCAAATCAGGCTAAAACACACACGCGATACACACAGTCAATTTCAATATCAAGATTTGCATTCATTTATTGCATGTGCGTAGCTTTAGGACCCCTTCATTTTTACGAACAAAATTTGACATCGGCATTGATATCGACCTGAAAACGTGCATTATTGACATTCACCCATCGTAATTTTCTCCACAAATCAACTTTAGAATATCCAGAATCAGGATATGGAATGAAATTGGTGACAAGCCAGTGATTTACGTGACCTTTTAGCTGCTGAAAACAAAGTGCGTAGCTTTAGGTCCCCCCATCATATATGAATTAGAGCCTAGGCCTTATATGATTATTTAAAAAAAAATACAGAGGAAAAATGATTTTTTCCTACTGTTCCAGCAGGCACAACGCCATATAAAAGGCATAGACAAAATTTGCACAGCAAAGTGATAGGACGGCTTCTGTCTCCGAGTAGTAGCCGACCTAGACCGAAAATTCTGTCTCTCGTTCGTAGCTCTTCACTTAGAGACAGAAACGCTCCATTCACTCGCCTGTGCAAACCGAATCCCATTGACTCACACACTATACCGTTTGAATACGGCTGGAAGATTTTCAAACGGAGAAAACCTTGGACCCTGAATTACCTGAAAAAGGAGCATTAAAAGGAATAACAGTCAAATTGGTAAGTTGAACATGTTCGTTTAAGTATACAGCCTAGGCCTAATCTATTTAATTTACACAAATATTGTTAAAATGTGAATAATACGATTTACAAAAACGACATGCCTACTGTCAAGCGGTTGACAGTGAGTTTGCACAGGCGAGTGAATGGAGCGTTTCTGTCTCTAAGTGAATGGCCGACCCTATCCAAATAAGAGGCTAACGAACGAGAGACAGAAAATTTCGGTCTATACCCGACCCTACCCAAATAAGAGGCTAACGAATGAGAGACAGAAAATTTCGGTCTAGTAGGCCCTAACTAGACCGAAAATTCTGTCTCTCGTTCGTAGCTCTTCACTTAGAGACAGAAACGCTCCATTCACTCGCCTGTGCAAACCGAATCCCATTGACTCACACACTATACAGTTTGAATACGGCTGGAAGATTTTCAAACGGAGAAAACCTTGGACCCTGAATTACCTGAAAAAGGAGCATTAAAAGGAATAACAGTCAAATTGGTAAGTTGAACATGTTCGTTTAAGTATAGAGCCTAGGCCTAATCTATTTAATTTACACAAATATTGTTAAAATGTGAATAATAGGATTTACAAAAACGACATGCCTACTGTCAAGCGGTTGACAGTGAGTTTGCACAGGCGAGTGAATGGAGCGTTTCTGTCTCTAAGTGAATGGCCGACCCTATCCAAATAAGAGGCTAACGAACGAGAGACAGAAAATTTCGGTCTAGGCCCTAACTTGTTAGGCCTTAGGGCTGTCCTGGAAATTTAAAATCAGAACATGATAATATTTGAGTTAATTACTGGCAATTCGCATTCACACACATGCACACACTGGTCGTGGTGTAAGTAAGGAAATGTCCGTCATAAGAAATTCATCTTAGGTGGAGGAATTAAAAGAAAATACCCCGAAAAGTGCCTTACCAACCATGCCAACGCCCGAGTCGAACAACAGCTCCAGATGCTTTTACCGCGTATTTTAGCAGATCATATCCGGGGATCGGCCGGGCGGGGGCCGGGGCCGGGGCCGGGTGAAGTTCGGTGATCGATGCTGCTGGCTATAGCTAGCTCGCTAGCGCTGTGCGCGCTACACACACATAATTTACATGTATCTCATTCATAAACCATGCATTGTAACTGGGTGACGTCATTGCTTTAGGAGGGGCGATATTTCCATCATACATTTTGTGTGTTGCTGTTTCCGGAGTTGCAGGGAAGAAATCCCGGCAGGTCGATCAAAACACATCAGATTTTTCATTTTTCAGGAGCATTTAAAACTTTTCCCATCATGGCGAGGGAGTACGACCACCTATTCAAACTACTTATTATAGGTGATAGTGGTAAGTTGTAAATAAACTAAATATCGGCTTATTTTATGTCTTAATTTCTGAGCGTGCTGAGTGCATTAGTTGCTGTCAAGTGAATGGCCACAGAGGCTTACTTCAGTCCCACATACTGGGAAGTGTGTTTGCATAAATGTTATCCTTTCATAATAATTAATATGTCATGATGTATGTCAATAATTATAATCTGGATTCTGGTGGACTCATAAAGAAATATACACGAAATTACCAACATAGGTCTAATCAACAGATGAATGTATGCATTTCCATGGTAACTTCACAGTCTTCACCACATCAGCTAGCCCCGGGACGCTGCCACGAAGTGGCAGCGTCCTGAGTGAAACCAGTGCCAGTACGATTCGGTGGGTCTCACAATTTACCAATGTTCAAATGACCATTGAAAATATGGCAATATAAGTTATTTTTTTAAATTAAAGTATCATATATACGATGCCACTTACCTAAACAGACCTTCCGCAAATCAGCTTTTCCTAAAAAATGTGTAGAATCGATGGATGTCACATTTTACTCTCAATTTTCGAAATCAGTCCCATTCGCCATGTTGTTGAAGCAGAAACGAAAATGGGCACTTGCGCATGCGCCTATGAATATTTATTACAATGACGCCATAGTTTTCGTGACAGGAATAATGAATATTCATATATCCACCGTGATCCGCCGATGATCGAGCCCACTCGTCTAATGAATATTCATAATCCTCCCTTCTTGTAAGTATTTATAGTGGAGCTGTAAGGGAATATTCTGGGGATGAGGTTGTTGACGATACTCTATTGATACATGTGGGAATGAGGTCGGCGGGAAGGTTGGTTGGAAAATGGCGAACTCGTCGCGAAGCGAGGTCCCCGAACCTGGCTTGTTTGGAACTGAATTAAAACCTGTGGAACCTTAGAAAACCTTGTCTTTCCTGTTATTTCCTGTCTGTACGAGTGACCCCTTATATTTGGCGTAGTCGGCAGGATCCCCCGTGCTATGGAATGAAGGAATTTATGGGTGATATTGGAGGCGAAGTCTTAAATTCTCGGAGCCTCGTTTTTGTATGCTACTGCTGTAACGTTACACAGTATAGTGTCAGTGCAGTGCCAGTGGTAGAGAACTACTGTAGCCCAGTGTAGGCAGCCAGCCCCAGTCAGTGCATCGTATACTGTATGTATGTTATTTATACTAAGTATAAGGTATTAGAACCACGCACACAGTCCAGTCCATCTTCACTTCGCTCGATGGGAGATTTATTCTCAAATTCAAAGGTCAAAGCGAATTTGTGGAATTGCATACATGTAATTAGAGAACGAATGTGAGTAGTGTTAATTTAAAACTTGCAAGTGACTGACACTGTGACAGTGCGAGAGGTCTTAAAACAAAATAAACAAATGTGCCAACAATAACATTACAACATTTTCATATTGTTCTACATGTATGTAACTTAGACCTAAGTTACAACTAGTTTAGTACAGGTGTGTGAAAATATCCAAAATAAATTGAAATAGTTTCTAGCGAAACTGTTTTTGCATGTGAGTGTCACTTGCCGGTTAGTGACTAAATACGGTAGATTTCATTGAATAATTTAAGAGTACAAGTCTAACTCTAATCTGTCTAAGCGAGACGATTGCCGGGTGTATTGCATACTTGGCCTTCATTATATTATTGTTAAGTCTTCGAATCGGTCTGTCTCAAACTTCACTTCACATAAATCGATTCATGGCATTTTCAGGCTTCGGTATGCGCACACAAAGTTGACTCCTTTTATTGGCCGCTGCAGTTTACGCTTAAATACTTGGTATTTCACTCCGGCTGATTGCTTTCCAGCCAGGATTGGCGTGTGCTCATTAAGTTGTTACATTAAGAGGCCTAGGAATTTATGAGGCCTTGTGTCTGTTGTTTTAGTACTCCAGATTGAAACACTGATTCACGTTTGGCGTGTGCACAAAGAGTTGCTTCCTTGCATTTGACGACTTATTGTTGGTTTTTCCTTAAAACATTGTTATTGGCTTGTGCACACACATTTTTTGCCGGTTTCTTATGATTTAATTGTAACCTCAAACAAAAACAAAAAAAAAACCTGTGTAGTCTCTGCTGGAAACATACTAAAATACATAATATTTATTTTAAACGACACAAAGTCACCTTGGGAGGAATCGCCACGTGATACCGTCTGATTTAGTATTTTTTGTATTTGATAAGCGATACTGATTTTTGTGGAACTTTGAGAATTTTGAGATATTGCTACTTGTATATTTTGTAGATTGCAGTGATCATGGCAGATAGAGCCGCATATTTGAATCGCTTTACTGCGGACCACATAGGACATCTGTGTGAATTGAATAATATCGATATAAATGCAGTGAAAACAAAAGTAGAAAGGATTCAATGCTTGTGTGAATTACCACAATTGAAAGAAGATGAAAAGAGAAATGTTGGAGTGGGGGTGGAAGATCTCTTGCGAGTTATGCAACACATGGAGAACACCCACCTACAAGAAACTGAGAAGCTATGCAAATCACTGCTGACTGCTGCTATGAACAAAAGTGCACAATCTGACCCTCCGTTCAAGGGCCTTCACCAGTTGAGTAATGACGATGATATAGTATGTTATCTGAGCACTTTTGAACGCTTAGCCACCTCCGCGGGTAAACCGAAGGAAGTATGGCCCATGCTTTTGGAGCCATACTTAACTGGAAAGGCGCAACAAGCTTTCCATGCTTTGTCCCAACGGGAAAGGGAGGTTTATGATGAGGTGGCCAAAGCAATCCTTCGCAGATACCACCTCACTCCAGATGCGTACCGCTTGAAGTTCAAAGCTGAATCAAAGAGCGGCGAGGAAAGCTTTGAAGAATTTGCTAACCGCTTACAAGATTATTTCTATAGGTGGGTAGAAGTATCCCAGTCAACTTTGGATATCCCAGAGGTTCAGAGATGCTTAAATCTAGTCATGGTTGATCAATTTTTGAGCACTATAGTAGATGAAACACTCCGACTGAAGCTTAGGGAGAGAAATGAGTCTTCTCTTATTGCTCTGGCACGTATAGCAGATGAGCTGTTGCTACACAGGCGGGCTAATACCACACGCTCGATGGACGAAGCTGGACCAAGAAGACAGCCGTTCACGACAACCCCCCAGGCAAGTCGTGCTGCCCCACCCCGAAGGACTTCGTACAACCGCAACTGCTATCGTTGTGGGCAGCTCGGCCATCGAGCAGCCGAGTGTCCATTACCCCAACCGCACCCTTCCCAAGCTGCTCAACAGCCACGTGTACCTACGCAAGAATCGGCACCCTCATCCAAAGCCCCTAAATGCAACCTTGTCGCCCACTACGACGACACAATTCCCTTCGTTGACGTAACATTGAAGGATGCAGCAGGCAAGGGAGTACATACTCATGCACTGGTGGACACAGGGGCCAGTGTCTCATTGATGACATCTGATCTGTGTTCAAAACTAGCTCTGCCGTCTGTGAAGCCTGGAGAAGATGGAGCATTTGTACTAATTAATCAAACGGAGCTTGTCATAGAAAAAATTGTCACTGCTGATGTGGAGTTGGGTAATTGTACTACCCACGGTGTCTTCCAGGTGATTCAAAGGCTACCAGCGCCGGTACTTCTTGGTATGGATATTATCAACAGGGTCCGCTTGGTACTAGACTTCTATGAGGGCTCCTTCTACACAGGAGGTCCTAGGGAACAGCGTGTGAGGTTCCCTCTCCTTGGTGTACAACCTGCTTCAGAAGTAGATGATGGTTATGATGAAGATGATACCGGACACCTGTCGGTCACGCCACCTGCCTCCCAGGTACTGATTTCACCAGACGAACAAGCACAACTTGATGACTTGCTTAAGGAATTTGGCGACATCTTCAGTGAGTCCCCCGGACATACTGACTTGGCTGAACATGTAATCGAAGTTGGGGATGCTTTGCCAGTCCGCTCGCACCCTTATCGCTTGGGACCAGATCGAAAGCAAGCATTAGACAAGGAGCTGGCGATGCTGTTAGAGACTGGAAAGGTTGAGCCTTCGACTTCACCCTGGGCATCGCCTGTGGTGATGGTACCCAAGAAGAATGGTCAATACAGAATGTGCATTGACTACAGGAAGTTAAATTCCATTACCAAGTTGGATGCCTATCCCATGCCAACCGTGGACACCATCCTTGGCTCGCTTCATGGGGCACAAGTCTTTTCATCCCTCGACTTGAGAAGCGGTTATTGGCAGATGAGTGTGGCACGGGACGATCAGGAGAAAACGGCATTTGTCTGCGAACAAGGGCTCTTCCAGTTCCGGGTCCTACCGTTCGGCGTGGTAAATGGACCAGCCAGCTTCCAGAGACTTATGTCAAGGGTCCTTGAGGGCCTTATTGGTCGTACTTGTTATGTCTACCTCGATGACATCGTGTGTTATTCGAGGAGTTTCCCCCAACATCTACTTGACCTGATGGAGATCCTCAATCGCCTACGGGTGGCAGGCTTGACTGCTAATGCTGAAAAGTGCCAGTTTGCATGCCAGGAGATGAAGTACTTGGGACACATCGTCACTGCTGATGGGCTGAAGCCGGACACAGGGAAAGTGTCTGCTATTGTTGACTACCCTACGCCCCAGAACTTGAAGCAACTGGAGAGGTTTATGGGAATGGTCGGCTGGTACCAGAAGTTCATACCCCACTTCTCCGACCTCGCAATGCCCCTCCTTCGTTTGAAGAGAAAAGGTGTACGATGGGAGTGGACCGAAGACTGCACCTCTGCACTCCAGAGCCTCAAACAAGCCCTCGTGACGGAACCTGTCCTAGGGTACCCTGATGGCACTTCCCCATTCACCGTCCACACCGACGCGAGCAGCTATGGCCTTGGGGCAGTCCTGATCCAGAAACAGGATGCTGGTGTCAAGACGATCTCCTTCGCCAGCCGGACCCTGACTTCGGCAGAGAGGAACTACAGCACCACCGAGCGTGAATGCCTAGCAGTGGTTTGGGCGCTTGAAAAGTGGAGACCTTACCTCGAAGGACAGGCCTGTAAGGTTGTGACTGACCATCAAGCCCTCTGTTGGCTGTTCAGAAAGAGTAAGCAGACGGGGAGACTTGCCCGCTGGGTACTGCGGCTCCAAGATTTCCGGTTTCAAGTGATATATCGTCCGGGCATGCAGCACCACGTCCCAGATGCACTATCCAGAATCCCAGAGGTCACCCCGGTACTTGGTGTTGTGGAGAAGATACGCCCTCAACTAGACACCCACCAGTCTTTACAGACATGTGCAGCGACTGACTGCCTACGCCCTGATGATGACCTGATCGATTGGGTGCAATGTGATTACTGTACCCGATGGTACCATCCAACGTGTGTCCACATTACCATGCAGCAGGCGGTTGAACTTGACCAGTACACTTGTCCTACCTGTGCTGATCATCAGCAAACCCCTTCGCTTGATGATAGGGTGGCACCCGAACAAGGTCTTCCTTTGTCTCTAACCCAGGACACAGTCCGCGGAGCGCAACGCCAGGACCCTGAGCTGTCATGCATTATTGAACACCTAGAGCCGGCCAGCGGAGATGATGCGTTCACTGGAGATGGGCGTGGTCGATATGCCACTCGCTACAAACTGAAGAATGGCCTCCTGTACCGATATGATGGTTTTCTAGTCATCCCTAAGTCCTTGCAACATTCAGTGATGTTGGAATGCCATGCCAAACCCATTGCTGGACATCTGGGGAGGAGAAAGACCTTGTCACGTCTCCATGGCCTTCGAGTTTGCTGGAAAGGGATGTCACAGCATGTCCGCAGCTTTGTCCGTTGCTGTCGTATCTGTCAACAAACAAAACCATCATATCAGAAGAAACCTGGTAGAATGCTCTCAACCACATCCACAAGACCCTGGGAGACTGTTGCAGTGGACCTCATGGGACCTCTTCCTAGGAGTCATGGTGGCCATGAGTTTATACTGGTGGCCGTTGACCACTTCACAAGGTTCACTGAGATACTGCCGCTGCCAAACGCTACGGGCCAGACTGTCTCATGTGCTCTGGTTCGACAACTCTTCTGCCGGTATGGACCACCCAAGAACCTCCTTTCGGACAACGGGCCTCAGTTTCGAGGGAAATGTCTGGCTGCTGTTTGTGCTGAATGGGGTGTACAACAGGTCTTCATCACCCCATACCATCCACAAACCAACTGGGTTGAGAGGGTCAACCGGAACATCAAAGGAATGTTACAGGCCTTCGTATCATCTGACCAGCGGCAGTGGGATGTGCATCTTGCCGAGTTTGCTTACGCCCTCAACACATCCTTACACGACTCCTTGGGGACCGAACCTGCTGTGTTAATGTTTGGGCGACATCTGGCAACGCCTCTTGCCAATAAGGTCCACGAGGGCGAGACTGATACTACCGCCTTGCCGAGCCCTGAAGCACAGCGGGAACATCGTCTCCGCGCCACCCAGTCCTACAAACGGCACTATGACAAACACCGCAGGGATGTCTGCCTGCAGGTCGGAGATCAAGTGCTGGTCGAAACACACCCAATCTCGGATGCAAAGAGACACTTCTCAGCCAAGCTCGCACCACGATGGGCAGGTCCGTACGTCATTGAGCAGAGACTGACACCTGTAAACTTCCTCGTCCGGAGTGTAGGGACCTCTGACGTCACACGCGTCGTGCATGCTGCGCAACTGAAGTTATGCCCTGTAGCATGAGAACTTTCGATAGAACTTAGTTTATATATCCCAGAATTGTTGGAGAAACGAAAACAAACTGAAGACTGCTCGCAGAAAGCGATTGATTTGATTAGAAGGACTGAAATGTTTCCTGTGTTTTGCTCTGTTAAAGGAGCGTTCTTTTTTCATTGGTGTTGTTTTTTGGAGTTAATTTCTGCTCCCTGTTACTCACTTTTTGTCCCTAGTTTTTTGAAGTTCGGGCTTCACTCTCAATGTCAGCTTTGGTTGTTTTAAATCACCCATATGGGTAATTTGAGGGAGGGGAGTGTAAGGGAATATTCTGGGGATGAGGTTGTTGACGATACTCTATTGATACATGTGGGAATGAGGTCGGCGGGAAGGTTGGTTGGAAAATGGCGAACTCGTCGCGAAGCGAGGTCCCCGAACCTGGCTTGTTTGGAACTGAATTAAAACCTGTGGAACCTTAGAAAACCTTGTCTTTCCTGTTATTTCCTGTCTGTACGAGTGACCCCTTATGGAGCTGCTGACGCATGCGCATTGCAAGCAAAACACCGACCTACAGAAATTTTTAGTATAGGCTCTTGGAGATAAATATGCCTTTTTTGTATCATCCTCATTGAAAAGAAAGACGACAGTCAATCGTAAAGTTTTGTAAGTACCTAAAGTAGCCTAAAATTAACTAATGTCATGTTTCATGGTTTTCATTTTGACAAACGACCTTGTAAGTAAGAGACATCCAAGCAATCAAAGGACTGCTGATCGCAGCCCGAACACTACGTGTTCGGGCTGCCGCAGTAACACATCAGCAAGCAATGGTCATATTGACCATTAGGATCATATACATGTGTGTATACTGGGTATTGGGGATACAGATGTAATTTTGTTTGAAATGGAGGTTTTTGTCACTCATAGGTACACGCCATTGCCGACTGTGTAGTAACGCAGCCAACACACATCCCATACCTAAACTGCATCACTGTGCATTTTTGGCTATATTTAATTGAAACTCATATATTGCAGTTTACTTAAATCCAAATACTTATGTTGAATAATAGATGATTAAAACTTACCAGGTTGTTTTGTGACCTTTGAAGAGGGTTTCCTGAAATTTTGGGTCCTTTTTGTCGATAACTGCTATCGAGACTGTCCCGTCAGCATCCAGTTTGTATTTTTCACGATTATGATGAAGGGAGCCCTCAGCGCTCGTAGTAGTACCGGCGCGATCGGTTCGTCGATCTCCTACGAAGACCTGGAAGGGCCAAACTGACGACGTAAAAAAATAAAAAATATTACGTACGTACGTAATAATTACTACGTACGTACGTAATATTTTTTATTTTTTTACGTCGTCAGTTTGGCCCTTTCAGGTCTTCGTAGAATAGCTTGTGTGCGTAACATTCTGCGTACGTATCTACGGTGCGTAACCATGTAGAGCGGCCTCACCAGTGCGCAACATATTGAGAGCAGTCGTCATCCGTATGGAGGTGTGGGTAACAAGTACCAAAAAGAGGGCTGTAAATGTAAGTTTTTATAACTTTCTACATTTTGTATCTTAACGAACTGATAACTTAAAATCTAAAGAATGATACATGTACTTAAGTATCAGTTTGCCCACAAAAACCTCCATTTCAAACAAAATTACATCTGTATCCCCAATACCCAGTATACACACATGTATATGATCCTAATGGTCAATATGACCATTGCTTGCTGATGTGGTTTTTGTGGGCAAACTGATACTTAGGTATCAGTCTATACATATGAATTTACAAGTTCGTTAAGACACAAAATGTAGAAAGTTATAAAAACTTACATTTACAGCCTTGTTTTTGGTAGTTGTTACACAGACATCGATACGTATGACGACTGCTCTCAATATGTTGCGCACTGGTGAGGCCGCTCTACATGGTTACGCACCATAGATACGTACGCAGAATGTTACGCACACAAGCTATTCTACGAAGACCTGGAAGGGCCAAACTGACGACGTAAAAAAATAAAAAATATTACGTACGTACGTAATAATACTACGTACCTACGTATTAAATACTACGTACGTACGTGATAATTACTACGTACGTACGTATTATTATTACGTACGCACGTAGTAATTATTATTATGTACGTACGTAATATTTTTTTTACGTCGTCAGTTTGGCCCTTCCAGGTCTTCGTAGGAGATCAACGAACCGATCGCGCCGGTACCACTACGAGCGCTGAGGGCTCCCTTCAGCATAATCGTGAAAAATACTAAATGGATGCTCTGACGGGTCTCGATAGGTGTTATCGAAAAAAAGGACCCAAAATTTCAGGAAACCCTCTTCAAAGGTCACAAAACAAACTGGTAAGTTTTAATCATCTATTATTCAACATAATTAGTTATATTTAAGTAAACTCCAAGATATGGGTTTCACTTAAATATAGCCAAAAATGCACAGTGATACATATTAGTACCGTACTCACTATTGCCTGCGTTACTACACAGTCGGCAATGGCGTGTACCTATGAGTGGTCTTCACTGTATTCTACATGCATGACATGATCATGGCTCGCCAGGATTGGCTTCGTGAGTGTAAAAAAAAAAAAAAAATTGGCCTATTATAGGTAGCCACTGCCACAAAAAAATAAAAACAGCACTCACAGTCACAAATCATGCCTTAAAATAATGCTTAATATTCCAATTATCACATCGATGGCTCAAAACTTACCTGAAAATCTCATAAATAGTGAAAAATGAGGGCTAAATAGTCCATATCATGTGCTGAAAAATACGTTGACATATTCTTTGTTGCTATGTTACGCATGTACTATCGATAGTCAAAACCCAAAATCGAAGGGCTGACTGCATGGTAAGCCCATTTCTATGCCTCTCACAGGCATAGGCGATTCACTGCGGCACGGTTATTCAATGACGCATCGATAGATAACGAACTCAACTGCCATAAAATACAAAGATTCTGACACATTTCACTAAATCAACCACTCAAAGAACAAGGTAAGTAGCAATAAAAATGCCTAAAATTGCATACATACCGCCACTTCTTAGCTCCTTCAGGGAAAAAATCCTGGGTTTGGTGGGATGCAAAGGGCATCCCGGGTCGATGAACACACAGGCATGTAGAATGCGTCATTGATAAACATAGGGGTACCAATCACAGAAAGAAAAAATCTCAGATTCATTCGCTTGTCATTCGCTTAACACAGGCGGTATCGGAAGTGTGCGCATGCATAGCGGGCCGAATCACGCATTGACTATCTGTGTACTTGCGCGATAGCGCCATCTAGCGTCCGTGGGTGCGACTACTATAGGCCTACGCCTTTTTGTGCCAGACGTTCATCCCCAGCAATCTGATTGAGCACGGGTTAGCAGGACATGGAAATGCCCTGAAATAACACTTTCCTGATAACTCCCGCGACCGACAGGTCCTTCACCACAGCGTTTCCTCCTAGGGAAACTTGGAATTAGTATGTGTTTTTGATTGTACATATTTTTACCAAAAAATATAAAAAAAGAGCATAAGAAATTTCCGAGAAATCACCAGTGTTTGTGTATCCATGCCTCCTCTTGTCATGTACATATAAAATGGTGGCTGCGTGCGACGGCGCGCGATACAACCATAATTGAAACTATACGTCGCCGACAGCGCGCGCCGTCGCACGCAGCCGCCATTTTATAATGGCGGCTTCGTGATGTAAAAGGCGTATAGTCAATTTTTTTTTTTTTACATTCACGAAGCCAATCCTGGCAAGCGCTGACATCTCCCCAAAAGAATTTTGTCGTTAAAAATTTGGTCCCTATCGCGTACACGGTAAAGTCCCGATTTTTCTGTATGCTCAATCGTAGAGACCGATGTGCTCTTGCGATCCCGAGTTTCTTTGTGGACAAAATTTGATTGGCTGATTTTAGTCTAAGACATCAGCGGAATGAAAACAACATGCGATCACGAAGAAAATCGGCGGGGATTTCTTCGGTTTTGGACATGATTTTGACTTTAGATTTTGCTGGAAATATCAAAAGTTCTTCCTAACGGACATTTTGAGGTAGGAGTAAAATTTTTAAGAGCTGAATTTGAAAGGCAGTATTTAAAATATTTATCTTGTTTTCCCTCCATACCTTTAGTACATGCGACAGAAAATACCAAGTGTTTTTGTATTCATATCGCGTAGTGGTCAATATGACCACTATTCGTGGTGTGGTAGAGTATTTTAAGGGATGGAGAATTTGACCACTTAAGACAAATTCCTATTTTATGTCTCTTCATGTCATTTATTTTCACTTCTTACTCAAATCATGAAAGCCAATATTGTTTCTATTTTAACAAAAAAAATCCCAGAAAAAATCCAGAATTGTCATGGCAATATTCATTTTCATTTTTCCTTCTCGGAGGCAGTTTTCAGTCGCATACTGTACAAAGTCAATGGGGAGCGTGCGTAGCCAGGATTAGCTTCGTGAGTGTTAAAAAAATAAAATTGGCTATACGCCTTTTACATCACGAAGCCAGGCGTTTTTCCCCAGCAATCTAATTGTGCACGGGTTAGCAGGACATGGAAATGCCCTGAAATAACACTTTCCTGATAACTCCCGCGACCGACAGGTCCTTCACCACAGCGTTTCCTCCTAGGGAAACTTGGAATTAGTACAGGTATGTGTTTTTGATTGTACATATTTTTACAAAAAAATCCAAAAAAAGAGCATAAGAAATTTCCGAGAACTCACCAGTGTTTGTGTATCCATGCCTCCTCTTGTCATGCTGATATAAAATGGCCTATTTAATTTTTTTTCATTTATGGATATCAAGACCATACCATTTTTATGCATCTTTAATTAATTTTCCAAACACAACAGTTTTTTTCCTACACGTTGTCATTAAATGGGGAAGTCCACCGTGATATTAATCTGGTTGTACGAAAAGCAGAAAAATTAGAGAAATACATACATGTACATGTAAATATTAAAGTTTTTAAGAAAATCTGAACAAACATAAGAAAGTTATGAAGTTTTAAAGTTTAAATCGATTAAATGCAGATTTTCAACTCTATGACATACATGTACATATAATTTTCAAGCCCTGGACTATAATTTTCATGCCCTGGACTATAAAAAAAAATTATAAATTTTTGTTTTTCTCTAAAGATATAATCAGTACACATTTGTTTTTATCAAAACCCCTTCATGAAATAGATCTTTTCCTTCATCAGCAACCAAGAAATTTAAATTTTTGAAATTTTCAGTACAAAGCAAATGGGAAAGATACTTTGAAGTTACTGTACATCATACATGTACAGTTACCAATTTGCATGTTAACAATTACAGCTTTAAATAGTATCCAATTTCTCATCTTTATCTCATTTTTCTCAAACTGTTACTGATCTGTTTCTCTCATTTTCTGTTAAAAATCCCAACAACAAAACAACTTGATAGCAGGGGGGACTTTCCCTTCCAATAATTCATGATGCTGACGCCAGATTAGGGAATGTTGTGTGATGCTCAGTCACTAAATGTTCTTCGTTTTGAATTACGAAATGGATGTGTACAAATATCATGGTACATGAAGTCATGCAATGTACAAAATAGAAATTAACTCCAGACAGGAGGACATCAACGTTTTATGACTAGGATAGTGCTGATTTATAGTCTACAGTGATCACTGATCAGTAATGTTTAACTTGCATAACTTTCAAAGTAATCGTCAGACTTTCCTCCAACCTTTTTAAATTTTTTATTTTTGTTTTGGAGCACTGCTTTTAATATTTTTCCAATTCACTTCTGGGCATATTCAAAATTTGTAAAAGAGTGAAACACCTACATGTACATTGCAATAATAGTTCAGTCCAGTTTATTTATTATTATTAATTTGATATCAAAGTTCAAAGAAATGTCATGAAACTTTCTCTAAGAAAAAGAAGAAAAAAAGAAAAAGAAAAGAGACAGTCTTCAATTAAACCTTACTATATTAAAAAGCAAACTAAATTTTATACTCTTCGTAATGTAAGTGTCATATAATTTTTTAACACTTCACTGGAGTTCCAATATCAGAAATTTCATTACTCAATTGAGATCACCAAGCCTTTTAATACAAGACTACTAGACCAGTTTGTAAAGATCTCCCTTTCTTATGGGATGTACAGACAAATGTACATGTAGCTTCTTTCACTCTTAACAATAGTTTGGGCACAAGTTGATCAAAACTTGCTGAATATGAAACCATGAGTAGACTTGTGATAATCCAAATGAAGATAAATAGAAAGTAAGAAAACAATGATTTGAAAAAAAAAAGTTGTGATTACTAAGTACATTATTAGATTCTGAAATGGTGTATTGATAATGTCACTAATAAAAAACAAGTTTCTCATTTGTTTATTAAGAGGATATATGGCAGCACTATGGTTAAAATTAGTCACTTTCTCTCAACTTCTAGAATATCAGTGTATGAAAAAAATAGAGAGTTGTCCGTAAAGGACAGTACATGTTTGTGAAAGTTACATACATGACCACTTTGATTATCATTTATTGATCTAAACATGTAGCTTCATGATCTAAAGTAACTTCTTGAAAGCATTCGTGTCTTTTCAATATTCATTTACATGTCCATGTACATGTATGTAGTTTGCCAATTTCCCCCAAAAAAACTGTCACTGATCTACATGCATTTTTATGATTTTTCTGCTTTCACCAAATACAATTTGTTACCAAAGTTGGATCTCTTTTACCTGTATCTATAACTACATGTATGTGGGGCTCATGAACATGTACATCACATGGATGTTTCATTCAACTTTGCAAAGCATCAACCTGACACAGCCAGTCAAAGGGCTTGATATATCTTGGTGAAAATGAGGGTAGGCTCCTCCAATACCACAGAGTGGAAAATCGATACTACATGTACATGTATACAATACAGTATACACAATTATACACAATGTTTTCATTGATTGGTTTTCAAGTTGTAGACTAGTGTGGTATTAAAATGACTCACCCATTGCACAAAGTTCATGGACTAGTACACTTTTCTTTTTATACACATGTGTGCTTTCTGCTTTGCATAAAGTTTGCAAACTAAAAAATAATTTTGATTATTAGTAGACGGTACATGTTCATGTACATGTACAGTAAATACTACCTCTACATGTATGTCAGTTTTCAATATTAAGTGAAACAGTTTTTTAAAGAATGAATCATAATTTGGTGGTTCAATGATTCAATCAAATGAATCATCCTTTTAAATAGGTACATGTACATGTATAGTGTAAGTTACTTCAGGAAATATTGGGTGGGAATATTAGGTATTCTTTTCAAATCAAAAGTTTGTACAAAAAGCACAGTGTAATTGTGTACATTGTATTGTGAACTTGTGGTTAACTTGCTTGTTAAAGTCTGTTATTCACTATGAATCATCCTAGCTCTTGGCTGTGATTTTGCATTGTGTACAAAACAAAGTCAAGCATAACAGATGCGTGCAATGTACATATAGGCCTAAATGTACGGTGACATGCATGTACAATACACGTGTCATACATTTACATACAGTGACATACATGTACATAATCATTTCCTGTTATACAATGTACATGAATTTGTGTTCAAAATATGGCCTGTTCGTACCCACACACATGTACGTACATGTATGCACATTTTACACATGCCTCACTTTTGGGGGTGTTTTACAGAAACCCGAGTAAAATTAATTGCCTCATTATCAAAGAGATGTAGGTAGATAGTATTTTTATGTCGATGATTCACTCCATTCACAGAGATCTTGTTTGTAATGACTTCTATCTTGCTACTGTATTTTCCTTGACCTACATACAACATGTAATTTACCCTTTAGAAATAAAACATAATCACTTGATTTGCTTGAATATACCTGTACATTTATGTGCTTCACAATAAGCCACTTCGGAGATGCAATCTGAGCATGAGCAGATAAAGGTCATCTGTACCAAATTATAAAACCCACTGACACTAATATTCGACATGTGCTCATGAATGTCATGTAATCATTATTCAATTATGCACTAATGGTGCATTCCATGATATCCAGGTGGAAGTATTCTTTTTAAAGGGGGAAACAAAAGCTATTCATGAGGCACCTCTATCACTCCCAGAGTTATTTTTGTCCATGTCTAAAATATCTGTACCATGTGCTAACCCCGAACTGGCTTATTGTACAGTTATTGAGTTGAGTACAGTGTGTGTAAAGAAATCTGATACGCTTGTGTTAGTTTTTCTTCAGCAGAATGTAAGAATGCCAAAAGCTTGTGGGCTTTCTTGTGTTCATTGTGTAATGTTTACACTTGCACTAAACAGTAGATGACACCGTATACAAATCATTAATAGTCCTGACATATTCATTTCCTTGTTTTGATGGGCTTAATTTCATGAACGAATGGGAATTTGTTGATGTTCATAAAAATCTGAAGGAATTTTTCAAAAAGAGGAAACATACATGTACATGTAATGATTACACATTATTTGTACATGTACATGTAACCTCGAGACAGAAATATTCACATAATACATATACATTTATAATAACATAAGGGCAATTCCACGTTACTCACGTTACACATTTTAGGCACCTTGGCATATTGTAATTACCATACTTTTTTTTACTGTGGGGTTTGACAATCTCTCTTTTCTGTACAAGGTGTATGATTTCTTAATACACCTTGGTATGTTATTAGAATTCAATTCAACAAATCTACCCAGAAAATATAGACAAGCAAACTTTTGTTACTCACGTTACATTTTTGGACCGCATAATTCAAGCACATGTCTGTATTCAAAAGTGTCCTCATACTGGGTGGAATTAAAAGCAGTGGGTATATGATTTTTATAACTGACATAGAGGTTCACCAATGTAGATGCTCAGAATTTTAGAAACATTACATATGTTTGAGAAATTTACCCAAATTAGCGTTACTCACGTTACACGTTACTCACGTTACATATTTAACATATAATCATTGCCATGCTCCTGACCATGAAAATTAGCTTGAAACTATATTTTGATGTATTTAACTGTGTAAATTATTTAGGCATAAAATGGAACAGTTTTGTTAACCTTTTACATATATTTGACAATATTCTCAAGTGTTATAACCCATTTTATATGGCTAATCATCAACATTCAAGCAAAATTACCACACATATATGATGTCAATTTTACTTATAGTACATGCACTTTGTAAGTGGCGCAGAGTGAAAAATATTCTCCTTCCATTCTCTTTAAAATTAAATTGCTTTCAAGTTTCTGTGAATCACTCAGGAGACACTTACATTTTAACACTAGTCAGTCCTTAAAAGATTTTAATAATCATGAAGTAACATATATTACAACTGGCAAAATAAATATTTAAAAAAATAGTAGACTCAACTCTATGTGTAATCTGACCCAACCTAACACATGAACTTAAAAGACTATATGTTTCTCTTCCAACACCATGAATGAGTTATTGTAAGCAATGTCAAGCAATTTATCTGATCATAACTACTTGCCACAAAGATAAAGGTAACAGAATTATGTGGTACAAAGATAATAATTCTGACCAAAACATTTTCTCTATTGCGTTACTGGGCGAAAGAAATTATTACATCCCCCCTTCAAAAGCAATTTGTGAAAACAGAAAGTGCCACCTTTACCAAACTAAATCAAATGCAAATTTGTGCATTTATTTGCCATGTTTTTATCCATTTGTAAATCTCATTCAGGTTAATCATTTATTCTTCTAACTTATAATTCTACATGGAAGCAATGTACAATGTAGTACCAAAATGGTAAAAGTTCCTATTGGTATTTAAACATTTGGCCATATTCAATAATCATGTAGACTCATATAACCAAAGATACAGTTTTATTCATCATCATTGATGAAAAGTCTGAGAAAGGCGTAAAACTGAACAGAAAACTTGAAATGTTAGCTACATCTGGTTTATTTAATTTGACGATCAAACTTTTCTTTGGTTAGAAAATGTCTTTAGGATTCGGCCACTTCCAGTGCTTTCCATCTCGTTCCATGACTGAGACTTGGTAGTCGCCCAGATTTCCCACTGCAATTTACTTCCCCTGGGTAAAGGACCCCTTCATAGTCAACAGCATACCACTCGCCCACATGGACAGTGTCATGGCTCATGGTTGATGATGATGTGGGCATGGTACTTTCATTAAGAGGATATAGCAGTTTCAAGTTATTAGGTGGTCTGTCGGTATCGACAGATCACCTATTAATTTTGTCCGAATTTTCTTCTTTATTTCTTTATTTATTTTTATTACAAAATTTTGTGGCCACCAAATCTCAAAATCGGCCAGGTCAATATCATCGAGTTTCATGTCATGTATGAGGTCAATCATGGACATGGTCCATTAAGCTTTTGAAGGTCATCAGGTCATCGTGACGTCATCAACACGCCATTTTGTAAATTTACAAGATCGATTATATCTTCATAATCCATCATCAAAAATCAACTATATTCACATCACATAAACTTCACTTGACGGGTCGTCAAGTCATGTCCTCACAGGTCATCTAGAGGTCAGGACGTGCGCGTACGCGCGCGTCAAAATTTAAAAATGCTCAAAATCACGTAGGATCAAGTCTGCACACGTTTCAGGTCATTTTGAGCATTTCAAAAATGTCCGTGCGTAAGCGTCCGCGCGCGCGTTTTACGCGCGCGCAAGTCGTAAATAACGTTAAAACGCTGTTTTTTCGATTGATTTCCAATCCTGACACTTTCCTTCATCATTTCCATCAACTTGGAATCAATTTTGATCAATAATAAGGTCGTACGGGCGCGTCAAAGTTCAAAATCCGTGCGCGCATCTATGGCGAAAATAACGTAAAAACGTGCAAAAACATGCCTCTACAAAATTAACTCTAGCTCTTTAAATAGTCCCCAAACCCCCCAATTTTTTGTCATCATCAGGTAGGGTATGAATCACAGATTTCATTTCATGTATCATTTGACCCTTATAAACATTATGATGTCATCAAAATGGCGCCAGAAATCAAAATTTCCATTTTTCATGTTTTGACGTCATCACATTTATGCAAATTTGGCTCTAGATTCGTAATTATTGGTCGTTTTTCGCCCAGATTTTGATATGTTATAGCTGAGACAATTCTCTACAAGATCAGTCACCACCATTTTCCATTTTGATGACGTAATCATATTGAAATTTTCAATTAAAAACGACATGTCAGAATTTCCCCTTTTTGCGTGTTATGTCTATGGAAGATGATTTTTTTTCGAATCATGAATCTACATGACATCGTTCTCTGAGCAGTATCTCAGTTATTTTTGGTCTATTTCCTTCCAGATTTTAATATGTTGTAGCTGAGACTATAAGCTTTTATTAGTAAGCCCTCCAATTTTTGATCAGATGTCGGGATCATGCCCAATTTTGAACTACCAAATGGGATTTGAGAATCCCGTTTTTCGTTTACGTGTTATCTCTATGGGAAATATTTTGGTCTATTGGTCAAAGCACTTGCCTCCCATGCAGGTGACCCAGGTTCGATCCCCGGTGGGTCCATAACAATTTTTTTTTTTTTGCTTTTTTTTGCCTGTCATTTTACCATCCTCTTCGACTATTGTAACATAAAAAATCACAAATCATGTAATAAACTGCCATATTTTCCGTATTATGTCTATTAGAAAGTAGTGTACAGTAGTTTGTGTACAACCCTACGGAAATTGTCCTGTATTAGAGCTATATGGTTAATCTCCCAAGTATCCTGTATCATCATCATTATTATCATCACCATCATGATCATCATCGCTATTATTATATCATCATCATCATCATTCTATCATTATAATCATCATAATCACCATTATCATCATCACCATAAACATTTTACAATGACCGTTACACATTTTGCTACATTCCTGTCCTCACGAAACATCTCCATGCATGGTATTCTTGACATCCTATCTTCAGTTTACCATTTCCCCATTATTATGATCATCCTGATTACGATCATGATCGTACAAATTGAAAGACAGACCACCTAATTCGTCCTCATGACGAATTAAATTCTAGTGTTTCTCTTTAAATTCGTCATAACTTCCCGAAGCTTGCAGTTTGGCTTTGAAGCGTTGTTGTCTCTCAGCATTTGTGAGTGGCATTCTGACCCTCCCTTAATACAACATAGTATTTGTTGAGGATTTAATTTTACAATTAACAGAAGGAAATGTAATTTTACAACTAAATTAACAGATATCTGACCATTAAAACTTTCCTACTGAAAACAAAGAATTGCAAATAAGAAAAATTGATATTCTTATTGGATGCAAGATTCCAATTAAACATCACACCATTAATTAAAGCTATAAATAAATATATCACAATTATGGCAAATTATATTCCAATACACAATTAGAAGACTGTAGATTTCAGATAAACATTGCAAATCTAACAGCATCTGTGAATATTTACAACTTGTCTGCAAATACTGTACATGTAGGTTAGGCATTATTTTGTTCATCTGGATTACATGGCTATTAATGTTAACAAATTGATTGTTGTGCTTATTCTAAAAGTTACCGGTAAAGATAAAAAATAAATGAAAAAATAAATCTGTACTCTCCTCTAAAGAAACAATTAGGAGACGAGAATAGAGCTTGCTAAAGAACACTGCAATCTCCAACTTGCTACAAAGCTCAATGAACAGATCCACTCGGGGTGTGGTACGTTATGTTATGTAATGGCAACACTGACCACTTCAAAAGGTCATGAAAGGTCATTAAAGGACTGAACTCTTTGTTTTTACCCCTTAGTCACACAGTAAAAGAATTCTGTACCATAGCCTGTGAAATACATGTATTTATATCACAATTTTATGTTGTTACTCACGTTACACCATCGTTACTCACGTTACATTGTTACTCACGTTACAATTTTTGGGCCTCATTTATTGTAATACCATGACATGTATACAGCTCCTACCCTTTTTTCATATTAGGTACAAGGAGTATGAAGAGAATTTCCATTGGCAAATTTTGAATGGAAGGGAATATTAAGAAATAAAACTTTTTCATTTTTTTCGTTACTCACGTTACATTGGTTTGAGCAGTCAGATGGCATGCTTTCTACCCATTCATGGGAATGGAGGCCATTTTTTTCTCTTCGGCAACTCAAAACTAATGTCCCATACATTCTAAAAATCAACTAAACAACTGCTTACCATTCTTTAATTATGTATGAATTGAAATGACATCTTTAGGTAAATATTTACAGTTTTTCTCAATAAAAGTGTAAGCTAAGTTCAAAGTTCAATATTTGCAATTAATTCTTGATGCAAATTTTTGACAAATTTTACTGTTCCATTTGCCCAGAAGTATACTGAACAAAATTAGGTGGGTGACAAGTTCCAAAATAAGAATTTATTTTTTCACCCCATGGCACCCATCTCATGGAATTATGCATAAGGATAATATATAAATAATAAAGTGATAATTTGTTATTTAAGAAATTGTAATTTAAAACACTTTGAAGTTGAATAGTTAACATCTGTACTCCGTAGACGTACATGTATGTACAGTGTACATTTGTTCTTGTACATTACGTCTTGACTCTTTGTTGGTCTTGCAAATCTTTGTTGAAAATTTGATTTTGTAATTGATTGGGGGGGGGGGGGGGATGTTGGTCTGCAGACCTGTACAGACTCTTTTGGGGCACATATTAACAAAATGTCAGTGTCTTTTGTCTAACGTACAGGTTTGTCAGTCATTATGGTGCACCATGTACATGTAGCTTAATGCAATGTTCATTTAGGAAATATATTTTTTTTGTAAGGATCTGTTCATATGGGCCTATATCTACATGTGCATGTACATGTCTGGATTAATTTATACCTGTAGATGTACATGCATGTACATGTACTGTGGATTAAACCCCCAAATGGAAAGGGTACATGTGCTATTTGCAAACTACATTTGTATAGTGCATGTACGCAGATGGTTGTACAGGTACGTACTTGTACCAGGGGTTGAATAAAGAAATGATAGATTTCTGTTGCTATAAAGGTAAAACCAGAGAAATGTCACATAAGGTGACATTAATAACACTACTTGTACATGTACATGTATTTCAGCTATAAAAAGTTCTTACATGTTATATACAATGTTTGTGTAGATGACATGTACATTTTAATACAAATTGTACCTGAATGTATGCTTTTAGTGTACACACTCATTTTAGAGTAGGTCAACAGATATTTCATGAGCAACACATGTGGGCCTACATTACATGTACACATACATACAACTGTATTTTATATACATGTAGCCTGTCGGCCTAGATAACATACAGATTTGATGTGTGCAGTGACTGTCCTAAATTAGTCTTCCCTTGGGGGTAAAGAATTGACCTGGTTATAGTCTAGTTTGATTTAATAAGGATTAGGAGTAAAGCTCTATTGTTCCTAAATGGATTACTCTTGGACAACTGTTAGGCTTCTTCAGTTTACCCCATTGTGTACATGTACATACAAACATGTCAGGCCATGCATACATGCATGTGTAGATTTCATTCAGGATTACAGGTACTACCTGTCCTTGTAATGTACACATGAAAACAATACAGTAGCATACAATGTATACATGCCATGCCCATGTTTGGGCAAGATTGTAGGCCTCTAGTGTTCATTATAAATCCTAATGTCAGTGATCACCTGCATGTAAGGCCAAGTAAAAAAATATACATGTTTAGCATCCCCGCCCGCTTCCTTTTTGGAGGCCGCCTGTTTTGTTTTTGTGTGTGTGTGTGTGTGTAAAACCCCCCAAAAGAGTAAATTTCATGATTTTTTATGGGAAAAGTTGGTCTCTATCCATTGCATTTAGTAATAGCTGGCATCATTTTCCTAATAAAGTGGTGATTAAAAAAAAAAAAATGGCGGCCATTTTGGAAAAATAGCCCGGCTGGTTGTTAAATAGGTCGGTCGGCCATTTTGAAAAAAAAAAAAGGGCCTCCTCCTTCCCTTTTTCCAAAAAGGCAGGACGCTAAACATGTATATTTTTTTACTTGGCCTAATACATGTACATATGTGCCTTATAGTTACAGTATGGGAATGCAGTTCAGTCATCGTGACTTGTTATTGATAACAGGTTTTATGCAACGGGGGCCCACAACATTAGTTGCATCTAAATTTGTAGTCCAGATATACATGTAGATAGACGTGTTATCAAAACATTTAGGTATAAAATATGGATTGTATGCCCATCATAACATACACATGTAGGTAAAATATTGTAGGCCTATATTAAGCTAGATGCATTTGTACAGTTTACATGTAGTATTTAACTCAAAGGCTGTATTATTAATTCTCCTTCTTCTTCATCATAAATGATAATTTGGACCTCTGTTGCTATCAGCCTATATTAGCGTACATGTTCATGTATACATGTCTGTAAAACTAGAAACAGGTAGCCGATCCTACGCGTGCAATGATGTAAGAATACTTGAGTTCTGGGAGAGGTGAAATATAAATTGGTGAGCTTTCTCATACATGTACATGTATGTCAGTATGGAAGAACATAAATAGAAATGTCCCCTGAAAAGGATAGTTCTTCAAGTGCCCTCATATTCAAAATATGGCGAGAAATAGCTGAAATGTTTGGGCTGAACATTCATCCCACTTGTGTGTGCAGTCCCAAGTACCCATTTCTGTGTGTATACATGTAGTTCATGTGTTTTTCAGCAAGACTGTGTGAATTTATCATTTTGACGATTCCAAAACCTCACAGTAAATTTGTATGATCAAGCTTTCCCAATTGCATTGAGACCGTTTCTTTCACAATGTAATTGCATGAACAGAACTCAACTTTATCTTTAAATCTGTCTGCCAAGTTCTAACACTAAATAAAAATGATGAAAACTACAAAAAACAAGCTATATATTTAGGAAGTAGATTGGGAATAATAAAATCAGAAATTCAAGACACTAAAACAAATTGCTAATAAGATGAGAAAGTATAGTGTGTTTCTTTGCCCTAGGCCACAATCAATTTAGTGTAATAGGGAAATCACCAGTGACAGAAGATGCTCATTCTCCCTATGGCTGCCATAAATAACTCAATCCTGCTATTCACATTACCATTCTCACAGACAGGCTTATTTGCTGGCCAACCAAAACAGACATTAAAGGAACTACAGCTAACTTTGCATTTATAAGTTGAATCTGCTGGGACCACAAAATATATATTATACATACATGTACATGAAGTTCGACTTATGCAAAATTCATCTTAGGAAATGTAAATAAGACATCTGCATAGTTTGGTCAAAAAAATTGATTTGATTTGAAAGTGTGACGTAAATGCGACTTCGAGTTACATGTATCATACAGAGTTAACAGTATGTAATATTTTTGGAGACTGTTGTACAAAAGTTGATCTGACAGAGAAAGATAACCAAGAAAAATGATTGGATTTGAAGAGATTTAGGATTTAATGTTAAGATTGGTTATTGAGTTTCTCTCTTTGTTTTTGTTTTTCTGTTTATTTTGTTTTAGTTTTAGTTTTGAATGATAATATATGTAATTCGTTAGTTTTGAATGTGAAGGTATGGCAACGTTTCAAGCCCTTTAAGCTTATATTGCTATACCTCTGTATGGTGCTCCATTATTCTATGTCGGTGTTGTGACCATAGTTATTTTACGATTCTGTCATTGTTATTTGTTTCTTTAAATATCTTCTCTTATGGATGTGACTGCTCCAAGGAGTTATTTCAATGTACTATGTATTATGATGAACCAGTCAGAAATAAATAAATAAATAAACAAATAAATAAATCTGAAATCTGAGAAGGTTGAGTTCTGGGAAAATTGAAAATTGATTTGAGCACTTCCTCATCCTTTAATATCTCAGTTTGGAAGAACATTACAGTAGAAATTATTTGCCCCCTGAAAAGGATTGCTCTCCAAATGCCTTCATATGACAAGAAATGGCAAAAGTGTTCGGGCTGAACAGACATGATATGCCACGTGTGTGTGCAGTCCCATATACCCATTTCTATGTGCAGTTCATGTGCTTGTCAGTGAGATTGGCGTCAATTTCTTATCATGCCAATGATTCGAAAACACGATCAGCCTTTCCCAGTTGCTTTGAGACATTTTTTGTCACAATGTGACCACATGACCAGGGGAGAGTTTCATCAAGCATTTTGTCAGTGATTTTCACCGACAACTGTTATAAGCTACTGAAAACCTCGCATCTGATTGGCTGAGAGCAAATTTGTCGGTAAAAATCACTGACAAAACGCTTGATGAAACGCTCCCCAGAACTCAACTTTATCTTTAAAGAGAAGTTTGAGTTCTGGGAAAGGTGAAAATAGTTTGTGAGCTTTCTTATTCCTGCTTGGAAGAACATCATGGTCGAAATGTCCCCTGAAAAGGATTGCTTTTCAAATGCCCTCATATTTGAATTATGAAGAGAAATAGCTGTACAGTGTTTGGGTCGAATGTTCAATGCCACGTGTGTGCTGGCTATAACACAGTCATTTTACTGACAGATCAATATAAAATACTACTGTTATGACTACTTTTATTGCTGCTTTCCAAGATTTACCCATTGATCGGCCATGAGTGTTCGGTATTGCTTTTAATGTCAGTGTAAAGAGTTATATGGTCGCATGAATCTAGCTTTTATGAGTAGGCCAGTTTAGATATGGTCAGTTGTGAGAGTGTCTGCTGAAAACATGTACATGTACATGTACTTCAACTATGATTCATTGCCAAAGCTGCCATTGTGCTGAAAGTACATGTAATTATTGCAGTGTAAACAAAAGTGCCCGGAACTCATCACAAAATAACAGAAGATGACATTGTCTAGCTTTATACAGTTATGATTTATAGTGTGCTAAATTATGGGGAATATGTGAATAATAATAAGTCTCACATTCATGTACAGTGTACATACATGTACACATGTAGATGAAGTCTTTCCTCATTTGAGATCATCAAAAAATAGTTTGTTTACATATTGTCATGTACATGTACGTACATACATGTACACTTATCCATAACAAAATGCTTCTGTTTATTACGTGATCTTTTATTTTGCATTGCTATAGTTTTATTTTTGGTTTGGTAATCAATGGTATCTACATGTACATGTATACTGTAAATCTTAACTTTTCAGATATTTTGTATATTTTTTGGTCATAAATTTATATGTATATCTGTAGTCTATAAACCTTTCATAATTTTGTTTGTATTATATTGTTGGCAGGTTATAAACACTAACATACTGGTACATAAACTGAAAACCATACATTCACCCTGAGTTCATAAATTGTAGAACATACTTTATAATATTCATACAAGCATAAGATATTTGGTGCCTCTACATGAAGATCATCAAGTGCTTAGCTGGCAAAATGGTGCATTTTGATAGAAATATTACCAGCTGGTATTTTGACAATTGATTGTAGAGTTGTAGAGTTTGAATGAGCTATTTTAAGTGACTGTCATTGTGGGTGATTTGTAAAGTTGCAGCATTGTGTTGACCTTATTTATAAACTTCACTGCACTTATTGTACTATACAAATATGTAGATCTCTGAAGGAAGAATGTTTAAAAACAAGTGTATGAATGTGTGGTATACAATGTAGTATAATCTACAATGTACATGTATACATGCGTACATGTTCCTGTGCAGTACATACAAATGGTATTTAAAGCATTATGACAAGACAGTGTTTACCCCGGTACATTTCATGTGGTATTTACATACGGCTACATGTACAAAATGTATGCATGCCTGTGGTTGCTTTGATTTTTTCAGGAAATAATATCCATGTAAAAAAAAAATCTGTATTCAGTACACTATATGCAATTGTTTATTGACAAGTTGTGTACAAATTAAATGAATGAAGTTCCTTGACTTTTTGCTGCAATGGTGACAAAGTGATCCTTCATAGTTTATCCAGGGAAGTGTTAGAGACTTCCCTGGTTTATCCATGTACATCAGTGGCGTAGACACGAACACACTTTCTATTGTTAGTGGGGGGGATGATGAATAGATCATCCCCCCCCCCACTAACAATGGATAATTATGCGTGTCTACGCCCGTGATGTACATGTAGGTACATGTATGAAAATGCAATTACATGTATAGTAGAGCAGATGAGGTTTATATTAACTGCCTTAGAGCTACATGTACATCTACACCTGTCATATCGTTGCTGATTTTACAAACCGGCATACGAATTCTAGCAGGGATTAAACCAAAATACTGCATTTCTATTTTTTAATACCATTTGCATATATGAAAGAAAATATTCCACGCTCATCACCTGTTTAATTCTACGATGAGTGAATGAAAGTACGATTCAAAGTACATTGTAGCATTTTTAACGGACAAAGTCTTACGATTATCTCAGAAACATGTTTTTGCGCTGTGAGGCTCCCTTAATTGTCCTGGTTTGTAAAATCAGTGACGATACTGTATTGTAGCAGATCTCCATACATTTACAGCACCTGCGCAAGATTTATCTTACTCATTACTGTCATGTCTTCCATAAATTACATCTAATTACATGGTTTTAAACATATTTTCCAATGAGAATTCTCAAGTATCATACATCATGAATACACTTTTTTTTTAAATGACGATACACTACATGGATAGGCCTACATGTGTACATGTACATGTATATGTATGAATGTAGGTGAATGTTAGTGAAATTCTAAGTAATTTAACTGAAAAAAAACGTACATTTTGTAATATCTGTCACATTTTTCTACTTGCAGGTGTAGGAAAAAGCAGTCTTCTACTGAGGTTTGCAGACAATACATTTTCAGGTAGGTATTTTTTGTCTTTACATGTACATGTACATGTACATGTACCTTGGGCAACTTTTTATCTTATCACTCTTCTTCGAAACTGCATACACGCGTGTGTACTTTAAAACCAGAAATGTTCGCGAATGGTTCAGATCCGTGAAAGTTTCATGCTGCGAAGTCCTGTAATTGACTAAATTTTTGCAAATCGTGAAAGTTCCCTGCTGTGAAAATTACAGTTGAATGTCGTGAACTTTTCTGGTTTTACAACTTACGTGATGATGTTGTGTACTGCACATGCACATGGTACAATCTACAAGACAACTTTTGACAACCTTTCAGAAGGTTCAGTAGACCAAGGGAGTGTTTCATCAAGCGTTTTGTCAGTGATTTTACCGACATCTGTTATAAGCTACTGAAATCCTTGCATCTGATTGGCTGAGAGCAAATTTGTCAGTAAAAATCACTGACAAAACACTTGATGAAACACTCCCCAGGGATTACATTTCCCTGAGTAGACTGACATTGTCAGTCTAGTGAGCTGTAGTAGGTTGCATCGATCTAAATGGGACGTCCAGCATGCACATGTAAATCTGTCTGTTTGTGTCTGTAATATATTGTGTAAACTTGTAATACAGTACGTTATCTCTGTCTCTCTCTCTCTAGCTCTTTCTCTTTCTCTTTCTCCCTCTCTCTGTTTTCCTCTATCTGACTCTTTCTCTCTCTTTCTCACTTTCCCTCTCCCTCTGTGCCTTTGTGCTGAATGTATGATACATGAAACTGAAGGCCAATACATTAGTGAACTTCACTCAGAATTGTAATGATAATATTGCATGATAATGAATGCTTGACCCCCCCCCCCCTTTCCTAAATCTTGATTTATATCAGTACATGTATGATCAATGATGTGATTAAAAATAGATTGTCTAGAAATTCTACCCATTAGTACGAAGCAATGGCCTCTTTTAGATGCATTTTGTTGTATGTATGTACTGTATATCCAGTTTCTCTTCAGTCTAGTTTCGATTATATATCTACAACTGATTTGTCATCCATTCACATTTTTACGGTTTTATCTTTCATTCTGTGTTTTACCAGGTTCTTATATTACGACAATTGGTGTAGATTTCAAAATCAGGACGATTGATGTCAAAGGTGAAAAGGTCAAGTTACAGATCTGGGACACCGCAGGACAGGAGAGATTCAGAACCATCACGTCAACGTAAGATGCATTTTATGCTAAAAATTATGTAGGGAGTATAGAAATTTAAATGAAGTTTTTTTAAATATTGGGGGGGGGGGGGGCGGGGCGGTAGGACATTACAAAGTGCTGCTGGAACTGAGTGGTTCCATTATCAAGCATGGGATAAAGAGCAAATTCAATAGTCTGGGGTTAAGGACAACAGTTACATGTAACTGAGAAAATCATACTGGAGTGAAATATTTTTCAAACAATTCGAAGAGAAAGAGAGAGAGAGACGGCAGAGGGTGAAAGAGGTGGCGGGAGGTAGAGAGAGAGAAGGGGGGGGGGGGGGGGAGAGGAATAGGAATAGGTAGATACTGAAATAGAATGTGGGGGGGGGGAAGAAAATTTGCAAGAACAGAAAGAGGAATAAAAACCTAATATTAAAGCAATGAGACGAGAATGGGAAGTACTTGGAATAAGAGTGTGGTAGATGAAAAGAGTATAATTGAAAGTGAAACTGCTGACAGAAGTTATTAGAATGAACTACATGTACAGTGGAACTTATCAACTAAGTAAATCTGGAGCAAAAAATTTGCCCCTTTCAAATTGTGCCCCTTTCAAATAGTGCCCCTTTCAAATAGTGCCCATTTCAAATAGTGCCCATTTCAAATTGTGCCCCTTTCGAAATGTGCCCCTTTTGAATTGTGCCATTTTCATCTCAAATGCTGCAAAGAAGATGGAAACTAAAGGAATCTGGCCATGTGCATGAGACGCTCCTAGAAACCACAAGTGAAGCACAGAATTACGTATGCAGAACCCTGAAGGAACAGACATTACTTTAATTACACTTCACTTTGAGTATCACCCTCCAGAGGCGACGATGATGAATTTTACCCTATCACGTTTCGTAGCATGATCCGTACACATCTGTGTCTTTCGTGTGGAATTTCCCATTTCTGTTTCTGTCAAGAAATGTGGCTTCGTCCAAATATGACTCAAGTTTCTCAATTAGATGTATCATTTTCTATTTGGTTTCCTCCGCTGTCCAGCTGTTATTAAAGTTTTTGTGAAAAAAATGGTACAAGATTTGAACATTTTGCGGATATTGTTCGTGGACCATGAAAAGAGATTGAAAATAAATTTGTATGCCATTTTATTTAGTATTTTGGAATTTCTTTCTTTGATACTGGACGTTCTTGAGCTCAAGAACATTGCTTAAGACCATTTTTCATTTCACCGATGGTTGCACTACATGTATGTCCATAAAATCCATAAAAAGTAATACAAATAGATCATCTTTAACAAATTTTTGATTCTTTAGAATCAAGAATCATGCAAGCACTGGTGAGTGAACAGAGAATAAAATGGCAGAGGGATGTGTTGAGAGAGGTGTGTTGACAAGGATTGATATAGCAGAAGAAGTAGTTTTTATCCCTCATAAACCCAATTTATTAATTCCTTTGGATATTTTATCAAGATATGCTGGCATGGACTGTACCATATGAGTACATGTACATCATGTGAAAAATTGTGAGTAGACACACACAGTACTATGTCAGTTTACATTTAGCACTTCTCTTTGTTAAAAACTGTCTTGAACGTGTCAATTTAATACAGGATTTCTTTTCATTGTTTCCAATATGTTTTGAACTAGCTGGAAGATATTATTGACTAGATACAACATCATAGCTATTCATTAAAATATAAAGTGTTAGTGTGTGTCTCAAAATGAAGGAGTTGTGTTCACACTTATAAACATACAGTGTATGTGTGAACATGGCCAAGACATATGAGAGCAGCATGAAGGAAAGTCAGGAATTATTTAGATAGCTCCCTCAGAAAGACGTGGAGAATGTGGAAAGTCAACATTTCTGTCCGAGCAACGGTTTTCTCTTCTCCGTCTCAAAATACATGATCTGAGGTAACCAAGAAAAGAAGGAATTGGAACATTAGGATGTTCATATGAAAGTGCAGTCACTTTTCCTATGAAGATGTTCATTTGGGATGAAATTTTACTGTTACTCCAATTTGGCCTACATGTACATGTACATGTACATGCATGTATGCAGTCGGCATTCATGTGTGATATTCCCTCCAAGCAACCTTTTCATTAAAAAAAACAACTGATAAGGCTTTTTTATTGACAGTGACATGAAACGAGAGCATGAAGTTGATGGCTTAATGCCCTTCTGGATCTCAACAGGTGATTGACATGTACATACATGTACATTGTGATCTTTCATTATATAGTGTGAGCTATATACAGATAGACTAAAAAAGGTCCTACATGTAAGCATGTGAGCAGTGGGGATTTTTTTTATTTTAATTTTTTTACTATTGAAGGATAATGTCCAATGTACATGTACATGTACAGCCGTGGAAAAAAAATTATTAGACCAAGAATGGTATTGATAGTGTTATTTTTGTGGTAAGAAGGATATAAAATATCATAAAAGCAAGGTACAATTGCTGGAATTTGTTATTCATTCATTAAAATCATTTTCATTAGTTTGATAGATGTTATAGTACATTTATTACAGAAGCTTGGTGTAATATTTTTTTCCAGGGCTGTACATGTATGTGGAACTGAGAAAACTCTTTGATAAAACTCTTTTACATTTTGTTGGCGATTATGATATTATGCCAAATTGACCTGTCACTTTGCATTGTGCATGTATATTAGGAAAAGACATGTCATTCCCACTTTCCTTTTTTCATTTTCTCCATCCTGTTTGTAAAATGGGAAATTTTGCGAACAATTTTGGTTCTGTAAATACTGTAAATACTACATGTACATGTATGTCAACTATGTGTTTAAGCTATTTCATTTTGCCAGAGTCCTAAACATCCTTGAATACTTTTAAAGGCCCTGCATGTTTTTAACATTTTGAAATTGCCGTTTATAAAGTTTTTAATGATTGATTGATGTGATGTAAAGTGAAAGAGAATTCTCCTAGAAAGTTCTGAAAAATAAAGATACATTTAAAAGTTTAGTAAGGGAAAAAGTTACTTTTCATTTTTAATCAGAATGTCAATGATAAAAGAGTTTTAGTATAGGTAATACTGTGGTACAAAGTATCCTAAAATCATAGATCTACATGTATCATTAAAACAAGAGGGGTAATATTTAACAAAATTCTTAAATCTATATCATCGTATTATCATCGCATTATCACTACATTTTTAATTTTGCCTGAATGTTTGCAGGTATTACAGAGGGACACATGGAGTCATAGTGGTATACGATGTATGTAGCGCAGAATCGTTTGTCAACGTCAAGAGATGGCTCTATGAAATAGATCAGAACTGTGAAGACGTCAGTAGAATATTAGGTAAGTATTGCTGTACTCCTCGGCCCCTGGGAATTGACAAACACTTGGTCTATAAAATCAGTGCTGTCACCACTCACTTACACTTTTGACATACATACAATAACTTTATTGGCTTTTGCTGTCAATACACTTACATAGCAATTACTTTTTTTTTTTAGAATATCATAGTGATGCTTACAACTCTTCTGAAGTATTAACACGATGGATAATTTGAGGAAAGGATCTTAGGAATAAATTATTCTACGTCAGGTTGTTCTTAACCTTGTGGCCCATAACCCTATATGGCATTACCACCAACATTAAACTCTTACTCAGTGCTGTTACCCCCTGTGATTGTATATTATAATATATATATATACTTCTTTTTTCATTTATACCCATTTAATGTATTTACCCTTTCAAACCCAAATTAAGGTTATAGGGGTCATGACCCCCAGAGTTATCATTCTAGCAGCCTTTTCACATGAGGGTAAAATCCAACGTATGGAAAGCTTATTAGTTTAAAGCTTATTAACTAATCAGCCCGATAGCAAATTTTCTGTGTTGTGTGAACGTCGATCTATACGATGTTCGTACAGATACGAACTCACAATCTAAAGACGGGTCAGAGCAGCGTACAGATACGAAGTTCGTAGGAGGAGGCAAGAGATTTTGTGTATGAATGGATATACGTCTCTAACTGGGCAGAGCTAAGACCAGCACACGCTTTGATTGACATGACCTGCTATAATTATGGGCAATGTCCCTACTGCGCATTTAATCAGCAGTGAGTCTCGAACGATCGCACCAAAATTGTTTGTGCGTGAATGACATCGTATAAAAGCTTATTGGTTTTAATAAAACTTTTTAAACTTATCAGCTTTACAGAATTTTACTATTGTGTGAAAGCGTGGTAGGTTCTATTGGTAGATAAACAATTTGTGAAGTTGGCCACAATCAGTCTGGCAGATGTAAAACACACCTGAAAAATCAACTACAGGGTAAAATTTGAGTGCATTATCATGGACTTATTCTAAGTTAAAATGTTTTATAACCTTTTCTAAAGATACACTAAGCTATCTGACATGACTGATCATTTCTATTTATTTGAATGTCGCCCCCAGTGGGCAATAAGAACGATGCTCCGGAGAGGAAGGTGGTAGAGACCGAAGACGCTCAGAAGTTTGCAGAACAAATGAATATTCAACTCTACGAAACCAGTGCAAAAGAGAACATCAATGTAGAAGAGGTGCGTATGTTATCAGAGAGGGCTTTAAAATATCACACCTAAAACACCTATACACTAATAAACTAATTGTGTTTTTATACTTACTCGTCCAAAGTCCTGCATGCTTTTACATGTATATTCCTACTCATCTGCTTGAAATATATAGACTGCATGTATACATGTAGGCTCAAATTAGGACTTCTATTGCCTGATGGTAACAGAAATATCCTTCAATTATGTAACAATTTGTAGCACGTCAAGAGCAAGGGATTTCTAAAACTAATGCTAGTACAATGTTTGTAGTTGCAGAGCAATCTGAGATGTATAAGAGCAATAGAAAGCCATTTGTTAGAGGGAAAGTCCACCCTGATTACATGTCGGTTTAAAAAATACAGAAACAGATCAATGAAGGTTTGAGCGAAATACAATAAAAAAGCAGAAAATTCTGAATTTTTGAAGTTGTAATCAATCAAACACAAATTGGCGACTCCATCCTGCGAGCTCCTGTCCCATTTGCCCTTTTATTATTATTTATTTGGCATTTCAAAGGTACAATAGAATGGTAATATGGAATACAAAGTAAGAACGAATAACTTGGCTTCCCTTGCTGCACCTCCCAAGGTTGCCTGGAAGAAAAAACAGGAATGTGAAATTCCTATGACCCTTAAGCATTTCCCTCCGACTCTTATTTCTTATTGTATTTTGCTCAAAATTTCATTGATCTGTGTCTTTAATTTTTCTGCTTCTTTTAAAACCAGATTTCATATGAGGGTAGTCTTTCCATTTAAAAATTTTGGGACTGGATGATTGTCTTATCTGTTCAAAGATAATTTTAGTAAACAGAGGAAAATGACAATATGATACTCCAATATAAATCTATTGTCTCTTTTAAAAAAAAAAATCCAATGGATTAAAATGCAATATTTCCAATCAATTTTTTTTTTAAATCTCTTTTCCCTTATTGTATAGCATTTGTTACCTAATTTTACTTACAAAATGATCTCATTTTGTCAATTGAAGAAATTGATCTGATCCTCTTCCTTATTAAGTGTCGGACATTGACATGTATTGTGGTTCAAATCGAGACTGGTTTCGGTTTCTGTGGCTTGCTTTCATTGCTTCTCATCTTGTTCTCCCCATTTCATATACATGGCGTTGTACTCTGCATATTTACAATCAGTAGGGCTACATATAGGGAGAGCAATTCAAGGATAAGCTTTAATAGACAATTGATAAGTAAAATTCATTATATTCTCCTGGCTTCATATACCATTGAAAGCACGAGGCATTTGGCAGTTATTGCATAAAATAATAACGCTTGTGACAGTATAAACTTCATAGTTTAACAAGAAAAATAAACTCCCTCCCGTAAACACGAAGAAGCAAACTCAAAGTTGAGCTACATCTGTTTGCATGGATTTAAATATTAATTTGGAAAATCAGTCAGTCAAGACAATTGAAAAAAAATGAAATCTTTTATATTGAAAATACTAGATTTCACGATTTACCCCTGTATTTGTTTTTGACAAATTTTGATTTCAGCTATCTGTCGATAAAAATCTACAATATTTCTCTCTGTAATTTCTATTGAAATAACAATTGATATTCAACTTTTGATTATTGCAAACAATTGTTAATTACATGTATTGCTATAAAGGATATTATTAGCGCATGTTTTTACAGGAATAATATGTTATATAGTGCTAGTTTTCGAGCTCTTTATATCCAGTTTATTATCTCTTACCTAAATGTACATGTAGCTACAGACATATTCGCTTCAAATGCATTACATATAGAGGAGATATTTATACTGCATGGATTTCTTGATTTTTAACTTGTATCTTGTATGGTATTCATGACTGAAATCATTTTTGCATGGGTGTACGTTTTATAAATTTTTGAAACATTTGATAGATATGATTTTAAAATATGATTTGATAATACAAGTATATTTTTAGTAGTTACACATACATTGTAACTGTAATTTTTATATGGTTACATCATTAATTTAACTAAGATCATTTTATTAACTAAAAGTAATAATTTTAAAGAAATATATTTCATTGACACAATAGCCCAGGGGAGAAGGTTTTTGTGCACCATTTTAAAAATTTCAAACAGGACTGACTAAAAATATTGCTTCCCTCCCTGTTGTCTCCTTTTTCTCTGCCTCTCTCTAGATGTTTAATGGAATCACCGCATTAGTGTTAAAGCAAAAACTTGAAAATCAAGCAAAGCTGAATGCACCCAACGACAATGGCAAGATTAATCTAGAAAAGAAGGGGAAGGGCAAAAAAGGAAAATGCTGTGGTAAATGAGGGCAGCTTGGACCTCCTAGCTCTTATACCGCCCCCATCATACTCTTTACGTTTTTTTGCCATTCTGTGTCGAAACTTTGCGAACAAGAAATTGTTGATCGAGTTGTACACCATTCTGCATTGCAACAGTCAGAACCTTGGGAGGAAATTGTGATCACGTGAGCCATAAGAGCTATGATAGAGATCATCGTCTGTGTGATTCTGTGTGATTATTAAAGTTGCATGGTGCTCTTGGAATGAACCCGGTGCCTGTGTGTTCAGGGAAGCCATTGGATGTTGACGTTGGATGTCCTCAAGGAACGGGAGGCAACAGTTCAACCTGAGATCAGAGACTACTAATGATCCCTCTCCTTGGTACACCATGCATGAAAGGAAAGATGCTCAGCCCAAATTGAGATGCCACTCTTTGAAGAAAGAGCCAGGCAACAAGCGAGACCTTCATGCACATCCTCACATCCTGGAGCCTGTCCTCAAATTTATTCCTCCTTCAAATATACAATTTTAATGAATCCAAAATGAATGACCTTCTTGTTCTCCATAAAAGACTTTCTCTCGGAAGGTGCAGGGCATACTAAAGCTAGTGTATTATAGTAATCTTATGCAATTTCTCTTATCAGCAGGGTGATGACTTTATTTCATTCTACTAACGATATCATTCTATCAGATATTAGCCTGAATATGTATAACGTACCATACCAAAATGACCAGTAACATCTATGTAACTGCATTTATTTTCTTTTCATTTGCAAATTCTACATGCATTATACATTTGTATGTACTTGTACATGTATAGTTTCAACTTCATCATATTTTCTTTCAGAAAATAACTCATGTCAAACCTTTGCTTCTTTTTTTTGTCATTGTACATGTAACCAAAAAATTATTTTTTTTTAATTCATAAAATCATTCTGCTTTCAATTTTACTCTGTGATTTAATTTTTGATGAATTTAAGAAAAAGAAAAGCTGAATTAACAATTTTGTAGACATATCCATAAATTTATATAATGAAGTGAAAATATTTTTCAATGAAGATATGAAAAGAGACTAGATTTTGAGGAATAAAACATGATATGATTCTATTGTACACATGTAGCATGATGGTACATGAAGTTGACATAAATGTCCAATCAAAAAAAAAAGGGCATAGCTGTTTTTCCCCCCAATAAACAATATTTTCAATTGAAATGAAGTATTTGCAATTGAATTAAGAAATAAATTTCAGGTATTGGTACATGTAATATAATGATAACAGCTAATATTTTCTCAAATTAACATGAAGATGTATTGTGAATTAATTGAAAGTAATTGCATTTTATTTTCATTAATGATAACAGAAACTTCAGAAATCAAATATCTACATTGCCCTGTGAATAGTAAAACTTTCAGTTTTGTAGAAAAACTCTATTGACATTGATTTACTCCATGAACTACATGTAGCATAAGATTGAGAAGAAATGTATCTATGAGAGTGGCATTATTTCTATGCATGTATTTCTGCACCACACTAGATGTTCAGCGCAATCACGACGCTCGTCTTGCTGGACAAGAAAGAAAAAAACCTGGCTCGTCAGAATTCTCAGCACGAGGGTAACATTCTGAAGGTGAAAGAGGGGGGAAGGTCGCGGAAAGGGGGCTGTTGCAACTGATTGCTTTTCGTGCTTTTTTTGGTTTCTTCTTCCAGAGTCGGGCTCAACCGGCACCTGATGGTTTTCTGAAAACAATTTTTTTTGTTTTAGTTGACTTTTGAGACTCGAGGTAGGATGTCGAACCGAAGGTTTCTTTAAAAAAAATATATATCTATGTATGAATGTTTTTTGTTAGAAGAAGTATTTTGACAATGGACCAGGTTAAGGAATATTTTATGAATTAGTGTTTCTTTGCAATTAAAAAATGATCTTTTAATAAACCTTAATGGCTTGCACATTGTATTGATCTAACTACATGTTGTACATAGTATGACCAGATTCAGGGAGAGATGGCAATGGTTGGTCTTACAAGGTTAGATATACTGTGGAACCTTGTTATAACAAACTCCTTAGGACCAAGGAAATAACCTCTTTATATCGAAACCTTGTTATATCAAGGCTAAAAAACAATAGAATACAAAGAAGTGGGATCGGCAAAATTACCTTGTTATAATGAGTGTTTGTTATAACAGTGTTCTTTATAACAAGGATCCACTGTAATAACTGTTTGATAAAGTTCAGTATGGTCTTACCAATGATAAACCATTGGGCAAGCTGATCTGACTACGGAAGTATCATTAGCTGAAGATATTTCTCTGTGAATTAAAATTTTATCACTGATTTCATGAACTGACGTGTAGGTACAATGGTACATGTATGCACAAATGTGACATGAAACTGGCAGCAAAAATGCTTAGTTTCTGCAATTATTAATTTATATTTCTTATGATATGTTATTCTAAGACACATGACCATGACCAATTTTAAGTGCTACTTTCCCCCTAATTCATCATACTATTAGTTAGATCATACATAATGTAACTCAGAAGAATGTTGTCTCCTGTAGTAATTGTAATATAAATGGCTTTAAAAGGCATGAGAGTTGAGACATATCGCAAGAATTTTGATTGGCTGTTTGACCAAGAAAATTTCCATTCGAATCAATTACAGAAAATGAAGCAGGAACAAAATCAACTCAATTCTACTACATATTTGTATCAAGCCAATGAACCAGCTCGCAAACTGGGCAGTGTTTCAAGAAATTGTTGTAAGTACAAGTTCACCGGCATTCCATTGAAATGCTTGTATTAAAATCAACATGCACTTTAATGGAATTCAGTGAAATTGTACTTCTGATTGTGTCGTGACACAATACCCTGGAGACCTAAGACTGTTTCATGATATATTTCATTAACCTGTCCTTTGCAAAAATACAATAATAGATTTATAAACTAAAAAACACACAGTGGGAAATCTTTTCTTGTCATTACTTATTGTTAAAAACATTACATGTTTATGAAAGTACATTACATCTTGTAATAGAAATCATTGTGTGTGTGTGTGACCTCGGAAATAATACTGTAACCTGTGGAAAGTAATGCTGCATGATACGATAAATGAAAACATGATTTGTGCTCATTTTGAAGTTATTTTTTAGAATTGGTATCCATATTGTTCCATTTGCAAGGTTTAGTTGTTTGTTCATTTGGGATTGCCCTTTTCATTATGGACCAAGAATTTTTGTGCATTCCTTTCATTTTGATAGCTATTTCATGGCCCCCATCTCCATACCCTGTAATAAAAGCTCCTTCAATGAAAAGAAATGTGAATTTAATCCTTTGATCAGTTTCAAGATTGACTTGTATTTTTGACAATTAAAGAGAAGGTTGAGTTCTGAGACAGGTAAAAAATTTGTGAGCGTGTAATGTATGTCATTTTGGAAGTACATCAGTGTAGAAATGTCCCCTGAACAGGATTGCTCTTCGGATGCCCTCATATGTGAAATACGAAAAGAAATATCTCAAGTGTTTGGGCCGAACATTCCTGTCACAGACAGTTCCATATACTCATTTCCCAGTGCAGTGCACATGTTTTAGAGCGAGATTGGGTCAATGTCCTATCATTTTGATTTTGATTCCAATACCTGAAGGTAATACACCAATTCTTATGTAGGCATTATCAACCTTGCCCAATTGCTCCGAGACGGTTTCTTTCACAATGTTATCGCACGACCAGGGGGGTGTTTCACAAAGAGTTTAGTTTGACTAAAAGTCGCACTTAAATTCCAACACCGGATTGGTCAGATCATGCTCTGGGGACGCGCGCTTTTGGATAATCTACCAATGAGATTGCGCGTTTAATACCGTATGCGCGTTTAATACCGTATGCGCATTGGCACTTACGCATGACTTTAAGTCAAACTTAACTTTTTGTGAAACACCCCCCAGAACTCCACTTTATCTTTAAGAGTGATATGGCATGCTGAGAGCCAGAAGGGCATTACTGTGAAACCAGAACTTTTTTTCGCGAATTTCGCGAGTGGTCGAGATTCGCGAAAGTTTCATGCCGCGAAATAATAAAATCACATTTGAAACAAAATAAAACCATTGCAATTCCTGAAAATTTCTTTGCTGCAAACTTGGCTGTCATTAACAATTCGCGAAAGTTTTATGTCGTGAAAGTCTGATTTTACAATACCTCTCTGTAAAATATGACTCACTCTTGGCAGAAAATGCATGTATGTAGTCTGACCCCAAGAAGATACCAGACCTCTTTGGCATGACTTATCTGTAAAATTCAGCTCAAAAGTCAATGTACATTTACCTGTTTAGGAATCATGACATTTTTATGACATTGAAAAGAAATCGCTGTCCGACATGTATTTGTCCTTTTAAAAGTGGAATCATGCCACCCCTTTTCATGCATATATACTTAATATGTTTCATTCTCTGTTTTGAGAAGTCATGTTCTTTTTATCATCCAAACCATGTATTTAAGATTTAAAAAATAATTTGGTATAGAAATTATGAGATCAGAAACTGTCACAGTAAAGAGAGGATGATAGTAAAGTAATAAAATCTGTCCACCCAATAAATATACCATAGATAAATATGCAAACATCTGACAGAAGTTCTTATTTGTCATGCTAGTGTATTTACACAAAATAGTGCTTCCTTGGAAGGAATTGAGGTTTGTTGCCCCTGCATGGAAACAACAACAACAAATAAATAAAAACGGCAAAAAACAGCTTCCTACTCTTGTTATAAATTTAGAGTGATTTGAAAATGATTTGAAAATGGTTTTTGTATTTAATTATTGCACTCTTAGCTTCAGATTATAGGTGTTTTATCATGGTCATCTTCCTTTTTTGCGTGTGTGGGACGGGGGGAACGGTAGTTGGATTTTCTGATTATTTACTCGATGGATTTTTGGACATTTCCCCCTTCGTTTTCACTGTAAGTCCAAGCTTCCCACTGTGTGTTTCTTGCTTTTCTTGTATGTGTATGATAAAATGTGTATATCATATGTTTGTATTATTGAGAAATATTATGTACATGTATTACCCTAAAGTTTAAATTGTATCAATGAAAATAATATTGCTTGTAATTGATCATGTTTAGGAAAGGAGAAGGCAAGGTGAGTGAGATTTTGGAAGTATTTTGCAACTAAATGAATATTTGTACAGTGCACAATAGAATGTCATTTGATACTCTGTGTTTATATATATATAAATTTGAATGTATGGAAGGTATTGTTGGTCAGCAGTAATTTCTTTTCTCCATTATTTTATACTTGTTGGTAGGTACATGTAGATTCTACAGTATAATATTGTATGCTGAACAACAATATGTTGATAAGGATTGATACATTAAAGGGTGGGGGGGGGGGGGGGGGGCAAATCATGTGTATACCTGTAAACATGCCCTTAATACAGGTTCATAGAGTCATAGATATAATAGTCTTACTCTTATGCTAAATTGGCAATATATGAATAAATAAATGAGACGTGGGCCCTCCCGCCCTCTCTTATAAAATGAACTTTGTGATTGATCCAGATTGATTGCAAATCTTACAATCGATAGCAAATATATAAACTCCTATCTCTATTGTACAGAGTTGCGATTGATTTGAATCAGCCACAACTGTTCATACTTACGGGGCCTGATGTAGATCAGTTAGATTTAGACCATCCCTTATGAAAGAAAATTCACCTTTTTATTAATAATAGAGGCATATTGATTGAAATAGTTGTCCTAAAATTGATGGTTAGGGGCATTTTAGAATCATAATATCAAAGACAGATGGGATTAGAGTACTGTAAAACCACAAATTTTTGCGTGCATAAAACTTTCGCGAATCTCGAAATTCGCGAAAGTTTCATGCCACAAAATTGGATGTTATTAACAATTCGCGAAGTTTTATGTTGCAAAAGTTTCTGGTTTGACAGCACATCACTTAAAGGTGATACGCCACCAGACGGCCGTGGGGAAAGTCAGGATTGCGTAAACCCCATTCACTCGTACACAAAGTTTGTGCGTCAAGCGTCAGTCTGACTGCTGGGATTATATTTCGGACTGCACAAAGCCGACCGAATCTTGCACAAGAGCTCGAGCTCAAGCAGAGCGTGCATGTTGCGGGGCGACCATTCTGTCCGGAGTTAGAGCCCCGCGGGGCAACGGCATGATCAGGTAGCGATCACGGTACCCTCTCGCGGAATAAAAACGTCCACAATCTGCGGTTGATTGTCCCTTTAAGGAGAGTGTTCTGAAAGAATTGGGTCGTCAAATATTTCGAAAGATACAAAGTAACGTTTGGTTAAAGTACAAGGTACCGGGCAAAATTTTGTACTTTTTCAAATTAAATGCTCTCAAGATTTGCATTTTTTTCTCGCAATTGAACTGATAATCTGGGCATAATGTTTAAAAAAAGAGGAGTTTGTATGTTCTATTAAATTCATTTGACAGGAAATTTCTTATACATGTACTTATAAATATTCATGGCTAATACGAAGACATTATCTCCCTTTAAAGTGTGCGATTTTCATCTAAATTTTTACCAAGACAGAGCCTCAGTTGATTTAAAGTGTAGTGAAAGACTGAAAATTGTATTGGCCTTGTACCTAAATTCTGTCATTCAAAACCTACATTTATGACCCTCCACCACCCCCCCCCCCCCCTGCAAAGAGGGTAAAAGGGCATTTATTACATAATGAGAATTATCTATGTGAATGAGTTACATGAAACTCTACTCATAGTAATCTACAGTCTACTTACATTTCTGATTTAGTGAATGTTAATCAGGAAAATGTGCAAGCTGTTTTGTATCAAGTCTTCTTTTTCATACTTCTACACTTTTCTTTCTTCCTAATCTCGGTTGAAAATCCCCGGCCAAAGTTGTAAATTTTTGGCTTCTCAGGTCGATCCAAAAGGAAATGAGTTTTGTAAAAGGCATTTGAACATTATAAGTCATGAATTACTTAATACGGAATGTATTTGGAGAAATAAAATATATGTGAATGTTTGTATTTATTGGGAAGAGTGGGCAAATAATTCCAATAGCAAATCACTTCTGTACCTTTAGCCGGTGTATTTTGTTATCCCTTCATTTCATGTTTTCCATATGTACAGAAAAATGAAAACATGATGAAGTGTGTAAATTCTACAGGGGTGGGAAGACATATTTTTATGCTGTACAAAAATGGTACTTTTTCTGTGTTTCAAAATGTCATTCTTTGTCAATGTTTCATGAAGTCCTACCATTATCCTGTATTTGGGAAAGTTGACTAAACTTTTACATTCTTTTCAGTATGTGAGGTAGAATCTAGTTTGATTTAGCTTACCATTTTTTGCAATTCAATAATACTCTTCTCATATTTTGTGAGTGGAGGATTATCTTTTCTTTCTCAGAATGTAGTTCGAATGTGCTTGCCTCATACCAATAAATATTCAACGCATACTTCTGAATGAATAAACCTTGTGATGTCCGTTTTTATTTGTTTACTATCTTGAACCTATGGTACTATGAAAGAGTGAAATGTAATGCACTGGTCAAAATGATTCTATTTTTTTTGTACAGTGGAGCCTCGTTATAAAGAACGCTGTTATAACAAACTCTTGTTATAACAAGGTGGTTGTGCAAGTCCCAGTTCTTTGTATTTTAGCCCTGATATAACAAGGTTTCGATATAAAGAGATGATTTCCTTGGTCTCAAGGAGTTTGTTATAACAAGGTTCCACTGTACAACTATGGGGTGGTGCTCCAACATAGAGTACCGAAGTGATGACGTCACAAAAAGCTATTTTTTCATTTTGACACTTTTTATACCATATCTCAAAGGAACATGGTGAAAAACATCCAGATCCCAAATTTTATGGCAATTGGCTCATTGGGCCCCCGAGATATGGCCGCATGAATACCTCCTTAGCGCCATTGAAGTCATTGTTAAATTGGCCTGGTTCTAAACTGTTAAGAACCAGGCCAATTTACACTGACTTCAATGGGGCTAATTAGATATTCATATAGCCATACCTTGGGCCACCATGAACTGATTCATGTCAAATTTGATGTGTGAATGTTTTCCATCATGCTCTACCTAAATTTGGTCATAAAAATACTGAAATACAAAAATCAAAATTTGATGACGTTACACTTCGGTACTCTATAACGCTCTGTCAACAATTGCCCAGGGGTGGTATTCTGAAAATTGTTGCAAGTTTTATTGTTAAAGATAAACAAAAAAGTAACAATAGACAAAAGTTACAACAAACGCTACAATAATTTTCAGAATACCAATTTTATTTGCATGGTGAAGATATAGCAATATTATAGATATAAAATACAAGTCATGTAGTTTTCAGAATACTGCCCTAGGGCTTTATTTCATCAAAGATAGAGGGTTCAGATTAGGCTTGCAATTGGGTTTTACATTAGGATGTAGGGTGAGGTATTGGGGGTCTGGTCCAAGGTTGATGTTAAGAATTTAGTTAATGTGGGATACCGGTCTTGATCGCAGAGCAATTGTTGCTTGACATGTTTTGTATATCCATGTGGGTGGAACACATCCTTCCTCTTTAAAGTTAAACTTGGAATTCCTGCATTTTCAAAAAATTACAAGTTCACTTGTGATACTTCTCGGTCTTATGCATTGCTTATACATGTATACCAACAAAACTGGTTATGGGGACCAAAAACAATGCGATTTACTCCGTCAGTGTGAAAACAACCCGGTAAGGAGACAATTTTTCTGTGAGAAATTACGGGGGAGACCCGTAATGTGCATCTGCGGTCAATTTTGTTAACGACAGATGTACTGTAACAAGAAAAAATATATTTTATCATATCCAGGACTAGGATTGCCTACAAGATACAAAGTTTACACTTAATTTTCCTTTTAGCTAAGGGGCAACTGACACAGAACTTCAATATCACTGAAATAACCACAGATTCACACAAAAATTAGTTCTCTCTATAATTTGTTATTGCCACACAATTCGATACAATAATATGAATGATAATAAGAATATATACACTATTTTGTATTTACATACAGCATGACTGCAGTACAGACATTTCAGACTAATAGAATTAAAATAGACTTTGAAATTACATGCAAACTGGAGAGTCACGTACCTCTACCTGCATTTCAACATCATACAATGTACATATTCACTCCCTAATGCACACTGACCTATCTGTCAATGAAAATAATAATGTAAGAATGTTTTGAGATACATAAAAAGGACTACTGACTTAAACAAAAATAAAAAATAATGAGAAATCTTTTTCTCACAAGTTAGTCGCTGACATTTTCATTCAAACTTTTCATCAAAAAGATTATGTACAATCAAGGTATCATAGTTGGAATTCAAGTGCACATCATAGGCGGGACATTTACTCACAAACATTCAGCTTCATCAAGACTTTTCACATTTTCATATCAAGTGCGATCCCATACATGCATCTAGACAAATGGATATTCTACAGGTATGAATTTCTACAATTACACTGGAACTAATCACAAGGTGTTGAAATTGGCATTCAGAATTATGTTACTGAGGGAAATCCCAGCACATATTTGATTCAAAATCTTCCTTTTATATATATTTTTTTTCAGACCCCTCAAACAGAATACTGTACAAGTGGAGATTTTCACGCGATTACTTTTTTGCACTCGGCCAAGTATCAGGTGAATTTCACATGTTTTTAATTCCGCCCACGTGCTAGACTCATGGGCAAAAGAATACATAAAACAAAAATATTTGCATGTTTTTATTTCCGTGCAAATTTCATGCCACGCGAAATGCGTGAAAATTTCCACACCGCGAAATATTCCATGTTTACATTAGTGACCATCCACATGTACAAATTACATTGTAATCAAGTTGGAATTTATAGTTAATGGTGCTTAGGGGATAGCATATTTACATTGTCTACATACCTATTCTATCCAAGCTGAATATAATTTTTTCATTCAAATTTAAGTTTACAGCTACTATCCATATCACACATACCCTGTAGTACTGGCAAATAAAAAGTACTTTAAAAAATGTGAATAACAAAAACTTTTAAAATACATGTATATGTGTTTTTCCTTACACAATCACATGAAGATGACATACATAATTATATAACATCACTATAAAAATTCTAAATTTTGGTTCATATTAAAGAGAAGGTCGAGTTCTGGGCAAGGTGAAAAATAATTTTGAAGCTTTCTCATTCCTTTTATGTCAGTTTGGAAGAATATCACAGTAGAAATGTCCCCTGAAAAGGATTGCTCTTCAATTGCCTCCATATTTGAAATATGATGAGGAATAGCTAAAGTGTGTTCTGGGCTGAACATTCATGTCAAATGTGTCTGCAGTCCAATATACCCATTTCTGTGTGCAGTGCATGTGTTTTTCAGCTAGACTGGGCCAAATTCTTATCATCTTGATGAATCCAAAACCTCAAATTATACACAAATTCTTGTGAAAATATGATCAACCTTTCACAATTGCTTAGAGGCGGTTTCTTTCACAATATAATCCCATGACAAGAACTCAATTTTATCTTTAACTTCATAAGTATTTAATATTGGTATATTATCAAAAATTTAAGATAACTTTCATACAATCTCTCTTTTAAAAATTCCACCGCATTTACTCCAAAATACTACCTCTCATAAAATCTGTTTCAATACATCCCAAGCTGGTTTGCCAAAAAGCAAACAGCTTGCCGGTGGTATTAAAAAACCCACAGATTACTATTTCGCAGAAAACATAAGTTAAAAAGATAAGCACTGAGAAATCTTACAATCATCTGCTTTGGGAAACCTCACTGATACCTTGTCAGCTGTAAGGAATAGCAGGCTCATGTAGCAGGCTCATGTACCAAGGGATTAAATGGTAGCTACAGGGTTGTAACATTTGCAAAAGAAATATCCAGACAACATCCAGGAATATCTATAATGATAATAATCAGGTCTAGCTCTCTACTAGATTAAATATATAGTAATAATCCACAAGGCACATGACCCATCAAGTCCATAGCCCGCCATACACTTTGAGCATTATTCTGTTGCATTTCATCATATTCATATTAAAGAGCATTTCATCATAATTCCACTGCATTTTATACTCCAAAATACCTCTCATAAAATTATTATACAACTACCAACAAACTTATGTCACAGAATCACTCAAATTTTTGGGATCCTTTTTTATCCATCCTCGAACAGCACACACACATTTTGGTCTTGTTCTTGGTCTGGGGGTATGGGCTTTCACAGAACTAGTCAGAACTGTCAGATGGGGTTCATATTTGTGAAAGCTTCAAAGAACTGAATCACACCACAGACTTTTTTGGGCAATTTGTGACAATTTCTTACCACAAAAATTCCAATGTTCACAATTCATGAGAGTTTCTGGATTGACAGTAATCCATGTGCTGCGAAATGAACTTGCACGACTGGCTTTTGCATTTGGGTTTTAAAAAAAGGACACACACACACAAGTCACGAGTATGACTGAGCTGGGTCTAGCTAGATCCTGCACATGGTCCAGGTAAATAGGAGATCCTGGATCACTGGTCTGACACCACTGGTCACTCCCAGGCAGGTATTGGACCTGGTCTACGCCATCCACTGGGTGCTGCTCCAGGTCCAGGACTAGGCCCAGACTTTGGTCCTGATCTTGAACCTGGCCTTGAATTGGGTCTGGATCCTCCAAACGGTCCAGGTAGCGTAGATCCTGGTCTGGATGACATGGGCACAGTGGATTCTGGACGGTTGCTCAATCTGGATGTGGTACGTGGATATGACTACAAGAGGACAGACAATACAAACAGAAAATTTTTGATTGTACATATCTTGATAAGTAAAGTACAAGAAGGGTATTCAATCTCACTTATTTCTATAATTCAGGGATGCCACTAGGACTGCTCAAAACAGTAGGAAAGTATCGTGGGTCTGGAGGCAGAGCCCCTCGCGGGGTCCAGGGGCAGCCCCCCAGTGGGGGTGGAAGGGGGCAAAGGCCCCTTGAAGCTAGAGCTTTTTCTCAATCAGAACTGCCCAGAGAGCCACCAATGGACACTTTTCATAATGTAACACCACTTACTCCAATTTACAGTATTGACATTCGTTGGTCAGATCCCCTCGTTAGAGACAGATTTCATTTCAAGTATACGCACACATACAGTATGCATTACATGTGCAGCGCGCGCGGACACGCATGGTCGTCAGGTCGTTACACATACAAGCAGTACATGTACATGCAGCATGCACGTACGGAATGAGGTGAAAGAGAGACATCGCAAGAGAGAGACAAGGAAAGAAAATGACCAGTTGGCAGATATATCGAGAGGCGGCCGGAGTGAGAGACGGAAAGAGAGTCTCAGCCGAAAAAGTCGGAAGTTTGACGGACGTCGGAAAAAGTCGGAAAAGTGGCATCCCTGATAATTATGGTCTCAGCCTTGAGACTATTCCTTTATTGTACATTTTATCTACGGCACTGTTTTATATCGGTAAAGGCTCTTTGACTCTCACATGAGGGGTACTGGGTTCAATACTTGCTTGGTGCTTACATCCTTGAAAAAGGTGTTTCACCCATGTTTGTCCCTCTCGACTCTGGTATAATGGGTACATAGCATTGCAGGGGTAATAATAATTTCAGGACCATCTGGAACAGTTAGTATTAATGATGATGAGGTTCACCTGGGTAAATAAGATTATTGCTATTATCCACATCCCTGCTGCATCATGCAACGTTATTACGCTCCCACGACAACAGCCAGGATACATAACTCCAGGAAAAACCAAAGACTAAGTAAGGTATCCCTTGGTACCAACAATGGAAGTCTTGGACTTAGAGTCTGGAGCAGTGGGAGGGAAGACCTAGGATTAGTCCCACCTAGCTGATATTGATAATGATAACAAAACCTTTGTTTATTAGGGTATTACTTATGATTATTGACCTACATGTATATGTATGAAGAAGTATCCATTGAAAATATTTTATTGTTGATATTTTAAACGATATTTGGGCCAACTCTTTCCACTATATTTTGAGCACTGTGGTATACTTGTGAAGGCACTTGACTCTCGTACACGAGGTCTCAGGTTCGATCCTTGCTCGGTGCTTTCATCCTTGGACAACATGTTTTTTCCTTCTCTAAGTACTCAGCTGTATTAAATGGGTACTTGGTAATGCTGGGATAATAATAATTATAAGCACCTCAGGAAGAGCAGTCGTATTACCAATGTGTTACTCATGGTAAATAAGACCAAATAAAAAAAATTTAAGATAGATTTACTAAGGATGAGTCAACCACTCGTTTTTCAATACAAAATGTTAATAGTATGGCATCCCTTTAATTATAAGTACAGTCAAACCTGTACAGAAAGACCACTCAAGGGAAACAAAAAAGCAGTCTTTATGAGCAGGTGGTCTTTATAGACAGGTTGGCAGCCATTTTGAAATCCGAGTAATAATAATGAAAAAATGGAGGGATGGAGATAGATCTCAATAAATTTTTATAAAAATTTTTTTTTTTACTAAAAAATAAAAAATTGTCCGTAAAAAAAATAAACTTCATTTGTTTAAAAAAGAAAATTATTGTGAAAAAAATTTTCAATTAATCTCAAGCCAAGAAAATAGATTTTTTAAATGATTTTTTTTCCTTTTAGAAAAGATTGTTACGAACGAGCCCGTTTGACTGCGTTACGCAGGTGGTCGCTAAAGCAGGTTTGACCATACAATTATTGTTGTTACTATCGGCTAAGCAAGACTACATGTAGGTCTTAACCTTTGAGATACTTGAGGGCTTGGTCTGGGAACATTTGCTCCTGACTTCACATTGTCAAAAGTTAAGTTGGGGTTAGGGGTACATATAGCATTGGGTCCAGGATTGAAGGCACATGTAGGAATACACTTAGTGTAAGATATTGACAGCAGAGCAATTGTCACAGTGGAAACTTGTTATAAAGTGCTCTGATATAACAAGGTAAATTTGCTGGTCCCTGGTCTTTGTTCTTTTTTTTTTTTAATCCTGATATCAGGAGATTCCTGATATAACAATGTAATTTTCATGGTCCCAAGGTCCTCGTTATAGTGACTTTCCACTGTACAACCAAAGTCTTACCTTGGGCTCATAGTCTTCCAGCGTCAAGCGAGACGCCTCCTCTCTCAGCATCTCTTCATAGTCCTCTTCTGCCTGTCTCTCTGCATCTAACTCATCCTGGAACCTCAGTTTGGCCTCCTTCTTTCTCACTTGTCTTTCTGTCATCTAAAACGTGCAAGACAATATTGGGTATTGTTGCTTTAAAATTCTTGAATAATCACAATAATAATTCATGAGGTTTTGTGGACTGGACACATCTACATGTACCTCAATTTTTGGATATTTTGTCAACTGTATCCTCCGGTACGTCCTCTTTTTGTCTTTGACGTAAACTTGTGGCCATTCTTCTTTACGTTTGTTTTCATTTACCCCCCCCCCCCCCCCTCTCTCCCTCTCTCTCTCTCTTCCTGCCTTCTTCACACATGTAACACAAGCTGTCTCTTTGTGGATGGCATTCTTTGCTCATCATCTCTCCATTCCTCTATCTCTCTGTATATATCTACTGTCATCCTACCTGTGACTCCATTTGTCTTCCATTTTATCTCTCCTTCATTCTCTCTCCAATTCTTTCTTTCCCTTATTGCACCTGTGGCTAATTGCTGCTCCTTTATGCCTTTATCTCAGTCTCTCTTATCTGTCTTCATCTCTCTTTCTTTCGCTCTCTCTCCACCTGTCTATTCTCTAACTCTCTCTGTTAATCTGTCTGTCTCCCCCTCCATTCATCTCTTCTTCTCTTACCTGTCTCCAACTCTCTCTGCCAGCCTGTCTGTTTGTCCATCTGCCCCCCCCCCCCCCCGCCCCTCTCTCTCTCTCTCTCTTATCTGTCTCCAAATCTCTCTTTCTCTCTTTCTCCCTCTCTTATCTGTTTCTACCTCTGTCTGTCTCCCCCATACATATCTTCTTTTTCTTCTTACCTGTGATTCAAACTCTCTCCTGGTGGATGCTTTTCTCCTCTCCTCCTCTTCCTTCTCCCTCTGCGTGAGCTGTTGAGCGATCTCCATGTCTCTCAGTAGCTCCTCCCTTCTCTGCAACGACTCCTCCTGTCTCTTCCTATTCTCCTCCACCTGATCCTGGAGCTGCTCCTGCCTTCCTTGTAGAACCTGGACACAAGGAAAAATACAAAATGACATGCTATCCTTAGGAATTTAATCCACAAAATTTGCAAAAGATCTTCTGCATTTGTCTGCCTTGCTTCAGCATTTGTGATGCAAAAATAATTGTAGCATTGGCTCAAAGGATAAAAGTACAAAACAATATTCTTAGGTTTTCAACTTATATTCGCAAGAGCTTCCATGGATTGTCTACCCTGGAACAATGTTTGTGAGGCATGGCTATTAATGATATTGTTGCCTTGAAATCTATTTGGGTTTTAAACTGCTCCATGTATTCATAAGAGCTTTTCCGGATTGTCTACTTTCCCATACTGTATATGAAACATGGCTATTAACACTGTTGGCTTAAAATGTTGCAAAGTAACATGATATATTGATATCCTTGGGTTTTCAAATGCTACTTGTGGGAGCCTGTTTGACAACTTTTTCAAGAGATTCTCTACCTTACCATACTTTCATGAACTTAACATCCCGATCCCTCAGTAGAATATAAATAAGGCTTAAGAACAAGAAATGAAGACTGCTTTTAAAAAAATCCTTAAAAAAAATCTAACCTCTCCCATGAGTCTTTCCCGAGCCACTCTCTCCTTCTCCCACTCTGCCTCTCTCTTAGACCACTGACGAGCTGCTTCCTCCCTAAAAAGAAACAAAAGATACATGTATATGTATTAATACTTTACATATGAGAACAAAAAAAAAACCATAGACACTTCTTCTAGGATAAAACCTTGTGAGTGCAATTCTGATATTTGTTACAGCATATTAAGAAATTAAATATCTATAAGCCCTGCAACATATAGAGTTACAAATCTCCCCAAATTAACCATATCTTGCATATCTTCTTCATTCTAATTTTTTTTTATTACTCGAGTTGTATTATGAAATAAAGTATTCTTGATATTGTAGTATCGGAAAACGGCGTTGACGAGAGACATACTGAAGCTTTTCGTCTTGCACTCCTTTAGTTCCTTTAGTTTCCGGTATATTGTTTGATTTCGGCTTTCAATTCATTCTTGCGGTATACTCTGATGAGTGCAAGACGAAAAGCTTCAGTATGTCTTTCTTCAACGCCGTTTTCCGATTCTGTAGTACTAAACATCTTTTCAGATATTGTAGTAATGTAAGTGATAATGTATGTGTCATTTAATTTATCTAATGTAAAGCACATTGAAATGTATTATGTAATGCATCATATGAATATTAACATATTATCATTATTATTATTATTATTATCATTATTATTATTATTATCATTATCATTCATCCAAGCATATCTTCAAAATCACTAGCAACTTAAAATCAGTCTGGATAATGCAAACTACATCTGACTGATTCTGTTTTTCCCTTTCACATTTCTTGGAAGTCCTGTATGTGGATTTAAATTTAATGGCCCGTATTCTGAACTCCGGTTTAACTTAAACCGTGGTCTAAATGTGTGGTTTAACTATGGGTAGCCAAAAATGTCAAAAGTTTGTTTATATTGTATGTTCCTTATGTTTACTGGATTCTGGTCTCATACTTTAACCATCAAGAAAACTATTGTACTTATCATTCCCAGACAGTTTTAATAGTTTGAGTACCAAAAATGCTGATAAATTGAATATCTACTGTTAGAGATTTGTGTCACATTTGGCTGCCCATAGTTAAACCACACATTTAGACCACGGTTTAAGTTAAACTGGAGTTCAGAATACGGGCCAATGGGTTTAAATTAAATAGCTTTCTAGTAGTTGTTTTTTCAAAAAATAAACAGGATAGCTATTTTCTCATTACTGTGACACCTGTTAAAACTGTACATAGCCTCATTCTGGCTGTATCAGTGTCACATACTGTACATGCATGAAACAGATTATGTTATACTTAATCACAAACTGCTCCGCAAAGCAATCTTCATGTGGTGTTTGATTCATAACATTGTTTAGAGCACGAATATACATGCTACTGTATCTCATTAACAAGTCTGAAGAAGAAAGCAGATTTTCTTTTCTGTGTGAAAAAAAATCCCTGCACTTTCAAAAGAAAAATAATCAATGTTCAGAAAGGGGAAAAAAAATGATGATTTTCAATGAAAATGATAAGATTTTTACTTGTACCATGGTACCAATAACACTAAATTCATGTATCACTGTAACTAAAGGATAATTTTCAGAATTCCATACCATTACTATTATTATAATCTTACTTTCCATAAACCTTGTGGACAGATTTGTATTTTCAGGGGGCAGAATACCTTAACCAGCACTCACTTTTTCCCTTTAGCTTTTGCAACTTTCAAGAAGTGCAATTAATTTTTTTTCATTTCATCATATCTTCCTTGTTAGATATGAAACTTGATTTGTATGAACTATATTTGACCTCTAGTAACCTGAACATCTTTGTGACACACTTCAGTGGACAGGTCATGACTTGAGGAGAATGTAACAAACTACCCTTCCTGTAATGAACAACATGCTCCCTCCATCCCACATTCCACATCAACAAGGTTGTTAATTACAACATCACACCTGTCAATCATATTGTGAATTTCACCCAAGTATTTTCAATTAAAATGCCAATTGCAGATTTCATGTTGTATATCAAAATCAAACATCTCTAGTATACTCTGATTTACAAAGTCACATTGTCGTTAAAGTCATTTGATATGGCAGCAAAACTTTTTCATAGCTTGGCTTCATTGCCTTCATCTGTTGTAATATATTGAAGAATATCAACTGTATAATGAGTCATATGAAAATGTAATTTTGAGTGTAAAAAGTTCTATAGTGACCCCTTCAAATGTTTATCACCTATAGCTTTTTTTTCTAAAAGATACATGTACCATATCATAATGTGATTTGTAATGCAGCAACTCCACAGAACTAATGTATTCTAGGCCCAATGGAGGGGAAGTGAGAACACATAAACACACAACACAACAACATACAATAAGCAAGTAAATCTACTGAAGGGTAATTCTGATCAAGTTAGTTTTGAGGGAATTTTAAGAACAATCTACACTTGAAATATTATGAATATCTAGTAGCAATGTCTTCATAGGTAAGGTCCATCATGTGCAAATGACATATCACCCCCCCCCCCCCCCCCCATGATTCTTCGTTTTAGGAACAACAAGCAAATTAGAATTAGATGATCTTACGCATCTGGGCAAATTGTAAAGCATTAACATTTTAACATATTTGGTTATAATCAACTCAATGGTTCTCAAGTTCTTTTTTTGTTACTGCTGTAACAAAAAGTGGGATGGACAGACGGACTGATAAACAAATGGACGGACACACCACCCCAAAGCATACTGGGTGATTTTAAGTATGGTGTTAAAATCTGGTGTTAGTGTTTATAGTCAAAAGTTAGCGCTAACTTCATGCCTTTGGACTACTAAAATTAATAGTAAGCGAGGGTTGAAGTTAGCGCTAGCTTTTGACTGTTCACACTAACACCAGCCTTTAACACCATACTTAAAATCACCCAATGCCTCTGATACTACAAAGACACTGACAATATTAAAAAAAAAAGTATTCACAGAAATGAAATTTCCTACTTCTTTTCTTCACAACATTTTGTCATGTTAGGCCTAATGCCTCCCTACAGATAGAAGAAATGAGAAAGGGAAGCATCATTCATATTTCTGTTTTTTAATAAATCTGAGTTGATGGGAAGATTGAATTCTGGGAAAGGTAGAAAAATAATTTGTGAGCTTTCTCATTCTTTTTTAGTTATAGTTTGGAAGATTTTCATGGTAGATAAGTTCCCTGAAAAAGAATTGCTCTTCATATGCCCTGACATTCAAAATATGACAAGAAACAGCTGAAATGTTCGGATCAAACATTTGTGTGTAGTCTCATATACACATTTCTGTATGCAGTGCATGTGACTCTCAGCAGGATTGAGTCAATTTCTTATCATTTTGGTGATTCCAAAACCTTACAGCATACACCAATTCTTATGTGAGACATGGTCAACCTTTCCCAATTGCTATGAGACAGTTTCTTTCACGATTCAATCTTATGACCAGAACTCAAATTTAACCTAGCCCGAGTTATCTCAGCTAAGTATTCAACTGGTTAATGATACTCACTTGAATAATGAATCTAGTTCAGCCTCTCTAGCCTTCTCTAGTTTGAGCTGTTCCTCAATAACCTGCTTCATCCAGGCAGCATCAGCTTGAGCTTTCTCTCTTCTCTGGATGTTCATACCTTCCTCCTCAGCCTGCTTTCTGGCCACAGACTCAAGGATCTTACGATCAAGTTCCTGTTAAAGATGAACAACAGTTGTGTATAAAAAGATTTGTTCCTTTACTTTGGTAATATCGCATCAGGATGACTACCCCTGGCAACTACCCCATCCCCACCCCCCTTCCCGGAAAACTCCCCTTGAAAATATTACCCCAATTATCTAGAAAACTATATATCGTCAGTGGGGTGATAAAACCTCTTAACTTATTTATCGCTAATTGTATGTTTCTTCATAATTTTGTAGCTAAGGATTTATTTGTTGCTTTGATAAGCCCATGAGACACATATATGACAAAATAATGCCATATAAACATATCTGTAAAAGGTAAGGATGCCAATGCCCTTCATGTGTTAATTGTGAAAGCTTTTTTGCTCTCCTGAAAATCTAAAAAAATTTAGTTACAAGGTTTTATCACCCCACTGACCTAGGCAGTACTGGTCCTGGGGCTTTTGTCCTAGGATGTAGATTACTGTGGGGTACTTGTCCAGGGAGTCATAGTCTAGGAGTGGTTGTCCTAGAGTCTTACAGGATGTTAACTGTTATCAGTTAACTGTTATAAGCAAATTTTGAAGCAGGATGACTGAAAAGTGAAAAGAAATATGCTATTCCTTACTTTCAATGTGGCTATGATTTTGTGTCACAAGGCAGTTCAGTTGAAGTGTAGCTAAGACTGGACTGTGCAGCAAATGGTTGATTTCTTTTTCAAAATTGATACCTACATTCTACTTAAATCATCTAATGCATTCATACCGAACTTGCAGGATAGAGATTACTCTCAAAATATTGCTTTAAGTTTAGCAATGGCATCTTGTTTCTTCATATCCTTGAAAAATTTGTTTAGAAATTAGAACAGAAATGAGAATACTACATAAGTTGTACAACATACCAGAGCTTCTTGGACCTGTCTTGCTCTCCGTCTAAGTTTGGCCTTGTACTGACTGACAAGGGCTCGTCCAAACTCTGCCTTCTTCCTCTGTTCTTCCAGCTCTCTCCTCTCTGTCTCTAGCTTCTCCAGTTCCCATTGCTGGTTGACCAGTCCATCCTGCTCTGCCTTCAGACTCTCAGCCTAATTAATGGATCAAAAAGAAAATATTTTCAGAAGTAACCCAGCTGGTTTCAACAGAACCAAAACCTCTTGTAACTCTGCCAACGGTTTCAGGAACAGGATGGGCAGATCGGATCGGACCTCCAGCTTCCCCTGCCCCCCCCCCCCCCAAAAAAAAAAATATATATATTTTTTTTTTAATGAAAACATGTGGGATTAATAGGTCATTCCAGCTCCTTTACAACCATAGATGTCTTGCAGCACTGTAATACAAGTTATATGTCAGATAGAATCTGAAATATTTTTTTGGATTCACGAATATACACTATGCATGCACAGCTTGCAAGCCATCCGGTATTTGTTAAGCTTAAAAAGTGAAATAGTTTCTCCATTGAAAGAAGGTATGTGATCATTGTTTCATTTTGAACAATACCATTAATATGTTCTTCTCACCTCCATTTCTCTTTCTTTGAGTTCTTTGACCTGATCTATGAGTTGTGCTGCTACTGCTTTCTCCTCCTGCAGACGAGACTCGGCCCTTTGCCTGTCCAGCTCCAACCCTGCCTGCCGCTCCCTCTCCATGGCTTCCTCCAGGAGTCGTTCCTGCTCCCTGGCTGTAGCAAGCTGCTGCTCCTTCTCCTCCTGCTGGCCTTCCCATGCATTGGTGACATGGCGCTTGTGCATCTCTGACTCAAGCTAAGGTCAAATGTCAAGAGATGCTAGTAGCAATTTATTGTCATTGATTATTAAAAGTGAAAAAGGGTATCATAAATACAGTAATTTGAATATATTACATGGCGCTTGTGCATCTGACTCAAACTAAGGTCAAATGTCAAGAGATGTTAGTAGCAATTTATTGTTGTTGATTATTAAAAGTGAAAAAGGGTATCATACATGTACATACAGTAACATGATTATGTATAAACAATACCAAAGTTCAAGAAGTGTTAGGAGTACTTTATAGTCATTAATATAAGTGAAATATATGTCATTATCAGTATCAATAAATTCATCAGGCCTGTGAGTGGGGTTTCAAAACAAGAGCTGCCAAAAAGCTGAAACTAGTTTATATGATTTATCTACTGGTCTTCCGCTTCTTATTTGATGTAATGCAGACTGAACGGCCGCCCCTCCCAACACATGCAGCTGTGCGGTCCACAGTTCTCCGGTATACGAATGCAAGCGCAGCATGAACTTCTCTTTGCGCGCGAAGGCAAAACCTATGGGCAAAACACATACAGTACATATACGGTACGTTGTTTTCCATTGGTTGCACGAGAGCTAGACTCCGCTCGTGCTCGCAACCATTTAGCTAAACCACGTTTCCAGCCGTTTAAAACCATTGAAATAATGGTTGCCGATAAAGTGGTGGGAATAGCACAGGGAAAAAAAGCTAAAATTGAAATCGGCGAAAATAATAAAAAAGCGGTTTTCCGCTTAAAAGCCGAGATCTCACAGGCCTGATTCATGAGTCCAGACAGGTCTGTTATCCGGATAGATTATTTAAAACATCATTTCAAACACCTTTGTACATAAATAGTTATAAATGGTTATGTACCAGTATATCTTATCACAAACAGATTCCTATTTATTTGTTTTGTCTTTATACTGGCATCCAAATCACTGCAAAAGTTTTCAAAACGTTTTCCAAACAAAGAGGTATACACCACCACATCAAACTATCTAATGGGGTGTTGCAAGAAAGTTGCGATTGATTGCAAGCTGCAACTGATCGGTACTGACAAATCAAAATCATTGTTGCAAGCGCATCTTCTTGAATGGGCAGACCCTGAACCAATCAGAATTGTTGTTCTAATTTGCTTTACAATTTGCAATTGATTGCAACTTTCTTGCAACACCCCATAAGATCATTATTACTCTTACAATTACCTTAGTTTTGTTGTATGACATTCAAAGACTTACTTTTCTGAGATCTGGATTATTCTGTCTCCAATGATTGTACAATCTCTCATCAGCAATCTGGGGAAAGACAAAAGAACAAATTTAAATTCTTTAGATTTTTGTTCTCACTCTGTCTCCCCTCACATTCTCTCACTCCATTTTCCTTCACATTCTTTAAATAGTAAATTAAATGTGCAATGATTCTATTTTTTCTTTAAAAAATTCTACCACTAGCACTGATCTTCATCTTACCACAAAACATAATAAATATATAAGGGTTTGCTAGTACAGTAACACCATGTCTGTTCTTAATACGTTCTTTATTTTATACACATTCCCTGGAAATATCAGCGGATGCTGACCAAAGCATCAAGAACCAAAAGCTCTAAGCAAAGCTTAGCAGCCCTCTTAAAGGTTCTTAATTTCTCTGGAATAACACAAATGATATATTTATCCCTATTTTTCATCTGGAATGTCACACTCCCATTTAGCTACATGTAGCTGGGCTTTCTAAAGAGGTGACATACAGGCTTACATCATGAAGGGCTGTGAAGGTAGAAACTCTTAATTATGTTTGGTTATGTTTGGTTGGGCCAGCTGCCCAAGTCATCATTTCTTGAGCATTCACTCAGGACCCCTTCAATATTTGAAGGTTTCAAACGGCCTGTAGAATCCAATTTTAAAAAAACCCACAGAAACTCTTAAGTTTCTATGCCATTTAAAATTATGAAACTCCATTCACTCACAAAGATTGAATTGTTTCATTTGGAGGGAGGTGGGGGGAGGGGGGATTCTATATCCTCCAGTATAAAGCATATATTTCCTAAATCCTACCAACCTGTTTTCTACTAGTCTCCCTACTGGTCTTCAAATCATCGCTCTTATCTCTCATATCCTGCAGTCGGGCATAGTTATCTCCCGACAGTCCCCTCAGCTCAGCCTCCAGCTGGCTCCTCTCTTCATTCAGCATACGTTGGAGTCTTCTACGCCTCTCTTTCAGCTCATGAGCTTTCATCTCTTTCTCATGTTTTGACTTGAATGCATCCATGCTGTGAATTCAGGGTAGAAATATTGAGCAAAATTTAACTAGATAAAATGCAATACGTTGAATTTCATTCATATGACATAAACACATTTGGAAAGAAAAAATATCAAATTGGTTTCTATTTATCAATTTGTATCTTGTTACTTGCTCCTTGGCCTAAATTTAGACAGGATATTGACAATTTCACATTTTCATACAAAATTGAATTAATGAAGTCAAACTACACATTTGGACTTTATAGCATGCTTCATATAAAAAAGGATACTCCTGAATGCCATTTGATGGTAAACCTATCGATATAAGAGAGGGAGAATGTATAATGTGACAAAACATAATTTTTGTCATTGAAGTAATGATTATTACAATAAAAACTAGAAATATCACTGAAGATGATGATTAATACCCCCGCCCCGTGACAACAGCCTTTCTTGACTTTTGGTTGAAAACTGAGGAAGTAGTTCGATCCGCAAGATTTTTCCCTGATTTACTGCCATAGATATGCCGTTTCCATGGCAACGCAGCTTCCGACACATCAAAAAAATATGTTGTACACATCTTCCCAGTAAGACCAATGTGTGTACCAAATTTCATAACTTTCGGTCAAAAACTGAGGAAGTACATGTAGTTCGATCCGCAAGGCATTTCCTTGATTTTCTGCCATAAATATGCCGTTACCATGGCAACGCAGATTCCGACTCATCCGAAAAATATGTCTTGCACATCTTCCCACCAAGACCAATGTGTGTACCAAATTTCATGACTTTCGGTCAAAAACTGAGGAAGTGGTTCGATCCGCAATGTGTTTCCTTGATTTTCTGCCATAAATATGCCGTTACCATGGCAACGCAGATTCTGACTCATCCGAAAATATGTCTTGCACATCTTCCCACCAAGACCAATGTGTGTACCAAATTTCATGACTTTCGGTCAAAAACTGAGGAAGTAGTTTGATCCGCAATGTGTTTCCTTGATTTTCTGCCATAAATATGCCGTTACCATGGCAACGCAGATTCTGACTCATCTGAAAAATATGTCTTGCACATCTTCCCATCAAGACCAATGTGTGTACCAAATTTCATGACTTTCGGTCAAAAACTGAGGAAGTAGTTCGATCCGCAAGCTGTTTCCTTGATTTTCTGCCATAAATATGCCGTTACCATGGCAACGCAGATTCCGACTCATCCGAAAAATATGTCTTGCACATCTTCCCACCAAGACCAATGTGTGTACCAAATTTCATGACTTTCAGTCAAAAACTGAGGAAGTAGTTTGATCCGCAATGTGTTTCCTTGATTTTCTGCCATAGGGCAATTCCATAAAGTCGGACGTACATTTCAGACACTTGAATGAGTCACAGTAGGAAAAGTGTAATACAATCTATCAATTTTTATTTGACCAATATGTAACATCTAATGGGTAAAAAGCAATTACAGATATAAAAGAGGCACCATCACTATAACGACCTTGTACTAATTAAAAAACATTGCCAGGTCGGACGTACGCAGAAAAGTGTGTTTTTTTGACATTCTAATTTCATCTGGAAATCTCTGTGAAGTGTGTGGTTTTTTTCTTAAAATTCATCCATAACTATTTCAATTAGATGTTAAATGATAAGAAATAGCAAGAAAAATGTCTTGTTTCCACTTTCAAATAATAAATATTTATGCTTCTTCTCAGTGTCGGACGTACAATGTCGGACGTACAGGACTGCCATGTCGGACGTACATGTATAAATGTGTATTAGATACATACGTTCTGCCAGTAATTAAGTGTTTATTATCATGATAACTGATTAAACTTGTCTTACATCACAAATGAATTACCATACATGTAGAAATAGAGCACACTCTAAAAGATGAACACTTTTTTTTTAACTTCATATATGTATGAACACCATTCCAAGTAAACCCAGAACTCTTTTCTCATATCTTGCTACAATAAAACAATAAAACAGGAGATATCTAACAAAATAATACACTGTACTAACCTAGATAGACTGACACTTTGTAATAAACAGGCCTACCCTTATGATATTAGCTCTGGGGGGCATTTCATGACTTGTCAGATATTTTATCAGACAAATTTACTCTCAGCCAATCAGATGCAAGGATTTCAGTAGCTTATAACAGTTGTCGGATAAAATATCCGACAACTTCCTTTCATGAAACGCTCCCCTGGAATCCCTTTCCCCTTCAAATTATAAAATATATGAAAAAATAAAGATGCCAATAAATTCTTACTGTGAGGCTTGGTAGCATTTATAATAGTTTAAACTGTATACTCTTTAGCAGTATATTTTGTAAGTGAAATATGTACTGGTACATTTCATAACTACATATTGTCTCATCATAATTCAACAGACCGGCACATAATTACAGAAATGTATTGTTAAGTTCTTATTCATTAAACCTGTAATTTTTCATGTCTTTGAAATGGCACAAACAAAAAATCTAAACACACTGGAACAACTATCATGTGCACCCATATAATTCCTTTTACAGGTAAGGGCAGGGGACCTTGCAAAAAGAGATGAAAGGCTTATAGTGAAACTCCACTGTCCCCTGTGGCCAGCAACTACAGGTGGATTAAATTTTAACATCTTTTCTGAAATAGAAGATTTGATCAGCGGTGTCTGGCCATTTCCAATATCTGCCTGTTGCATGCATTCCATTGACTTTGAGATCTGCATTATCTGCACCAAATTGTATCACTTCACCTGGGAAAGTTTTCCCCTGATAAGCAACTAACACCCGGTCCCCAACTTGTATTTGTAGTTCATCACTTGCAGGACCCTCATCATCAGAAGATTCATCCATGCTGTCGATGGAATCATTCAGGTCCTCCTTCTCCTCTCTGATACGGACATGCTTGTTCTCAGTTGCATCGGACAAATCACTGACTAACAAAGTGTTGCTTTCCAAGGGGCACCACACTGTATCTTGTGGGTGTTTGGCACAGGTTTCCAAGTATGTATCCAAAACTTCTTGTTTCTGTGCAATCTCATCTTTAAAGATAAAGATGATGCCGATGGTTGGATTTCTTTGGACAGATATTTCATTGAAATCTATCGGTGTTGAAGCATTGCCCTTTCCACTCCGCACAAATCTCCATAGTGACTTATCAAAGGATGCTTACTCTTGAGCTTTAAAAGAATTTGCTCCATCATTGTGTAGACACTAAGTTTGTTGTTATGTTGAAGCTCATCAGATACAACAACTATGCTCTACCTGGTGTCTGGATCTGCCCTTATCCAAGCCTGAGCTGTAAAGAGGGTCACCTGTCCATGGCTCCAGTTAGCTGATTGGATCTCGTTCTGTTCATATAGGGTCGCATTCTCTGAGAAATCCACTTGCAAAAGTATCTCTTCTCCACCCACTTTCTCCTTCAGTTCCTCGATGAAAGTGGCCTGCTTTCATTTTACATACACATATACATGTACCAGGAAAGGTTTTAATTTGTCGCTTTAGCTCATCAAAGGCCTCTTGTGCAGTTGCCAATATTTCCATTTTGTAGACTCCCATAGTTGTCTGCCACCGATATTTAACAGGTATGTCACTCTCAAGAGGTGGTTGATGTCCTCTCGACACGTTGGGCGCTCCATGGACTCTTTAGAGCCAGCATCAAAGACAGTGGCATCAGTGAAGGCAGAAATATTTTCAGTAAGATCAATGCATTTACTCAGTGCAAGAAGAATGAGACTGACATTTTCATGGTATGTGTGGTATGGCACCAAAATGTTTCACATGTTTCGGCCTCATAAAATCTAATATTTTTCAGCATCATTCTGAACAGTAATAAAGATCTGGATGAACTTGTCTTGGGGAATTAAGTAATTAATCAATTTAATTAATTAATTAATGAAAGTGGACACTTGTAATGATGTAGACAAGGGGTGATACATGTACAAGGCACTTAGGCACTTTAATGTGGCAGAAACTAATTCACTTTGAATGCAGTGTCGGACGTACAGGAAAATTGATGTCGGACGTACAAAAAAAGTGTACGTCCGACCACACATTTTTTTCTTAATTAGAGATAATTAGATTAATTTAAAGTACTGTCTATACAGAGGGTCTAAAACCTGCTTTGCGCAGAGATCTTGCCATTCATTAGGTAATTTGTCTTTTTGTTACATCAAAAAATGACGTTTTTTGGTGTTGGACGTACATGGCGTAAGTAGTAGTAATATCAATTAGCAATTAAGTATAATTTAAAAAGTCATATATTTTCTAAATTATTGTCATGGTTACTTACTGTTATACTGTTTGCATCTATCATGGTAATGGATGTCAGTCAACTTATTTTCTTTTTTTAAACTAAGAAATTGGTTTATGCAACACAGTGGTAATAAGTTAGCTTCGATTTATTCCTCGGATTTAGAGGGGTCTGGTGACCTTGAACTTGGTCCAGTTTATTTGAAACCTAGATTTCCCAACGGTATATATTATTACCTTTAGAATGATATATTATTCTGACCAATTTGATGATTTTAAAAATTTCACCTACTGGTTGACGTGTTTATGGAATTGCCCCATAAATATGCCGTTACCATGGCAACGCATATTCCGACTCCTCCGAAAAATATGTCTTGCACATCTTCCCATCAAGACCAATGTGTGTACCAAATTTCATGACTTTCGGTCAAAAACTGAGGAAGTAGTTCGATCCGCAAGCTTTTTTCCTTGATTTTCTGCCATAAATATGCCGTTACCATGGCAACGCAGATTCCGACTCATCCGAAAAATATGTCTTGCACATCTTCCCACCAAGACCAATGTGTGTACCAAATTTCATGACTTTCGGTCATAAACTGAGGAAGTAGTTCGTTCCGCAAGCTGTTTTCCTTGATTTTCTGCCATAAATATGCCGTTACCATGGCAACGCAGATTCCGACTCATCCGAAAAATATGTCTTGCACATCTTCCCACCAAGACCAATGTGTGTACCAAATTTCATGACTTTCAGTCAAAAACTGAGGAAGTAGTTTGATCCGCAATGTGTTTCCTTGATTTTCTGCCATAAATATGCCGTTACCATGGCAACGCATATTCCGACTCCTCCGAAAAATATGTCTTGCACATCTTCCCATCAAGACCAATGTGTGTACCAAATTTCATGACTTTCGGTCAAAAACTGAGGAAGTAGTTCGATCCGCAAGATTTGCAACGGACCGACCGACCGCCCGCCCGCTCAACCATCGACTGATTCCTATACCCCCTTCAAACTTCGTTTGGCGGGGGTATAACAAAACAAAACTGCATTTTGTTTTCCCCTCAAATCCTCCTTACCTATCATGGAAGCTTTGATCAGATGTCCAGGCATTCTGTTTGGTCATCTGGACCTCACTCGTCTTGAAGTACTCCGCTCTATGGGACCACTGCTCTCGGAAATCTTCTTCATGGTTTCGTCGCTGAACCATCGCCCTCTCATGGATGTTCTTGTACCGTGACGTCCAGTAAGACGGCAGGGTAGGGAGGGCCATACTTTCTTATCAGATCTCTTCTCTATCTTTGTATCCCTGTGAGATTAAAGACAGAAGTTTCATTAACAACAGGGTTAAATAAAAGTGGCGAGTGCAGAAAAAGTAAATTATTAAATTGCTTGTGCAGAGGTGAGCAACAATGTAGTACACACTTCATACATCATTCTGTCTCCAGTAGTGAAAACAAAAATTTTAATGAAATTCAAGTCCAAGTATTGTCCACAAACTTATCTGAAAATAAACTTGTACTCCATAATAGCCTTAGCGGGTAAATAGGCTTCGATAGGTTTTGTGTGTAATAGTGGGAACTGGTCCATTCTAAATCATTCATACATGACAGGAAAATCATTATTTAGAATATCACTTTCAACTCTGAAACCTCAAATTTGTAGCATAGTAAGAGTTGAAGAGTCCCTGAATCAGGTAATCTAGCAAATTTAAGAAAATAAAATCTTGCTTAGAGCAATGTTGTTGACTGTTTGAGACTACTGCAACAATGAATGTTTGACACAGTCCCCCATAGGTATTACGCAGGTGCCTATGAGTGCCCTAATATGTAAAGTGGGACAAGGGGAACATAGGGAAGGGGACTGATGGTAAAATTTCGAGAATGAAATATAAAATTACATTAGAACTTTTCTCAACATTTGTATTTTTGCATGAATATCTAGCATTAATAATAAAGATTAAAAGTTGGTGCTTATTGACGGTCTAACGAACTGGCTTATTGGACCATGCCCATGCCATTCGTGGTGTGGCCATATTGACCGCTACAATATATGCATGCAAAAATAGTGGTATTTTCTGTAGCATGTACTAAAGGTATGGGGGGAAAATAAGATAAATATTTTAAATACTTGCTTTCAAATTCAGCCCTTGAAAATCTCACTCCTACCTCAAATGGCCATTAGGAAGAACTTTTGATATTTCCAGCAAAATCCGAAGTCAAAATCATGTCCAAAACCGAAGAAATCCCCGCCGATTTGTTTCGCGATCGCATGTTGTTTACATATCGCCGATGTCTTAGACTAAAATCGGCCAATACAAAATTTTTTTGTCCACAAAGAAACTCGGGATCGCAAGCGCACATCGATCTCTACGATCGCGCACACAAACAATCGGGACTTTTCCGTGTACGCGATAGGGACCAAATTTTTAAGGACAAAATTCTTTTGGAGAGATGTCAGTGCCCGCGACAAACAGGAAATATACACGACTCCGATTGCTCGTTTCGCGAGAATCGACAGTAAATTACGTATTTCATTTTTGGAATTATCTTTTCCAACATCGGTGAGTTGATTTTATAGTATTTCTTGGATATGTTGGGGTCGGTTTTTGTAAATTAAATGCCGATTTTGAGTGAATGTTGGTGACTTTTGTGCAGTGGTGTTTGAAAAAGTTGAGGTGTATGACTACCTAGATTCTACACACGAAGTATAGTCATGTAGCTATGAGTGGGCTAGCCCTAAGCCAGGCTTAGGCTTAGCCGCTGTAATGTAGGCTGTATACCCAGACGTTGTAATTCCGGACAGGTTGTTAATCCGGACAGGTCAGTAAAGCGAACAACTTTTCATGCAAATTGTCACAATCTTTCACAGGATAGGTTGAAAATCGTATGAATTGCAAATATTCACTGGTTTTAGTGTTACTTGATGCATGTTTTTCGTCTGACGGCAAAATTAACGGTTATACACCCCCCCCCCCCCCCCCCCCATCCATAGCCAGGACTAGCTTCCAGAGTGTTAAAAAAACAAATTAATAAAATGGGCTATACACCTTTTACATCACGAAGCTAGGTGTTTTATTACGCCAATATAACTGCGCACGGTTAGCAGGACATGGAAAATGCCCTGAAATATGCCTTTCCTGATAACTCCCGCGACTGACAGATTCTTCACCACAGCATCTCCTCCTAGGGAAACTTTTGGAATGCTTTTTTTTTATTATTGTGACTAATTTAAATAAAATTCCGGCAAATTATAGTATAAGAAATTTACGAGAACTCACCAGCGTGCGCCTGTCGCCATTTTAAATCTGCATGACAAGAGGAGGCATGGATACACAAACACTGGTGAGTTCTCGTAAATTTCTTATACTATAATTTGCCGGTTTTTTTAAAAACTAGTCACAATAATAATAAAAAAAAAACATTCCAAAAGTTTCCCTAGGAGGACATGCTGTGGTGAAGAACCCGTCAGTCATGGGAGTTATCAGGAAAGGCATATTTCAGGGCATTTTCCATGTCCTGCTAACCGTGCGCAGTTAGATTGGCGTAATAAAACACCTAAACCGAAAAATCCGTCTATTTCAGGGATATGCTCCGCTGAGACTACGTCTGGCTTCACGGAATCCCTCTCCTAAATAGACCGAAGTCTGCCCTACCCAATCCCGTAGGGTTACTCTCCTAGTCGGAGTCCTACGGACAAAAGTTACGATAACCCCAATTTTATGAATTTGTATACCATCAAACTGGTAGACATCTATGAAAAAAAAAATTCTACAACATAATTTCAACTTTACCACATTACGCGATGGAAATATTCACTGAAGATCACAGAAATCTTTATCCATCTCGCGACATTGCCTTTCCTCTAGGTCGCCATTATGTTTACGAAGGTTTACAGACCCCGTATACAACACTTGCTCTGATTGGCTGACGGACAATTTCCGTCGCTCGATCAATATGAATAAGCCAATATGCAAATAAGCAACTATGAATATGCAAATAAAAATGGAAATCGATAGCGAAATCAGGTCATCATAGTACGCTACATACATTTGTGAATATTCATGAGTATTTAATACAAACCTGTCTATTAAGGCCACCCAAGGGAAACAGAAAAAGTGGCCACTGTAGACAGGTGGCCTTTATAGACAGGTTCTTAAGCACATATTTCTTGCTACAGGGAGGCAATATAAGTGGCCACTATAGACAGGTGACCGCTATAGACAGGTGGCCACTAAGACAGGTTTGACTGTACTATGAATATTAATTAGTGGAAACCTAAAATTTGTACATCGAATGTGATTGGCTAGAGGATTCACTTGCCGAGGATTAGTTCAGTAACGCGTCGACGAGCTGTAAACTGTGTGTTTTTCCTTGAAAATTTCACCCAAATCTAGGATATTTCAAAGAGCTGGCGAGCGCACTATATTTAGTACGAGTTACTTTTACTATATTATAAGCTGATTCTTGTCGATATACGACTCTAAATAAGTCGTGAACGTGTCGGGTGAGGCACCTCACCCCGACGTCCATAGGGACAGTGATTAAGATCACACGTTACCCACTCGACCATGTCGACTACGGTGACTATGGTCTGATGGTAGGCTTCCGTCTGTCTTGGAGGAGAACCTCTAAAGTCAGAAAATGTTATAAAAGTAAAACTCCTCCAAACAGACGGATTTTTCTGTCAATAAAACACCTAGCTTCGTGATGTAAAAGGCGTATAGCCCATTTTTTTTTTTTTTTTTACACTCAGGAAGCTAGTCCTGGCTACCCATCCAATTACTGCGGCAGCCCGAACGTGTACCGTTTGGCCTTTGGGCTGCGATCAGCAGTCCTTTGAAAGGTTGGGTGCCTCTTAAATCCAAGCTCGTATGTCAAATTTATACCATGAAATATGACATACATGTAACTTCATTTGAGGATACTTGAGGTACGTACAATACAATACAATAACTGTTGTCTTTCTTTTCGATGAGGATGATATAAAAAAGGCCTAAATTAATTGCCCGGCTCCTGTACTAAAAGTTTTCGTAGGACGATGTATAGTTTGCATTACGCATGCGCGTCAGTATATTTTTTACATATGTTCGAATTTTCGCTCGCGAGAGATGAGAGGGAGGATTACAATTGAGTGACAAAAAGTGACATTTCAATGATTGATTCTATACATTTCTGAGGAAGAGCATGAAGAGCTGATCTGAGGAAGGTTTGTTTAGGTAAGTGGCATCACATAGACTATTTACTGCGGCAGCCCGAACACGTAGTGTTCGGGCTGCCGCAGTAAATAGTCTATGTGATCAGCAGTCCTTTGATTGCTTGGATGTCTCTTAATTACAAGGTCGTTTGTCAAAATGATAGCCATGAAACATGACATTATTTGATTTTAGGCTACAGTTACAATACTTTACGATTGACTGTCGTCTTTCTTTTCAATGAGGATGATACAAAAAAGGCCTATTCATCTCCAAAAGCCTGTACTAAAAACTTCCGTAGGTCGGTGTTTTGCTTGCAATGCGCATGCGTCAGACAAGAATGGAGCATTATGAATATTCATTACGACGAGTGGCAGGCAGGAGCTCGAGCGAATAGAGATCGCCGGATCACAGTGGATATATGCATATTCATTATTCCCGTGACGAAAACTATGTTGTCGTTGTAATAAATATTCATAGGCGCATGCGCAAGTGCCTATTTTCGCTTCTGCTTCTGCTTCTGCTTCAACAACATGGCGAATGGGACTGGTTTCGAAAATTGAGAGTAAAAAGTGACATTCATCGATTCTACACATTTTTTAGGAAAAGCTGATTTGCGGAAGGTCTGTTTAGGTAAGTGGCATCGTACATGTATATATGATACTTTAATTTCAAAAAATAACTTATATGGCTCTATTTTCAATGGTCATTTGAACATTGGTAAATTGTGAGACCCACCGAATCGTACTGGTTTCACTCAGCCTCAGGCATGTCTAGCCAGGATTAGCTTCGTGAATGTAGAAAAAAAAAATGGCTATACGCCTTCTACACACGAAGCTAGGCGTTATTACCCAGCAATCAGATTCCGCACGGGGTAGTACGACATGAAAAATGCCCTGAAATCACACTTTTCTGATAATTTCCGCGACCCACAGGCCCTTCCCCACAGCGTTTCCTCCTAGGGAAACGTTTGGAATGACAATTTTTTTTTGATTGAGTATAATTTTGGAAATATATCCATAAAAAGATGATAAAAATTTCAGAAAACTCACCAGCGTTTGCGTATCCATGCCTCCGAGGTCATGCAGATCAAAATGGCGGCACGATCGCCGTAATCGAAATCATGAAAACTATTAGGCGCCGTTTGTAAATTTATTATTTAGCTCAATTATTTACATATAATTCACTATTTAGCTCTTTTCTACGATTATTATACGATAAAATGACATAAAGGATACAATGTTTTATAAATAATGAATTTTGCAATTTCCATTTTTTTAAATAATGATTTTACAATATTCATCATATATAAATAATGAATTTTGCAGTTTCCATTATTTATAAATAATGATTTCACAAATTCATTATATATCAAATATTATGGAAATTGCAAAATTCATTATTTATAAAACATTGTATCCTTTATGTCATTTTATCGTATAAAAATCGTAGAAAAGAGCTAAATAGTGAATTATATGTAAATAATTGAGCTAAATAATAAATTTACAAACGGCACCTAATAGTTTTCATGATTTCGATTACGGCGATCGTGCCGCCATTTTGATCTGCATGACCTCGGAGGCATGGATACGCAAACGCTGGTGAGTTTTCTGAAATTTTTATCATCTTTTTATGGATATATTTCCAAAATTATACTCAATCAAAAAAAAATTGTCATTCCAAACGTTTCCCTAGGAGGAAACGCTGTGGGGAAGGGCCTGTGGGTCGCGGAAATTATCAGAAAAGTGTGATTTCAGGGCATTTTTCATGTCGTACTACCCCGTGCGGAATCTGATTGCTGGGTAATAACGCCTAGCTTCGTGTGTTAAAGGCGTATAGCCATTTTTTCTACATTCACGAAGTTAATCCTGGCTAGGCATGTCAGGACGCTGGCACTTCGTGGCAGCATCCCGGGGCTAATGATAGGGCATAATCGTGATATAGTCCCCACCATACCCTAACCCACATCAGCAAGCAATGGTCATATTGACCATTAGGATCATATACATGTGTGTATACTGGGTATTGGGGACACAGATGTAATTTTGTTTGAAATGGAGGTTTTTGTGGGCAAACTGATACTTAAGTATCATTCTTTAGATTTTAAGTTATCAGTTCGTTAAGATACAAAATGTAGAAAGTTATAAAAACTTACATTTACAGCCTTGTTTTTCGTACTTGTTACCCACACCTCCATACGGATGACGACTGCTCTCAATATGTTGCGCACTAGTGAGGCCGCTCTACATGGTTACGCACTGTAGATACGTACGCAGAATGTTACGCACACAAGCTATTCTACGAAGACCTGAAAGGGCCAAACTGACGACGTAAAAAAATAAAAAATATTACGTACGTACGTAATATTTTTTATTTTTATACGTCGTCAGTTTGGCCCTTTCAGGTCTTCGTAGGAGATCGACAACCGATCGCGCCGGTACTACTACGAGCGCTGAGGGCTCCCTTCATCATAATCGTGAAAAATACAAACTGGATGCTGACGGGACAGTCTCGATAGCAGTTATCGACAAAAAGGACCCAAAATTTCAGGAAACCCTCTTCAAAGGTCACAAAACAACCTGGTAAGTTTTAATCATCTATTATTGAACATAAGTATTTGGATGTAAGTAAACTGCAATATATGAGATTCAATTAAATATAACCAAAAATGCACAGTGATGCAGTTTAGGTATGGGATGTGTGTTGGCTGCGTTACTACACAGTCGGCAATGTCGTGTACCTATGAGTGCCCTAACCCTAACCCTAAGTACCCTAACCCTAATCCTAAAGTACCCTAACCCTAACCCTAATCCTAATCCCTAACCCTAACCCTAAAACCTAACCCTAATCCTAAACCCTAACCCTAATCCTAATCCTAAAAAAACTTTTTTTTGAAGCGGGGACTATTTAACGATAATGCCCACTCATAGCACTCACGGGTACATTACTGTAAAATAGTTGGTATTTTCTGTCGCATGTACTAAAGGTATGGGAGGGAAAATAAGATAAATATTTTAAATACTTGCTTTCAAATTCAGCCCTTAAAAATCTCACTCCTACCTCAAATGGCCGTTAGGAAGAACTTTTGATATTTACAGCAAAATCCAAAGTCAAAATCTTGTCCAAAACCGGAGAAATCCCCGCCGATTTGTTTCGCGATCGCGTGTTGTTTACAAACTGCCGATGTCTTAGACTAAAATCGGCCAATATAATTTTTGTCTACGAAGAAACTCGGGATCACAAGGGCACATCGATCTTTACGATCGCGCACACAGAAAATCGGAACTTTTCCGTGTACGCCATAGGGACCGAATTTTTGAGGACAAAACTCTTTTGGGGAGATGTCAGCGCCCGCGGCGACCAGGAAATGTACACAATGACTCCGATAGCTCGTTTCGCGAGAATCAACAGTAAATTGCGGATTTCATTTTTGTAAATATCTTTTCCAACATTGGTGAGTTGAATTTATTGTATTTCTTGGATATTTTGGGGTCGGTTTTTGAAAATTAAATGCCGATTTTGAGTGAATATTGGTGACTTTTGTGCAGTGGTGTTTTAAAAAGATGAGGTGTATGACTGCCTACATTATACACACGAAGTATAGGAATGTAGCTATGAGTGACTCAAAAATATGTCCCTTCGGCTATGATACAACTATACATTGTCATTTGCCAATGTAAATTGTGAGACCCACGGAATAGTAGTGGTTTCACTCAGGACGCTGACACTTCGTGGCAGCGTCCCGGGGCTACCCATCCAAGTACCGAGTACTGTGTCTGTGTAGCGACTCCGTGCAGAAAGTTCAAACCATCGGAAGTCAAGGTGACCGACCCGAAACTTTCGGCAGCTGTGCGTGTGAAAGACTGTGGTGGCCCGGCGAAGCCTCTGAAAGCACCGCCGAGTCCGGAGCATAGAATCTATAATTACATGAAGAGACATATATCAAACTAGAGGATTTCACCACAAAAACAAACCACAGTTACTTTTCTCTCAACAAAACTTATTTGAAAACGAAAAAATATTATATGTCATATAATTACTTTACTGACTAACCGGTAACTGTCTACTTCAGAACTTCAGTGGGTTTTGCTGGAGCTTGAAATTGTAAAAGAGCCAATTTACTGATCAGCTGAATTTTCAGTGTGATAATAGTTTTTAAAATAATTTTTCAACAAATAAAATTAGCAATTAAGAAAATAATATTAATTTTAATGTTAATCAATTTAAATACAATTGAAATTCTTAATAAAATATTTAAATATTGATATTTTAAAAAGATATTCATATAATATAGGTAATTGTAACGGGGATGTAAACATACCCCGGCCTTAGAAAATTCGGCCCACATCTGTCTGGAAACAAGCGAAATAATATGCATCGTCTGCTGGTCTGCTGCGATCGACAGAATTTAAAAGAACATAAATTACCCCCCCCCCCCCCCCAAAAAAAAAAAGTCTCAGTGATGTCTCTGAAAGAGGTACAGCAGAAAATGTGTAGCGATATAGCACAAAATCTATCGATATTAAGGTTTAATGTCTCAAACTGTATTCATTTATTTATTTTATTTTATTTATTTGTTTTATTTATTTGTTTATTTATTTTGTATTTATTTATCTATTTATTCCTTTTTTTTGGGGGGGGTGCAATGTTATGCAATAAATTAACCCCTTTAGCACCTACTGATTGCGCACACTGTAGCCATTTACTCATTGAAAAAAACTTTTATTGGTGAGGCCAGGTGTCATGTCAGGTCAGGTTCTCCCTGCTACCACTGGCGTAGCAGGGGGGCACGGGGGGGGGGGGGGCATGCCCCCCTATTCAGCCACTAAAAAAAAAGCGAGAGCGAGAGCGAAAATGTGGGGGAAGTGAGAGGAAAAGGCCTAAAAAGGCGCTACAAGCCGTTATCTGGCTCTCAAAATTTGCTAAAACGTCACAGTTTTCGCGCGGGAAGGGGGGAAATAACTCTCCTCTCCCTGCACCCACCCCTGTTACCATAGGTGTCGATGGGGGGAGGGGGCGGTGGCCTATATTATCACACCCATCACATTCTTTAATGATTAGAAGTAAGGAAATAAGAAATGCCATAATTTCAATGCGAAAATATCGCAGAAAATTCGTTCGCTCGCATTCTTATTCTCAAATAAGGCGTTCCGTCCATTGGCGTAGATCCTTCTTCTTCTCATTTTGGGATGCTCTAAAATGCATGTTTTATAGACAGATTTTTGAAAAATTCCCTGATGTAGGAGGGGATACCCCCTCCCACCTTCCGCTCAGTGGTGTATCTGGGGGGGGGGGGGGCAGAGGGGCAGTGCCCCGTGCAGCACTTGGAGGGGGCGCAAAAATCGCAAAGGAGAGAAAGAAAAATAGGGGGAATTGAAGAAAAATCATAATCTTTACGGATCACGCGCCCCAAATCCGCAGGGTAAATGCACAGGAAATCTAGTATTTGAAGGTTTGAAATGCTAAAATTTTCAAAAGCTCGGTCGCTTTCCTCCCTCGCATAATTATTTTCTTTCAGGATCTCGTAATTTCGCTCCCCCAGTATAGTTCTTAAATAGTTTAAAAGGTTCAAAAAGTTTGAAAAAATAAAGATCATATATCATGTAAGAATATCAATATCATCAAAGAATATATATCATGTAAGTTTCATATATGACTCCTGCTAAATATTGCGCTCCCAATATAGGATAAAGTGTATAAAACAGCATTTGCAAAGGTTCAACTTTTGAAAGAAATCTCAACTTCAGGTCGCCTAGCTGAATTTCTCGACTCTTTCTCAAGCCTATGGGGTTTTCGTTAGTTCTGCTCCCGATTGTAGAAGTGAGTGAATAAAAAACCGTAAATCAATATAAACTTCGAGTTCGAGCTTCTGCCTCTCAACTGCGGTGGTGAAATGAAAAAAAGCAGTCGGGGCGTCGAATTATATCTTTCCGCCTAAGAAATTGTTTGCTACGAGCCGTTTATCTTTCTCTCAAAGTTGCTAAAACTTTAGAGCTTTAGCGCTTCGCGCGGGAAGGGGAACTCCCCCCTCCCTACACCAACCCCTGTCACATAGAGTGCAATATTGCGTCCAAATAATTGAAAAGCAGCCAGGGCGTCGAACTAACTTTCCGCCTAAAAAAAGTGTTACGAGCCGTTATCTTTCCCTCAAATTTGCTAAAACGTCAGAGCTTTCGCGCTTCGCGTTGGAATGGGGAAACTCCCCCTCCCTACACCCACCCCTGTAACATATACAGTGCAGTATTACGTCCAAATAACTGAAAAACACTCAGTGCGTCGAACTATAACTTTCCGCCTAAAAATTGTTTGCTACATGCCGTTATCTTTCTCTCAAATTTGCTAAAACGACAGAGCTTTCACGCTTCGCGCGGGAAGGGGGAAACTCACCACTCCCTGCACCCACCCCTGTTACATACAGTGCAGTATTGCGTCCAAAATAACTGAAAAGCAGCCAGGGCGTCGAACGAACATTCCGCCTACAAAAAGGGTGCTAAAACGTCAGAGCTTTCGCGCTTCGCGCGGGAAGGGGGAAACTCCCCCTCCCTGCATCCACCACTGTTACATACAGTGCAGTATTACGATCAAATAACTGAAAAGCATCCATGGCGTCGAACTAACTTTCCGCCTAAAAATTGTTTGCTACGAGCCGTTATCTTTCTCTCAAATTTGCTGTAAAGCGTCAGAGCTTTCGCGCTTTGCGCGGGAAGGGGAACCCCCCTCCCTACACCAACCCCTGTCACATAGAGTGCAATATTGCGTCCAAATAACTGAAAAGCAGCCATGGCGTCGAACTAACTTTCCGCCTACAAAAAGTGTTACGAGCCGTTATCTTTGCCTCAAATTTGCTAAAACGTCAGAGCTTTCGCGCTTCGCGTTGGAAGGGGGAAACTCCCCCTCCCTGCACCCACCCCTGTTAAATACAGTGCAGTATTGCGTCCAAAATAACTGAAAAGCAACCAGGGCGGTGAACTAACATTCCGTCTAAAAAAAAAGATGCTAGAACGTCAGAGCTTTCGCGCTTCGCGCGGGAAGGGGAACACCCCCATCCCTGCACCCACCCTTGTTACAGCAGCGCAGTATAGCGTCCAAATAACTGAAAAGCAGCCAGGGCGTCCAACTTACTTTCCGCCTTTAAAAAAGTGTTACGAGTCGTTATCTTTCTCTCAAATTTGCTGTAAAGCGTAAGAGCTTTCGCGCGTTGCGCGGGAAGGGGAACACCCCTCCCTGCACCCACCGCCTGGACAGCAAAATTCTCACGCCGTCTCTCACGAATCTTACCAAACACACTAGATTTGGCACCTGGAATATTAGGACTATATGAACTTAGATTGGATACTAGAGAATCTACAAAGAGAGATGAAAAGGTTCAATGTACAAATCATGGGACTTAGCGAATTCACTGGCTGGGAAATGGAGAGTTCACCTATGAAGACCTTCGTGTATATTCTGGATCTCAGAAAAAACAAAGAGGAGTAGCATTCGCTCTGTCAGGAGATTTACGAAAAGCGGTTAAAGAGGTGAATTACATTTCTGAAAGATTGCTGATGGTAAAGCTACATGCTGAACCCAGAGACATTCTTCTTTATCAAGTTAGTTCCCAACTAGTCAATATCAAGATGAAAGTGAAGAAGGACTACAAAGGCTATAATAAACTCACTATAGTGGCAGGGGGCGAAGACTTCGGAATGAAGATAAATATTACTAAAACTAAAGTAATGAAAGTCGCAAGAAGAGAGGGGCCAGTCATGAACATCATAATCGGTGGAAAGAAAGCTGAACAGGTCGATCACTTTACGTACCTTGGTATCAGGTATAGTGTCATTTCTAGTGATGGATACAGCACAAGGGAGATTAAAACTCGCTCAGCACTATCCAAGAAGGCATTCTCTAAACACAGGGTACTGGCAGCAAAAAAGCTCAACCAAAATCTTATGAAGAGACTTGTTAAATGTCTGGTTTGGAGTGTAGCTCTATATGGCTCTGAAACTTAGACCATCAGGACAGCTTAGGAAAGGATGCTCAACAGTTTGGAAATGTGGTTGTGGAGGAAATGGATAATAATAATAATTTTTCAAAAACAAACACGAAATGATAAATTGTCAAATTTTTCGTCGAATATAAAATCATTAGCTGAAGAAGGACTGCCATTATAAGCAGTTTGCTTGAGCATATGGCAGCCCCAGACAAATATTATGAAATAGCTAAAACATGTTTAAAAAAGCAGAATGGATAAATAATTGAAATCCTAGGTTAAAGGCATATTGATGATGAAATGATGATGATGATGATGAAGAGTTGACACAGAAATTTTACCGTGTATATTCAGATAGTAATACCGTTTTAACTTTGGCTTTAAATGAGTAAAGGGAACAACAGGAACAATTCTGAAATGAGGTCTGGACCATGGTGTCTTATTGATATATGGGCAATCAGTAACTTGGGTTGACTATAGATGAAAATTTGAGGAATTGCGAGTAGGGTAGGAGTAAATAGTGTTATTTCAATTATAAAAGTTTTGAAATAAAAGAGGGGGCAAATCAGTTAGATACTTACATATGAACAGTAAACTTTGTAGTGAATTGATGTCGAATACTGTTAGAGTTTTCACTTGATAAAAAATTCAGTTGGTATAGAAGAAGGCTCAAGACAGAGAGGGATGGAGAAAGGACTGATCAGATGGCTCTGCTGTGTGGACCTGCCTTTGGCAGAACACCTGAGAGAGAGAGAGAGAGATAAAGAGAGAGAAATTGTAGGCCTATAGTATTTGCATTCTTCTCCGTATGCCTTTAGAAATAACTTCTTGTTGATATTTTATCGTTACAAGTTTTATCATTTTCTAGGAATCAGGAACATAGCGAATAACCTCGTATTTCAAAATCCATTTGGACTTTTCTGTAGTGACCTTTGGCATTTCAAAACTAAATAAACACCAAAGCCCATAATACAAATTTGCTGGTTTCGGGCTCAGCGAATACAGTGTACGATTTCGATACAAACCTTGTATACGTTCTTACACCATTTGAAGTCTGAAATTGCCAATGAAATTTGTAAAATTTAACAAGGCCACCCAAATATGGAGATGTGTTAGAAGGGATTCTATATTCTTCTTTTCACTCTTTCCCTTTCGTTCTCTCTCTCTCTTTTCTCTCAGTTTTTAACCAACACCCACTGGAGGCCAACAAAGAATTAATTAATTAATTAATAACAGCAAAGGAACAAACTAATAAACAAATAATATCAATTTTCCATGGTAGAAGGGGAAGAATTTGAATAAATCTAGTGAAATTCATTTTTACAATTCCTTCAGAATTCATTCTTTTTTGTTTCTTTACATGTCTGAGGGATTTAAAATCTCGATATTTCGTTCCCTTTCCCCCAAACCCGAAAAAACTTCTCCACCATGCTGTATCCTTTCATTTTGTAAAATAAAGATGTGCATTTAGCACTTTCAAAAGGCCGAACTGACGCTAATGTCTGCCAACAGATTTTCGCCCTCCCCCGTTCCCCCTACTTATTCAAATAGTTCTATCGGCGCCCCTGAATTTGAATATTGATAAAACATATAATCATGTTTTGCCCATTATCTTGTTTGTAAAAAAAAAGTAAAATGAACGTTCATAAGTGGACCTCAGATGAAACTCAGAAATGATAAATGTTTTTAAAGGGTTGCACGACTGCACGACACATGCTCCGGTGAAAATATCCTGCACTAAACCGAATTTTTAAAACAATGTGTTTTAATCCAATTCATTTCTTTCACATCTCTTAAAGAATTAAACTAGAACCATGGACCTAACTCTGTCTAACCCTTACCAAGTTACCCTATTAAAGCATGAAGCATAATATGTCGGAGCACCAAAAATTGACCTCATTCGGTTTTTATTGTGTACGAGCATATATTATAAATATATATATATATATATATATATAATATATGCTCCACGCTCTACGGGTCTGTTTTGACCTCAACAAAATTATTTTGTACATGCTTAAATCAAGTTCTTTCATCCCTTTCATGCATTTGTTTCTCCTAAATTGTTTCCAATCGACAGACGTTGGTAATGCATGATTTCATTTCAACAGTGAAAAGAGAACAGAAAAATCCTGACATTTTATAAACACGATTTCTGACAGAAGCGAAAAGAGTTTAGTGATAGGTTTCTGAGTTGTTCTATACAAGTATTATGATGTCTTCATCAAACAGAAATGGCAGTAGTAGGACCATTCTTTGGTGTGTTCCTCGTTCCATATCTACAGCACTCGCCAAGTGTCTCAGCTTCATAGATGACAATGAGGTGTGGTTCGAACCCTACGCCTACTGCAACGCCAGTAGCAAAGAGTATACATTTCAAACGAAGCTCGACATCCCCATGGAGTACGAAGGCAATGAGGAGATATTCCAGAGGGTCAAAGGCGCTCTGGATAACATGGCAAGCAGCCCCCTTGAGCCCGATCGGCTTTCGTGAGTGACTGATCCCATTTCAATTTATATTTTATTTTCCGCCTTTTCTGATGAAAAAATTACTTTATATTGAACTCTCTGTAGAGACAGTAATACATTAACATTCATTTTCTCCCAACCCATTATAAGGGAATGGGACACAGAGAAGAATTCAGTGTCTTTCAAAGTGAAAAGTGCGGCAACTTCCCAGAGCCGAACTTAGCCTAAGATAGGAATGTTTTGGCGTCGGGAAACTGACGATATCTGGTCGCAAGTGTCGTAAAAATGATGTTTCGAAGGCAAAGAGGGGGGGGGGGGGGGGGGGATTGCGCTGATCAATTGCAAACAAATTTTTGCATTGTTTACTTGTATCTACCTTGTGTAATCTGTCGGTCGGTCTCACATCGCCCGTCAAGGTCCACGCTAGTCGTTGACGCAGAAGCAAATGGCGCCACGTGTGAAACGGGCATTATACAGTACATTATTTCCTACATATACTACTTTTGACTTATATACAGCTACGGATCTGTAAAGCGTCGTCTTGAAGCCACTACCGACAAACACGTGTTCGTTAAAGACATGGGCAATGCGATGACAGAGGAGTATCGTCTCTACCTCCCCAAGGGGTATCGACACACCTTTCTCATTCGACATCCTGTCCGCTCCATCTTCTCCTACCGCAAGATGATGTACAATCATTTCTCTGAGCTGGGACTACTTGAAGGTGAGGTACATGCATCATATAACAGCGGAGCTGTTTGAGGGGGACAAGGTGTGCATGGTTGATAAACGTACGATGTACACTTATATCAGGGCCAGGCACCACTGCCCGGTTCACACGAGGCGTCACTCTTGCTGACGTAAGGGACGCATCAGTGATTGGTATACGCGGTCTTTTGCGCGTCAAGAAAGAGTGATACCATTAATTTAATAATACTGTGATGTTTGACTATGCGAAACTGAAAAAAACAATACCAGCAGTATGGATAAGTAAGTTAAACGATAGCAATTTCCCTATCACTAGACAGCAACAAGGATTTAATATTCCGAGCTTGATTATTGGAAACAGATTAAAATGCATCAGTGAACTGAGTAGCACTGTTTTGTATAAATTGTTTCCCTCACGAAACTTTCTAACCAACATATGTTGTTCATGTTGGGAAAATAAACTTAACATTGATATAAACTGTTACGGGAATTTAACCTAAAATTATTGTATAATTTATTACCAGTAAGAAGCAATCTGTTTAAATGGGGTCTAATTAGAGAAGATTCATGTTCAGAGTGTAAAGTAAAAGAAGACATTATCCATGCTTTCACTGAATGTGTTCTAAACAAACCTTTTCTCACGCATGTTGAAAATATATTGCAAGAAGTATACAAATAACCAAGATTAGCATCTTGCACTTACTGAAAATAGAAGGTAATTGCCAGTCTAATTTATTTCTCACCATAGCTTTCTGGAGCGTATATAAAGTTATTTGGAACGCAATAAAAGTCGAAAAGATAGGAGGGATCTTGTACTGAAACATTTGTTTGAAAGAGAAATCAGAAAAAGAATAGATATACAATAATAGCAGAAAGAAAAAAAAATACAAAGAAAAACGTCGACTTGCCAAAGGAATTGTTGAAGTTCATTTGAATGTGACATTTGTGTAGGTTTGGAAGAGAAATCAGGAAAAAAATAATTAATTTAATAGAAATATAAGGACCAGGAGGGAAAGAATACAAACAAAAAGAGAAGATGAATTACCATATATATAGGATTTGTTGGAGTTTATTTGAAAATATAACACTGATATGTGTAAGTCGATTTCAATTTTGTAGTTACCTATTGTGTCACTTATGTATGATTAATGTTATATTGAGTTATAAACTTTGAATGTAGAATAAATCCTCTAACAAGGCAAAGAGAAAACAAATCATTATTTTAATAAGTGATAGCAAAATGAACAGTGATACATTACTTTTGATAACTGGTGTATGGGTTAATTAATTGCCTTCACAGGCTCGATTAGCGCAGGTAATGACGCAATCGAAATAAGACCCCTTGTGAACCGGGCTTAATGCCCCTTGCTTATTTCGACTGTGGCATTACCTGCGCTAATCAATCTTTTAAAGGCAATAGCCCATACGCCAGTATTTCAAAGCAATTTCTGCACTCTTCATTTTGAATTCACGCTGTGTACGATCTCACTCTTACATGGTCCGGCAAATGAACCCTTTCAAGAAAATAGTGTTGCCAATTTGAGGAACACGTGATCAATTTCCCTTAAATAATTCCTGTCCTGGAAGGGTTAAGAGTACGCCAGTTGGTGAGGCGCAGTCCTACGTCAGCAGAATGACGCCTCGTGTGCAACAGGCATAAAGAGTATTATATTGACCAAGACACGAGAATAATTGTTTTGTCTCAAACAGGTAAAGCTGCCAATGAGAAGACGTACGACGTCGAACGCGATGACCGGTTCTTTCCATTGGGCTACGGCATCAAAGAAACATACGATCTCTGGAAGTACATTAAGGTAGAGAATATTGATACCAACCCTATCGTTATCGATGGTGACGATCTGTTGACGAAACCTGTCGAGACTCTTTCAGCGTACTGCGCCGCCGTGGGGTTGCCATACGACGACAGCTTACTACAATGGGACGCGTCACCCGAGGTGTTGAAAAGGATGAAAGCTTGTGGAGACAGTCTTCTCATGGATTTGGTCCATTTCTATGGCACGGCCATGAGGAGTAGCTGTTTCCTCCCACCGAGCAAGATTCCATCACGTGATCAACTACCGGCTGACGTCATCAGGTGCTCGAACAAGGTCATGACGTATTATGAGGAAATGTATAATACTCGGCTCAAAGTTTAACGCATAATTATCTGTTACTCTACAAAATTCTGAAGTACTGTGTAAGAATGATAAATTATGAGTGATAGTCTCTATATGCTAGTGACTGTGAAAAAGAGGTGTGTCATCTTCGTTTAGAAGGCTCAAAATAATATACATGTAGATATAGACAGATAAAAAGATAGATAAATGGTTTAATGATAAAAAACAAACGTTATTGCGACAAGCCGAATTGCGATGAATTTAAAAGAAATTGCATAAAATATAAAAAAGGGTTACTTAGCACTTTACAAAAATAACATATACGATATAAACATTTTATCTATACTTGCAATCTGTTTATTTTTAACCTGGTAATCTAAATGAACCTATCATCCAATGCCCATTTTTCTCTCTATAGTTTTGTACTGTATTTTTTTCATACTCTCTATTTCCTCACTTAGATGCAAAGAAACGTATTTATAATTATAACGATGCTGTTACAGTAAACTGTCTTTAGTTCTTTTGGGCATTCCCAACGCAAGCTTTGCTTTCAAGGCTTTCGCCTCCTCTATACATATTTAACATTTACTGTACTTCTTACAATTATTTTACATTTATCGATCATGAGAAGGAAATAAATGTGAATTTCAATTTCAATTTCAATTTCATTTCCAATGTGCTTTGATCAACTATAGAGATTCTTGTAACATGTTACTAATGAGTCAGGTACAATGTGAAGCAGAAATGCTTACACTGTAAAACAAAAGTACTGTAAAATTACAGAAATCTGATGTCAGCAGAGTCGCCAGAAATTTTCTGTAAAAATACATGCCGTATGTAATTTTAGCATACATTTCAGATCTGTAATTCAGATAACAGGTTTTTATGTAATTGCGTTGGAACCCGAGTCCGGCAATACATTAAGGTAAAAAATTAAACTGTAAAATTACACAAAAACTGTATAAAAACCCTATATTACCTTAAAATCACAAGTTTCTGATGTAACTCAGTTTCGGAATTACAAATGCGGTACTTTTACGGGAAAATGTAAAACTAACATCACAACTGCTATATTTATAATAAACAGAACAAATCTGTATTTTTTTCCCCTGTAAAAATACAAATATTTTTACAGTGTAGATATGCGAAAGAAATGCGGTGGATTCTTCGGTTGAACGACACACCCTATTGCGATAGTTGCTCCGCGGTCTTTTCCTATACTAACTGAATTCATAACATTACTCCAACCCTTGGCCAAACACTATATCTAAACATAAACATTACCCTAAACCTAACCGTAAAACCCAATTACAACCCTAACCTATATAATCCTTACTTTTGACGAAATAATAAAGCCTGGAGCAATATTGTGGCCGGAGCGACTGTCAGATCACCGGCTTCATCATTGTATCACGATCCTCAAGCAAAGTTGCCACATCTAGCATAATTATGCTTTTTAGCATAATTTTGACCCTCTTGGAATCTAGCATTATTCCTGGCATAATTTTGCCAAATCTAGCACATTTTCACTAGGATCTAGCATAATTCTGAATTTCGGACTTTAAATAGAGAATTTGCTTTTAAGAACAGATATCTAAGGCTGATGTAATAAACTACGGCTGAGGACCTTTTTTTTTTTTTTTTGCTTGTCAGAGAATTTTGGAAGTGAAAAGGAGACACTAATATGCTGAGGACCCCTTTTTTTTTTTTGCTTGTCAGAGAATTTTGGGACTGAAAGTCGTTCCCAGGAGCCTGAGTTACGCTTCAAATGGATCTAGCATAATTTTTCTCAATTTAGCATAATTTGGGACGAGATTTGGCATAATCACGATTTTTAGCTGTGGCAACACTGTCCTCAAGACACTCTAGGATAACCCGACATCTGCTACGGCGACATCTGCTCCGAACTTTATTTTTCAAAGATATAGGCCCGTATTCTGAACTCAGGTTTAACTTAAACCACTGTATAAGTATGGTTTAAACCTATTCTAAACCTGCCCCTTAAACCGCCGGTTTAGTAAATCACATTCTGAACTCCGGTTTTCAAGTCCAGTGTGGTTTATTTAACTTTTTACAATAATAAATTTATAGACTGGAGTCATAATTAAACCCTGGTTTAACTTAGACTGGAGAGTGCCGAATACGGGCCATAGGGTATAGGTTTCAAATGGAATTTAGGTTAGGTAGGGTTAGGCTTATTATACATGTATAGTGTTGCATCCAGGGTTGAAGTTTGGAATTCATGTAGTGTAAGAAGAAGTAATTTTCGCCGGAGCATAAGAGTATAAGACTAATCTAATGAAGCGCCTCGTGTAAAGAGAAGAAGCATACTGACCCATTGATAGTAATGATGTTTGACCAAGGTCATACCTTTTGGTGTATCTGTATTTGGAAAATTCTGCAAGAAGCCCTCTCTTCTTTCCATTGACACTCATCATTGGCATGATTGGAAATGAATTTTTCTTTCTTCCAAAAAGAAAAGAGAGAAAAAAAGCTCATATCTTAAAGATTTTGATAAGTATATAGTGGATACATCGACGGACTGTGGGTCACAAGGTTCGCGGTTCTAGTTCCGCCGCTCACTAAATTTGCCACTCCCTACCCAGGTGTTAAATGGGTATCCGGTAGGATGCGAATGTCACTATGAATGCAGAATCGTAACTGGATCCAATGACCGGGGTAATAATACACTGTAAAGCACTTTGATCAGTTATACTAACTGGAAAGGCGCCATGTAAATGCAGGTATTATTATATCACACCATGATGTGTCTTCACGTAAATAATTACAGTATCCTTATTTGGTTTAGAGTATTTTTATAAAACAAGACATACAATTCGGATAGTTTACATACATTATTCAAAAACACGTCATCACACAATAATCATGATTCTTAACATAATTATTCTTACTTCAAATCAAACATCACAAGGTTTATATACACTCATGACACAAGGCCCAATACCACCAAATATGGGTTTGAATGTGAGAAAATAAAACGCGACAAAATGTATTACTTATCTGTATGAGACGTCTAAAAGTCATCTTGTAAGTTGACATCACTTTGTCTATTTATTTTTGTGTTAGATCTATTAAAATAATTAAATTAAAATTATTGAAATGGCATTTATTGCACTAAAATACTTTCGCAGCCCGAGAGCTGAATTACCGAATAATCCGTAATTCAAAATACAGTACATTGACATAAACCCTATTTTTTATCAATTGCAAATAACACACACACACACACATGCACACACAGAGTAATAATTCATCAAAATGCATTCAAGTACTGCAATGACATGGAAAAGAAATAATTGGGGAGGAAGAGGATGGAGGAATAAAGACAGGGGGATAGGGTGGGTGCATGAGCTAAAGTTTCTCTAAAGAATGATGAACGCGGCAACAGACAACCCCAAATGAAACCGGAAATATTTCATTCTATCATTAAAAACTGATCAGAGGATGCTATTGGCATGATTGCTCTAGAATACTTTCGCAACCCTAGGGATAAATTACCGAATAGTTTAGCTACACACTGTAATGCCCGTCGTTTTTTGCAATATTATATTACATTTTTAACTTCATATGTTCTAGTATTTACTTTCTCTGTTTCATGATCAAACATAATTCAGATTTGATAAAAGTATTGGTGTTCAGAAACTCATACATAAGACCTCATGGAAATTACCTCAACAGCAGGGCTATCCGATATATGATACATTATTACGAAACACTGAATGCTTTAGAATGTACTGCACTTGATAGAAAAAAATGAAGTCAGTTTATTTTGTATTCATTCATTCATTCATTCATTCAAAATGGTTTATTGAAAAATATTTTCTTCGCGGCAAAGCCGAATTACAAAAGTTTACAATCATGATTTCAATAACATCAAACATGACATATAGTTTGGTATAAACACTTGTAATACATAACTTAATACTTTGTAGCGGAAAAGTTGTATGGACTGATTTTATTTGGTCGACTTTTTCTGACAAACGGCGGATTTATTTTGAATGTAAAATTGTTATTCAAATTGAGTGTACGGAACTATTTTAAAACTAGTCCAACAATTTACTAAATAAATCATTAAGCTAATGTTACTTTGTGATATTTTCATCTTACTTGGTTTTTCTTCTATAATACCGATTTTAATTGACATTTCCCAACTCTTTGAAATCAGATTAGACATCATTTTACGGAGTTATATTACATAGCGCGCATTTATATCAATGGTTATGCGGATCTGGTGAAACGTCGGGCAACGCCTTATAGCCATTCATCAGATCCACATAACCAACCAACAGGGAAGGTCGCAGTGCGAAGACACCTTAGCAGATTATCCACGGTATGTAGTGACTGGATATTATAGATGTTTCCTTTTTTATACTACCATTTTTGTAGTGAATATCGTGGATGCTTAAATAATCAATTCACCTTCAATATTTATTTATTCTGTTTTATTATACTGAATGAAATAAAAAGTAACTGTATTAACACGCTTATAAAATTATTACATTTTGGGCGTGGCATTAATTTTGCAAAGTGCGTGTTCATATGTAATGTCAATTTGTATATCAACCAGTGATAAATATATTTCATGTTTATCACATTTAACAGATCTTAAATACACGTAATTGTGATAAATCCATTTTATATATTGATCTGTACGATTTTATGTTTAACGTATCTGCACTTTCGGTTTTTTAATAGAGCAACCGTACGGTGGCGTTTCAGAGTGACTGATTTGTTTTATGCAGATACAGTATTTGGAAACGATTATTAGTATTTAGTTTCTACAAATGTTTGCACAAGATATGTATTATTGACTACAAATGGTGGTTTCTCTAAAGTGCATGTAGTAGATAAATTATGTATTTTATGTCCATGTAGGGCAAGGTGCATTACTCATCACCACTGACAAATATGGAATCCGGATAATTATCGACACCACACTAGGGTGAGTTAATTTATATTAAAATAACTGACGCGTATGTCTTAGTATTTTATGGCAATGTATATATTGTACGCTTCGGTTTCATATTGGTTATTTGACATAATTTAAATCATTTGCGAACGCAATATATGACTTTAATGATAATGTGGATTCAAGATTTTGTTTAGATTTGCCGATAGTTTATTACATAAATGTTCAAATAACTAGACATGAATGAAATTAATTTGTACTTGTTTACTACATTGAAACATTTATGCGGGAATTATTGAATGTTACACTATCGCCACATTTATCATAGTTTGCTTATGACACCCTTGTATTTTTTGTTAAATACAGGGATTCGTTATTTCTTCTTCGAAATAAAACTTCGCTGCTACCATTAAACGCACATCCTGTCTAGACTCCTTATTGGCTCTCATCATCGACAAAGGTTGAACGGTGGGGAATATGAAGTTTCCCGGGCCGTCCAACAACTTAAATGAAGTGAACACATATATAGAGGAAACGAGAATTGTAGATAAATAATAAAACAGTATATGGATATCAGATTACATATTCATACAACAAATTCCACATTGATTATAATATATGTCTTAACTTTTCAGAACAGGAACTACCTGAGGGCCAAATTGACCACATTCCGCTCCCCAAACTGGCAACAACAATATTTCTCATTCAGTGCTACATGGTTAATAATAATAATGTGTTTGAATACAATATACATGGTTAGGAATTAGTCGACAGTTGAAAAAAAATGCCAGTTTTTCTGAAAAAACAATGATTATTTTGAACCTCTCAATGTGTTGCCAATTTAACGATTTTAAAGCTTATTTTTGTTTTTAAAATTTAAAATTTATGGCATCCGATGCAATATGGTCATACAATAAAAATGGACATAGTATGTGCAGAAATTTTGGCTTTTTCTACATATGCCTGTCTTCTACGAAATATGCCTATGTCTTATACACCTTCCTAATATTCCCCTCATTTACTTTCCATTTCCTTCCTTTTACATCATTTTGATGGAGGAGGAAGGGGGGGGGTGGCAAGTGCCCCCGTGCCCCCGAAGCTGCGCAAATGCACAGGGGTAGCAAAACGCAAGGGTGGACCGGTTTAATAACATCTCAATTATTAATCAACAAAATAATCATTAGTTATCGAAACATTGCATTCGATTTGCATAGATGTTAAATTCCTATTTCATAAAAATAATATGCATAACAATTACATATACAGACATCTAGTATTGGCCTAAGTTTATTTTTTCTTTACAATGATATCTTTGTGTAAGTACTGTTTGCCATATTCACTTATAAAATCATTCTACTTTTGTTTTCTTGTTTTTCAAGCAGCATAATATACATCGTTTGCAACATGAATAGAGAAGGAAGACGATGACCAGTAAGACTCCGACGATGAAAGCGAGAACGTCGATCGAATGAAGCTGGATGAAGTTGAGTTCCAGGGCTCTAGTTCTCAAATGCGATCCGCCAAATTTGAGGATGTGTTCGACCCAGAAGACCACGGTTTCATCGGGTTTGGACTGGGTGTCTCTGTAGATTCTCGAAGATCTAAGGACGTTTTCTGTATAGCTGAAAATTAAAGACGCCAAGATATCATTAAAGACGACGCGTTCAAACAGTGACACCCACGAAAAATCAGTTTCCAATATTTCATTCGACGTTCTTTAATTTCATTATCTTCTATCATGTCTATAGAGCATAGTGTCATGACATGTATCTGTACTTTTGGAATGGTGGCGTGGCTAACGGGCCATGAAGTCACGTGCCCTATAATACGACACCCTCTCTCACCCGAACTCGGTGGGCTTGTTCTTTGCTTTTTTTCGTTGTCATGGTTGCCGCCCCCATGGAAAACTTTGTCCCCTCTCAGTGGGTGGACTCACGCTACTCCATATGCTGATTCATATACACAATCATATCGAACAATGCACCTCCAATTAAGAACTTTGGAAATTATTACCCCGGTTTTATAGCCCCGGCAAACGTAACCCAGCGCACATCATCTTTTTCTGTCTATTACTGTGGAATCTCGCTGTAATACATGTAGAACAACACACTGTTACAGCAAATTCTCGTTATAACAAGGTTATTTTGCTGGTCCCATTTCTTTGATTTCCACTGGATTTTTTTTTAGCTCCGCTATACAGATATAACAAGATTTAAACAAGACAAAGTAATTTCCTAGGTCCCAAAGAGTTATTGCAAGGTTCCATGCCATTACCTTGGATTTTCAAGCACGTCTGTCACCGCTGCCTTGATTGTCTCGTAAGAAATGGTGTGCTTCGGAAGTCGTCTCGCCATTCCTTTGACCTCGACCCTGAGAGCATTGGACTCCTGCTCGGCAAACAGAGGCACGATGACCATGGGAACGGCGTGGTAGATGGCTTCCAGGATGCCAGTGAGACCTCCATGGTATATAAGAAGTCGGGCTTTCGGATGACCTGTTTCAAAATCGCATAAATACTTGAATGTCAAGAAATTAACCTCTATTAGCATCATCGATTAGCACAATGCTCCCATAATGTTCATTTGTCAGTTCCTTTGACCTAAATAGATAGGGACAAAAAAAAAAAGAATTTTGCCAAACCTTCAAAAATCGCTCAGTAAGGGAGTATGGGGGTCCAGTTTCCCTCCATAATTCCCTGACAAGCAAAAAAAAAAAAAAAAAAAAGGTCTTCACTCTAAAAAAAAGGGGGGGGGCCACAATCGAGAAAATGGCGGATCGTCTATGGTCAAAATTCATACTTCTCTTCCAAAACGGGGGGGGGGGGGCACGGGCCGGCTGTGCCCCCCACCCTGGATCCGCCAATGGGTGTCATCCCGGGGGTGGGGGTATATATCCCCCCCCCCCCAAAAAAAAAAAAAAAAAAAAAAAAAAATATGTTTGATCTTGAAATACCATCACATTCTTTAATGATTAGAAGTAAGGAAATAAGAAATGCAATAATTTCAATGCGAAAATATCGAAGAAAATTCGTTCGCTCGCATTGTTATTCTCAATTGAGGGGTTGCGTTCATTGGCGTAGATCCGTGCATTCCTGCTTTTCATTAAAAAAACATTTTGGGATGCTCTAAAATGCAAGTTTTATAGAGAGATTTTTGAAAAAGTCCCTGCTGTGGGAGGGGGACACCCTCCTCCGCTCGGTCGCTTCGCTCAGTGGGGGGGGGGGGCAGGGGGCACGTGCCCCCGGCGGCACTTGGAGGGGCGCAAAAAACGCAAAGGAGAGAAAGAAAAAAAGGGGAAATGAAGAAAAATCATAACCCTTACGGATACAAATTCTATCCCATCAGACATAACTTCTGTTCAAAGTTTGAATTTATTTAAAAGAAAGCTTAAATTATATCTTATTTCCAATGATCTCGCGATGTAAACAAAACCAATATTATTCCACGATGCAATTTTGTTTAGGGTTGTGCGGTTACGTTTTTATTTTATTTTTGTTGTTTCATCATAAAAATCATTTCGTATGATTCCATTCGTAATTTTACTGTTTATGTGGATTTCTTTCCTGTCATGGTGGCTGTCAAGACAAACCCACTAGGGTTTTTATACAGCAACCAAATTCCTATTTTCATTGTCAATCTTTTAATATTTTAATAATTGCATGCAAAATGTAATGATTATGTCTGAGTATACAATTATTATATTACATATTTCTTGCATGTTGATGTTAATGTTTTTTATGGAATTGAATAAAGCTGAACTGAACTGATTATATGCGCCCCAAATCCGCAGGGTAAATGCCGAGGGTAGGCTAAATGCACTAGATATCTAATTTTCAGGATCTCGTAATTTCCCGCCCCAGTAGGCCTATATAGTTCTTAAATAGCTTAAAGGGTTCAAAATTTGAAAAAATAAACATGTAATTGCTTTGCTCGCTATCATGTATGATTTGGGGGATGGAGAATTTATAGATTCTGCAAACAGAACAGATGTAAAACTGTATTTTATAAAGGTTCAACTTTTGAAAGAAATCTCAACTTTAGGTAGCCTTGCTGAATTTCTGTACTCTTTCTCAAGCCTATTTAGGGTTTTCGTTAGTTTTACTCCCGATTGTAGAAGTGAGTGAATAGAAAACCGTTTATCAATGTATAAAATTCGAGCTTCTCTACCGCTCAATTGCGGTGGTCAATTGCAAAATTTCCTGGGTAAAATGCACAAGAAATTTCGTTTTGTAGAGTTAAAATTTGAAAAATTTGCCGCTCGATCTCTTAGCTCCCTCGCTAACGTAGATAAGTTTGGGCGTAACTTCATGTTTTGCCCCGGGCGCCATAATCCCTGGACAAGTCCTCTCCGATGGACTTGGCAATGTGGATTAACTCCTTGCCAAATATACTACATTCAGGCATTTTAAGATAGATTTTATACCTTTCAACCATATTCACATACGCTTGAAATTATCGAATAGTAAACGTTTAAACTATTGAAAGTTAAAGTGTTGAAATACATACCAAGGAGGTCGTTCTGTGGTAGCCAGTCTACCAGCATGGTGTTGTTACCAAGGTAACGAGGGCGTGTCCCTTTATACCGCCAGAGAACTCGCTGTGGAAGCTCACCAAAGACTCTTGCAAAGGCTTCGGCCATCTCTTGTTTAGGAAACTCAGCAACAAATGTACCCTGTATTTTTTTTTTGTAACATAGTTTAAGAAGAATTTTTTTTGGACCTCATTAAACGCTTCACAAACTGGGAATATATCAACAAATTTTAAAAAGTTCTTTCCAATCTTCTGATGCTGATGATTATAAACAGTGTCGAGACATCTAACTTAGGCCAATTTAGAAAGTATTCAATTTTTATTCAAAATTATTTAAAATTACATGTCTGTATAATTATATTGACCTTAAGCGTGAATTGGCAAATGTGGGGCCCTTGGTCATTTCGTCACTTTTTGTGTCCCATACGTTACCAATTATAAAGGAATTAAGAACGTAAATAAATACTTTTATGACTATATTCCTTGATAATTTTAGTCACTGATCCCAACAATTATGACGCTATCAAATTAATAAAATCGCCAGGTAGTATGCATTGTAGTCGGCAACACATGGAACATAATAGACTGGACTTGCATATATATCGAAACTTTCCATTTAATGAAATTCATGTTAATTTGATGCATAACATACTCATCAAGCGTGTGACTTAATGACATTGTAGTCCAAATTACTCTTGCGATTTTTCATTTCGTGTAAAATACCCCCTAAAAGAAGAAGAAGAGGAGGAGGAGGAGGAGGAGGAGGAGGAGGGGGAGGAGGAGGAGGAGGAGGGGGAGGAGGAGGAGGAGGGGGAGGAGGAGGAGGAGGAGGAGGGGGAGGAGGAGGAGGAGGGGGAGGAGGAGGAGGAGGAGGAAAAGGAGGAGGAGGGGGAGGAAAAGGAGGAGGGGGAGAAGCAGGAGGAGAAGGACTAGGAGAGGAAGAAAGAGGAGGAGAAGAAGCGACTTACCAACGAAAATACAATGAACCCATGTTCACCTGACCCCTCGACAAAGCGTTCGTAGTCCTTGAATGCAGAGAGAACGAAAGCAGGATAAATAGGTATACGCGAAGCGCGAAAGGTTTGACGTTTGAGCAACTTTGAGAGAAAGATTACAGATCGTAGCACCTTTTTTTAAAGGAAAGTTACTAGTTCGTCGCCCTGACTGCCTTTCAATCATTTGGACGCAATACTGCACTGTATGTAACAGGAGGGGGGGGGGGGGGGGTTGACGTTTTAGCAAATTTTGAGAAAAAGATAACGGCTCGTAGCAAATTTTTAGGCCTTTTCTCTCACTTCCCCAACTTTTTTGCTCTCGCTGTTTAATTTTTTTTAAGTTGGCCGTTGTTTTGTTGTTGTTGTTTTGTTGTTGTTTTTTTTTTGGGGGGGGGGGGGGCAACCGCCCCCATCGCCCTGGGGCTCAAGTCTCTTACCTGAATAGCAACTGACATCCTGTAAATTTTGACATATTATCACAGTGACAATATCATTTTATCATTTAGATACGTGTTACTCATATCTAGGTTAATAAATCTGAGGATCAAATTATAATTATTGTTCAAGCTTTATAATTAACAGAAGGATTTTGGCGCCATTTCTCCATACTTCAATCAACGCCGACTCATCATCGTATATGATCTCGTTAAATGAGGGAATATTGATTAATGATACGATTTATGGGTGAGCAAGGCAAGCGAAGGGAATCTGAAAATATATGTTGCTCCATTTCCTCCAGGATTTATCCTCCACCAAATTTGAAGCATTTAAAGGATCAAAATGTAGCCTACATTAGAATCACTATATTGCTACAAATCTTATTGTTACGAAACGTTAACCACTGTCTTGGATGTACCATTAAAAAAAAAGATAACCAAGCTTGGGGGATAGCCTGCCCTGCTTTCCGTCCGACCTGTATAGGCATAATCATAACACCGCGTTCTCACTATATGAATACCGAAGCGACTATGAATATAATGTCACACAACATGCACAATTAGACATACTTCGATCCCTACACAGTGCGTCCACAGAAAAATCGAAACCGAGATTTATCGATGTTTAATCATATCCTAATCACAATTATGATTAATAAATTGTAAAGCTTGGACCCTCTTCTTTCATTTGATGCCACTCAATGTGATACATATTTCACGCATTTGTGAATAAAGACAATATGAAGCAGGGCTACCATAAAGTCGTTTGGCCAACGATACCTGAATTTCAAAGAGATAATCACATATTTAGAAAGTTCATTTTCTGCCCTTTCATAATTATGACACCTCGATCGGCAAAATGAGCCAGGGATGACAGAGCTCTATTGGTGTAAATTGATGCTTGCATTAATTTGCATGATTTATTAAATGCTCCCAGATCGTCTCCATTCTGTTACCAGAAAGACTCGAAAACGTACCTCACTATCAATCAGTTTTTATAATTTTGTACTCACCACTCCATTTTTTTGACGATCAGCCATGCATGAAGTCTGTTGTCTTGTTTGTTTATTGCAATAAATTGTAAAGCTTGGATCCTCTTCTTTCATTTGATGCCACTCAATATGATAAATATTTCACGCATTAGTGAATAAAGACATTATGAAGCAGGGCTACCATAAAGTCGTTTGGCCAACGATACCTGAATTTCAAAGAGATAATCACATATTTAGAAAGTTCATGTTCTGCCCTTTCATAATTATGACACCTCGATCGGCAAAATGAGCCAGGGATGACAGAGCACTATTGGTGTAAATTGATGCTTGCATTAATTTGCATGATTTATTAAATGCTCCCAGATCGTCTCCATTCTGTTACCAGAAAGACTCGAAAACGTACCTCACTATCAATCAGTTTTTATAATTTTGTACTCACCACTCCATTTTTTTGACGATCAGCCATGCATGAAGTCTGTTGTCTTGTTTGTTTATTGCAATAAATTGTAAAGCTTGGATCCTCTTCTTTCATTTGATGCCACTCAATATGATAAATATTTCACGCATTAGTGAATAAAGACATTATGAAGCAGGGCTACCATAAAGTCGTTTGGCCAACGATACCTGAATTTCAAAGAGATAATCACATATTTAGAAAGTTCATGTTCTGCCCTTTCATAATTATGACACCTCGATCGGCAAAATGAGCCAGGGATGACAGAGCACTATTGGTGTAAATTGATGCTTGCATTAATTTGCATGATTTATTAAATGCTCCCAGATCGTCTCCATTCTGTTACCAGAAAGACTCGAAAACATACCTCACTATCAATCAGTTTTTATCATTTTGTACTCACCACTCCATTTTTTTGACGATCAGCCATGCATGAAGTCTTTTGTCTTGTTTGTTTATTGTTAGGACAGCCAGCCAGAACAAACGGATTCGTTTAAGAAATCATGGAAATGCAAGCATCACTTTACACCAACAAAGCTTTGTCATTCCTGGCTCATATTTCCCGATCGAGGTGTCATCATTCTATGAAAGGGTAGAAAATTAACTTTCTAGAAAATGTGATTATCTCTTTGAAATTCAGATATCGTTGGCCAAACAGCTTTTTGGTAGCCCTGCCTTATATTGTCTTTATTCATTCATGCGTGAAATATGTATCATATGAGTGGCATCAAATGAAAGAAGGGGATCCAAGCTTTACAGAAATGTGTCATTTATTAACCATAATTGTAATTATTAAAGGTATGATTAAACATCGATAAATCTCGGTTTCATTTTTCTGGGACGCAGTGTATAGTGGAAATTTCATATCTTGACTCTTTGCTACAATTTGTGTGTACAGTATGTGCCAAATGGCACAATGGCACAGTTAGTGTTAAGCCTAAATTACCTTGTGTAGTGGCTTCGCAGGACGGTCGGCTATATTCCCGATAGCCACCCAATTCGGAGCGGTAGGGCGTGAAAAATCTAAGGCAAAATTTGTCATGCACATCCACAACTCTGCTCCACAAATGAGATCTGGGATACTTCGACCTGGAGCAATACCATGCTTGTTTTTTACCTCATTCAAAGCCCTGAAGTGGGTCCATCCCATCAAGCTAATAACAACGTGATGCTCAATGAAGCTGGCAATGCGCTCACCAAACGACATCCTATCTGTCAGAGGAAAGAGAGCAAACGGCACGTAAGATGATGGAGACGGGATTCCAAATATGTGCTCATGGAAGAACGGATATCTTGGTGATGTCGTCACTGCAATTAAAGGTATCCCGAGATAACTACTAAGCATCGCATCACATCCATCAAAAACGTCACCGATAAGGATGTCAAAGGTAGACTTCTTCAGCAGAGCCAGCGTTGCAGAATCATCGAAAAAGCTCTCACAACCTTGTCTAATCTTAGCGAGTGTTTCTGCTAATGACGTCACCTGCTTTCGGACATTGTTCTCAAATACGTCTTCAATGACAACTGCTTGTATATCGGCGCATTTGAAGTGGACAGCCTGGTTGTAGGTATCCCTCTGGAACCCCTTGGTCCCTGCAGAGGAGCTGGTGAGAATAGTCACATTGTGCCCACTTCGGGTCAGCGCTCCTGCGATGGAGGACATACCTTTAGTGTGGCTACTGTACATTGGAACGAACAGTGATAGGAGGATGTCAGCTCCCCTTGTCAAAGGTATGACATCGGTGACAGAGATGACAAGAAGGGGCAGCACGAAATTCTGGAAAAGTTTCATCACGTCAAATTCCGCTTAAAAAAGAAAGGATTTCCGACAATCGCTTGGTTGCAAAGTGTCAAATCTGTCAAGTTTCTGGAAAGAACAAAGGTTACAATATGGAATACTTATGAAAATATTCATAACATTTCCTTGATTCGATTGCATTGTTTGACCGGTAACGACTACTTCTTCAGATAAAAAGATTGTCTGCTTGGGAACAAGGGGTATCACTGTTGTTCTTAATATAGCTTTTTGACAAAGCTCTTGCAATAAGGGTAACATAATTCCTTCAGAAGCCTACACTGCAGAACTCTGACAATCTACACACAAAAGGAAGGGTATATTCACTTTTGTTGCCACTGTATATGCTACGAAGTGAGGGATGAAAAGATAATTTCATTTGGGAACAATAATTCATAAAAGACTAAGTAATTAATGGTTTGGAGGGTGGGGGCGTATATGGTATGCAATGGCCTCTCGGTCAGACGGACTACACATTAAAAGATGGGTCAAGGGACCAAACTTTGTAAGAAGGAAGCAGAGTGGCAGTACATCACAAACATACAAAACTACAACAATTTTCATAGGGAAGGCATGTCAGACACTTGCAAAAAAAAAACACAAAACAAAACACACACAAAAAAACACCAACAACAAAACAAAAACAGCTGCAGCCTTGATGAGACTGGCAGATATGAGATGGACATCCCATGAAACTGAGAAGATCTGGCTGGCGGCGGGCTTACTGAGGGTTCACGAAACCTGACATTGTCGGTCTCGTGGGCTGCCGGTCTACTGGGACAGTGCCACATTTAAGGGAGGGGGTGCACTTCCAGCCCGTGCTCCCCTTTTTTGAGTGTACATTGTGCCCCCCACCCCCGCCCTTTGTACACTGTTCCCCTGTTAGACCTGACTTTTATTTTTTTTTAAATTCTTTTTGCTTGTCAGAGACTTTGGAAGCACAAGGAGACGCCAAAAATGTGTGAAGACTATCTCTGTTCTTCTTCTTCTTCTTCTTCTTTTCCTTCTCAGAGAATTTTGGAGGAAAACGGGACCCCAAATATCTGATGACCTTTTTCTTCTTCTTCTTCCTGATTTGTGCCCCTTCTTTTACATAATCCTGGATCCGCCCCTGTACTGCGATGTCCTGCTAAAAAAAAACCTCCGACCTTCAATGACTCAAAAGTGCTAATCAAAGTTAATATTGCTGGTTTGGTCTTTATAGGCTACCTGTCTGAACCAAGAAAAACATCTTTTGATCATATACTTTGCGTATTATGATCGTGATTTCCTGAAAAACGATACATTTTTTACAGTGTCAAAAAACATGAAAACGGAATCCATATACTTACAATTATGTAAAACGCTCGCAGAAGACGAACGTTGTATGGAATCAACTCCCAAACGTAAAATTATGGCTGCATGGATAGACTTTGAACAAAGTAGTGGCATGTATAACGCTTGGTTATATTTATTTAAGAATACAAAAGTTTTAATATTTGTCTACTCACCTGGCTATGAACGTGTGTGTGTGTGTGTGTGTGTAATTGGGTTTTTACAGACGTGTATCAATCAGATATGATTATTTACGTCTGGGACCGACCTTTAACGTCACCATCCAAAAGACGTGACTCAGTCTCGAACCTGGGTCCGCTGAATCAGTTTATAACTTCCACTGGTAGCTGGATTACAGGCGCACGCCACAACGCCCAGTTGTGCACTTGGAGATCTAGCTCTTATGAATCGATACAGCGAACTACTAGGAGAATTTGGCCAAAGGGTGCATGTGATAAAGTCCTGGGCAGGGGTGTCGCTAGATCATTTTGATTCAAATAATAAACTTGCCGACAAAGCAGCTGACAATTTTCCCGTAATACTCAAAGCTCATAAACATCACTGCGCAGTTCTCACGATACTTTACTACTGCAAAACCCCATCATGTAAAACAAAATAACCTGAGGAGATCGAGCAGCCCCCAATCTGTTGAACAACTTACCATTAGATATCAGGAAATCACCAACCTTAAATGCTTTCAAAGCAAAACTAAAAGCATATCTTTTCATTTCAGTACTCATCATAGTTATGAGCACATGAGCACATGAGCTCTTGCAGCGCAGTAGATTATAATATAGTTTCTGTGCTTGATAAAATATTATTATTTTTATTATTAGTAATAATGCATTCCCCCACACACAAACAAAAAATTGGTTTCAAGACTTTCAGATTTTCCAACAAGGAAAAGAAGAAAAAAGGGTCGTCATATACTTTTATATTTAACGACATATGCATAATTATGTTCACATTTTTTCCCAAACTACCGGGCAAAATAAAGGCTGGAGGAAAAAGGAAAAAAAAATATATAGAAAGGCAAAATATGAAGAAGCAGGAGGTTGGCCTAGCCCAATAGTAGGCCTACATGCTTAAATACCGCTCAATCAAAAAGTACACAAAGCTCCGAATAATACAAGCAGTGGCCTTTGCACCTCTAAAAAGCTCCTGAATGATCGGATACTAAAAATGCAGTTTTGCACAAATCCCATTTTAGTAGGGTATATAAGAGGGGGGACCACGGTACACCCCCACAGGCACTAGCGTACCCAATGGGAGGGGGGGGGGGCGCAAAGGGGAAGACTGCCCTCTGACCTAAAAAAAAAAAGATTTTGAATGACAAGTATACATTTTGCTCCCTGTTTTAAAGAACGTTTTTTTTTTTGTTTTTTTTTCGTGCGAGAGAATTATGGCGGAAAACTGGACCCCATAAAATCTGGTAACCCCCCACTGAGCGACCTTTGGAGGGCTGGCGAGAAAAAAATAAATTCTCACTACCACCCCCTCCCCTCCCCCATTATAGAATGATAAAACAAAGAAAAACATAAGAAAACAAAAAATCTAAACGGAAAGAAAAGACGATAGAATGATGAAAACAAAGAAAAACAAAAGAAAACAAGGAAAGATAGAAAGAAAGAATGATGGAATGATAAATACAAATAAAAACAAAAGAAAACAAGGAAAGATAGAAAAGAAAATGATAGAATTATAAAAACAAAGAAAAACAAAAGATACACCAATAATACTTTTTCATTTAGAAAGCTACGAATTTATTAATTCTAACCAGATTTTAGGTCGTGGCGGTGGTGTAGCATTTTTCATATCAAATTATTTAAAATACATCATAAGAAGTGGTATTACTTGTACTGAAGAGGTAAAAAATGACCTTGAGTTTTTATTCATCGATGTTGTAACTGATATCAAAAATACAATTGGTGTAATATATAGCAAGCCAAATACCAACCTTGTTAACTTTTTGAAATTTTATGACAGTGTACTATTTAAACTCAAATGTGCGCACAGTATAATATATTGCTGGAGATTTTAATATTGACATTATAAAACAATTATATAATGCTGATGGTACAAAATTTTTGAGTGTCAATTCTTTGTACGGTCTTTTCCCTCTCATCAAAACCCCAACTCGTATAACTTGCAGTTCCGCTACATTAATCGATAACATTTTTACTAATGTCATGGATACTGATTTTGTAAGTGGAAGTTTTTATATCTCTGACCATTTACCTATTTTCCTTCTTTTTAGAAAACAACTTATGTACGCAGTGTTTCAAATACTTATAGCTTTTCACGTAAGATTACGGATGATAGTATTAATTTTTTTGTTTGTTCTTAAGATATTTTTTTATTGTTTTCTCTCAAATCAAATACATAAAATGCAATTTTCATTAAACAATTTGTACAAATTATTTGAACAAATACTAGTATTTTAACAAAATAATACAATTATACATCAACCATTGAAAGAAATCTGAAAATAATGAAGAAAATATTACTTGTATCCTATACATAAATATTGAAATAACGTAATGTCTAATGGGTAAGAGAGAAAACAGAAAATATAAAATCAGGTGCTGTTCTGCCCCTCCCCACCCCACCCCCTCCCCGGTGTAAAGCACCCTTCATTAATGTTTTTATTGTTTTTCTCTCAAATTTCTCTCAAATTAATGCATTAATGAATCAATTGTATTTAACAGATTGGTCTCCACTATAATTTTTTTTATTGTTCTTCGAATGCTAATATTGCATATGAGTCTGTTTTATTTGACATTAGAAACTGCACTTCTGCTCCTCTGTTTATAAAAAATAAAAACACTTACCATATCTGATTTATATCAGTTTTATACTGCAGTTATCGGATTCTCCTATTTTCAAAAAAAAAAAATAAAAAAAAAATTATCGGCCTTCATAACCATAATACAAGCAGTAAACATAGTTTTCATCCATGGAAAGTTTCATACGGTTTTGAATTAAAGTCTATGGGCTTCTATCTTCCTATAATTTGGAATGCCATATACCGAGCAATATATCCAGTTGCCATAGTCAACGATTATTTAAGAGATCGCTGAAAAAAATACTCCTTATCCAGATACTCAAAATGTAACTCCACTGATTAATATACGTATACCTGCCGTTCCTCTCTCTGACATGTTTTATTGTTTAATTGTTTAATTCTCTTTTTTTCTTATCTTACACACTTACTTTATTATTGAAATTGAATTTAAAATAATTATGGTCAAACGGTAACTTACTTCAAAGACCTTTTTGTTAGAGGACTTCTAAACAAGTCAAGGCCTTTATGGCTTTTTAATTTTCTCTTTTTTCTCATTTTCACTTTGTTTACCTTGGTTATATAAATGCATTATGTCATACTTATATACTCATTGCAATCACACGGTTTGTGTAAGAACATGATGTTTTTATTATGTTTATGTATTGTATATTTTTATGGAAATGGAAATAAACAAACGAACGAACAAATAGAAAACAAGGTGATATTGAAAGATTGACAGAATGACAGAATGATAAAAACATAGAAAAACATAAGAAATCTAAAGAAAGAAAAGCGATAGAATGATGAAAACAAGGAAAAACAAAATAAAACAAGGAAAGATAGAAAGATAAAATGATGGAATGATAAAAACAAAGAAAAACAAAAGAAAACAAGAAAAGATAGAAAGATAAAATGAGAGAATGATAAAAACAAAGAAAAACAATGGAAAACAAGGAAAGATAGAAAGATAAAACGATAGAATAAAAACAAAGAAAAACATAAGAAATCTAAAGAAAGAAAAGACGAAAGGATGATAAAAACAAAGGAAAAAAAAGAAAAAAAAAGAAGCCCGGTGGAAACATAATAAATGCATCAAGCAGGCAGTATACGGTTTGAATTCCGCGCGAAAAAATTGACCCGCTGACCTGAGCTGCCATAATAAGCCAGTTCGGGGTTAGCGCATGGTACTGAGATTGTACAAATGACCCCAAATATCCACAGATATTTTAGACATGGACGGTCCCTTTATGTGCACTTCAGAAAAATAACTCTGGGAGTGACAGAGGTGCCTCATGAATAGCTTTTGTTTCCCCCTTTAAAAAGAATACTTCCACCTGGATATCATGGAATGCACCATTAGTGCATAATTGAATAATGATTACATGACATTCATGAGCACATATCTACGGAGCCCCTAAGGGGACATAAAATGACACGAGTTTTTTTTTTTTATCTCGGGGCCCCGACTTATTAACTCGGGGCCCCGACTTATTAACTCGGGGCCCCGACTTATTAACTCGGGGCCCCGACTTATTATCTCGGGGCCCCGACTTATTAACTCGGGGCCCCGACTTATTAACTCGGGGCCCCGAGTTATTATCTCGGGGCCCCGACTTATTATCTCGGGGCCCCGAGATAATAACTCGGGGCCCCGACTTATTATCTCGGGGCCCCGACTTATTATCTCGGGGCCCCGAGTTATTATCTCGGGGCCCCGACTTATTATCTCGGGGCCCCGACTTATTATCTCGGGGCCCCGAGTTATTATCTCGGGGCCCCGACTTATTAACTCGGGGCCCCGAGTTACTACGGAGCTTTCTAACATCAGACCGAACGTCAGCTACTACGAGTTAACTGGAGCGTATCGGGGTTGTGCAGAGCTCGTTCGTTCTCTGGCAGAAGCGCTTTCGATTTTCACACTACGAGGGCTTCGGCGATATCACGTGACCAAATGTTCAGATCAGCGCTAGCTAGCTATCGGCCTCGGGTGACCAAATTTACATCGCGCGCTAAATCCAAAATGGCTAACTTCAGACGAACAAATATATCACAATCAAGGTGGCAAAAAGAGCGCCTAATCAGACCAGCGATCATGTTAGCCTTAGATGTGATATGCTGAAAGTGACCTTCAAAACTAAGTGTAGAATCAATTAACACACCTAGGACTAGGTCCTTTATAATGTTGTCTTGTTGAACATTTTCAAGAAATACTGAATGCCATCTTTTTTCAAAAATTATTTGATTATTATTCAAAAACCGATTCATGGATTACTCTGAAATTTGGTAGATGTCTATTTTGCAATGTTTTCATCAAGATCTGAAAAACTCGGACAGTTTAATGAAGTGGTTTATGAGATAGAAAAATCTTGCTGTCTCCCTAACTAGATCTAGGCCTAAATTAGGCCTACTGCTAGAATCTACAGTAGGCCTACATGACATAGGCCTACATGTACATCTAGTCTAGTGACAGTGTTTGTCACTAGACTAGTAATTTCCTAGACATGCCCATAAACACAAAAATTAATCGTACCAATGTTCATAAACGAGTTTTGCGAGTTATTTTGGCAAATACCAGCGCTTATACCGATAGCTAAAACAATATTGGCTACACTCAGCCTACAGGCTACTCGCCCGACGGGTCGCCCGCCAGCCACGGCCGCCAGCCTTGTCGATTTCCGCTGGGAAATGAGACTTAGGCTATCATGGAGATTCAAAACTTTCACTCAAATTTTAATGATCTGAGAAACGATTTCATGAAAAATATGATCGCATGATGATTGATTTATATTTTAAGCTCTCTCAAAAATCTATTTTGTGATGAAAGAAGTAGAAAAAACAAAATAGACCTACCTATGCCGATTGTTTGGTGGCAGTGAGGGACTAAGAATTTGCACTCACGTTGTCGTTTTCACCACAACGCGGAATCAGTTAAATTTCCCCCAACTCCCGTCGTCAGAATTGGAAGGCGACGTGAGAGCAAGCCTTCGGGCATGCGCAGTGGCAAAATATGACGTCACTCGTAGTAGCTTGACGTTCGGTCTGGCGATAGAAAGCTGCCTATTATCTCGGGGCCCCGACTTATTATCTCGGGGCCCCGAGATAATAACTCGGGGCCCCGACTTATTAACTCGGGGCCCCGACTTATTATCTCGGGGCCCCGAGTTATTATCTCGGGGCCCCGAGTTATTATCTCGGGGCCCCGACTTATTATCTCGGGGCCCCGAGATAATAACTCGGGGCCCCGACTTATTAACTCGGGGCCCCGACTTATTATCTCGGGGCCCCGACTTATTAACTCGGGGCCCCGACTTAATTATCTGCATACGATACCATGCATATGTACGGGGCTCCGTACATTATGCATACACTACCAGCCGTATCAACAATCCCCATGCTGTTTTAACGCGCCATGCTTGCCTAAGTCACCATACCTTACAGTCAAGAATGGACGAACGAGAACAAGAACGAAATGCTGTGATTAAGGTTTGTTTCGTACGGAGCCCCTAAGGGGACATAAAATGACACGAGTTTTTTTTTTTTTATCTCGGGGCCCCGACTTATTAACTCGGGGCCCCGACTTATTATCTCGGGGCCCCGAGTTAATAACTCGGGGCCCCGAGATAATAAGTCGGGGCCCCGACTTAATAAGTCGGGGCCCCGAGATAATAACTCGGGGCCCCGAGTTAATAACTCGGGGCCCCGAGATAATAAGTCGGGGCCCCGACTTAATAAGTCGGGGCCCCGAGATAATAACTCGGGGCCCCGAGATAATAAGTCGGGGCCCCGAGTTAATAAGTCGGGGCCCCGAGATAATAACTCGGGGCCCCGAGATAATAAGTCGGGGCCCCGAGTTATTATCTCGGGGCCCCGAGTTATTAACTCGGGGCCCCGACTTATTATCTCGGGGCCCCGAGTTATTAACTCGGGGCCCCGACTTATTATCTCGGGGCCCCGAGTTAATAACTCGGGGCCCCGACTTAATTATCAGCATACGATACTATGCATATACGGGGCTCTGTACATTATGCATACACTACCAGCCGTATCAACAATCCCCATGCTGTTTTAACGCGCCATGCTTGCCTAAGTCACCATACCTTACAGTCAAGAATGGACGAACGAGAACAAGAACAAAATGATTTGATTTAGGTTTGTTTCGAAATGGGACTTTTGTATAAAGATATAGTCACGGTTCTTGCAACAGAGTGCGGAATTATCATTTCTACCCGTCATTTGCATGGGCGTCGGAAGGGATTTTTGATTGGTCCGGCTCCGCCTGCCGTGCCGTAGGCACGGTGCGCGCCGCAGGCACGCCAGCCAAAAAGGTAGATTATTGGTCAGGCTCAAGCCGGGCCGGCCGGGCCGGCTCCGACGCCCATGATTTGAAACGGCTTCTCAGACAGCTTGGTTTGTTTAGAAGAAAAAATTACAGTCACATCGGTGAGGTAGTTGAATTTGTCCAAAGGCAGGTTGAGCGATCGGGTCGTCTACATGGTTACCGGTGGATGTTTGAAAAATGTTTAGCACATCATATTAAGTGTAAGAAAGACAACCACTATAGATGGGTTGGCAATGTAAGGGGGAATTAATAAATGTAACAGAAACAATATCAATTTCTTAGTTCTTTTTTGTTTTATTTGATTCTTTCTTTCTACCTTTCTTTTTTTTTTTTTTCTTGGATCACTTTTCGATCCTTCTTTCTTTTGTTCTTTTTCTTCCCCTCCTTCCTTCCTTTTTCTTATGTTCATCCTCTCTCACTTCTTTGCTTCCTTCCCTCTTTGTTTTCATTCTTGTTTCTTAAATTTCTTAATTCTTTCACTCTTTGTTTATTATCTGTATTCATTAGATTTCTGCTTCTCATCCCACACTATAAGCCTAGGTATTAAAATTGTTTTCTTTCATTAAATTTATCATCATCAACATCATCTACATCTTTCTTTTATTTCTCAGTATTTCTCTTATCCACGTTTTACTGGTTAAAATAATGAACATAACTGAAATAAATAAAAGAAAACAAGATAATCATTATTTTTATAATTTTTGGTACATAGGCAAATTTATTTTCATTCATTTTTATCAATGTGACTTGCGGCCAGTACGCACTCGGCCGGTACTAATGGTAACAGCGCCATCTAAGATCAAAACTTTACAATATCCGGGCTATTGTCATCATTCATTTAATTCTATCACAGATTTTAAAATTGCATTGCATTGTCACTTACGAGCTGAAATTTCTCTGACATTGATAACTTGGCAGCCGATCATAAATGTATCTGATTTTGACATACTTCAAGCTCACCTTGACAAAATGTATACCTTTCTATTTTAGTAGCTGTTTGTGTATTAATCCATAGATCAATGAAAATCCAAAGAATTTCAGATTGACATTCATAAAGAGCATAATAACAGTTTGTCAGATTTGATTAAATATAACAATCTGACAATGACAACACATATTTTTCCTTCCCCCTTACATTGCCAACCCATCTATAGTGGTTATCTTTTTTACACTTAATATGATGTGCTAAACATTTTTCAAACATCCACCGGTAACCATGTAGACGACCCGATCGCTCAACCTGCCTTTGGACAAATTCAACTACCTCACCGATGTGACTGTAGTTTTTTCTTCTAAACAAACCAAGCTGTCTGAGAAGCCGTTTCAAATCATGGGCGTCGGAGCCGGCCCGGCCGGCGAGGCTTGAGCCTGACCAATAATCTACCTTTTTGGCTGGCGTGCCTGCGGCACGCACCGTGCCTACGGCACGGCAGGCGGAGCCGGACCAATCAAAAATCCCTTCCGACGCCCATGCAAATGACGGGTAGAAATGATAATTCCGCACTCTGTTGCAAGAACCGTGACTATATCTTTATACAAAAGTCCCATTTCGAAACAAACCTAAATCACATCATTTTGTTCTTGTTCTCGTTCGTCCATTCTTGACTGTAAGGTATGGTGACTTAGGCAAGCATGGCGCGTTAAAACAGCATGGGGATTGTTGATACGGCTGGTAGTGTATGCATAATGTACAGAGCCCCGTATATGCATGGTATCGTATGCTGATAATTAAGTCGGGGCCCCGAGTTATTAACTCGGGGCCCCGAGATAATAAGTCGGGGCCCCGAGTTAATAACTCGGGGCCCCGAGATAATAACTCGGGGCCCCGACTTATTATCTCGGGGCCCCGAGTTATTATCTCGGGGCCCCGACTTATTAACTCGGGGCCCCGACTTATTAACTCGGGGCCCCGACTTATTATCTCGGGGCCCCGACTTATTATCTCGGGGCCCCGAGTTATTATCTCGGGGCCCCGACTTATTAAGTCGGGGCCCCGACTTATTAACTCGGGGCCCCGACTTATTATCTCGGGGCCCCGAGTTATTATCTCGGGGCCCCGAGTTATTATCTCGGGGCCCCGACTTATTAACTCGGGGCCCCGACTTATTAACTCGGGGCCCCGACTTATTATCTCGGGGCCCCGAGTTATTATCTCGGGGCCCCGAGTTATTATCTCGGGGCCCCGACTTATTAAGTCGGGGCCCCGACTTATTAACTCGGGGCCCCGACTTATTATCTCGGGGCCCCGAGTTATTATCTCGGGGCCCCGAGTTATTATCTCGGGGCCCCGAGTTATTATCTCGGGGCCCCGACTTATTAACTCGGGGCCCCGAGATAATAACTCGGGGCCCCGAGATAATAAGTCGGGGCCCCGAGTTAATAAGTCGGGGCCCCGAGATAAAAAAAAAAAACTCGTGTCATTTTATGTCCCCTTAGGGGCTCCGTAGTTTCGAAATGGGACTTTTGTATAAAGATATAGTCACGGTTCTTGCAACAGAGTGCGGAATTATCATTTCTACCCGTCATTTGAAACGGCTTCTCAGACAGCTTGGTTTGTTTAGAAGAAAAAACTACAGTCACATCGGTGAGGTAGTTGAATTTGTCCAAAGGCAGGTTGAGGGATCGGGTCGTCTACATGGTTACCGGTGGATGTTTGAAAAATGTTTAGCACATCATATTAAGTGTAAAAAAGAAGATCTACGGATAATCCTTGGTGTTATAGACCCAGAAGGGGTAACCCAAAGGAGAAGGAGGAGACTGAGGCGACGTCAGTACTCATCCAAAGGGCCAAACTTTTTGTGGCATCTGGACAGCTACGACAAACTGAAAGTATTTGGAATATGCATAAATGGGTGCATTGATGGCTTTTCCCGGAAGATAATGTGGATGAACGCGTACCATACTTCGTCAGACCCGAAGGTGATTGGAGGGTACTACATAGAAAAGATCTTGCAAGTTGGAGGATGTCCATCTGTGGTGCGTGGCGATCTAGGTACCGAGAATGGATACGTGCGTGACTTTCAAAGGTTTTTCCGTGAAGAGGATGGTGACGGCATGGCAGGCGTTCGCAGCTACTTAGAAGGTCCAAGCACAGCCAATCAACGGATTGAATATTGGTGGAACTTCCTTCGAAGAGAATGCATCGAGTTCTGGATCTGCCTCTTTCACGATTTGCAAGATGAGGGTCATTTCATCGGCAACTTCGTAGATGTCAATCTTGTACGGTTTTGTTTCATGCATCTCATCCAGGTAAGAGCAAATAGCAACTAATCAAAATTTGTCTTCCATTTTAACTTGTAGATCAAGATTTAGATTCGGAATTATGATCCAAAGAAAATATGTTTTTAGTATTGAAATAATTAATATACCTCTTCTTCATGTAATTATAATCATCAACAAAAATTGTCTAGTCCATCATCTTCATCTATGAAGATCAAGACTCTGTCAATATTAGAAGATCAATTGGCCTGTTTTTAGTACCAAAATTACAATATGTTCTTCTTCACTTAAAATTATAATCTTCAACATTTTCTGCATGCAGTGAGCTTAAAGGTTCTAGTTCTGGACTTAAAATGATGTCTTCAATTTATGTCTGAAAGTTGAATCCGATTCCAAAGGGCAAATAATTTATTGAAGATCATGCTGTTTTCTACCTCGTTAGTTGGTTTAACAACTGAAAACAATAAATTTTAAATGGTGTTTGAATACTGAATAAAGTGTTCCCAAAATGTTCTTAACATTTTCTTCAACAATTTAGCCGAGCTGTTTGTTCTCCAACAAATTCATTGTTACCTTTAACGGATCATCTTCAGCTAAAACTCACGTTTACCCAATTGGAACTTAGAATGAGTAAAAGTGAGGCATTTTAACCTCTCCTGGTTGTATTTTTGTCAAAACCATTTCTGCAATTTATTATTAAACTGAATACAGATGGAGAAGGCTGTGAAGGCTCAATTTGTTATATCTGAGAAATATGACATTTTGTATGAGAACAATGCCTATAACTAAATTCACAAAATTATATTTTCCGCCTCAATTATAGGGTGAGCTTGATGAAGTCGTGAAAACATGGGATCAGCATCTGATTAGACCATCGAGGAATCTTCAAGCTCCTAATGGCCGCCCGAACATAATGTTCAACTTACCGAATTTGTACGCGACGAGAGATTATCTGCATGGTGTGTGTCGGGAACACGTGTTAGCATGCAAAGAAGAATGTGTCTTCAGAAAACCAATACCATGTGACGAAGATGTGTTTGAGCTCTGTTGTATCGTGATGAATGCACATGGATACGAGTACCCAAGAGACCCACACGGTGGTCGATTTCTGTATCTTGCTCTTCGCCGTGAGATTACAAACCTGCTTAACCATTAATTTCTGTCTACATATTACATGTACATATATGTTCGAACAAAAACAAACAAAAAAAACCTGAAAAGTGTTCTGCAATTTAAGTTATATCTCTCTAGTAACTATATAATCATTATATGGTATATCATTGGAAGCTTGTTTATCTTTTTACAATGATGCCTCATTTACATTGATTATTTAATCATGGAATGTGCAGTGCACGTAAATATGGGGCAGAGTCAAAAGTGAACAGTTGCAAAATGCATTGTCATTGCTCACATCAAGTTATTGACTGGTATGAGTTTTGTTGGTTTGTTTTTGCTTTGGGTTTTATTGTTTGCTTGTTTGATTGATCGTTAGGCGAGCATGTCAATGCTGTATCCTTTTGTTTGGAGGACAAACACTGTTCAATGATTTTAAGGTGGTACTCATTGTTCTGTTTTTTTCTTCTTACAATTCGCTCCTCAACAGATCATCTTATTCTCAGCCATACTCCACTTAGCACTGCCATGGAAAAGGCTCGTGCAGGGCACATTTCATCTTCCAAACAATATGTTAAAACATTGTGGAATCAGTCATGACACATTCAAAATACACTCAGCCTTCAACTAAATCAGACAATATCCATTAATTTTGCAACTTTTGACTTTGCCCTGTATCTAGGAGTAATGTGTATTCAAGGTTCACATAACCACTATAGATGGGTTGGTAATGTAAGGGGGAATTAATAAATGTAACAGAAACAATATGTGAATCCTGATTTATTAGGAAAAATATGTGTTGTCATTGTTAGATTGTTATATTTAATCAAATCTGACAAACTGTTGTTATGCTCTTTATGAATGTCAATCTGAAATTCTTTGGATTTTCATTGATCTATGGATTGATACACAAACGGCTACTAAAATAGAAAGGTACATTTTGTCAAGGTGAGCTTGAAGTATGTCAGAATCAGATACATTTATGATCGGCTGCCAAGTTATCAATGTCAGAGAAATTTCAGCTCGTAAGTGACAATGCAATGCAATTTTAAAATCTGTGATAGAATTAAATGAATGATGACAATAGCCCGGATATTGTAAAGTTTTGATCTTAGATGGCGCTGTTACCATTAGTACCGGCCGAGTGCGTACTGGCCGCAAGTCACATTGAGAAAAATGAATGAAAATAAACTTGCCTATGTACCAAATGCGAAAAAAATTATAAAAATAATGATTATCTTGTTTTCTTTTATTTATTTCAGTTATGTTCATTATTTTAACCAGTAAAATGTGGATAAGACAGATATTGAGAAATAAAAGAAAGATGTAGATGATGTTGATGATGATAAATTTAATGAAAGAAAACAATTTTAATACCTAGGCTTATAGTGTGGGATGAGAAGCAGAAATCTAATGAATACAGATTATAAACAAAGAGAGAAAGAATTAAGAAATTTAAGAAACAAGAATGAAAACAAAGAAGGAAGGAAGCAAAGAAGTGAGAGAGGATGAACATAAGAAAAAGGTGAAATGAAAACAGTAAAAAGGGAAAGTATGGGACTCCAAATATATAGGGAATGAGAAAGCAAAATGGAAACAAAAGACAAATAGAGACGACAACATTTACATGTGGGCAAAATAAGAAAAATTAATTTATAAGACAAAAAATGGAAGGAAGGGATTAAGGAAGAGAGAAAGAGAGAGAAAAAGAACAACAGAAAAAAAATAAGCGGGAAGGGGAAAGACAGGAGCCAAAAAAGTAAATATAGAAGAAGTGTTGTAAAGGAGGAAGTAGGAAAAGAATAAAAAGGAATGAAGAAGAATGAGAGAATGTCACAGTAACGAAAAAAGAAAGAAAGAAAATTTGGCCCATGAAAGGAATTTCAAGAAAGAAAGAGCGAAAACGTGATCATGGCAAGAAAGAAAGAAATATATAAAAAGTATAAGAAAGAAAGAAATAAGGGTAAAGGAATCAAGAAGAAACAAAGAGAAAGGGATGTATAAACGGAGGTAGTACATGAACGAAGCTACATGATTGAATGTAGTAAAAAAAAACCCAGAAAATTAAGAATATTCGCAACAACGATGAAAGGAAGAAAGAAGGAATGAAAAGAAGAGAGAGAAATACGACAAAAAAAATCAAGAGGGAAGAACAAAGACAATGATTTGAAGAAAGGCTGAAAGAGCAAAAAAAATCAGAAAGTAAATAACAGAAGAAACATATAAAAAGGGAGGAAGGAGGGGAAGAAAAAGAACAAAAGAAAGAAGGATCGAAAAGTGATGCAAGAAACAAAAAAAAAGAAAGGTAGAAAGAAAGAATCAAATAAAACAAAAAAGAACTAAGAAAGATTGAAAAGGGGAAATTAAGAATGAGTTTAAAAGAACAAAAAGAAATAAGAAGAAACAAAGAAAAAAAGGAAATATAAACGGAGGAAATAGAAAAGGAAAGAATTGAAAAGAATACAGTAACGAAAGAAAGGAAGGAAAACAAAGAAAGAAAAAGAAACTAAGAGAGAGAAGAAAAATAAACTAATAAACGAAGAAAGAACGAACGAAAGCGAGAGTAAAACAAAGAAAGAAAAAATGAAGAATTAATGAGAAAAAAATTATGGAAGCTGGAACAAATAGCAGGAGAGAAAACATATAATTGAGAAGGGAGAAGAAAAGAAAGGAAAGGATGTTGTTGTTATCCTTCGTAAGGTGACTTAGGCAAGCATGGCGCGGTAAAACAGCATGGGGATTGTTGATACGGCTGGTTACGGAGCCCCTAAGGGGACATAAAATGACATTAATTTCCCCTTTTCAATCTTTCTTAGTTCTTTTTTGTTTTATTTGATTCTTTCTTTCTACCTTTCTTTTTTTTTGTTTCTTGGATCACTTTTCGATCCTTCTTTCTTTTGTTCTTTTTCTTCCCCTCCTTCCTTCCTTTTTCTTATGTTCATCCTCTCTCACTTCTTTGCTTCCTTCCCTCTTTGTTTTCATTCTTGTTTCTTAAATTTCTTAATTCTTTCACTCTTTGTTTATTATCTGTATTCATTAGATTTCTGCTTCTCATCCCACACTATAAGCCTAGGTATTAAAATTGTTTTCTTTCATTAAATTTATCATCATCAACATCATCTACATCTTTCTTTTATTTCTCAGTATTTCTCTTATCCACGTTTTACTGGTTAAAATAATGAACATAACTGAAATAAATAAAAGAAAACAAGATAATCATTATTTTTATAATTTTTGGTACATAGGCAAATTTATTTTCATTCATTTTTATCAATGTGACTTGCGGCCAGTACGCACTCGGCCGGTACTAATGGTAACAGCGCCATCTAAGATCAAAACTTTACAATATCCGGGCTATTGTCATCATTCATTTAATTCTATCACAGATTTTAAAATTGCATTGCATTGTCACTTACGAGCTGAAATTTCTCTGACATTGATAACTTGGCAGCCGATCATAAATGTATCTGATTTTGACATACTTCAAGCTCACCTTGACAAAATGTATACCTTTTCTATTTTAGTAGCTGTTTGTGTATTAATCCATAGATCAATGAAAATCCAAAGAATTTCAGATTGACATTCATAAAGAGCATAACAACAGTTTGTCAGATTTGATTAAATATAACAATCTGACAATGACAACACATATTTTTCCTAATAAATCAGGATTCACATATTGTTTCTGTTACATTTATTAATTCCCCCTTACATTGCCAACCCATCTATAGTGGTTATGTGAACCTTGAATACACATTACTCCTAGATACAGGATATCTTTTTTACACTTAATATGATGTGCTAAACATTTTTCAAACATCCACCGGTAACCATGTAGACGACCCGATCCCTCAACCTGCCTTTGGACAAATTCAACTACCTCACCGATGTGACTGTAGTTTTTTCTTCTAAACAAACCAAGCTGTCTGAGAAGCCGTTTCAAATCATGGGCGTCGGAGCCGGCCCGGCCGGCCCGGCTTGAGCCTGACCAATAATCTACCTTTTTGGCTGGCGTGCCTGCGGCACGCACCGTGCCTACGGCACGGCAGGCGGAGCCGGACCAATCAAAAATCCCTTCCGACGCCCATGCAAATGACGGGTAGAAATGATAATTCCTCACTCTGTTGCAAGAACCGTGACTCTTTATACAAAAGTCCCATTTCGAAACAAACCTAAATCACATCATTTTGTTCTTGTTCTCGTTCGTCCATTCTTGACTGTAAGGTATGGTGACTTAGGCAAGCATGGCGCGTTAAAACAGCATGGGGATTGTTGATACGGCTGGTAGTGTATGCATAATGTACGGAGCCCCGTATATGCATGGTATCGTATGCTGATAATTAAGTCGGGGCCCCGAGTTATTAACTCGGGGCCCCGAGATAATAAGTCGGGGCCCCGAGATAATAAGTCGGGGCCCGAGAAAATAACTCGGGGCCCCGACTTATTATCTCGGGGCCCCGAGTTATTATCTCGGGGCCCCGACTTATTAACTCGGGGCCCCGACTTATTATCTCGGGGCCCCGAGTTATTATCTCGGGGCCCCGACTTATTAACTCGGGGCCCCGACTTATTAACTCGGGGCCCCGACTTATTATCTCGGGGCCCCGAGTTATTATCTCGGGGCCCCGAGTTATTATCTCGGGGCCCCGACTTATTAACTCGGGGCCCCGAGTTATTAACTCGGGGCCCGAGATAATAAGTCGGGGCCCCGAGTTAATAACTCGGGGCCCCGAGTTATTATCTCGGGGCCCCGACTTATTAACTCGGGGCCCCGACTTATTATCTCGGGGCCCCGAGTTATTATCTCGGGGCCCCGAGTTATTATCTCGGGGCCCCGACTTATTAACTCGGGGCCCCGAGTTAATAAGTCGGGGCCCCGAGATAATAAGTCGGGGCCCCGAGATAATAAGTCGGGGCCCCGAGATAATAAGTCGGGGCCCGAGTTAATAAGTCGGGGCCCCGAGATAAAAAAAAAAAACTCGTGTCATTTTATGTCCCCTTAGGGGCTCCGTACATATCGAATATTAGTGTCAGTGGGTTTTAGAATTTGGTACAGATGACCTTTATCTGCTCATGCTCAGATTGCATCCCCGAAGTGGCTTATAGCCACAAGACCACTTTGACTCGTTGAGCGATTCGAGACATAAAAAAGGCGCGGAGTGCGAAAGCAAACAAACCGTTCTTCAAGAACCATTCCTCTAGAGCGGTCTAACTTGAAGAGGTCCAGCAGGGAGTGTGAAAAGCCTCTTTGTCAAAAAGGCCAAAACTCAGAAAAAAGGGTGTGTTTGAGTTTGTCATACGCGTTTAGGGTATCTTTTCCCTCCCTAATACTTGTCTGGATTTTGTGCGACGAGTCTCTTGTTTATAGGGGGTAAAATTTCAATAAAGCACGCGAAAATACTCGCATGGATATAACGCGTTTAGGTTTTTTTTGGAAAACTTGTGATCGCGCGTGTGTATACAGAAATATAGTTGAGTGCCCCCCCCCCCCCCCCCCCCCAGGAGTCACGTCTTTCGGATGGTGACGTTAAAGGTCGGTCCCCAGACATAAATAATTATATCTGATTGATACACGTCTGTAAAAACCCAATTAAACACACATACGCTTCGCTCGGGAGGGGGGAAACTCCCCATCCCTGCACCCACCCCGTTACATACAGTGCAGTATTGTATCGAAATAAAATTGCAAAGCAGTCGGGGGCCGGCGTCGAACTTAGGAGTTATCGCAGAACTCACTTTTCGCCTAAAAATAGGTGCTACGAGTCGTTATCTCTCTCTAGAATTTGCTTTAAAACATCAGAGCTTTCGCGCTTTGCCAATTTTGCATGCTTCGCGTGCTCACAACCGCCCCCTAAAATGAAATCCTGGCTACGCAGTTGGATCCTGATCCTTCACGTCTGACACCACCCTAATGAAAAATCCTGGCTACGCCACTGCTTCCCCTTAAGAAATTGAATAAAAGCCCACTTTTAATTTATGATCATTACATTTCAATTTTCATTGAAACTTGGTCATCGTATTCGGAATTATATTCCGCACATTTTTATACCGTTTTTTGGCCAGTCCTCCAAAAGTCGCTCAGTGGAGGGGGGGGGGGGGGGGGGGGGGGGGGGGGTTATCAGATTTTATGGGGTCCAGTTTAAATTTCCTCCATAATTCTATGACAAGCCCCCCCCCCCCCATAAAAAAAGGTATCAGTTCTAACAGGGGGAGGGGGCGCAATCCCCCAAGTAGGGGAAAGACACAATGTAGGCCCATACTTTTCTTTCAAGGGGGGGGGGGGGGGGGGGGGGGGGGGGGTTATCAGATTTTATGGGGTCCAGTTTAAATTTCCTCCATAATTCTATGACAAGCCCTCCCCCCCCCCCCATAAAAAAAGGTATCAGTTCTAACAGGGGGAGGGGGCGCAATCCCCAAGTAGGGGAAAGACACAATGTAGGCCCATACTTTTCTTTCAAAGGTGTGGGAGGCGGCCCGGGATGGCCCCCTCCCAAAAATTAAATCCGTCACTGATGCCTTGATGGAGGACCGTTTACAGATAATTTTTCATGAATTTGTCAAAAGTTGTCAGGGGGCAGTTTGCCCCCTGCCCCCTAGCTACGCTAGTGCAGGGGGGGGGGGATGGAGAAGTGAGAAAAGGAGGATGGGGAGCGGGCCAGCGGGGCGAGGTGTGTGGTGTTTTCAGAGTACGAGTCTTTGTAGACCGTACTATTGTGGGCCGGTGAGCGCTCGGGGTAGGATCTCACAAAAGGGTCCTTTCAGGGACCATCCCGATCGGGACCATCCCACGGCGGAAGGACTGCCAGTCCCTTCAGGGACCAAACCGTTTCACGAAGATGTGATTGGCATCGACTATAACGACAACGTGCACTATCGATAATATCGGTCATATCTTGTAGCCTTGATCATGAGCTTCACATTTAATCATTAAACGTTGGGATGTAAAAAGGCTAATTTCCCCCGGAAATGATGGGCGTATTTTTGTTTCTCTACCACATACGTATCCTCCTTCACATGAAGCTTGGTTTGGAAGACAAACGGAGTAAAAGGCTCCACGCAATAAAGATAACGATTAGTAAAACTTAGTTTCATTTCTTTTTCCTCCAGAGGCATGATTATGTTTCGAAGGACACCATAGAATGCTATTTATAGCATTCAGACAGTATTTCTAGAAGACCTTACAAATAAATGTTAAAATAGCAGATTTTCATGTATTCATGTGAATAATTTGAACTAGAATTGAAATTTGTATCATAAGAAAATGTAAATCTACCACAATATAACAAATTATGCCATAAGTGTGAAGAAAACAAATGTTACGGAGTGTTTAAAGTCTGGGTATACTAGAATAGTCCCGAAAGTATGAAAAACCGTTGTTAACAAAATTATTTAATTTTTTTATCAGTTTTTGTATCCTATTAGTTGACGCATTATGTTTGTGTGTACATGCACATAACAGAGATTTGTGGATAGTATTGCTATTATTCTAGAAGGCATAAATTGAGAACAAAACGTGATATTGATAAGCGATCTTACCCATACAGTTATAGACCGAAATTTTCTGTCTCCAGTACGTTAGCCTCTTATTTGGGTAGGGTCGGCTACTACTTGGAGACAGAAGCCGTCCTATCACTTTGCTGTGCAAAATTTGTCTATGCCTTTTATATGGCGTTGTGCCTGCTGGAACAGTAGGAAAAAAAAAATCATTTTTCCTCTGTATTTTTTTAAAAATAATCATAAGGCCAAGGCTCTAATTCATATACTTAATCTGTTCAACATACCAATTTGACCAAATGATCCATTTAATGCTCCTTTTTCATGTAATTCAGGGTCCAAGGTCTTCTCCGTTCGAAAATCCTGCAGCCGTATTCAAACCGTTACCCGAGCTTCTAGTCTCGTACAAGGCAAAATGATTATGAAGGAAAAAATACGATAAATTCATTATGAACTCGTGCACATTGATTTCAAAACGGTTATTTCTTTAATAACACTAAACAAACATATTTAATGTCATGAATGTTAAAGAAATAACCGTTTTAAAATCAATGTGCACGAGTATCGTATTTTTTCCTTCATAATCATTTTGCCTTGTACGAGACTAGAACGGCACAACGCCATAGACAAATTTTGCACAGCAAAGTGATAGGACGGCTTCTGTCTCCAAGTAGTAGCCGACCCTACCCAGATAAGAGGCTAACGTACTGGAGACAGAAAATAGTAGCCGACCCTACCCAGATAAGAGGCTAACGTACTGGAGACAGAAAATTTCGGTCTAATACAGTTAGTACCGATCCGATCCAGCTAGTCTGCCTGTATTTAAGCGAAAATTGAAAGAGTCCCTTTTGGAACTTTACTGTGTTGGATTATAAAAAGTTTAATTCGTGTGCTACTCTCTACACCTACAATATGCTAGAATATGTACAACTCCAATTGTGAAAGCGTAACGATTTATCTATGTGTTGTTAAATAGTCTTGTGATTTTTGTCTGTTATCTTATTCTTGTTTTGTTCATGTATTCGTCTAGTCTCGTCCTGTCTTTCTCTTTCTGTGTTCCTCCTAGATTAGATTCCATGTTTCATTGTAAATATTGTCATATTATGTTTCTCACGTATCTATACCATATATCTCTACACCTACAATATGCTAGAATATGTACAACTCCAATTGTGAAAGCGTAACGATTTATCTCCCATGTGTTGTTAAATCTTGTGATTTTTGTCTGTTATCTTATTCTTGTTTTGTTCATGTATTCGTCTAGTCTCGTCCTGTCTTTCTCTTTCTGTGTTCCTCCTAGATTAGATTCCATGTTTCATTGTAAATATTGTCATATTATGTTTCTCACGTATCTATACCATATATCACAATGTATGAAGTTTGTGTTCTTATTGTCTAGTTTTGCTAGTTTATGAGGAGCCTGATACAACAAGCCATGCTTCTACCAGGCTACCTCGTCTTTCTGAAGAATATTCTTGAATTATGATACCTCTGTAATATTAATGATGGGCTCAACTATAGAATACCCTACCAAAACGCTGTATCAACGTAGGTTGAGCCTACGCACCTACGTTGTCTCGACGTAGTCCCGTCTGTTTGTTAATAAGTAATGTTTGGGGTGTTACCTACGTTGTGAACTTTCTAAACTTTGACCCTTTTGAAATAGAATAAGATTATAAATTATACTCTATTTTCAGGTCATTTATATGAATTATAATTTTAACAATTGTTTATATGTTATTCTAAACAAAAGCAATAAATGAATATCTTGAAAATTGGAAAATTCACCACCGAATTGTCCCTTTCCGTTCCGTAGTAGTTCTCGCGAATGTAAGGTGGTGGTAAAACTCAAAAATAAAAAGAAAAAACGTCATGGCCATATATGTTTTATAATAATAAAATATGGACATTCACAGTCACGGTCATACTATTAAATCGTCTTCATTATCTCATGATATTCACGGCCGTACATACAGATGTGCATGGAAGGTGCCCTCTACAATAATTGTTCAATATTCTACATAAATCATGCTAAATAAAGCATAACTTTAAAACGTTCAACAAGGCATTTTTATGGCCCATATTGATAACATGGGTACCGGTTTATGATGTCTCGTTCTAAAAATACAAAAGAAATATATATAAATCAAGATAATACAACGACATTGTCTCGTTCTAAACACAATTTATATAATTATAACATCATTATAGTATTTTTTTTTAATTGTCATATCTATATAAATAATTTTTCCTTTTTGAATCTTGACACCAACTTTCTACCTTTTAAATCAAAGTAGAAATTTTCTTCTTTAAACACTATAGTGAATCGACTACAACCTGAAATATTCAGTCGATTTTACTTGTTAAATAGTCTGAAATATAGGCACAATATAAAACACAATTTTACTTGTTAAATAGTCTGAAATATAGCCAGAATATAAAACACAGCGACTTTGAACCTCTCAAAGTGTTGCCATTTTAAGGATTATTAAGCTTATTCTCCTTTTTAGAATTCTGGCATTAAATGCAATATGGTCATGCAGCAAAAATGGACACGATGTGTGCAGACATTCTTGCTCTTTCTATTCATGCTTCTGGTATATTTTTTAGGGTTTTGTATGGAAAGTTATCGAGCCAAACGATCAAATGTAGACTCTGTACTGAAAAGGTTAAACATATGAAATATAATATTTTATTCTTTTTCTTCCATGCAAACATAAAATACATAACAACAACAAAAAATTAACGATGTTTTAAGTTTAATAAAATTACAAGTACTTGTAAAGATTACATAATGATCATATATACTAAACTAGTTATGTTATAGGCATATGGGATAACATCATTAAGTATGTTTTTCAAAGAAATTTTTTTATATCACTTTATTTATTTAAAAAATACGAAAATAAATATATTTTGTTAATATATAATTAGAGCTCTCTAGTCGGGAAAAACAGAAAAGGAACAGAAAAGCAAAAGAAAGAGAGAGAGAGAGATAGATAGAGAGAGAGAGATAGAGAGAGAGAGATAAAGAGAGAGAGAGAGAGAGAGAGAGAGAGAGAGACGGGGTGGTATGATAGGACCACACACCCTTCCCCTAATTGATGACATTGTTCATTTGTATTTTATGCGCCAATTCGGACGTTTGTCTCAACCCCAGAACCCCCCTCCCCCCATAATTCCATTGCACTCTCCATGATCATTAAAAAAATGTTATTCATTCCCAATCCACAGGGGACGTGGACCCGTATTTCATCCCACCCCTCCCATCCTTCTTAGTCACGGTCATACTCATCCTCATTATCTCATGATATTCACGGCCGTACACACAGATGTGCATGGAAGGTGCCCTCTATAATAATTGTTCAATATTCTACATAAATCATGCTAAATAAAGCATAACTTTAAAACGTTACAACAAGGCATTTTTATGGCCCATATTGATAACATGGGAACCGGTTTATGATGTCTCGTTCTAAAAATACAAAAGAAATATATATAAATCAAGATAATACAACGACATTGTCTCGTTCTAAACACAATTTATATAATTATAACATCATTATAGTATTTTTTTTTAATTGTCATATCTATATAAATAATTTTTCCTTTTTGAATCTTGACACCAACTTTCTACCTTTTAAATCAAAGTAGAAATTTTCTTCTTTAAACACTTGTGGATCGACTACAACCTGAAATATTCAGTCGATTTTACTTGTTAAATAGTCTGAAATATAGCCACAATATAAAACACAATTTTACTTGTTAAATAGTCTGAAATTTAGCCAGAATATAAAACACAGCGACTTTGAACCTCTCAAAGTGTTGCCAATTTAAGGATTATTAAGCTTATTCTCCTTTTTAGAATTCTGGCATTAAATGCAATATGGTCATGCAGCAAAAATGGACACGATGTGTGCAGACATTCTTGCTCTTTCTATTCATGCTTCTGGTATATTTTTTAGGGTTTTGTATGGAAAGTTATCGAGCCAAACGATCAAATGTAGACTCTGTACTGAAAAGGTTAAACATATGAAATATAATATTTTATTCTTTTTCTTCCATGCAAACATAAAATACATAACAACAACGAAAAATTAACGATGTTTTAAGTTTAATAAAACTACAAGTACTTGTAAAGATTACATAATGATCATATATACTAAACTAGTTATGTTATAGGCATATGGGATAACATCATTAAGTATGTTTTTCAAAGAAATTTTTTTATATCACTTTATTTATTTAAAAAATACGAAAATAAATATATTTTGTTAATATATAATTAGAGCTCTCTAGTCGGGGAAAACAGAAAAGGAACAGAAAAGCAAAAGAAAGAGAGAGATAGATAGATAGAGATAGAGAGAGAGAGAGAGAGATAGAGAGATAAAGAGAGAGCGAGACGGGGTGGTATGATAGGACCGCACACGCTCCCCCTAATTGATGACATTGTTCATTTGTATTTTATGCACCAATTCGGACGTTTGTCTCAACCCCAGAACCCCCCTCCCCCCATAATTCCATTGCACTCTCCATGACTGGACCCATTATAAATTATGGCCCTTTTGATCATTAAAAAAATGTTATTCATTCCCGATCCACAGGGGACGTGGACCCGTATTTCATCCCACCCCTCCCATCCTTCTTAGTCACGGTCATACTCATCCTCATTATCTCATGATAATTCACGGCCGTACACACAGATGTGCATGGAAGGTGCCCTCTACAATAATTGTTCAATATTCTACATAAATCATGCTAAATAAAGCATAACTTTAAAACGTGACAACAAGGCATTTTTATGGCCCATATTGAAAACATGTGTACCGGTATATAATGTCTCGTTCTAAAAATACGAAAAAAAATATATAAATCAAGATAATAAAACGACATTGTCTCGTTCTAAACCCAATTTACAGAATGTTATTATAACTTAATGTACTTAAAACAAATCATAATCGTTCTCATGCTAAATGAAAGTTATCTTAAAATGGTCACCCTGTTACATGCAGTGCAGCATTGTGTCTAAACACAAGTCAGTTGAAACTCAGTCCGGGCGTCGAACCGTACTTTCCGCCTACCGTTATCTTTATCTCGAATTTGCTATTAAACGTCAGAGCTTTTGCGCGGGAGGGTTGGCGGGTGGGCCCCCCTGCCACCCCCGTAACATAGGGAGAGAGAGAGAGAAAAAAAAAATCAATAATCGTATCGTGCAGGGGCCTGAGGAGGTGCTTCATTAATTCTTGTTCTTTGAAAGGGGCGGATTATATACTTCCATAACATGCAGACATGGGGAAAAGAAAAGAAATTTAGATTTTAGGAAGCCGTAGATACACATTTTTAAATAATTAGAGCAGGGTAAAATAATATTCCCATTAACCTTCTTTGTTCCCATCGCTTTTAATCAAGTAAAAAGGAAAGAGTATACAGAAATGAAATTCAGCTTTCGATATTATGATAGGCCCTATACATGTACGTGATTTAGGAGAGAAAAAATTGTCAGGGCGTTAATTTTACAAGAGGCAGTTATGACTTTAAAAAAAATGCAATCAATATAGCGGAAACAGAGACTGTTTTTCTTTAGCAGAGAGAACGTGAACTCAGCCGAGATCATACAAGCGCGTGATTTAGGAGAGAGAGAAAAATCGATAATCATGTGTTAGACAGATTACATTATATTCGTGCGCGGTAGATGTGGAAGGAAAAAGGCATGCTGACGAAAAGAGGTCACATACCATTCGCACGACCAGAATGATTGACATGTTTACAATAGCGCGCAAAATGTCGGTTTCACCATCAAAGGGCGGTCGCTTTGCGGAGCGAAAAGAACGCAAGTACAAGTAATTTATGCATTTTGTTTCTCGTCACCTCTGAATGTGATAATGTACATTACGAGACGGATGAACATGCATACAAAATCTTGATTTTCAAAACCACTGTCGAGAGGGGGGTGCCGGGTTTGATTTGGAAATGTTTATATAGCAAGTTTTGTGCAAGCACGAAACAAATCTAAAAAATACAAATAATAAGCCTATCAGATACAAAGTCATGTACATTATTACAGCTTTGTTTCTTTGGTTATTCAAATGCCGCTTAGCCAGGATTTAATTTCATGGCGGGGGGTATGTAAAAGGGGTGGGTGCAGGGGTGAGCCCCCCTCTCCTCCCGTACGTGCGAAGCGCAAAAGATGACTGCTCGAAGAACCCTTTTTAAGGCGGAAAGTGGGGTTCGACGCCAGAACTGCTTTTCAATTATTTGGATGCAATACTGCACTGTATGTTACAAATTTTTAGAGAAAGATAACGGCTAGTAGCGCCCTTTCATATAGGTTTTTTCTTTCACTTCCGCCCTTTTTTGCGTTCTCCTTTTTTTTTATTTCTTTTTTTTAGTTGACGTTTCGTGGGGAGGCCGCCCCCACTACCACTCCAGTCACGCGCCTGAAAAAGGGGGCTTCGCATATTCGAATAATGATAACAGAACCCTCGTCGCTTTCTGTAAGATGTCCGGAACTTCTCCAAAAAAAAGGAAAGGTCATAAAGTAGTAAAAAGAAACAGGGTTTAAGTAATTACGAAACGTTATGTAGGGCTCTATTAAACTTTCGGAATTAGGAACCGTAGGAGTAACGAACCATCTGCATTATGACGTATGGAGGACAGTCTGGACACCCCCCCCCCCCCTCATAAAATTCTAGTAACGGGCTTGAGTGAGATACAATGTATAGGCCCCTATATATGATAACAGAGAAAAAATGTACGACGATCGTAACGAATACACATGAAGCACTGTTGTGATCAAAGTTTACGTTCTTCAATAATTTATGACTGCATTAAAACAATTTTTGCATTTTCCTTCTTGTACATGTTTATTCCTTTAAAAAGTAAATACCTCAATGTAATATATCACCACACACAAAAAAATATCATGATTTATTAAAAAGAATTCACTATAATTTTGCCGATTTAAATAAACTTCAAATTTTAACTGGTTGGCCTAAAGTGTTCATCCTAGAAAATAGAGAAACTCTATAAAAATGATAAACTACTGGCAATTATGATTTGTCAAACTTGGCGCACATCTCACTATTTTAGAAATGTTATATAAACCAAACTCCAAGCAAAGACTTCAAACGGTCGCAACAAGTAAAAATTTACAGAAAATAAAGGATATCCCGATCTCAAATTGCGAATTGCTAGGCAACAGATAAAAATTATAATAAAACAATAACTCAGCGTACTGAGTATTAAGATCTATTCAAAATGAAGAATAGGCCGCGAACAAGATGCGGAATGCAAAATAGGTATTAAAATCCGCATTCATTCAGAAACCTACCCACATATATTCTTGAAAGATTCCGTTCACTGTCTTTATAATTCCTAAACCCTTTTCGGCGTTTCCGCACTTTCGGGAGATGATATTCAAGGCCGTACGTACATGTACACACAGATGTGCATGGAATGTGCCCTCTGCAATAATTGTTCAATATACATAAATCATACTAAATAAAAGATATCTTTAAAACGTTACAACAAGGCATTTTTATGGCCCATATTGATAACATTGGTACCGGTATATGATGTCTCGTTCTAAAAATACGAAAGAAAAAAATATATAAATCAAGGTAATAAAACGACATTGTCTCGTTCTAAACCCAATTTATAGAATCATAATACTAATGTACTTAAAACAAATAATAATTGTTCGAAATTCTATTAACTCATGCCGTTCTAAAAATACGAAAGCAAAAAATATATAAATCAAGATAATAAAACGACATTGTCTCGTTCTAAACCCAATTTATAGAATGTTATTATACATCATAATAGTAATGTACTTAAAACAAATAAAAATCGTTCAATATTCTATTAACTCATGCTAAATAAAAGTTATCTTAAAACGGTATGTATCTTCCAACAAGCATTTTTATGTCACATATCGATAACATGGGTACCGGTATATGATATCTCGTTCTAAAATTACAAAAGAAAAAAAATCAAAACAATAAAACGGCATTGTCTCGTTCAAAACCCAATATATAGGCCTATATGGTTATTGTATAACATAATAGTACCAAAAAAAAATATCTAGTAAGAATAAAATTTTATGAAATGCTTGTTTGCTATTAAAAAATGAAGATATCTTTAAAAGATTACAACAACGCATAGGTTATATTACTTATAATAATAATAATTACACCCTGCCAACGTAGGTCCGTAGGCTATGATTACTGACATCCTGGCAATGTAGGTCCGTAGGTCCGTAGGCTTTCATATTACTTACACCCTGACAACGTAGGTGCGTAGGTTCGTATAGGCTTTGATATTACTTATATCCTGACAACGTAGGTCCGTAGGTCCGTAGGCTATGATTACTGACAACCTGGCAACGTAGGTGCGTAGGTTCGTAGGCTTTCATATTACTTATATCCTGACAACGTAGGTCCGTAGGTCCGTAGGTTATAATATTACTGCCACCCTGACAACGTAGGTGCGTAGGTTCGTAGGCTTTGATATTACTTATATCCTGACAACGTAGGTCCGTAGGTTATAATATTACTGCCACCCTGACAACGTAGGTGCGTAGGTTCGTAGGCTTTGATATTACTTATATCCTGACAACGTAGGTCCGTAGGTCCGTAGGCTATGATTGCTGACACCCTGGCAACGTAGGTCCGTAGGTCCGTAGGCTATGATTACTTATAACCTGACAACGTAGGTCCGCAGGTCCGTAGGTTATGATATTACTGCCGTCGGTTTGATATTACTTATATCCTGACAACGTAGGTCCGTAGGTCCGTAGGCTATGATTGCTGACACCCTGGCAACGTAGGTCCGTAGGTCCGTAGGCTATGATTACTTATAACCTGACAACGTAGGTCCGTAGGTCCGTAGGTTATGATATTACTGCCACCCTGGCAACGTAGGTCCGTAGGCTATGATTACTTATATCCTGACAACGTAGGTCCATAGGCTATGATTACTGACACCCTGGCAACGTAGGTCCGTAGGTCCGTAGGCTTTCATATTAGTTATATCCTGACAACGTAGGTCCGTAGGCTTCCTTATTACTTACACCTGACAACGTAGGTCCGTAGGTCCGTAGGCTATGATTACTGACACCCTGGCAACGTAGGTCCGTAGGTCCGTAGGCTTTCATATTAGTTATATCCTGACAACGTAGGTTCGTAGGCTTCCTTATTACTTACACCTGACAACGTAGGTCCGTAGGCTATGATTACTGACACCCTGGCAACGTAGGTCCGTAGGTCCGTAGGCTTTCATATTACTTATATCCTGACAACGTAGGTCCGTAGGTCCGTAGGTCCGTAGGTTATAATATTACTGCCACACTGCCACCCTGCCAACGTAGGTCCGTAGGTCCGTAGGCTAAGATTACTGCCACCCTGGCAACGTAGGTCCGTAGGTCCGTAGGCTTTCATATTACTTATATCCTGACAACGTAGGTCCGTAGGTTATAATATTACTGCCACCCTGCCAACGTAGGTCCGTAGGTCCGTAGACTATGATATTATATATCCTGACAACGTAGGTCCGTAGGTCCGTAGGCTATGTAACTATCCTGACAACGTAGGTCTCAACGTAGGTCCGTAGGTTGACCTACGAACCTAAAGTCATCGTGGTAGGGTATTCTATAGTTGCTCCAGCATGTATGTTTGTATTACAATTACCAATGTCACGAACGTTGTAAAAGCAGGAATTTCTACGGGAAGACAAATAAATACAATACAATACAATACAATACATAATACACTTAATTAAATTTAAACAAGTAGCGTTCCGTAAATTGTCTATTTCTTCCCTGCCGATGGTGGTGCCCTCTATGTGACGGAGGAAGGACATATCCAGAGGTGTCCCTGGCGGGACCTTACACATTTTTCCGAAAGGACGTCTTTGAGAAACGGTTAGGTACCTAAAGCTATGCCGATCGGGACCATCCCACAAAGGACATCTTTATGAGACGGGGCCCGGATCCGATCAGCTTCATTAATTGCTCAGGCACACTGTGCACTGTGTGTGGTGGTGGGTGCAGATCTAAAAATAGTCACTGATAGTGTTGAAGTACCGTAAGTCTTTTCAAGCATTTTCTTTTTGAGATATACTAAGATTTTAATAATTCATTTTTTCTATGATATGATATTGTACGGATTTTTGTCACGGAAATGCATGTGTGATTTATGAAACCGCATTCAGCTTCAAGTTCAATCATACTTGCTTCATCATGTTCATCACCAACTTCCAACATTTTACTTTAGTTTTACTGGTAGACTCTAGTCTAGTCATGCTAGTCACTAGAGAATTGATAATGTACGGTGCTGCTTCGTTTAGTGACGGGGCTGTCGCCCGTCAGAAAATCATGGCATTCTGCATGTTATTTTGGAGCAGGTGTGTTGCAGTAGCTGAGTAGGTGACTTGGACCTGCGATCAGCAGTCCTTTGAAAGGTTGGGTGCCTCTTAATGCCAAGCTCGTGTGTCAAAGTTTTACCATGAAATATGACATAACTTCAGGCTACTTTAGCCGGTACTTACAATACTTTCCGCATAACTGTCATCTTTTTCTTTTTGATGAGGATGATATAAAAAAGGTCTACTAATGTGCATACATGTACATGATGTATGTTCCTACTAAACATCAAAATGACAGTTCAGTTGTTGAGTTTTATGGCTGTTTTCATTCACAAGCATTCTGAGATGTCACAAGACCAAGGTTCAAGAGAATATGATGGAAACTTGGAAAGTCATTATTGCTTCTTTCATTTCCTCTTTCTTTGTTTCTTTGTTTCTTTCTTTGTTTCTTTCTTTCTATCTTATCCCTTCTCTCTCTTACCCCTCTTTCTGTTGTCTTTCTCTTCCCCCTCCCTCAAGTTCTCTTCCCTCTGTCTCTCTTGCTATCTATCTTTTTTTTATATATCCTTTATTCATCATCCCACCTATTTAAAAATCCTGTCTTGTTTATTTTTTTCTAATTTCTAGCTACATGTACCTCGCCCCTTGGTAGAAAGCTCCAGCAATTCCACCCACCCAAAGATGTCATTCTATAGCAACCTCGAGACAAGATACAAGACAGTACCGCAGGATGGTAGGATAGAGACTCTCGCATTCCTAGAGGCTAGCAGAGTATCCATACTGCCACTACTTGGTAAATCTCTTCAGAATTTTATCTTTTCTTTGGGTGCTTTTATTCAGGGCAGGAAAGTTTAAAGGGGTATAACCCGTGGGCACACCACGAATAGTGGTCATATTGACCACTACGAATACAAAATGCAAAAATAGTTGATATTTTCTGTCGCGTGTAGTAAAGGTATGGGGGGAAAATAAGATAAATATTTTAAATACTTGCTTTCAAATTCAGCCCTTAAAAATCTCACTCCTACCTCAAATGGCCGTTAGAAAGAACTTTTGATATTTTCAGCAAAATCCAAATTCAAAATCTTGTCCAAAACTGGAGAAATCCCCGCCGATTTGTTTCGCGATCGCGTGATGTTTACATACTGCCGATGTCTTAGACTAAAATCGGCCAATAAAATTCTCGGGATCGCAAGCGCACATCGATCTTTACGATCGCGCACACAGAAAATCGGGACTTTCCGTGTATGCCACATAGGGACCGAATTTTTAAGGACAAAACTCTTTTGGGGAGATGTCAGCGCCCGCGGCGACCAGGAAATGTACACAATGACTCCGATAGCTCGTTTCGCGAGAATCAACAGTAAATTACGGATTTGATTTTTGGAAATATCTTTTCCAACATCGGTGAGTTGAATTTATTGTATTTCTTGGATATTTAGTGGTCGGTTTTTGTAAATTAAATGCCGATTTCGAGTGACTTTTGTGCAGTGGTGTTTTAAAAAGTTGAGGTGTATGACTGCCTACATTATACACACGAAGTATAGGAATGTAGCTATGAGTGCCGGTGGGGTCAGTTTGCATGGTAGTTAGACATTTTGTGTAAAAAGGGTGATTTGGGGGATGTTTGCAAATGTTTTTTATGTTTGTGGATTTGAAAAAAAAAGTTATATTTTATTTAAAGAGCTAAAAAATTCACAAGAAAGGATGATATTTTCACAATGTTCGCATACATGTGAACTTGTATATATTGCAAAAAATATGGTACATCTTGTGAATGTGTATTCGAGAAGCCCAAAACAGAGTACCGTAATATTTATAGAGTCCAGTTATACCTGTTTTCACACAAGTGGATGTCATATTTTGTGGAAAATGTTCTTGAAAGTATTCAAAATAGGGGCTCATTTTTTCCTCTCTGCTAATGATCATATGTTACACCTTTGCATATGATGTGACACCACTAGGTACATGTATAAATTCATTGATCACATGTTCTTCTTTCAAAGGGAATGTAATCTCATTAGGTGCTATGAAGGAAAGCAGAAAAATCAGAAAAGCAAAAAATTAGTGAAAATATGAGCGAAATCTGGCTAACAATATGAAAGTTAAAATGGTAAGATTTGGGATTTCAAATGGGTTGAGTCAGTAATTAATGTCTCTGGTATGTAATGGCGATTTCCAACCCACAAAATGACTTAAATATCATTTTTTTCAAAGAAGTATGACTAAGCAGGGGGATCATTTCGTTTAATGACAGTACATGTATGTTATCGATAATATTATTTGAGTACTGCCCTGATAGAAAAGGCACTTAGACTTGAGAAGTTGAAATTATTGATTATTTAGTGTTCATCAATTGGGAGGGTTGTCCAGTCAGCCAGTTCGTAATTACAATATGCGCATGTGCAGATAAAGGTCGTTTGTACTTTGCACAATTGACCTAAATTCTCTATACACTGTCAAAGAGTGCACAGCATGATGCACACACCAATGTGATTTTAGGTATTAACGGGGTAGAAATATGCGCGTGCATGTACAAATCAGGTGAATTTGTACCATCTCATTACGAACTGGCTTAAATGTAATCACAGCCAAATGACCAATTTTGACAATTTGAGATTCACATATTAGCATACTGCGTAATCTCTGTTTTCAAACATTATTTCTCGACCCTTTTGCTTAATTACACAACTCAAATAGTTAGAAACGTTTGTCCTTGAACATACATATTTATTTTTTGTCATAATACATGTACATACTGATTAATAAAAAATCTTTTAAGCATACTTTACATGGCATTAAATATTGATTTTAGCTTTGTATTTCTATTTTTATACAATAATTTACGAAGTCTTTAACAATAAAAAATGACAGGGGACTTCATACGTGTATGTACATTTTCAATGAGCAGAACAGGATTATTAGGAGGTTGAAAGGATAATAATAATAATAATAATACCTGGCATTTATAAAGCGCCTTTCCCAAACTGGCCCAAAGCGCTAGATATACAGTTAACAACAAAATTATTCATACCCCTTGGAAAATTCTAGTTTTTTGCATTTTTCCTAAAAATGAATGGTTAAATGAAGTTACTTGCACATCATTTGAATACATTTAGTTATCATCTGCAAATGAATGCCGTTTCCGGTTTCACCTCATTTGCATAACAATAGAAAAGGTGAGTTATCCAAACTGGGCGATGTTCAAAATTATTCATACCCTTGGTGATTTATTGACTTTGTCAATCAGTAAGAATCCGATCCTTGTGATTAATGCTTGTAATTCACTTTATTTTAATACACCGTCACAAGGCTCCGGAGGGGTCTCTGCTGGGATATCAGGCCAGTACCTGTTCTCCAATGGCTCAATCTCCTTGAGGATGTGTCCACACATGCCTTCACCTGACCTTCAGGGAGTTCATTAGATTTCGTGTCCTACAGGTGATGCAGTTATCGACTTCATGATGACAGGACTATGATATTGAAATTTTCGGTCATTTATTCCATGCATTTTAATGAAAATTCTGTATCTGCTTATGAAGCAAAGCACCATTCCTGAAGAGCCCTTCCCTTTTGCACTGCCTGTGGGAGGGTTCACCTTTATTCATTGGCCCCATTCTTAATCAGAGTGCTCAGGAAGGCCATGTTGGTGATATTAAAGTCATTGCATGACTCTAACGTCAGGTCACCATGAATAACAGTATGTAACCTTTGAGTACCATACACATCCCACATTGACTGTTACTGTATATCAATCTTCATATATATGCTATATTCTTTGTATCTTTGGTATGAAAGCTACAATCCTTTATATCAAAATGAATGTAAGCCAAATTTATACCATATGCCCTCCATGTTACCAGCTGCATTGCACACAATGCTACCACTTTGACAGTGCACTGGAACATAAAGATCAGTATTTTAAGCTTCACTAGAGTACCCACTTGCAGGTGTCCATATCAAAAATGTGTCAATCAGTGTACATTGTAACTGAATAAACTGATAAAATTGGCACCATCCAACCTTTAGACAACTACCATGGCCTCCCTAAACATTCTTAATAATAATGGAACAAAAGTATCAGGAAACACGTTCCCTTGACAGTGCAACAGTGAATGCCTCTAGGGAAGTCTCTCCAGGCAAAGTGCTTTGTTTCAACTTAGATACAGAATTGTCATTAAAATGTAAGGAATATTAACTAAAATATCAATATCATATAGTCCTATCCTCATGACGTCTAAAATTACACCACCTGCAAACACAAAATCTGCTTTAAATCCATCGAATCCCCTGAAGACCAGGTGATGGCATGTGTGGACAACATCCTCAAGGAGATTGGGCCATTGGAGACCAGGTATTGGTCTGATATCTCAGTAGAGACCTCCAGAAGCATTGTGACAGTGTGAAGAAAGTGTTACGAGCATTAATCACAAGGACTGGATTCATACTGATTGACAAAGTCAATAGATCACCAAGGGTATGAATAATTTTGAACATCACCCAGTTTGGATAATTCACCTTTTCTATTGTTATGCAAATGAGGTGAAACCAGAAACAGCATTCATTTGCAGATGATAACTAAATGTATTCAAGTGATGTGCAATTAAATTCAGTTAACCATTCATTTTTAGGAAAAATGCAAAAAACTAGAATTTTCCAAGGGGTATGAATAATTTTGTTGTTAACTGTATCATTACCCCGGTCATTGGATTCTGGCACGCCCGCACACAATGTATGCACATTCTCCACTGATAAAGACTTCTGAGATATATGTTTTGGCATAAGCTATAGGACATGCAACATTATGGTTGTGATAGTTTATTTCATTGACAAATAAAGAAAAAAATTTAGAATAATGGCAGTTGCAAATGTGAGAAATAGAATATATTTATTAGATGACATCATCTCACATAGAGATGTTAAAGGCAATGTCAATATTAAAGAGATATATTACAGTGGTACTCATGTACATTAGTCATCCTCTAATTAGAAGGTGTGTCAAAATGTGCAAATGTCGTGATGATTCTCCATTTTATAAGGAATAGAGGCAGCTACAGTAAATATGATGTAATTATTAAAAATAAGAATATCATCATTTTTCACATGGGTTAGCCTGTTGATCCTTGAACCCCCAGCCACTAATGAGGGTAACACCATGTGATGCTAATACATGTATACATACATGTATGTAGTCTGTGAGCACAGACCTTTGGAAAAATATTTCGCAACCTGACGATCTTTGGACCCTCGCAAAGATTACCTAGAGTACACACACAAGATGCTAAAATGTAGTCTGTGTCCACAGATTGTGCAGTTCAGTCAACTTGAGTCACAGTGTCCCCTTTTACTAGTTTTAGTGATGTTTTAGCAAATTATTTTTTGATCCACAATGCTGGGAATCAAACATTTTTATAATATACATGCATGGGCAAAAGAGCTAAAATCAATGAAATATTTGAGTACTTTTTTTTTGCATTACATTGTGCCATTCATGTAAATGAATGATTTGAATTAAAATATAACATTTGAAGTCTTTGAATTTGCAATCACAATTTTTGTGTTGAAATTCAGTTTGTTGTTTATTCGCATTGGTTAACAGTTAATTTACATTTTCATTTGTCACAACATACATTGTATGTTAAAATGAAAGAATAATTATGAGGAGGAAAATTTTTTTTTTTTAGATATTTTAAAAATTCTCCACTGCTATGGGCTACACATGTAGGGGAGCATATTTCACAGATAATGCCTGTTGATCATTGGACTCTCGGCCATCACCGAGGATCACACCCAAGATGTTGAAATATAGTCTGTGAGCACAGACTTTGTTTGGCATATATGCACACATTCACATGTCATCAAGCACATACATAAAGTGTACATGTACATGTTACTATTATGACTCTTTAAAATAAATTCACCAAGACTAGACAATGCCGGAATGTTTCTTGATTAGAAAAGCTTGCAGTATAGACCCTAATGTGGTCTACATACATGTATGATGGGGAGCCCTATGTCTGCGCACCTAAGGTTTTGACCTGAAAATGAACAAGGGCAATTCCACGTTACTCACGTTACACATTTTAGGCACCTTGGCATATTGTAATTGCCATATTTTTTTTACTGTGGGGTTTGACAATCTCTCTTTTCTGTACAAGGTGTATGATATCTTAATATACCTTGGTATGTTATTAGAATTCAATTCAACAAATCTACCCAGAAAATATAGACAAGCAAACTTTCGTTACTCACGTTACATTTTTGGACCGCATAATTCAAGCACATGTCTTTATTCAAAAAGTGTCCTCATACTGGGTGGAATTAAAAGCAGTGGGTATATGATTTTTATAACTGACATAGAGGTTCACCAATGTAGATGCTCAGAATTTTAGAAACATTACATATGTTTGAGAAATTTACCAAAATTAGCGTTACTCACGTTACACGTTACTCACGTTACATATTTAACATATAATCATTGCCATGCTCCTGACCATGAAAATTAGCTTGAAACTGTATATTTTGATGTATTTAACTGTGTAAATTATTTAGACATAAAATGGAACAGTTTTGTTAACCTTTTACATATATTTGACAATATTCTCAAGTGTTATAACCCATTTTATATGGCTAATCATCAACATTCAAGCAAAATTACCACACATATATGATGTCAATTTTACTTATAGTACATGCATTTTGTAAGTGGCGCAGAGTGAAAAATATTCTCCTTCCATTCTCTTTAAAATTAAATTGCTTTCAAGTTTCTGTGAATCACTCAGGAGACACTTACATTTTAACACTAGTCAGTCCTTAAAAGATTTTAATAATCATGAAGTAACATAATATTACAACTGGCAAAATAAATATTAAAAAAAATAGTAGACTCAACTATGTGTAATCTGACCCAACCTAACACATGAACTTAAAACTTTAAAAGACTATATGTTTCTCTTCCAACACCATGAATGAGTTATTGTAAGCAATGTCAAGCAATTTATCTGATCATAACTACTTGCCACAAAGATAAAGGTAACAGAATTATGTGGTACAAAGATAATAATTCTGACCAAAACATTTTCTCTATTGCGTTACTGGGCGAAAGAAATTATTACATCCCCCATTCAAAAGCAATTTGTGAAAACAGAAAGTGCCACCTTTACCAAACTAAAATCAAATGCAGATTTGTGCATTTATTTGCCATGTTTTTGTCCATTTGTAAATCTCATTCAGGTTAATCATTTATTCTTCTAACTTATAATTCTACATGAAAGCAATGTACAATGTAGTACCAAAATGGTAAAAGTTCCTATTGGTATTTAAACATTTGGCCATATTCAATAATCATGTAGACTCATATAACCAAAGATACAGTTTTATTCATCATCATTGATGAAAAGTCTGAGAAAGGCGTAAAACTGAACAGAAAACTTGAAATGTTAGCTACATCTGGTTTATTTAATTTGACGATCAAGCTTTTCTTTGGGGAGAAAATGTCTTTAGGATTCGGCCACTTCCAGTGCTTTCCATCTCGTTCCATGACTGAGACTTGGTAGTCGCCCAGATTTCCCACTGGGTAAAGAACCCCTTCATAGTCAACAGCATACCACTCGCCCACATGGACAGTGTCATGGCTCATGGTTGATGATGATGTGGGCATGGTACTTTCATCAAGAGGATTTAGCAGTTTCAAGTTATGTTTCTCTTTAAATTCGTCATAACTTCCCGAAGCTTGCAGTTTGGCTTTGAAGCGCTGTTGTCTCTCAGCATTTGTGTGTGACATTCTGACCCTCCCTTAATACAACATAAAATTTGTTGAGGATTTAATTTTACAATTAACAGAAGGAAATGTAATTTTACAACTAAATTAACAGATATCTGACCATTAAAACTTTCCAACTGAAAACAAAGAATTGCAAATAAGAAAAATTGGTATTCTTATTGGATGCAAGATTCCAATTAAACATCACACCATTAATAATTAAAGCTATAAATAAATATATCACAATTATGGCAAATTATATTCCAATACACAATTAGAAGACTGTAGATTTCAGATAAACATTGCAAATCTAACAGCATCTGTGAATATTTACAACTTGTCTGCAAATACATGAAGGTTAGGCATTATTTTGTTCATCTGGATTACATGGCTACTAATGTTAACAAATTGATTGTTGTGCTTATTCTAAAAGTTACCGGTAAAGATAAAAAATAAATGAAAAAATAAATCTATACTCACCTCTAAAGAAACAATTAGGAGACGGGAATAGACCTTGCTAAAGAACACTGCAATCTCCAACTTGCTACAAAGCTCAATGAACAGATCCACTCGGGGGTGCGGTACGTTATGTTATGTAATGGCAACACTGACCACTTCAAAAGGTCATGAAAGGTCATTAAAGGACTGAACTCTTTGTTTTTACCCCTTAGTCACACAGTAAAAGAATTCTGTACCATAGCCTGTGAAATACATATTTATATCACAATTTTATGTTGTTACTCACGTTACACCATCGTTACTCACGTTACATTGTTACTCACGTTACAATTTTTGGGCCTCATTTATTGTAATACCATGACATGTATACAGCTCCTACCCTTTTTTTTATATTAGGTACAAGGAGTATGAAGAGAATTTCCATTGGCAAATTTTGAATGGAAGGGAATATTAAGAAATAAAACTTTTTCATTTTTTTCGTTACTCACGTTACATTGGTTTGAGCAGTCGGATGGCATGCTTTCTACCCATTCATGGGAATGGAGGCCATTTTTTTCTCTTCGGCAACTCAAAACTATTGTCCCATACATTCTAAAAATCAACTAAACAACTGCTTACCATTCTTTAATTATGTATGAATTGAAATGACATCTTTAGGTAAATATTTAGTTTTTCTCAATAAAAGTGTAAGCTAAGTTCAAAGTTCATTATTTGCAATTCTTGATGCAAATTTTTGACAAATTTTACTGTTCCGTTTGCCGAGAAGTATACTGAACAAAATTAGGTGGGTGACAAGTTCCAAAATAAGAATTTATTTTTTCACCCCATGGCACCCATCTCATGGAATTGCCCACAAGGATTTCTTTAATATTCCTCTAAAGCTTTATTTTATATTATTCCTGATATTCTAAAGAGTAAGTTTTTAAAAAATCTCATCAAAATTAGAGAAAGAACAACATCATTTTCAGAAGAAATTTTGACTCATTTTTTGCATGAATACCTATATATCGCTATGATAAAGATGAAAAGTTTGTGTTCGTTGCGTGTTTTGTTTTATTAGAATCGCGCAGTTACGCGTGTACGCGGACTTGGGCACTCTACCCATACATGTAGGTAATCCAAAAATAGTTCAGACCCTGATGACTGGATATCACTTCACTGCACTAAGTACACACTTTGAGATAATGATCTATGAAGAGGAAATTATTCTTTGGCCTATTTTCCATCACAAGCTGCTCTCCTTTTTAATAGGGGTTTTTGTGCACAAGCCAAGTCACTGACTTTGATTTTTGACAACATGTCTGCAAAGCTAGAAAATTGAAGATATCATTTTGACTCATAAGATATAATTTCTCTTAATTTCTCAAGTCTAATGCACAGGCTAGCCTGCCAGCACAGACCCTAATTTGACACTTTATTGTATTCAGCAGCGTTATGCCGCCGCCGCCACAGCCGCTGTGTCATATTTTTGTATGCGCGGGTCTGAGCCAAAAGTCCTGTCAACGCGACAGGACGGAATTCAATAGGATTTATTCTCCTCACAAGAAAATAAGAAATACTACCTGCTGCATACCTTTACTTATATAATAAGTTTACATTGAAGAACAATTCCACTACAAACACAAGACTGATCGTAATTCCGTTTCCATGGTAACAACATTTTTTGTTAGCGCGATGGGACGGAACAATAGAAATTTTCTAAGACAGATTCAAAGTAAAATTCTATCGAAGTTAAAATTGAAGACTAGCTACTTATTGTGATTTTTGATTAGTATTGATAGAGCACATGACATTTAACCATGAAGGTAAGATTTTTGCCCAATCAATTTTTTTAAATTTGAAAATTGATGAATGGGTGTCGCGCGACAGGACGGAATGCGACGGGACGGAAACTTTTGCACCATGTACAAAATGAATGGGGATTTCAATTTTAAAAAAAAATATTGTTCAACTGTACTTTTTTCTTTTAAAGTATGGTAGAACTAAAATTTTAAGGCACAGGGAAGTGGCAAGCTTCATTGTTAATTCAAATTACAGAGATAAAAATCACTGGAGAGGGTGGACACTCCTGCACCATGTACAAAACAAATGGGGATTTTGAAGAAAAATTGATATCATCAAATAGTTCTTTTTTCTAAAAAAAAGTGGTAGAACTAAATTGTTTAGGTAAGAAACTGTCAATCTCTATTGTTTATTCAAATTAAATGAATAAAAACTTGCTGGGGTTAAAAAAAGTATACACATGTACATGTACTTACATCAAATGACATACATGGGACTATATTTTCCATGCAAAATTCCATCCCGTCGCGCCTAAAATCCCTTAAATACCCATTAAATGCGACGGGACAGAAAAAAAAGGAACACATCACAATTCTTCTCGAAATATAAGGGAATCAATGTTAATGGTACAGAAGTGATGGTATGATAGTTCATTGATACTTTATAAGACCTCAGTCTATAAACTCCACTTTATCCTACAAAAAAATAAAAAGGGGGTGTCAAAGTGCCCCAAAATACAATTTTGCACCAAAAAGTTCAAATTTTAACCCAATTACATGTATAACAGAATATTGCCAGAACTGGCATTGGGCATTGAATAATATTGCATATATAGTATTCCAACTCCAAACTTTATTTTTCAAATGCCCTTGCACTTTTCACTTAATTGCTTTTTCTAATAATTCTGTCCCGTCGCCCTCTGTGGGCGCTTTTTTTCCATTTTAAAGGTTATTTAAAAAAAAACGGAATGCAATCATGAAGAGACATACACATTTTCATAAACTACAGATTCTCAGCTTTCATGTGATATACAAGGGCAGACACAAATTATCTTAAATTGAAAATTTAGGGTTTATGTTGACTACTTTTGGCTCAGACCCGTGCGCTAACTGCCACATTCCTTGATGGATTTCATTCAAACTTTGTATGCAGGTGTACATGTATCTTGGTATAATCTACATACCTATAGCTTTTGGTGCTGCTGCCCCCAGTGTTCAGTCTTTTAAAAGGCTATATTTTTGTGGATGGTTTGTGTGCACTCTTGTGTGCAGTCTAATTGCCATATTTCCTGACAGATTTATTTCAAATTTTATATGGAAGTGTATCTTGGTAAAATCTACGCACCTACATTATAGTTTTAGCCGAGCGCGTTGATAGAGAGAGTTGTGACACGCGCTTAATAAGCCTACGCGTACGCGGTCTCTGTTTAAAACATGGCGATCATGGAGCTGTCAATAGTTCCCTTTCACGTACATTCTCTATGAGAGGGAACTTTTTGAAGGTCCATGAAATGACAGACCATTCAGAAGTGACCTCCAGTGTCAGGACTCCCTGTATGGATAGCTCTGAGTTTTAGGTGATGCTGCCACCAGTGTCCTGTCTTTTATAGGGTCAAAGGTCATACTTTGGAGAATGGCATGAGTGCACTCTGCAGGCCACATTTCTTGATGTATTTCTTTCAAATTTTGTTTGGAGATGTATCTTGATAGAATGTACACAGTTTTACTTTTTGGTGATGCTGCCACCAGTGTTCCCTCTTTTATAAGGTCAATTAAGGTCATTTGAAGGTCGTATCTTGGACGATGTCTTGTGTGCGCTCTGCAGGCCATATTTCTTGACGGATTCCTTTCAAATTTTGTATGGAGATGTATCTTGGTACAATCTACAAATTTCTTTGATAATGCTGCCCTCATTGTTCCATCCTTAATAGGATTAAAGGTCACATGTCTTTTGTGCGCTCTAACTGCCACATTTCTTGACGGATTTCTTTCAAATTTTGTATAGGTGTGTGTCTTAATGAAATCTGCACATCTTTTGTGTTTGGTGATGCTGCCCCCGGTGTTGCGCTTTTTATAGGGTCCAATGTCATATTTTGGTTGCTGTCTTGCATACACTCTAGCGGTCACATATTTTGACTAATTTCTTTCAGAGGTCCATAATAGTTTACTCTAGACCTCTACAGTTTTTGGTGATGCTGCCCCCAGTGTTCCGTCTTTCATGGGGTCAAAGATCAAAGTGGATATCTTGTGTGCGCTCTGCAGGTCACATTTCTTGACAGATTTCTTTCAAATTTTCTATAGAGATGCATTATTCTCTAATCTACACACATACTGTTTTGGTGATGCTGCTCCTAGCGTTGACAATAGACCGGGCCACTGGTGGCGATCTCTACATGTACGTCATACTTTTGTTTCAGGGAGGGGAGGTTCTTTGTCCCTCCTTCGAACCAAAGGATGACACAAATATCGCTGCCAGTGCCGGGGGATTCATTAGCAATGCGCGGAAATGGTCATTTCACTTTAGAAAATCATGTCTTGAGAGAAGCCTAACCCAGGTTCCTATTGTTGTGTCAATATAGCAGCTACATGTATAGTGCTTGGCCTATGGTACATAGTCTTACAGCTTTTGTTCTTTCAAAATTTGCCAGAAACCAATGTAATATTAGTCTTGCAACAGGAATACACCTCACAATAATATTTTGAAACCTCATCTTTCCTGTGAATATCTTTATGGACATTGTTCACTTCATTCTAGACATTCCTAAATAAACTGAGTGTAAATTTCCCTTGCAGATATCCTGGGGAAGACTGCCTTTGCCATGGTCAAGATGGACGTTAATGGCAACATTGTGGTAAGTTTGTTGACATGGTGATTATAAGGAGTATCCGATCCAGGAATTTATAGAGCAAGCAATGTAGAGCAAGCAGTCTTGTAAAATCCCTATTTTCATTTACAAATTGGCAATTTTTTTGTTGTTGTTGCCTATAATTATATCATTTTTATTCATAATGATTATTTTTAAAAATTCATGTTTTGTAAAGATTGTAATAGTGAAAGCAAATAAAAAAAAGAAAAGAATTTAATATTGCCAATTTGAGGAGGCATAGATGATTCGTTTATTGGAAAATTCTGGTCCTCTTTTTGGAGAAGTAGTACCTTCTTTAGAATTTTGTGATATATATTGAACATCATTACATTTATCTACATGTAGGTCATTATTGAAAGGGAAGAAAAAGAATACCCTCCCCCCCCCCCCCCACCCCACCCCAAAAATTATAAAGCTCATAACATAATATATACAAGCATTTTCTTTACTTTCTAGAAACTGAGGAATAAATACAATGAAAGGCCGAATGACTTCCAAAACCTCACTGCCATTGTTGAGTATGAAATTGAACAAGGTATAACAAATCAGAACAACTCAGCCACTGATGCCCTTATCTGGTTAACAAGGTAAGATATACACTGCACATGTGAAGCCATGATGGAAGGGATCTGGGATGAGTCTTTTGCAGAATAATTCACAGGTTTTTCATAAATATAGCTAGCTTAGGGTGGGTGGGGGGGGGGGGGGGGGGTATGTGCACTCGTCTTCAAAATGTTAACACATGACTGTTCAGAAATCCCCAGAAGGAGGTACCTTTTCATGCCATAATAAAATATTCTGGATTTATAGCGCCTAATATTGTACATCTATGATCTACATGTACCATATCTCTTCGCGTTTTAAAGAAGTCTGATATAATTATATTAGTACCACGGTCACCGGATTCATACAATGAATCTTCTCTATTCCCTGTGGAGCATTCCAGCCTGGTGCCTTTTTACAGACGCTCACAATGCTAAACAAACCACAATGACTTGTAGATAAAATGTCTTGCTCAAGGACGTATGTGCAATGCCGGGATCAAAGCTGCAACATTAGCATCTTTAACAGCTCTACACTATCTGTGTTTATTTCATGGGCTGTATTATAATCAGTGGCGTAGATCTATAAGAACACACTTTCTATTGTTAGTGGGGGGGGGGGGGGGGGGGGATGTTGAATAGATCATCCTCCCACTAACAATGGATAATTATGCGTGTCTATGCCCGTGATTATAATCTAGTATTTTAGTGTACCAATCATCAGAAAATATTGTTAGGGATTCTATGGTACTGTACTATATTCAAATTATGAGCTTCAAATATTGCTTAGATAAAGAAATATTGCAAGTTTAAATTCATTCTCAGTAGACATAAGCGACTTGTGAATAAATTAGTCGACACACCCGTTAAGTGCTCACATTTTTATATTCTTCTTTATTTTCTTCTTACATGTAGTACTCCTTAACCATTTAATTGTACCAATCCCCTAAGAAATAATTTGTGTACAGCAAGAATGTATGAAGTTAATATATAAAGTTGAATATTGTGTAGCAACATGGAACCTCTAACATGCAGAGTAAAACATTTTTTATTGTGATTGGTATGAACTTTAAGCCATAGAAGACCAGGTTCAGTTTGATGATGTTGATCTTATACCTGGTAGCTACAGTATACACAAATTTATTTTCAGGTGGTTGGTACCCTTCAAGGCTAGTTCAGATGTGACATGGTATACTGCCAATAAAAAATGCCACCGTGGCAACAAAAAAAAAATAGTTAGTTTTAAGTAAATTGCGTGTGGAGGTGAAAAAAGTACTGGTAGCTGTGTGCAACGGAGGCTCTTATAGTTGAGTTCTGATCACGCGATCATTACGTTGGGAATGCCGCCGTGGCAAAAAAAAAAAAAGAAGATAGTTATAAGTATAAAATTGCATATGGAGATGAAAAAAGTACTGGTAGCTTTGTGCAACAGAGGCTCTTATAGTTCAGTTCTGATCATGCGATTACGTTGGGAATGACTCGGTCTCAAAGCAATAGACCGCTTCTGTAGTGTATGTACAAATTTATGCACATACTCTCTGAGCACCTAGTGACGAGCTATTCCATGAACATGTTTTTTAATAGCTCACCTGAGCCTATAGGCTCGAGTGAGCTATTGCGATGGAAATTTGTCCGGCGTCCGTCGTCCGTTAACTTTTTACATTTTCATCTTCTTCTCCAAAACCCATGATCGGAATTCAGCCCCCAATTGTAAAAGCTATGTAAATTTCAAACATCATCTTCTCCAGAACCAGGCATAGCTCAGACTTGGTATTGTGTATGGAGATACCTCTATAGATGAAGAATGAATGTTGTTAATGAAATTTCTCTGAGTGGCCTTATAGGGGCCCTGTGGGGTAACATACTGGAGGGGGGGGGGGGGGGGGCGCTGCCAGGCAAAATGCACATTCTGATCTTCTCCAAAACACATGATCGGAATTCAACCAAACTTGGTAGGAATCATCCTTAGGGGTAGGGGATCCAAAGTTGCTAAAATGGTACTTGTGGCCCGCAGGGAGTGGGGGGGGGGGGGGGGCAGGGGGAGGGGCCAGGGGGCGGGGCCGGGGGGAGGGCCCCCAAGTGGTAAAGCTATGTAAATTTCAAACATCTTCTTCTCCAGAACCAGGAATAGCTCAGACTTGGTATTGTGTATGGAGATACCTCTATAGAAAAAAAAAATGAAAGTTGTTCATGACATTCTCAGGGTGGCCCCATAGGGGTCCTGCGAGGGCGAGGTTAATATGCAGGAGGGGAAATGTACATTCTTTGCATGATTTGTTGTATAATTCAACCACACTTGGTGGGAATCATCCTTAGATGTAGGAGATTCAAATAATACATGACATTGTAGACCATGGGGGTGGGGGGGGGGGGGGGAATTATGTTAATTTCTAACATCTCATGTAGATCCTCCTAGTTGTTTCAATTTCTAACATAACTCCTGGTGGTGCTAGAGAGAACATGCACCAGATGTGAATTGATCCACCTCAGGTGAGCGTCGTGCCCCCTGGGGCTCTTGTTATAAATGAGCCTCAATGCTTGGAATCCAGTTGGCATACATTATTTGTTGCTATGCCCGGCAAGCCTCTGGCAAGCTTTCAGGTTGTCTAGAACAACCTTTGTTTGAAAGGTATGCATAAAATATGCATAAAATTTGCATACATTACTGAAGCGGTCTATTGGGGAAAGATTGATCATGTTTACTTAAGAATTGGTGTACATACTGTGAGGTTTTGGAATCATCAAAATGATTAAGAAATTGACACAGTCTCAGTGAAAAGCACATGCACTGCACAAAGAAATGTGTATATGGGACTCACACACATGTGACATGAATGTTAAGCCCGAACTGTTCAGCTGTATCTCGTCATATTTTGAATATGAGGGCATTTGAAGAGTAATCCTTTTCAGGGGAAATCTCTTACGTGATGTTCTTCCAAACTGAAATAATAGGAATGAGAAAGCTCACAAATTATTTCTGGTCTTTCCCAGCAAAAATTTCTCAGCACTCTCTTTAATAGCTTGTTCACACACAATGCTGTATACTGTCATGGCAAAATAAAAAACATGCACAAGTACATGTACATGAAGGCAAGTCATGAAGAGGGGTTGAAAATAAGAAAATGTCTGAGTATAACAAAGGCTCCTAAATTAATAAGTATGATTAGATACAGAAATGTGAGACTCGCCCTGTTTATGTCATTTAATTTTTGTTGCGGCAGGTTTTTTAAAACAGTTTGCCACGTTGTATGAGCGCAGCATTAAAAGTACTTTTGTTAATAAGAGATCTCTGATATGCCCAAATAAGTGGTGTTTTGGATTACATAAAGTCTGTGATATGGGCCCTACAGTCAATCGAATCTACAAATGTACACAACAAAATATGAAAACGCTCTTTATTGTTAAAATTCTTTCATATAAGCCGTCAATAGAATAAAATTTAATAAAATGTATATATATCAAATTAAAGAAATACTAATGCTTTACTTTTAGATCAAGTTTATGACTTCCACGCTTGGACAGGCACATTCATTTAATGGAAATTTTTAAGAGTCGCAAAGTCATGGAGGCTGCCATTTGCTTTCCTGGATGACATCACATAAGCGCAGCCAACAAAAGTCATGCACGTTTCAGTGCGCGCATGTAATCCCTGCACTAAAATGACAAACTACGCGATTTCATTGCGTTTTTTAAGTTTCCATGCACCAGAGGTACGCGTACGTGCAGCTCAGCCGTGCGTTAGCACCTTTTTGCCGTGCATTAGTACTTTTTTCTTGCACAGTCACGTGGTGTTATTTGACCAATCAGGATGTAAACATTCTTATTCACAATGGAAACAAAGAATGAGAAACAGTGAGGAGGATTGAGCTCTGGATGTCAACTATAGTCTCAGGACTGCATAGTTTTTTACAAGCAAATTCGAGATTTCTCCCGTGATTGTTTTTTTTCATTGTTTTAAATTTGACTCTACTAGATGGAAATGCTCATCAACATTTGAATGGCGAGATGCCCCATTTTTCCAATTTACTGTCAGACACTTTTTATTGTTATATGCCTATGCTCACTCATGCGGGATTGGTATGATTCCAATTGCATGTCATCTTAATAATGAGGATTAATTTATGTTTATTTTGGTATATTAAATATAAGTTTAAATTTATTTGAATAGCTTAAAGACCTCAGCCTGACCCAAAACAACCATATATTGACATATTCATAAATTTTCATCTCCGTTTATCCATAAAAAATAAAAAAGATAATTTTTTTTGGTCCGCCCCCTCCCTATGGCGTAACAACAGAGGAAACTGCAGGGGGTCGCTAGACGTGTGACGACATGTCATGTATACAGCTCCGAGTGCGTCTACACGATATGTCGTCATCAAATTTTCACCCCCCGCAAAGTAGCGTTCCTCAGAGACGGGGCCCTCGTCAGAAAAACCACCGGGGCTCAACATTCGGGACGCTGTTACTCATTCCACAGGAAACGGAATCTCATGAAGTTGGTTTCAATTTGTTCAGAAAATATATAGCTCCCCGTGGATGAATAAAGTGTGTTTTTCAAAATTCGGTCAGGCTGAGGTCTTTAACTATAAATGGTGCCCACTATATTTCTTTGCTTACTGTAAATGTATGTTTTCATCCCTCCAATTATCCAGGGGCCTAAATTTCATCTGCATCTTCATTGAGAACCTGTTGGATGGGAAGAATGAAGGTGAAGATATCAGGCCATGTATATCAGGGGCCTATGACATCACACTGAAGAAACATCACGGCTGGCTCATACAGAAAGCTGTACAGGTAGACTTTTACCCTTTTCTCAACCACTTTATTATTTAATGGACAATCAGAAATAAACTTTCTTTCACAAATGTGATCACGTGACCAGAACTTAACTTTATCTTCAACAATAATCAATAAATTATATTGGCTAGAAGGAGACCATATTCAACAGGTTAGTAATTATTTTTGGTTGCATTACCTCTCCCTAATTCAAGATAATCGGAAGTCAGTGTTGTAGTCAAGACCTCAAGGTCAGAGATGGAGATCGGGACCTCAAGGTCTGAAATCGAGACCCAAGACTTTTTCTTCTGGGACCGAGACCACCTCTTCTGAGATTGAGATCTCTAGAGGCCCAGACCGAAACCTTTATTAAAGGAAAATGAAACCCAACAAAGTTTAGCTGATAGCCTCATTAAAAATTGTGAGCCAGTTAAAAATATCTTGAAGTTGAGTTCATGATATTGAATTGTGAAAGAAACTGTCTTAAAGCAATTGGGAAAGGTTGATTATATAGCACATAAGAATTGGTGTAAAAACTATGCTGTAAGGTTTTTGGAATCACCAAAATGATAAGAAATTGACTCAATCCTGCTGAGAGTCACATGCACTGCACACAGAATATGTACTGTATGTGGGACTACACACAAATGGTTGGCCCAAACATTGCAGCTGTTTCTTGTCATATATTGAATGTGAGGGTATTTAAAGAGCAATCCTTTTCAGGGGACATTTGTACTATGATAATCTTCCAAACTAACATAAAAAGAGTGAGAAAGCTTACAAATTGTTTTTTTACCTTTCCCAGAACTCAAGCTTCTATTTGAAGGTCTCTTAGATTTTCCTTCTTTCTTGTTGTGTCCAGGTTGCCTTCAGAGCGGCTCCCTACCACAGTGACTTGATAAGAACACTCCAAGGAGGTGAACAGCAAGAGGAAGTATTCATGTCTCAGGTCAGAGATTATCACACAGTATTACAAGATCACGTCCGAGCTATTCAAGATATCTACACTACCAGAGGCCTTGACCCTAGCCCTTGACATAACATTGGAATGTTTTGTAATGAATGTAATTTTAATTCTCTGTATTCGCAATACGGTGCGCCACCTATCAGATGCCAGAGAGGGCCAATGTCCAACCTCCAGGGTTGACATCAAATTTGCGCCACTGCTGCAGCGTTGTTGCATGGCCATTTCACTCTTCATGTATGTCTTACATCCACGGGTATTTTTCCAAATTCTTTTTCCCATGAGGCGTTGCGGATTTCAGCCTATCCGCTGCAATTGATAGGTGGCGGACCGTACATTACAAATACCGAGCATTGTTCTGCAAAGCCTTTATTTTTGCAACGGTTTTTATTTTTCAAAGATATGGCGAGTTGTTGTCGGGTTGCAAATTAACCAATGTGCAAAAATGTGCTGGCAATGAACATGTATGTGCAAACACGTATTTAAAGCAGTTTGTTTAAATTTGTGCAAAAACAACAGAACAAGAAACTGTTTGTCCCTGTCATCAACAAAAATATCTGTACGCGACAATATCGGCTTATTCAGTATTTGAGAGGCATTTGTTTTCTAGAAATTTAGGGGTAATCTGGATATTTTTGTATGATTTAAATGAACTTTGCATTATCTCAAATACATGTAGGTGCTTGATATTTTAATTGATCATTTTATTTTCATAGCTCTGTTTTTTCGAAAGCCAGAAACCTTGATCTTACGCCTTTTACTTTATACATGTATCTGAATCAGAAAATCTTTGTGTATATTGCTTTTAGTTGTAGATGTACAAAGAGATGTGTTGGTTTTTCAATTGATATGTTAATTGGAACACAAATGCTGAATCTCTAACGAGTGTAAAAGCTAACATGTGAAAGAACATGGTGATTGTTTTAGTTTTAGATATACACAAATCCATATGGACTACTCAATTGTTCTCACTTGATTGATTTTGAGGACCCATAGAAATTTATACAAATACATGTATAGGGGAATCCTGATATGATGAGAATCAACATTAGAGGTAATGTTTGGGAAAAATCATGATACCATTTTAGAAAAAGTATTCAGATTTATTCTATTTTTATGCAGGTAAAAGGTGACAGAGTGATAAAGTATATGTGCAATTGAAGTATATACATGTATGAATGCACAAATATGAATATTTATAGGGGTCCACACTCCCTAAGCTTATAAGATGAATGATTATAATTCGTAAAAATCATACAGATTTTATAGTGGAGAATAAATGGAATGTAATGTAGGTGGAGGCATGTTGGAGATGCAGTTGCATTTATCTTGTTTCACTTCTGAACTTACATGTATTTGAAAAATATTTGGGATGATATACAACTTTCCTCTTTACTCAACTGGGAGAACCAGCTCATTGTAGTCAGAGCCAGAGACACAGGATTGATTGGTCAGTCATTTCATGGAGCTTCAAATAGTTCCCTCCCATAGAGAATGTACGTGAGAGGCAAATGTTCCATGATCCGCCATGTTCTAAAGTCAGACCGTGTGTCACAACTCTCTCTTTCAATGGGCTCTGATTGGAGCCCATCTTGTTTTGGCAGTTACTATAAGATATTACGGTCAAGACTTTGGGACTGCAGCATTTACTCCTCATCCGCAGCTGTTCACTCCTTTTATCTTGTTACATTGGATTTTACCTTGTACCGTGTTAACAAAGAAATTGTGATTTTTAGAAAATCACTGTGTGTGGTGAAAATCTCCATGATAAATTTGTGCATGGTAAAACATGAGTAAATGCATGATGTCGTAGGTAAATGTATTAAAATGTATATATTATGATCTGAATTTGTATTCTACCAGAAGACACACAAGTAGTTCATCTTTTTGGAATGTGACATTCATCCGTCCGAACTGTTCTGCCCAAGTGTAGCACAGATTCTCTTCCTGGTGATGTTATAAGTTGCCAAATGCAGAATCAAAACCTTGATTCCTTTTTGGTTCTTCAACCAGAAAGAAGAAAGAGAATAGGATTTTTGAAGGATGATTGATAGGAAAGTATTAACAGCATTTGTAATCCTTACCAGTGGATCTTAACAACTCAAAGATCTACTAGATTAGTGCAATCGTATACTCAAGTTTCTCTGCCATATTTATACATTGAGAATAATTTTGTCATCATTCTTGTAGGTTTTTAGCAAGATAATTATGTATATTTAAAATTGATAGGCAAAGTGGCGAGTATGTTTTAGATTTTTAGAAATACAAGAAATATTTATATATTTTAGGAAATATTGATATAAAGTACATGAATATTTATTTTGTGCATAGGTATTCATATTGTGTGAAACTTGTAGTAATATTGATTTACTTAGCTTTTCATCATGAGATTTTAGTGCAACTCAGTGCTTTATTCTATATCTCTCGGTTTGTTGCTTATGGATGTAGGGGAAAAAAATGAATAGTTTTGATTGCTACCAAATCATGAAAGGTGACTGCAATTCTGGCAATATGTCTTCCATTGTGTGTGAATTGAGAGCAAACATGCAATTATCTATCATTCCATTTGCTGGTAACCAGGTGTTGTGGATCAGTGGATAAGTCCCCGGACTGTGAACCACGAGGTCCGGGGTTCGAATCCCACCGCAGCACTAGCGTCCTTTGGCAAGACGTTAATCTACATTTGCCACTCTCCACCCAGGTGTTAAATGGGTACCCGGTAGGATGCGAAAGTTAATGTCGTTTGCTTAGCAATGTGAGCGACACTGTACTGCCCATTGCTGGAATACTCCCCAGGGAGCGGAGAATGTGCATACCTTGTGTGCGGGCATGCCAGAATCCGATGACCGGGGTAATAATATATCTGTTAAAGCGCTTAGAGACATCACCGATGTATTAGGCGCTATATAAAAGCGGAATATTATTATTATTATTTGAAACAAAACATATATGATCGAAAAGTAAAATTGAGAATACATTTGGAGAAACCCAATTCATGCAGATAAAATTCTATTTGATCAAAATGAAACTATCTTTGATATAGTTTTTTTTTCCTCTCTCATACAGGTAGTCCTTGCCATTGATTCAGTGAAACTTTTTCTTTTCTTGGTGTAAGATTCCACCCCCACTATGTTTACTTCTATACAACAAAGATATGAAGCTTATTCGTCAATTGTGAGTTTTGACACCATTTCTTCTGTGAGGTATTCATAACCGAATGATTCAGACATAATACTGAACTTTCATTGATGATGGGCAAAACAAAGCACTCTGCATGTGAATTACCTTTAACCCTGATCCCATGGGGGGGGCCTTTTTGGCCCCCCTGTAGTTTTCTTCACCGTGCTTTTGGAATTTCACGTTCAAACTTCATGAATTTTTTCTCTGAAGTCTCACGCATATTTTGATATATAATTCACCCCGGTTGGACATGTAGAACTGATTTTAGAGGTCGAGAATTGCTTGACCGTCACAAAAAAAACAGCAATTTTCATACAGGTTTCTATGTAATTCATATATCCAATGCCAGATCTGTTATAATTGATATGATGAATTAGAATTTGGATTATTTCTTTGTTATTAGTTTATTTCATATACTTTTTAAAAATCTTATTCTACTTGATATGTTTTACGTCTGTGCCAATTTTCAAGTTAATCGGTCTATTCGTTGCCGAGATCTGATGGGGGGGGGGGGGGGGGGGGGGGAGGCCCTCCCCTAATGGACTCAAGTCCTCCAAATAACCCAATGGGATTAGGGTTAATGTGATTGTAATTATTAGTTCTTTCCTAATAAAGATCTATAAAGATGCTGTAATTGTAAAAAAAAAAAAGCTGGCAGGCTCACAAAGCTCTATGCTTCAGTGGATCACAATATAACAATGAGCATGTCGCATAAAAAAAAAAAAATCTATTTTTAAAAAATATATTTATGTTTTTATTGAAACAATGGATAACATATGTACAAAAAATAAATATGAGCATAATGAAAAAAACAAAAAAAAAAAAACAGCAAAAAAACAAATTGATGCCTTATACAGCAAAGTGACATTTAAATAGTGCCTGCCAATTTCTATGACTTAGTTAAAGCTGACTTTTAGTCTTGTGGCATCTAATTTAAACATAGCTGCCAACCATTCTTATTTGGGAGGAATTATTTCAATTTGTTTGGCTTTTAAACTAATAAGTTTCCTTTCTTCTGTGTAAACTTTTGTTTCTAAGCATACAAAATACACTCTATTCCTCATTTTGCCTTGATGGATTCCTAACTTATTTTCATTGGAAGGTTGGCAGGTACTACATGTTTGTACATGTAGTATATTCCAGCACTTTAACATTTGGTTTTATGTCACGATTTAGTCTATTGATATACTCACAATGCAGGAAACTGCTTCCCCAAAATTTATTCATGCCAAACATTTTGTGAAATCATTGTACATAGTTATAACTGCCAAATTTAATCATTTTAATTATACCAATTGGTTTGTCATGGTTCGCCTTAATTGCTCTGTAAACAGGTACAGTTTTTAAAATTTCATTTCATATGTAGGTCACAAGTGTCGTAAATAGAAGTTTGTCAAAGCAAACTTTGTCATGTGTTCCATGGACAAATTTTTATGTTATCTTTACCTGTTAACCCATAGAATGACGGGTAGAGTTCTTTGAGGTTGATTTTATACATTCTAGCTGTGCACAATATTTTTTAGGTGATTGGTACACGTAAATGCAGGGGGGCATTTCATGAAAGGACTTGTCAGATATTTTATCCAACAAATTTGCTCTCAGCCAATCAGATGCAAGGATTTCAGTAGCTTATAACAGTTGTCGGATAAAATATCCGACAACTTCCTTTCATGAAACGCTCCCCAGGAGTTCAAAATCAACTCGTTTAATCTCTCAGGTCTCTTTTTGCTCTAATAATCTCTCACATTGTGAAAGTTACAGCAAGCAGATCTTTTACTTGGGCATACATGTATTTTAGTTGCCCACAATTCCGCTTTCTTTGAAAGTGGTTTTGTGCAACCTCTAACTTTAAGCACCTGGACCAGGTATTTATCTCTTGATTCCCTACCTGTCGGGCTACCTCTGTTAATTTATGAGCTATTTTATTTATTTGTTTGTAGTAACTCTCTTTGTGCTACCAGTGTATTTCTCGTCCTTTATAATCATCAAGGGCTTTTATAGTTTACGCCGTCTTGTTTTTCAACAGGAATATACCGTATTCTTTTGAAATGCATGTAGTTTTAACTTTTATCGAAACACCATAGGGAAACAATTTGAATAAATGGAGTAGTGGCACTGCTATACTTTTTTTTTGGGGGGGGGGGGGGGGTACTAAGTTTGAATCAAATAGGTCAAATTATGTTATTTCTTGAAGTATATATTTTTTATAGAAAATAGTTTCGATTATGCAACGCAAGGGTAACAGTATCTGTGGTTGTTCTTGTATCCATGTAGTAGACTAACTTTGGAACAATTTGGAACACATGTTTTGAACACATGAGGTAATATACATGTATCGGGGCAACTGTATATATCAACTTCATGCAATTTGTAAACTTGGTATAGAAGTACAGTACATGTATCGCATTTATACCCTGACCTACAGTGTATTGCAAATTTAGTTTATGATGGTGTCGTTGGCAGGGCCGAAGATTCATAAATCCGAAGGATCGTTACTCCGTAAGCATGGTAAGTTCGTTACACCGAAGGTTCGTTTAATACTCCGAATGATCATTACTCCGAAGGGTTCGTAATTCCAAAAATGAAACAAGGTTCGTACTTGCGAATATGAAATAGGGTTCGTAATTACAAAAACATCATAATTCCGCAAATGTAATAGAACCCTACATTATTTTCGAAAATACGTACCTTCGGAATAAGTATAACGAACCTTTGGAATTATGAATCTTCGGAGTAATTCAACAAATTTTCCGAGTTATGAATCCTATTTCATTTTCGGAATTACGAAACCCCCTGGTATGGGAATTATGTATGGGAATTATGTGTTTCGGAATTAAATGAACCTTCGGAAAGAACGAGTATCCCGGCGGGGCATAGAATGATGATCGTGGCATGCAATTATATTCCATAAATTCAGCATTCGTTATCATGGTTTATGTGCATATCAATGAACTTGCAAAGACGCTCTTTATAATAATAGGCATATATATTTAGTGATATTTGAAATACATGTATGTCTCTCTTTGGGTAAATCAAGTTAATTACACAACTCATTAAAAGTTTAAATTATTGTTCAATTATTATGAAATATATCTATTTATTTTCGCAAACATGTGCAAAATTTCCATTGATTGTTCATTAGCCCATCTATTGTAATTTGGTATCAAACGGAAATGTCTTCGCATAATATTCATTTGTGTTCCTTCATAATTATGAAGAGTGAAATAAATGCGTTCTTTTATCAAAACTCAAACAAGTGTGAACTCGACATGTATTATACCATTGCTGTGACGTCACACTATTTATTAAACTGTGGATTATTTTCTACGAATCAACACTTTCTGCAATACACGAATTGGACTTCAGAACACTGTACTTAATAGCGGCCATAACTGGGGGGCTTCCAAAGAGGAACAAAAGCACTTTTCAATTGGTCATGCACTGAGCCAGGTGCGTTGCTATGTTAGTGCATACATGTTCTATTGATAAACATTCCTGAAGCCCCCCAGTTAGAAATTAGCATAAAAACCAGCACCAAACCGAATCGGTCTATAGGCAAGAAGCAATTTTGTTCCAATGCCAGGGATGCCAACCTAAAACCGTATTCTTTGCCTATTACGCTTGGATAAGTGGTACCAAACGCTATGGGCATCGGTAATTATTCAGAACATAAAAATGCTATTGTGCATCCACCTCTGTACCAGAACAACCTTTATTATCCACTCATTTCCACTAGAGCACAATGCAAATAAGCCATCCAATTTCACAGGTTCGTTTTTGTGTACCACAGACAAAAATTTCATGCAAATCAGAGCCATGAATAGTTAAAATCAGTGGATAATAAAATGTTATGCAAGGATACAGGTGCGATGTATTATGGTATTTTGGTGTTCCGAATTGATTATAGACATCTATAGATCTTAGTACCCCCTTATGAAGCAAAAGAAAATAGAAAAAGTAAGGAATACGTTTTTTGGTTGGCATGTCTGCAATGCTGTCGATCGAAATATTCAATATTCAAGAACCTACAGGTGAAAACGAACACTACTGATGAAAGCGACCATGCATGTAAAACATCAATAGAAGAACAAGAATCCTCAGTTAAAGAAATTCGATAATAGGTAATAATGTGTTTTCTATTCACTCAACTGGGGCACACGTGAACAATATTGATCTTTAAGAATTTACAGCTTTAGAATTTTTTGTTGTTTTATTGTAAAGCAATGGTTTAAGTCGGCGAATGCACTCGAAAGTGTTGATTCTTTGATTGAATCCACTCGGCGCTACGCGCCTCGTGGATTCGAATCAAAGAATCAACACTTTCTCGTGCATTCTCCTTAACATATATGGCCCGTATTCTGCTAATATTTAAACCCGACCCTGGGTCTAAAGTAAAGTTTTATCAAGGGAAGTTGCACCAAGATCTTAGTTATCCTTTTGTTAAAAGTGACTTTGCATGGACCGAGTGTCCGGCTTGTATGAACTCAATAGACCGCTTCATTAATGCAAATTTTAAACATACCTTTCAAACAAAGGTTGTTCTTGACAACCCAAAAGCTTGCCGGACATAGCAAAAAATAATGTATGCAAAGTGGATTCCAATCATTGAGGCTCATTTATTTAAAAAAAACGGGTCAATGGAATAGCTGTCACTAGGTGCTCAGAGAATATAACGCGCATTAATTTGTACACGTTACAGAAGCGGTCTATTGACGTATTCGGCGAGGATTGTCAAAATGTACGGGCTATCATAAATTATATCCTGTTCCTGTGGAAAGAAATAGTTTACAAATGCTTTGATCTTTGACTACAAATCTCCCTTTCTTTCACCCAGCGACATTGAATCCGTCTTGTTATAACTACTGGTATTAACTAAAATAACTTTGAAAACGTGGAAAATAATATGAAATGAGATCCATTTTCTTCTTCAATCTAATGATATATAGAACAAACTTTTAGTCCATGATACATCTTATCTTTTCATGTCCTCTCGCGAAAAATGTGTGTTCCCTCTTAAGAATGAAAAAGGGGATATTTAGACTTACAGTGAATTGAGTTCTAAAAATGTTGACGTCTATCGAAGATTTTGTACGTAATCAAGGTCTAATGATGTATTTTAGATCTCAATGTAACTTCGCGACAGCGCTGTACAAGGTGGCCATTCAAAAGCGTTGAGAACCGCGACTACAAATTAGCGACTACATGCTTTTTGATTAAATTACATCCTTTCTTGAACTTAATTATAGTACCAAATCAAGCTTAAACTATTACTCTATTGCGCTCCCTAACTTAAATTTAGTTCACTAACTTACAACTTACAAAAAACGATGATTTATTGCGTCGTCTGCCATGTCTGCCCGCAGTAACTGTACTATCACCTCTGCTGTTTGCGAGACGAGATAGTACAGCTACTATGGGCAGACATGGCAGACGACGCAATAAATCATCGTTTCTTTGGTAAGTTGTAAGTTAGTTAACTAAATTTAAGTTAGGAAGCGCAATAGAGTAATAGTTTAAGCTTCATTTGGTACTATAATTACTTCAAGAAAGGATGTAATTTAATCAAAAAGCATGTAGTCGCTATTTTGTAGTCGCGGTTCTCAACGCTTTTGAATGGCCACCTTGTAGCGCTGTGTATATAGTTAATCTCAATAATTAATGCAGATGCCGTAGGAGAGGATTGAATTATTGACAGCTTAAGTTGAATCAAGAAGTTACGATCATGTTTAATGATTTCATTTATTTAGCACAGATATTTAATACGAAGGTGTTTCTTGAAAGTTTATTTCTACTCTATTGATATACTGATACATCTATAAACTAAAGTGTTAAATCTCCATTTAAAAGGGCAGAGGAGTGATCACTTTTTGAAAATGGTAGATTGGCACTTTTAACATGCTGGATTCAGAGCAAATGAAGATTCAACACTTCAGTTTTTAGAGGGTATATCGTATGACATATCGTCTATGACTTTTTCATATGAATCTTGCATATGATATCGTCAAAATAAATTTGCGGGTCATTCGAAAACTGATATACATGATATAGTCATATATACATTTTGCTGTAAAGGAAAATATAAAAATAATCAATTGCATGAGACGAATAAAGCAAATGGAAAAGCAATAGATGTTATCTATTTTGCTGATCTCCTTATCTGAGGAGTTGGTTTAGCGGTAATGTATATGGGCAGCTCATTGTATTCGTCTAAAAATTGACTCTGATCGGACCCATGTTCGAATCTTAGTCACATCTTTCGTATGGTGACGTTAAAGGTCGGTCCCAGATAATCATATTTGATTGACACAGGTCTGTCAGAATTCAATTACACACACGATGCAGCTCAAGAGATTAGGTTGAATTGGTGGGGGGGGGGGGGGGGGGGGGGGGGACAATAGTCTGTTTGGAGCCAGAAGGGCGTTAAGTCCCATCATTTGTAGAGATTTAACGCCCTTCTGGCTCCAAACAGACGGTTCTGACATTTCCTTTTTTAAATTCCATAGATGATGTGAATTTTCTAGAAATCTTTTAATCTTTTGGGATGGCAATTCACACAAAAAACAACCCTTTTGGGGAAGAAATCACATTCGGGACAAAGATGGAAAGGAAAGAAAATAATAAAACAACATAAATAGAAAATAGACGGAAGAATGAAATCAAGAAAATATATGAATACACAAAAAATAGATAAAAATTAGTAAACTAATGATTTTAAATGAAATTAATCATTTAAAACAATAATTTAGATGTTGAAATTCATGTAAGTCTAAAATTCGCATCAGACAGGTATTCAAATTGTAAACTTGAAGGATGTCAAATTTATATGAGCAAATTTTATGATATTTGTTTTAAATACTTTCTTTTGAATGATACAGTGAATAATTATTCAAATTCTAACTGTTTAAAAAACAAGGCCACAAAATCTGTGTCTATTATAGTAACTAATTATGCATAAGAATGTTTTCCGCAGGTGGTGCGGGGCACGAGCATTAGGGTGTGGTAGTTTTATTGAGTCTTATTGAGTTTTATCTCTGTTTTTTTTTTACACTGGGCCTACTTGTCGCAGAATAACTGGTAGGGCCTATTCAGTTGTGGTCATAACATTTGTGTATATGTACAGAACTATTTCGAATGTGCATTTCGCAATCGCATCGATATCGAAATAAACGAGCGGCTCCTCGTCGTCGGGCAAGCTATACCCATTAATATTTGATGGTATAAAAGCGTGTTTAATGTGTTGTGTCATGTATGTATAAGGATTAGGATGGTTGAATTGAGACTTTATTTTGCAGGAATTATAGAAAAGACAGGAAGTTCATGGGGCCTCTCCCCTCCCATACCAATGGGAGGGGAGAGGGATGGTAGGGTCCAAATTTGATGGCCTTCTTCATACTGGGAGGGTGATAGATATGTTTTCAATCTTCAATAGACCATTTTCGTAATGCAGTCAAATAAATGCACCTGCTTGCCTAGTAACGAAATATTCATCTGTTACAAAGAAGGCCTCTGAAAAATGCCCTTCAGTTTGATTTACCTCTGATATAAGGATTAGGATGGTTGAATTGAGACTTTATTTTGCAGGAATTATAGAAAAGACAGGAAGTTCATGTGGCCTGGTATAGGCTGGTATGGGAGGGGAGAGGGATGGTAGGGTCCAAATTTGATGGCCTTCTTGAAGGTTGAAGTTTCAATTGACGAATCGGAGGAGAGTGATATTCCATCAGAATGGTTTGATATGAAAATCGTAAATATACATGTGTAATCACGTCCAAAAACGGTCTTCTTTAATTATATTTTTGGCATTGGATGAACAGATTTCCATGTAGTCATACATTATTTCATGTATATATCTACAGTGTTATTTCTAGATATTTTCTTTTGTTATGATGAAGAAACTGATGATTATGATATTTCTTGAAATAAGTCATTGATTCTCGTACTCAGGTTAATCAAACTTTTCGATTCGAACCACAACCACCCCCCCCCAAAAAAAAGGGGGGGGGGGGGGGACTTCTAGATATACTTAACACATAGATAGCAAATATTGCAAATATCGGCTACATTTCAAACCAATACACGGAACCGTATACCATTCGCAGGATTTGCACTATAAAATTGAAGCTGAATTGATGCATGAAGCTGATTGATGTAAGCAATTTTGAGTTTTCAAAGTTAGGAGGTAACAAATGCCCTTTATTTTAAAATACACCCAGAGCATTTTATTATTATCTTTGTTTTCCTTCTTCTTATTTGTTTTCGTTTCTTTTCTTTTTTTTCTGTTTCTTTTTCTTTTCTATTTTCTTTTCCTTTTTCTTTCTTTCTTTTTTTTTTTTGGGGGGGGGGGGGGGGGGGGCTTAACTCGTTTGCATGATAACCTTTTGGATGATAACCTTTTTGTCAATGACTTATGTAGATGATGTTAGAAATTCCAAAGTTTCATTTTCTATTTTTGGCTGCTTGAATTTAGGCGGAGGAGGAGAGGGGCCAGTGGCGGAGCCTGAGTCCAGCTATTGAGAGGGCACTGGCATCACGAGGGGGCGGGGGGGGGGGGGTGGTCGCACCGTTCTTACTCGAAAAATTCAAGGCGACTTTACAAGTCATCCTTTCCCCTCTTCTCTTTCTTTTCTTCCTTTTTCTCCTTTTATTTATTTATTTATTTTTTTGCCATTGATATGGGGGGGGGGGGCACATGCCCACCGTGTCAGAAAACGTTATGGATATCTGTTTTGGTTGTCATTGAAAAAAGATACGTGTACATATCGCATTTATGTGTCCTGCTTTTGATGAATTACATACGTCATTCTTTCCTACTACCAGTTTCGACATCGTGTTATTCACACCAAAAAAGGTTTTGAAATACAAGCAGCATATTGGTGTAATTTCTCCTTCATGTTGTTCATGGAGCTTAAATCATGGTAATAAGGGTCGAGTACGTCAGCAAACGATTTGGTGACATTCTACAAGACTAGTATATTATGCAACATTCTAAATCAATTTTCCTGCACTTAACCTGTAAAAAAGAAGACAATGGGCTCTCCTATGAGTTCCGACCTGTACATGCCAGTACCATTTCGCATCTGTGTCGCTATTGGTAGCTTTATTGGTCTCCTGCTAACAATTTCATTAAACTCGGTTAACCTCTTTGTTTTGTCTACCAGAAAATCTCTGTTCAGCCCAAATCTTCGTCTGTGTCTTCAGGTCTTAGCTGTGACAGACATCTTAGGTGGAATCATTTGTCATGTTGCCCCAATCATAATGTCGATAGATATAACGATCTTAACTTCAGACCTGACCAAGTGTAATAGTGTGGCAAGTCTTGTGGTGGTGTCCGTGGGGCTGTCACAGTTAATCTTAATGGTGACAACCATTGACCGCTACATCTCTGTTTCTCGTCCTCTGACTCATCGTGTCCTCATGACGCAAAAGCGAATTCGCTTATTACTTCTAACATCAATTATTACGGGGGTAGCAATCTCTGTACTTCGATCTGTCCATATTAGACTAAAGGACTACTGCGACTTTGGTTCTGGTGAATTCCTCAGGATGGTGCCACAGATGGCACTCTATAACATTGTACCATGCAGTATTGTGTTGATCGCCACCGTCCTCAACATACTCGTTCTGCGAATCGCTAGGACTGGTCGACACCATTGTAAAGATGAAACATCTCCCGGGCCAATGGGTGAAATTCGGCCAAGGCGTCTTTCCAGGTTTCAGGGACCTGGACAGATGAGACGTTCGTTCAAAGGCGCGAGAACCATTGCAACGGTTGTAGGCGCAAGTTACTTGGTGTGGACACCATATATTCTAGGTACAAGCATCATCGCTCTTGCCGAAATCAAAGTAACTGTGTCAGTGTTCTATGCTATGCATTGGATTATATATTTCACATTTTGGATTAACCCTTTAATCTTTTTTGTAACCAGCAGGAGTTACAATAGAACAATCAAAGAATTGCTGGGGTATAAGACTCATACAGGAGGTAAAAGTGAGATTAAACTGCTTAATATTTCAGATCAACATAACAAATTATGAGGGATATAGAGCTATATTTAAACAAGATTTAGATTATTTTCTTGTATGCACATTACAGGTGGTCACTCATAATAATGGAAGGTATAGTGAGAGAAATGATCACTAAAAATATAGTGTGTATCAAAGAAAAGTATACTTGGTATACTTTGATAGCTTCTAATTAAAAAGCCATAATCAATGCGACCTGGAAATTTATTTCATTGTGAGGAGTAACTGATCAAGGAGTTATCATAACTCCTTGAACTGATTCATGACTTTTCTGCCACGAATGACTGAGCACCAGGCACCTGGGAACGTTTTTGTTACTGGGGGTGCTGTGAGCGAAAAAAGAAAGGTCCTCAGCATTTTCTGGTCTCTTTTTAAGTAAAAAAAAAATCTCTGACAAGCAAAATAAATAAGAAAAGAGAAAAAAAAAGAGGGTCCTCAGCATTTTCGGAAATCTTTTTAATTAAAAAAAAATCTCTGACAAGCAAGAAAAATAACCAAACAACAAACAAAAGAAAAAATAAGGTCCTCAGCATTTTCGGGTCTCTTATTAAGTAAAAAAATCTTTGATAAGCAAAAAAGACTTCTAGGGGGTGCTGCGCAACCCCTCAAAAAATTCTGGGGGTGCTGCAGCTCCCCCAGCATCCCCGGCTTCCAGGGGCCTACTGAGCACCAGCGTTCTTGTGTCATCAAAAAAGTGTCATCAAAATCTCCTTTTACCAAGTTAGGGCTAAAGCAATGAATGTGGGTCGAGCTATATGAATATGTATTTTCCTTGAAATTGTACTGTACGCTGTAAACGGAAAACGTGACTTGTGTGAAAATAATATTTTAAGTTTCATTGAAAAGCTGAAGTCTACATCTTGGCAAGTTGATTACGCGAATGATTGTGCTAATCACATGTATAATAGTTTATTTGATATATTTTTAAACTAGGTTAACTGTAGAGCACTCCGATGAACTTATTGCAAGGTAATGATCCAGACTGCAAAAAAAACCTTTTCATCTAAATATTTTCATTCATAAATATACTAGCCAACTCCACATTTGACTCACCTGTAACTAGGTTAAGTCTCTTGTCTCTGTAGAGCACTCCGATGAACTTGAGTACATGGTAGTGATCTAGACTGCGCAGAACCTTAACCTAAAATACCACAGACAGGAAAGTAAACAAGTCATTTAGGACAGGAAGAAAGAGATCTTTTGAAACCACAATGACAACAGATCAATAGGTCATATCCCTCTTTGAGCATGTTTACAATGGAAAAAATTTGTGGTTCAAGATCATAATAGTTTATTTGATATATTTTAATCATAATAGTTTATTTGATATATTTTAATCATAATATGATTGTGAATAATCGATCCATATCGAATTATACTAATATTGCTAATGAATTTGATATTAACTTTTTTGTAAATATATCGGTCCTTCCTTCTTATAAAGATTACATACGATATTTCAACAGAAATGACAAACCTGCTCTTTTCTTGCATATTATTCCAAAAGAAATCATAAATATTGTAACTCATCTACGAAATCGTGCTAGTCCTGGTTTTGATGATATCGATTATCAAACATGTTTTACATGTTATTTGTTACCCATTATGTAACATATACAATACTTCACTTATCTCAGGTATCTTCTGCAATAATCTAAAAATAGCGAAAGTTATTCTGGTCTATAAAAATGGATCATCTGAAAATAAGAAATGAGTAATTATCGTTTCTGTACTTTCTGTGTTTTCCAAGATTTATTAAAAGTGTCTTTACAGTCGTCTACTTAAATATTGAAATAATAATCTTCTATATAATTGCCTGCATGAGTTTCTTTGTGAATACTCTACATCTTCTGCATTAGCCGATTTCATATTTAAAGTTAGAAATACACTCGATAATAAAAGAATTTTTATAGGTTTGTTTGACTTAATCAAGGCATTTTATACCTTAGATCATTCCATTTAACTGCATTAGACTATTCCGGTATTTGTGGCGTTCTCTGAGATTTATTTCAAAGTTACTTGTCAAATTATAAATAATCAAGTATCAAATTACAATATTATTAGATGTGGGGGTTTCCCAGGGATCCATTCTTGGCCCCTTTCATTTCTTATTTTATATGAATGATATTTATCAAACCTCTCAAATATTAAATCTTATTTGCAGATGACACTACTGTCTTTTAATCCGATGATAATATCAATAATCTGGCTCTTGCATTTAATAATGAATTAAGAAAGGTTAACTCATGGTTGATTTCTAATAAGCTTTTATTAAACATGAAGAAAACGCATTATATGATTTTCACAAATAAGTCAATCAATTATGAAAAAAAAGTTGTTTCCCTAGATAACATATTTATTAGTCGTTCTACTTCATTGAAATTCTCAAGTGTATATCGATAATAAATTATCTTGGAATGGTCACATTGACATAATCTGTACCAAAAATTCAAAGAATATAGACACACTGACCAATAATCACCAATACTGACCAAACTGCATCAAAGCGGTTTTTAATGCACAATTTAAAATGAAAGTATAGAAAGTATAACGGTTGGAAGCAGAAAAATCAGAAAAGTATGTCCAAAAGTTTCAGAAAGAAATCACACACAGACTAGGGAAAAAGTGGAAATCTCTAGCCTTTTAGAATATTAGAAATTTTCTGTTGGAAATATAATCATGATGTATGATAACTTAGAAATATCTCCAGCACCAAAATTACCCTTAATTGTCAATTTTTTTGCAGTTCTTAGGCTGAACATATCCTTTTCGTCACAGGCGAACATGAAATATGTTACGCATATATCTCGGGGTTAATACCTTGCTTGTGCAATACCACCTAGTGTTTGTTCTGATGGTGACACATTATAATTGGGCTAAACAATTTGTATTGAAAGTGGGGGAAATGTCCAATGGTTGCTTGTTGACATCAACGCAGCTTTCGCCATTCGTGACGATGTAAAATGAAAGTATACATTTCGGAAAGGGAGCGTCAAGTTAGATGTATGTTTTTTCTTTTGCTAATTCAATATGTTATAAGCCTTCCTCTCATTCTGGATCATTTGATCTCGCCTTACATTTGGCATAAAACATTTTCCTCGGTAGTGTTATTTCTCCTTGCAATCTGGTAAAACTAGGAGAGACATAGTAGTTGTTGACAGTGTCCGGATGCCTTCTGTTCGTGGCTAATGTAGTACACAGCCATGCCTTCTAATCGTCACCATCACATCACCATAGCATGGTTCGTCTTTCATTTTGCCATGGTTAATGTACAGGACGGGCAGGAGTATGTTGCAGTGGGACAAGGCCAGAACCTTTAAGAGCCAGCTAGGTCTTGCTTGCTATATATAGCTACCTCTCCCAACAAGGTCTTTACATTATCCAGTATTGTAATGAAATTCATGAACACGAAACAGGCAACATGAAAATTCACTTCTCATCACCAAGAAAGGACAAACAAGAATAACATTTAGTCTTATTGTAGTAGGATGGGCAGGCCAGTCGAAAGTATGGTATCGTGAGGTGGTTTGAGGCAAATCGGAAATTATTTTCATTTAGGGGGAGGATGTGGGGCATACTTGAAAATGCACTTTCATAAAGAGGAACAAACTTGAAATTGATAATCATCATCAAGTGGAAGGGGGAAATGGAAAATTTCGTGGAGAGATATCGAAAATGCAGTCCCGATTGGGATGCATTAATGTCATCCTCTATTCTGCATGACGCGCGGTTTTGACATGATGCTATTTAGAATTCCGTGTACTTAGTTTCGGCCTACATATCAACCTAAGAGCATCGTTGAATCGTTGTCATATCGCATAAAAACTGTATGGTTGACTTAAAAATGTCAGTTTTAATTAAAAACTCAAGAAAATTTAATATTTCATACACGCAATAAAGTAGTTAATTGCTCACTGAAACCAACAAAAATGTTGATGAGATACGGCAGTACATATAAATAACTAAACCTGTTGTTTCATAATTTGTCTATTATTGATCAAAATGTGACCATTTCTAAGCCTTTTCATAACTCCCAACCTTGCTGATAAAGGCCAGAACAAATACAAATTCTTGTCAAGTCTGGTGTGGCCGATCACTCTTTCGTAAAACATCGTCAGATCTGAAGGTATAATTCAATGTAGAGACCCTAAACCTATCCACATGTATGAAAGTTTGCTTCAAATATTTTGAAATATTTTAATTCCATGGGGAGACTTTTCTGACTTAGTGTTAACATTTTTTACTGGGACGCAGTGTATATGCTTGTAAAATAAAATATAATGAATCGTATCGTCTTTCCCGTCTCAAATTTATGACGTCCTATCACATTTTGCCCGCTCTTTTAAAAATGTTTTGCACATTGAACAAAAGATAATTATGTTGTTTAATAAATGTAAGGGTTTGATTAATCGTGCATCGCCGTTCATGGAACTTACGTGAAATGTAGTTTGTTCCATACCGTATATAAGCCACTCCCCACTGACTATCGTTTTTGACATGATACCTAAACAGAAATCTGCATAAAGAATTTATTTAAATTTATTTGTTCTCGGTGAAACTTACATTCTGCCCAAAAGATTCGCCGACTATACGCGATAAGCCGAGTGATGGCACGATCCCGAGAACCTGTTGGCCCCGAAAAAAAGAGTCCAGTGCAATAAGCCAGTTCGGGGTTAGCGCATGGTACAAATGACCCCAAATATCCACAGATATTTTAGACATGGAGGGTCCCTTTATGTGCACTTCAGAAAAATAACTCTGGGAGTGATAGCGGTGCCTCATGAATAGCTTTTGTTTCCCCCTTTAAAAAGAATACTTCCACCTGGATATCATGGAATGCACCATTAGTGCATAATTGAATAATGATTACATGACATTCATGAGCACATATCGAATATTAGTGTCAGTGGGTTTTAGAATTTGGTACAGATGACCTTTATCTGCTCATGCTCAGATTGCATCCCCGAAGTGGCTTATTGCTCCACGCTGACGTCAGGGGTCCAAAGTTCACTAGCGCTTTAGCTGGGGAGGTGCGGCCAATTTTAATTGCTCTCCCTGAAAAATCTCAGGGAAAGTCGTCAGTGTGGAGCAATTGCACTGGACTCTTTTTTTTCCGGGGCCAACAGGTTCTCGGGATCGCGTCATCACTCGGCTTATCGCGTATCGCGGCGAATAAAAAAATCAATAAAAAGAGTCCAGAACTAGACTACCCAAAAGACTGCGTTATAGAAAGTTCGTGTACTTCTATCGAAACCTATATCATGACAACTTTTTCAACAAAATATCCCCAAACTTCATTTTGATAAACGCATAAATATAAAGACGGGAATATCACGGGGATTTTCCATTCTTTTATGGACTGAGCGGATCACCTTAAAACAATATCCTGTAACCCAATGTAACCACCTCAACGGGGAATATTCTAGTGGTTGTAATATAGATACGCGTCATATTGAATTTCCTGTTTATTATTATGATGTTCTATCCTGTTTTGTCCTGTTTTGCCACTCCGTCTCATGATAATTTATGTGAACATCAATCAAAGATATGTAGTTAGATTAATGTACTGGTTAGATTCAACCGATGTGACGATCATGTAGCCTACATCAATATATTTTGCTCAATCTATACCTTAAGCCAACTGCCATGACGGCGTTAGGTATATTCTTTCACGGCTTTGAGTTATATTGGAGGACAATCAAGTAATATTCTCAAGTTATTAAATGAACCGTTGATACAATTTGATCAGGAGTAGACAGATCATGACAATGGACAATTCTAACCATTCCGACTCTGAAAACGAACTCTGTGGCTTACCGGGGCCATTTTGCACCAGTGCAGCTATTGGTGGTTTCATTGGAATTTTCTTATCCATTTTGTTGAATTCGGTTAATCTCTTCGTTTTGTCTACCAGAAAATCTCTGTTCAGTCCTAATCTTCGTCTGTGTCTTCAGGTCTTAGCTGTGACAGACATCTTAGGTGGAATCATTTGTCATGTTGCCCCAATCATAATGTCGATAAACATTCGAATCTTAACTTCAAACCTGACCAAGTGTAATATAGTGGCATGTACTCTGGTAATGTCAGTGGGAATGTCTCAGTTAATCTTAATGGTAACAACCTTCGACCGTTACATCGCTGTATCCTGGCCTCTTAGACATCGCATCATTTTGACAAAGGAACGAATTCGTTTCTGTCTTCTGGCATCAATCGCCTCCGGGATAGGCATGAGTGCTTTCCGATCCTTCCATGTAAGAACCAAGAACTACTGCGACTTTGGAAATGGGGAATTCCTGAAGAAAACACCACTTCTGGCGCTGTACAACGTCATACCATGCTGTATGGTGCTGGTCACCACCATCCTCAATGTACTTATTCTTCGCATTGCCAGCCGGTCCAGACCGCACCACCATGATCACCGCCATGAAGAAACAGCTTTAGAGCAAAAGGGTCAAATCCCATCAAGCTCTTCTTCCAACTTCCAAAGATCCAGAAGGATGAAATCTTCGTTTAGAGGCGCAAGAACCGTTGCCATGGTTGTAAGCGCGAGTTACTTGGTTTGGACACCATACCTTGTGGGCACAAGCATCATCGCTATCATACAGACCGATATTACTGTGTCAGCATTCTATGCTATGCACTGGATCATTTATTTCACATTTTGGATCAACCCTATTGTGTTTTTTATGACGAACAGGAGTTACAAAAGAGCAGTAAAAGATGTGTTAGGATTTACAAGAAAATGGCGTACGAAGGAGACATCTCAAACATGGTTGGTGTCCTGGCCATGGCGGTCAAATCACAGCTAAAGCTACATTTAAGACATTATTATTTTTGATTCTTTGAGACGTCATGAGTCAAAATGGTCTGCTTTCTTGAAAGTCAGTGCATTTATGATTCTAAATTAGATTATCAAACGAACATAATCATGATACAAGAAATAGTCATTTAAACCCTTATTAAATATCCGAAAGCAAAGAACACCTGAACATTTTTTCTAATGGATATTTTATAGCAGAATTAAATATTGTGTTTCGTTTAATAGAGAACGAAATGAATGACTATTCAACATGGAATGACAGAGATTTCCGACAAAATAAGTCTCTAAGATCAAAAGTTCAAACCCAGTGATTCTTTTTTTATATCGAAATATGTTTGTAATCAGAATTAATCTTTTATTCATATTTGGCTACAATAAATTTTCCGTGTAAACTTAAAATCAACGATGCTTTAACTGAATATTGTTGACATCAAGATTATATTAATGAATTAAAATAGCTATGGGTATGGGGCAAACGAATGGGGTACTTGTTTTCCGAAGGCTCATAATAATTCCAAAGGTTTGTAATTCCGAAAATGAAATAGGGTTCATTAGGGTTTGATGCATTATACTCCGAAAGTTCGTTATTCCGAGGGTTCGTAATTACGAAAATGCAATAGAGCCCTACATAACTTTTCGGAATTACGAACCTTTGGAAATAATTTTATGAACCCTATTTCCTTTTTGGAATTACGAACCAGTGGCGGATCTACGGGGGGGGGGGGGGGGGGGGGGTTAGGGGTTTAACCCCCCCCCCCCCCTTGGGCTGCCAAGTAAAAATTTAATGTGCATAGAAAATGCCATCATAATATGTCCAGACCCACACAGTATGTTCCTATAGCACAGGACTGCTTTTTGCGTTAGTAGATGCCAGGGAAACTTCACTTACGGGGTTCAAAATAGCGAAAAAAATCGGCTCGCCACTACGCGGCTTGCGGACATCGTCGCTTTGCGGCTTGTGAACGCATCGTCGTTGGGTCCATTGGCGTATCCAGGGGGGGGGGGGGGGAGGTGTCTCTTCCGACCCGTGCCCCCCCCCCCTTTTGGAAGAAAAGTATGCATTTTGACCATAGACGACGCGCCATTTTCTCGATTGTGCCCCCTTTTTTTTTGCTTGTCAGGGAATTATGGAGGAAAACTGGACCCCCATAACCCTCCCCCTATTGAACGAATTTTGCAGGTCTGGCGATTTTTTTTTTTTGTCGACACTCAACCCCCCCTCCCTCACGTTCGATCGACTATATCTCTCTTGTCATGGCACAATCATCGCTTTTCTTTAGTATCATTAATATGTGTGTTTATTTCTCATTAAAATGATACCATTTTTGTAAGGATTTTGCAGTCATGGAATGAGCAGTATATCAGGATAAGGGGCAGGGTCAAAAGTGAAAAGTTGCAAATTGCACTGATTAGCACTGGTATTGTAATGCAGAGCACTCTTGTTTCTTTGACAAAAGAGAGCGTGCTTTTTGTAAATGACTGTAGGGCTATTGTTCCCAACTGGTCATCCATGAATTACAAATTCTATAACATGAAAATGAAATTCATACATTATGGTGACAAGATACGCATCTGTTTGGTCATGAACTTCCCAAAGCATCATGCCTAAAATTGAATCCAAGCCTTGAAGACAGTTCAGACTGAAAATAGAGTGACAAGCACTCTTTTCTTTTTAGAGAGCACTCGATATTCACTCAATATTCACTCCTAAACAAGTGATCACTGACGTGACTCCCTGGGGAGTGAAAATAGAGTGAAAATTCACTCTTTTTTTTAGAGAGTATAATATATATATATATATATATATATATATATATATATATATAAAAATATAGTTCTGCTTCGGACTTGCAAAGTTATAGACAAAATAGGAATGAAAAGTCCGTATACGATGAAAAAATTCGAATTTCGGCCATAGGCCTTCATCAGGAAATGATGAAAATTTATTAGAAAATTTATATATACATATATATATATATAATATGAAAGTTCTCCGTCGGTGTGTAATTGATATATATAGAAAAAAAGATAAAATACTCAGGAGTCAAATAAAAACACAAATACATACAATGACATCAACAAAATGTACATAAATACTGCCTTATGGTCGGTTTTTCGAAAGTCTTTGCAATCGTGCTTTGGGCAAAAAAAAAAAAAAATGAAATAAATGAAATACGACACTCCTTCATTCGATGAAAAAGTTAGTTACAAGGCAAAGATGCTATCACAAGGGTCATTTACCATGATCGAGCGAACCCCTTAAATCTGTAAATGTTTTTTTCTTCTTCATTTTTTCCAAATATAATTTTTAGTGGAAAAACCGTTTTCTTTTCTTTTTTGGGTGCTTGTCAGAGAATCTTGAAGTGGAAAAGTTGCTCCCAGGAGCCTTCGGGAACCCCCAAACATGTACGGGCATTCCTTCTCACATCCCATGAAGGTTATATGGGACCGAGATCTGAAAATATGATTTTCATATTTTTAAAGTCTCCTTTTTACAGGTCATTGCCTTCACAATCGGGTTTAATGGTCCAACAATTCTAAATCAACCAAAATTTAAATGCCATTTAAACGTAATATTTAGGAAGGATAATTAATAAAATTGGCATAGGTCAATTTTGGATCTGTGGACACATGGAGAAGATACATGTAAGAAAAAGGAATAATTGCTAAACTTAAAAAAAAAGGAACAGCAAAGAAAGAAAAACAAACAAACCCGGAATGATAATAAATAAGATTGATCAGCCTGTACACTCGAGCATTAACATTAAAAAAAAAAAAAATATTTGATCTCACCATAACACCGATACACTTCTGAACATTGTAAACACTGAATTAAAATGGGTTTTTGACCGGATTCAAGCTAACAAATTGTCGCTCAATATAAAGAAAACAAAATTCAGGTGTAATGAACAAGTTGAAACTTTTTGTACGTTCTCATGTTATGCTTATACTCTATTCTGCCCTGATCTTGCCTTATCTTAACTGTTGTGTACTTGCATGGGGAAACAGCTCCATAACCCTAATGGACAAAATAAAAGTTGTACAAAAACGGGTTTTTAGAACAGTAAATAAGGTTGGATTTCGTGCACATACAAATGAGCTTTTATATAACTGTAATATTCTTAAGATATCTGAATTGTACTTATACAATCTCGGAATATTTATGTACGAACTCTCGAAGGTAGTTTACCAGATGCTTTCGTCCCTATATTTCAACGCAACAACGTTGTACATTCCTATCCAACTAGACACAAACCATTTCCACCTCCCCCGAACTCGCGCCGTTTTGCAAACAAAACAACTGGACCCAAATTCTAGAACAGCCTGAATAACAACTAGTTGATAGCCGCTGCAACAATTCTTTTAAACGGAAGCTGAGGCGCTGCCTTTTTTAACAGTAAGTACATGTATGTATGAATATTCATATCATGCTGGACCGTACAGGTGGTCACATAGATTTTCCTCGTGTAACACTATCCTGCCTTTACAATTTTTTCCCTCCTGTTTCTTCTTTTTCTTCTTTTCTTCTTCTCCTGCAATTGTTTAGCCTTTCTCCTATTTTTTTTCCTCTTCTTTTCTTTTTCTTTCTTTCTTTTTGTCTCTTTCGTCTTTTTCGTTTCTTGACTACACATTCTGAACTTTGCTCTCCTTGTACGTTTAGGAAATCTGATTACTTTTAATCCGTCTCGCTTTTATATTGCATCCCGATCAGTATTCCTTATATACTCTATATGGGAGCCTAATCATTTACAAGCAATGCTTTTTATTTAGGATCCCCACATTTTACATTTTTTCTTCTTTTTGCCAGTCGTTCATATACCTCTCAAACTTTTTACTTTTTACTATACATTGTACTTGATTTTAGTTCTTTACCCATATGTTTTGAAATTAACAAATATGCTTGTAAAATCGTTTTTGTAAAATTATTTTCATGTAAAAGTGGAACAAAGAAACTTCAAAACTTCAAACTTTATAATCTTGCGTAGACATATGACCTCTCACCACAATATCACTCTAAACCCTTTTCTACATTCGAGAAGACACTGGAAGTTGTTCTCTTCCCACTATTAGGTTAAGTTTCCAAGTTTCCTTTACATAACCATGCATAGTAAGTTCTTAGATTTGTTAAAGATACATAAGGAGTTAAAATGACATGCCCAGTTTTACTAGCACGGACTGTATAGGCCTATATACTGATACCATACCATCCACCATTTAGGAGGTCCCACATTACCTCACCAAACGACATCATTTTTCTTTTGGGTCACCAAAGAAGGCACCATACCCATGTTTCACACCTCATCATAAGATAAGATAATAAATTCATAAGATAAGATAATATTAAGTGCTGCCTTCATATTGTTTCGATTTGCAAATGAAAGTTGACGCAATTTACATGATGCTAAACATAATGTTCGACCTTTGTAAAACGATATCAGAATTTCGGTTTTGATAAATAATTAGTCGGGTTTCACTGCACAGTCATGCTTCTTTTATAGCTGATTAAGTTATAATGTCGAAATTTATTTTATTACCCTATTAGCCTATCCGATATTGTTAAACAGGCAAATTCAGCACAGACATTCAAGACTCCGTTAAAAACATACCTCTTTGTCAATTGATATTTGATCATTTCCTTAGGCTGTCTGGTAGTTTCAGTGACAACACATAATCTTCTCCATGTTCTACTTCACTAAACTATCTTTAATGATTTCTTGATTGTGTTAACTTATTCAGTTGAAATATGCTTATGAAATAATTATTTGTTAAACTAAAAGTAAAGATAATTTTTGTTTCTACTTTGCAACTGCGATTGGTTTGCAATTAACTATTTGATTCTTTGTGAGAAATTATTTTATATTATTTTCATAACTCCATGTACCAGGCATGTTTGTTTTCTATTCTGCCCTATCTCTTTTTATATTTTCTACAGTAAGTGACATGCGCTATATAAGCAACGTTCATTATTATTAATATTTTCGTCAGGTATAACGTTATCATTCTCCCGTCCCAGACATCCAGTTTTCATGGTTTACGAGCTTGCATGACAACGGGTGTGTACGAACTCCATGCAAAGAATTTACAACAAATGATACAAAGCCAAATGAAATTAATTCCTTGTTTCTCGTCCCCTCCTCTTTCCCCCTTTTCGGGAACGCCTCAGTTCTTTCCTTCTTTGATATTTTTGTCCTGAAATGAAATAAATAAGAAAACTAGAAAGGCCGTCAAAGGCGGCAGACCCACGCCTTAACCCAATAGGTTTTGTTTTGTTGCGATTATTTTTGTAAGCAGTAGCCATTCAAAGGGGATAACAAGAGGCACATCTCCCCCCCCCCCAATAAATTTTGCCATATCCAGGTCATAGCTTTGTGTGTCCCCACCCTTGAAAAAATTCTTCTGAAAAAGATATTTTATTATTGAAACATCCCTCCCCTAAAAGTAATTGATTAGACATGTCAGAGAGCGTGGCGTGGTGAGAAAAAAAATGTTAGCAATTTGTATTCAGTGTTCAGTCCAAGGCCGTACGCAGAAATTTTTTTCCTGGGGGGGGGGGGGGGGGGGGGGGCAAGATGATCGCTTTCAAAGGAACCCATAACTTGAAGTCTAAAACCCGATTAAAAAAAAGTATGATTTTGAAATTTCTGGGGGGGGGGGGGGCAACTGCCCCCCCCCCCCCCCCCCCCCCCCCCCGCTGCGTACGGCCTTGGTTCAGTCATGTCAGTGTTAGTAAATGTATTCATGTTCTATCTTTACATTGCAATTCGGGTTGTTTGTTTTTTTTTTCATCGGGCTTGGATAAAATAAATATGACGACAAAAGAAGTTGGATCTCGACTTGAAAATGACGTGCATGCGAGGCACAGAGCTTACTCACTCAGTACTACAGTCAGCCGCGGCCCCAGGCATTTCGCGACAGTGCTGTGTATAGTTATGTACGTACACTATACTACAGCTACTCAGCCACTCACTCAGATCAACACACGCGACACTCGCGAGTGCGATAGACTCACTCACGTCGAACAAACGCACCAGATTTTCACCGAAAACAATTAAAATCACGTACTACACGTCCACCAGGATAAAATAAATCACAAAAACTTCCACAACAAAGTGGAAAGAACCGGGGAAAATAAACAGAAATGCACAGAAGATAAGAAATATGAGAAATTAGACGTGCTAGGCTATACGTATACCGTATACCTAGCCGCTTTCGATTTCGCAACGAGAGTACAGTTCAAGCGCGAAAAATCCCTTGTTGCTGGGATACGTTGGCTTTGAATATTCATTGCAGGCTCGTGCGGATTTGAAGTGAAATACCAAATAATGGGTCTAAAAGTCTTCTAAAATTCATAAACCTGAAATAGATTTTTGGTGAGACGAAGTAATGAGTGTTTTGATTGACCAAAATATTTCTGCATCGGCAGGCGAAGTTTGGGGTCATCAAACTTTCTAGTTTCTATCCTGTCACTCTCTGAACTGAAGTTCCTATACTTTACTACAGGGTCAAAAGTTCAAGGTCACACAGAATTTGCAGGGGTCAACCAATCATCACCAAAATCTAATCGATTCTTTCCTGTCACTTTCTGAACATTCCCTGAAAATTTGGTGCAAATCCGTTCACCCGTTCTCTTGTTATCTTGTACACAAACAAACAAACAAACAAACAAACAAACAAACAAACAAAAAAAAAACAAAAAACAAACAAACAAACATACGGAGCCCTTTACATAACCCTGCCGATTTCATCGGCGTGATGAGGATATGAGGATGTTGGAGCGCCATGAGCGTCACAGCGTGATAGCCCTGAGTGCTATACAAGAAGGCACCATTATTATTATTATTATTAGACAATGAGGTAAAAAAAAAATCAGTCATATAATGTAATTTCTCCTTGTTTTGAGGCTCTGAAGTGCATCTACAAGAGTGAAATCAAATTTAAATAATATTATGTTGAAATTGACCTAATAACATTTTCATATGGGAAAAATATTATATATTAAATAATACTGAGCCCCATTCTCCACATTTTCGAACAATCCGATGAAAATCTAGGAATCAATTTCACTTGACCTAATCATATTGATTTTAAAAAAATCAATGTAATGACCATCTTCGACTTGGCAGTGAAAAACATTGATTATTTGTATTTATGTTCTGTTTGTATTGTATGATTATAATTATTTTGATCCGAATGAATGATTACACTAAATTGACATTTCCTTCTTTTTTGATTAGCCACAAGCTGAAAATATTACGTACACCTTAGAAAAGCGCATGGCAGTCATTAAGAAGAACAACATTGTAAATGATAGATTGTATGTACATAATTTGAAATTGCTTTGATAAAAAACAACAACTAAAATGTGTTTTGATCGGGACTGTATTCCAGCGATACACGTAGCAAAGGGTTGGGATGTGGGAGGGGGGGGGGGGGGGGCTATATTCGGGATCGGGGTCCAATCCTTTTTTCTTCTTTTTGCTTGTCAATTTTTATTTGGACTTGTAAGGTAAAAATGCTCGATATTACTCCTTCCCGAGTATAGCTGGCCTCCTGATTTATTTATTCATTTATTTAATTATTTATGATATTTAGAAAGGGGACTCATTATTACCAATAGTGGTGGTCTTCCAAAGATATTAACAAATCGTTTTGAAATTAATTCCTTTGCAAACATCTCAAAAAGGGAAGACAACTCTGGGGAGCTTTGATTTAAATAGACCTGCTTACTAAGTGATTCAAATTTATGGATGCTTCTTTCCTGGGGACCTAGTAACGAGGTATTCCATTAACCTGTTATTAATGAAGGAACTACAATACTTGAAATCCAGTTTGCATATATTACTTGTTGCTATGTCTGACAAGCCTCTGGCAAGCTTTCAGGTTGTCAAGAACAACCTTTGTTTCAAAAGCATGCATAAAATTTGAACGCTTAGTAAACAGGTCTATTACGCAACCATTATTCTCTCATTTCCTTTCACATTGTATCTATTTCCACGAGAGTTGCCAAAGCTGTTGTTCTTTATGAATACATCTCTTATCTGTACTCATTGTATGTTGCACCTCCATCCTTCCCCCTTTTCCCTTTTTTTCTCTCTCTTTCCTTTTATCTTTTTTTCCCTCCAATTAAGCTCAGCGGTAATAAGGAATGTTATCTTTTTTTTCTTTTTGTATGTAGTTATTGTCTTTTTGTAAATTTATTATGTAATATTATGTATTATGTTACTAAGGGCACCCTCGCCTCAAGCTTTTGCTTTTAGAGGTGTGTCCTCCAACTATATATGTACCATATGAATGTGTATTATGTCGTTTTTTTTTGTTAAAAAACATTATCACTTTGTACACTTATATTGAAAAGTTGGAAATAAATGTTTTGAAATTGAATTCAATTGTTATTTCCTTACAATTGTTTATATTTATTCTAATGTATACATGTATCTCAAAGCAATCGCTTGGATCCAGCTGAGGCATGCGGCTTGTCTTTGTTCAAAACTCACCTGCCCCCGACAAAGGAATTAATTAATAAAGTTTTCAACCTGTCGGTCACACACAACACACACACATTGGGAACAGATATTGCAAGATTTTTGAACATATATTTAAATTCTTTTCTTCATGGATTCCATGAATACACTATTGAAAATATGGTTGTCTTCTGTGAACCCGACAGTTCAAGAAACATTTGTATTTTGAATTATTATTGTATTATGTATTGACATTATAAATGTCATTTACCTTGAATATGTTTGTTAATTTGTTGCGACTGAATATCAATAAAAATCCCTGTCGAGGGGAAAAAAATTAAATGTGTTCATAGAGCTTGCCATTTTTAGTGATCTGCCCATTTGATTCCATGCTATAATTTCAATTTACTGACAACATAAACAGAAAGAAATTAATCTGAAGTCCCTCAAACTTCCTGTATCATGACCAGTTCGATGAACTCAGAGGTGGATACAGGATTTCAGGGCCCATATTCATAATACCCTACTAAGCTAGTTGTCAACTAGGCTCTACTAGGCAACTAAACCACTAGTTGCCAACTAAAGGCCCCTAGTTGCCAACTGAGGAACAGTCAACTAACTCAGCTAGTTGGGAACTAGGCACTGTGTGCCCCCCTGGTTGAGTAGACGTGGGTGGAATTAGTCTTAATAATCTACAAATCCAGATGTGCTCCGTTTTTTATGTAGCTGCCAAATGTAGCTGCCAAATATCAAGTTACCAACTAAATTGTTATTCATTAAACCTTAACAAGAACTTTGATAGCTGATAGCAATGTAGAAGGGTTTTTGGTTTCCAACTTACTATAGAGATGAAAAGAATTGTCCGCTGCTCTTAATTGGGTAGAATAGATAGAAGATGGAGTATTGCTTATGTAATTATCTGGTAGGCTAAATTACATAAATGTTTGTCCATAAAGGCAGTAATTTACTTCACTACATGTAGGATTTGTAATTTGAAGATCATAGTAAGGAAAATTGGTTAAAGGCCCATAGTCGAGGTAGCTGGCAACGAACTATTCAGATGAAGAGAAGCTATTCATAGCAGACAAATTCGAGGAATATAAGGATATCATGCATGGATGCAAAGCATAAGAACTCAGATACTGATATTATGCCAACACAATACTAGCACTACTTTTACTACTACTACTACTACTACTAGTACTACTACTACTACTACTACTACTACTACTACTACTACTACTACTACTACTACTACTGTTACTACTACTACTACTACTACTACTAATACTACTAATACTACTACTAATACTACTACTACTACTACTATGCTACTACTCTACTACTACTACTACTACTACTACTACTACTACTACTACTCCTACTACTATTACTCATATACATACATGTACAATGAAAAACTCCTTGTAAATTTTTAATACAAAAGGTGTTAAACTTAAACTAGGGTTCCGGGTTGACAGGAAATCTGGCAATTTTTAGCTCCGATGCCTGGGGGTCGTTTCATCAAACCGTCATAACGACAAGATCAGCGACAACTCGACACTGTCGCTCAACTTGTCCGCTAACTGTTTCACAAAGCCGTCTTAGCCAAGACCAGCGACAACTTCGCTGACAAGTGACTTGTCGGTACTCCAGACCACAGAACTCCTAAAGACGTAGAAGGCTCATACCCATTCACAACGCACAGATCGCGGTATCGCCGTAATACCCGGTGTAGGATTCGCTCGAGTGCACACGCCGCCATATTGCTTAGTCCTCGATCTTTTCAACTAACCCACCAGACCGCGTGCTTCTCAATGCCTATTTATATTATATCGGATCTTCTTTATCGAAATAAAGGGCCTTGTGCCTTCATCACTTGAAATTTTGAAGTTGGCTTTTCCACTGAAGTTCAGCTGCTCTTTCATACATAAGTAACGTCAACTAATATCATGAAGGCCTACATTTTAGGGGGAGGGGGTCTCTTTCGGACCGTGACAAAGGTTAAAATTGTATTCTCTCAAATTCAAGATAATATCAAACAGTTGTTTTTTTTTATCACTATTATCATTTTAGTTCCCTTTCAAGAAAGCAGCCCGAGTTCGTCTGTTCACCTTCATCCTTCTTGACACCCCCTTGGAAAAAGCAACCATGGTATACCATGTACATGACTTGTAAAACGTTATACTTTTTGTACAGTTTCATCTGGTATTTATTTATTTATTTATTTGATTTCAGGCAAAAGAAACAAATATACAAAATACAAAGAAAATTGAAAATACCATCGACTAGTGGCCAGGGATAGCCAAAGGCCGTATATAAAAAGGCCAACAACTTTGTTGTTTTTTCGCACTGGTTTATTTCTGCATTTTTCATAAGTACAAAGTATTTATCATAAGTATATTCAGAATCATAATAGCATAATATACATAATCTACGTAATAAACATAATATAATTACTTTTGACAAACAGATGAAAATATACTTGATCGTTTAACAAAATAAGATATAAATATAATAACAAGAATAGTGGGGCGATTCTATGCTAAGGAGAGTGAAATGATGCAGGAGACCGACATCGTAAGCATAAGCTCGAGATGATGACGGCCTCGGGATAGGAAATGAAAGAAGAAAAATAAAAGAAAGAGAAGAGAAAGAAGGATGAATATGAATTGAAGGGTAATGTGCAGGTGGCCGTGCAATATGTGAAATGAGTGATTGCACAAAGCCTCTGCTTAATTTGAAATTTAATTTGATGCCTCAATAAATGGTTAATTTTTCTCTAACAATATTAAATAGTAACTTTAATTACTGTATTGATTAAGAAGGTGTTTTTTGTAATGGCTTTAAAAGAAAAAAGTGAAGTCCGTAACTTAAGCGAATCAGGTAAGGAGTTCCATATGTCGGGGCCGTGATGCCTAATTGATTTTTTGAATTAAGGATGTGTTCAACATACTCTGCCATGTTTCTTTTTATCTTTGATGATAATCCTTATATAAGTCAGGACTTTATATTATCGATGAACTTTTTAAATTGTGGATTAATCAGATTGGCAGGGGAACGGGGAGGGGGGAGGGGGGTAAGTCTGTAGGCCTCCTCCCACTTTCTGAGTAGACGCATTGCTTAGCCGCCGCTTGAATCAATTTTTATTCAACTGTTGTTTTTGAAGAAACGTTTGTATTTTTACAAGCCAGGCTCAAGATTCTCCTTCATTGTATTTCTTTTTTTAAAATTATTATTCATGCCCCTTCACTATATGAGTGTCAAGATAAAATCCAGCAGATTTTGAGTGTGTCTAATAGATATTAAGAAACAGATGAATACGATGATGTGCTTATTGTTTACAGTCAGAATTCACTGCTCCCGGATCATCTCAATTAAAGTTGGTCCTTACCATCCATGGAATATCATTTGACAATGTTTGTAATTTCTATAATTTAGTAACCTACATGGGAAAAGAATTATTAATATCCATGACTATGCTGTTTGTTTTATACATGTATACTAATCAAAGATAGATGTATCTGCAACTGTGCAAATAACTTTGGCATAAAACTGGACATTGCATGGCACATGCAGCAAAGGCATCAAAAGCATAATCATCATAGCATTGGCGGATCCGGGGGGCACTTCCGGCCCGTCCCCCCCCCCCCTTTGGAAGAAAAGTATGCATTTTGACCATAGAGGATCCCTTTTGTGGATTGTGCCCCCCCCCCCCTTTTAGAATGAAAACTTTTTTTTTTTTTTTTTGCTTGTCAGAGAATTATGGAGGGAAACTGGACCCCTATACCCCCCCAAACTGGGCGAATTTTGGAGGTCTGGCGATTTTTATTTTTTTTTGTCGAATTAGAATTGTAATGACTTTATTTTTGTCAAATTAGAATTTTAATGATTAATGCTTAAGTTGTAGTCTCCGAAAGCTACCTTTTGTTTCCAGTTTGGCAGTCGTGACTTGTGACACTTCGTTGGACTTGATGTATTTTTAATGTTCTTATTTAGAGTGACAACCTTCAACAAAACACAGATGTCTGGATCATAACAGTGATCTGTAAAGACAAAGAATTTTCTTGAGGGCTATATATTGCAACGTACTGAAATGAGCACACCTCATTACAAGCATGAAGTCTTGCATCAGGATATGAATACAATAACATAAATTTCCACTTTCATTTGCCAGAACCATGAGAATCATTTCAGTGATCAAAGTTGTTTGAAATGGTAAGTAAATGTAGTGCAGTAAAATTATCAAAATGAGCAACAAGAGTGGATGATGACTGCATTTCTATAATAACAAATAATTCGTACAAGCTTCTTCGTTTACTAATAACAAATAAGCATGAAAATGCCTAAAGCAACATTTGATTACACTGGCAATAATATATTTCATGTATTTCTAGAGAAACTTCCCTCTCTTTTTGTCTTGGTTCATTTGGATACTAGCATTAACAAAATATAGCAATTTCAGTAAGATTTCATATATAACCCTAGTGTTGATCAAACAATTTGTACTGAATGAATGCCGTTGACGCGACGAGCTTCATGAATCCGGAGCTGGAGAGCGAAGGACTAACCAACATGGCGGATATCACGTGATCACGTACGAACAATGCCTACAATTTCGCACCCGCACGAGCCTTCTACGTCTTTAGGAGTTCTGGGGGTCGTTTCATCAGACCGTCATAACGACAAGATCAGCGACATCTCGACACTGTCGCTCAACTTGTCCGCTAAGTGTTTCACAAAGCCGTCTTTGCCAAGACCAGCGACAACTTCGCTGACAAGTGACTTGTCGGTGCTCCAGACGTGTCATATCTTTTTAGAACGCCATCACAAGCCAGCTTTTAGTTAGTCTATGGGCTGCGAAAAAATAACAAATGTAAATTAAGAGAACATTCATTTCCTGATCTCCAAGCACTATCCTTTATCATTCCTTTACCAGATAGTATTACTAATGTCCGTATTATAATATTGTACAGACGAACAATATGTTCTTATGGCTTCTTGACCCCCCAACAAGTAAATGAGATTAATATTAAAAATACCCACATCCGTCTACCATAGAATCAGCATCGAAAACGGAACAGTCTGTATATACAGACCCATGTGAACGACGACAATTTATCATGTATGTATTTTCGCTTTTCTTTTTCGTTTTCACGCAATGCTTTGATATTAATGATATTATATGTATCTTTTAATGAATAAATATTTAAAATTGGGCCATAAGATATCTTAATTTAATCATTTTCTCTAAAATGAACACGATTTGGGTCTTCTTTCCGTAATTAGTCACTTACGGTATCCTCTTACCTACAAATCTAGATTCGTACATCGCAAAAGCCTCCTCGAGTTTTCTCAATTTTATAAATTCTAAGATCCCATAAGTAACACATCTTTTCATGTAAACGGGATGTTTGTATCACAAGCATTCATCTTCGCTGCCATTTTTTACATTTTGGAATAGTTTGGGAAAAACTGAGCCTCAAACTCTGTTTGGGTAATTGACGATAATTCCAATGGACTGTGATATAGACTATGTTTTTTCGCCGATGAGTATCGATATCATTGAGTTGTCGTTAATCATGTCTTCGTGAAACAGTTTTTTAGGTCCATGACATTTCCGTAGATCGCCGACAACAGTAATGACTGTCATGGAGTTGATTTGATGAAACGACCCCCCGGTTATTTCAAGAGCATCTTCTAAAATCAAATTACCAAAGTCCTGGGGGTCGTTTCATCAAATCAGCTCCATGACAGTCATAACTGTCGTCGGCGATCTACGGAAATGTAACTGACCTGAAAAACTGTTTCACGAAGACATGATAAACGACAACTCAATGATATCGATACTCAGCGGCGAAAAAACATAGTCTATATCACAGTCCATTGGAATTATCGTCAATTACACAAGCTGATTTTGAGGCTCAGTTTTCCCCAAACTATTCCAAAATGTAAAAAATGGCAGCGAAGATGAATGCTTGTGATACAAACATCCCGTTTACATGAAAAGATGTGTTTCTTATGACATCTTAGAATTTATAAAATTGAGAAAACTCGAGGAGGCTTTTGCGATGTACGAATCTAGATAGATCTTGTAGGTAAGAGGATACCGTACGTAATTCCCTAATTAAGGTAAGAAGACCCCAATCGTGTTCATTTTAGAGAAAATGATTAAATTAAGATATCTTATGGCCCAATTTTAAATATTTATTCATTAAAAGATACATATAATATCATTCATATCAAAGCATTGCGTGAAAACGGGAAAAAAAAGCGAAAATACATACATTGTCGTCGTTCACATGAGTATATTATACAGACTGTTCCGTTTTCGATGCTGATTCTATGGTAGACGGATGTGGGTATTTTTAATATTAATCTCATTTACTTGTTGAGGGGTCAAGAAGCCATAAGAACATATTGTTCGTCTGTACACTATTATAATACGGACATTAGTAATACTATCTGGTAAAGGAACGATAAAGGATAGTGCTTGCATGGAGATCAGGAAATAAATGTTCTCTTAATTTACATTTGTTATTTTTTTCGCAGCTCATAGACTAACTAAAAGCTGGCATGTGATGGCGTTCTAAAAAGATATGACAGGTCTGGAGTACCGACAAGTCACTTGTCAGCGAAGTTTTCGCTGGTCTTGGCAAAGACGGCTTTGTGAAACACTTAGCCGACAAGTTGAGCGACAGTGTTGAGATGTCGCTGATCTTGTCGTTATGACGATTTGATGAAACGACCCCTGGATACATTCAGAGACACATTTACAAACTATGCAGCCAAGTGCCTATGGACACGTTCCTCTATAAATAGGTCCCGATAGGTAATTGAAAAGTAATCCCCCTTTCAGAATAGTATCAAAATGAAGAAAAAATAAATAAATCCTCGAAATATCGGGACGACTGTTTGTCTATAGGTCTACCTGCAACTTTGCAACTTTGCAACTTTGTCCCATATACCGAAATATATTTGATATCCGTGTTGGCGATTTTCAGGGTAGGATGTTTTCAGCAAGTTTCCTGCATTTTGTTTACATTTCGCCACCCCAAATTTTACCACAACATGTATTGCTTTTTTTTTCATGATAACAATACATAATGCCCTGGTTCTATATGTTGTGGTAATTCTATATCCCAATCGCTAATAGGCCTACTTGATGGCAATCTAGTGGAACATTGCTTGCATCCATTTTTACATTAGCTTTAAACAAGAGGAATTTAATATACAAAACTTCCTTGTTTTCGTAGTATAGGCCCTAATGGGATATTCCTCTCTATTGTTTGCTGGTACTTTCGTTTCCTATATAGAGGCGGTGCTCGACCATTATAAATGGCAGGGGGCGGGATGTCTCACGTCCTCATTTTTCTCGTTTTCCGCAAAGGGCCTCGTTTGAAATCACAAGGTTGCCGCTTTGAGATTTACGGATAAACATTTTGAAGGGGAGGGATGTTTAATCCCATTCCCCCCTCTATCGACGCCTCTGGTGTCCTTTGATGAGTATTTGACAATCATCATGATTTCATTTCTCTCGCACGCAATTTCCTTATAATATAAGCCTTGATCAAACCAGTCGATTATTATCAATTCATAAAACTCACGAATTTCGTAATTCTCTCTGCATTTTGCCTGTCTGTGATAAAAAAGAAGGGTTTATATTATGTGATTAGATGGACACTCTAATTAAAGGAATTCCTAGAGGGTATAAAGTTTTATAAGAGTAGTTTTGGAATATTGACAGTTGCTGGGTGAATTGAATAACTGAATAGTTATTGAATTCAATTCAAGATGGATGAAAGCACAATTACATTCACCGGAGACGTTTATACGGATTCATTCAATTTTAGCGCGAACAGTACCGTCGACGAAACCAGCTTCCATCGTGCCCTTGGAGAACTCATAACCTTGATTGTTTCTGGAATTATTGGTGTCCTCCTAGTTGTTATTTTCAACGGACTTCATCTAATCGTTCTTAAAACTACACATTCTCTCTTCACCACCAATCTACGGCTTTGTCTTCGCGTTCTTGGTGTTGTCGACTTCATAGGAGGAACCATCTGCTATGGAAAGATTGTCCTGATCGCTATCGATGGATCTTTTTATTCGGATGTGACAAAGTGCAATATATCTAGTGGTGTTATGTTTCCCTTTGTTGGAATGTCTACTATGATGTTAATGTTGATCACCATTGATCGATACTTAGCGGTTACCCGCCCACTGCGATATCACTCCATACTGACCGGAGGAAGAATCAAGGTATTGGTGACATCGGCGCTTATCGTTGGAGCTTTTCTTGGCGAGTTGCCAATCATTCATTGGTCGTTTTCCGGTCTGTGCCATCCGGACCAAAAAGGTTTCATAGACCATGTCAATAAAGCGCCAGTCTCAGCAGTTTACTTCATTATGCCCTTGGCGATTGTCATACTGAGCACTGTTTTAAACGTGCACATACTCTTGATCTCACAATCTCATGAGTATCGAGATAATGAAAAACGTAAATGGTCCTCCGAACTAAAGTCACGCACCGAACTACATTCACATGACGAGGAAGAACAGTCACGTGATGAGGACGAAGTGGAAGAAAGCCCCGGCACTCGGTCAACTATCGATTCACTCCGTCAGCGCGGCTGCTTTGTGAAGCTGAATAAGGGCACCGTAACGATCTCAGTGGTTGTCGGTGCGAGCTATTTGGTCTGGACTCCAGGATTTCTACTGACGTTGAATTTACTTGGTGATATTCCAAAAATTGTGTCATTCATCCTTTACATGATAATGTATTCAAATCACTGGCTGAACCCGGTTGTCCTATTCATTATGAAGAAACGCTATAGAGTGGCAATCGTTCGACTTTTAAAATGAATAAAACTTCAAAATAAATACGGATAATCAAAGTTAGTGATCTGTGCACCGAACGAGACTTCATACTCAAGGGGCACTCAACTATATTGCTGTACACAAGCGCGACCAAAGGTTTTCCAAACCACCCCTAAACAAGTTTTATCCATTGGTCAAATTTACACCCCTTTTTCAAGCGTTTTTGCGTGCTTTCTTGAAAATTTTACCCCTAAACAAACTTGTATAACCCGTAAAACATACCCATAAACAAGGTCTACCTCAATTAAACCTCTAAAAAGTCCACGTTTAACCCCTAACAAGGTCTACCTCAATAGACCTGTTTACTAAGTGATTAAAATTTATGGATGTTTCTTTCCTGGGGACCTAGTAAAGAGGTATTCCATTAACCTGTTATTAATGAATGAACTACAATACTTGGAATCCAGTTTGCATACATTACTTGTTGCTATGTCTGACAAGCCTCTGGCAAGCTTTCAGGTTGTCAAGAACAACCTTTGTTTCAAAAGTATGCATAAAATCTGAACACTTAGTAAACAGGTCTATTTAAATTAAACCTCTCAAACGAACTTGTTAATAGCAAGTATTTCTGATATAACAATAGCAATTTATACAGCATATTTGACAACACCAAGTTATTTCTCCATTGGATATCTCCCTTTAGATGCTTGTGTAGAATTACAAAGGATGATAACTACCATGTCTGTTTCTGAAAACATCTTAGAATAATTTATTTAGAAAAAAGAAATATGAACACGATTAAATCATACATGTAATCTTGTTCTTGATTAAAGAGAACGAGTTCTGTAGCACTGTAATCTAGCTGTGAATACACATCTGCGCTGCAGATCTTCTTCTTACGTACGTACGCATGCTGTATTGTAACTCGAGATCAAGATCGCCCGGGGTATAGTGGGGTCATTTAAGGAAATTTCATGACAGAGCGGACAAAAGCACAAAACACTCCTTTTGGCCTACTTATCAATATTAGTCGAGGGGCCCTCGCGATTTTTTAAAGGTGGTCGAGTAAAATGCAAAAACCCAAAATGGCCGCCATCCAATATGATATAAGCAATCTTTTCGGGTTATATAATTTCATAGGAAGCATAAATTTGTTGTCAGATGAAATTATTGAAATCGTATCATATCACTTATCATTTCAAAAAATACAGGGCCTGTTTATAGGCACATCAAATGATCTTTATAAATAATATATGTGAAGGGCGCCCTCACTTAGATCAAAAATTTTGCTTGGATGACAGTAACCGTAAAAGGAGCTGCATTTCAGCCAGGAAATCAAATGAAAAACACAGCCGAATCGTTGGCAAAGCGTTCAACTCATTCCTATGTGTTTTTATAGTCATGAATGAGATATATTTTACTCTCCTTTTTTCTTGATCAGTCTTGATGCTTGTAATAATTGAGAGAAGAGATTGACTAATGATCAAACAGACTACGAGTACATGGTATTTAAGGTTACCATGTGACTAACTTAGACATGACATATCTTATTTTTGAAATCAAAATACCTCTCCGAAACAAATAAATTTGTCTTCATGTAAAAGGATCACAGACTCACTGTACGATTGCATCGGGGAATATGAACGATATTACAATCCTTCCCTCTTAGCCTTTCCTGTCCAATGAATTACCGAATGACATGAATCTGATAAATACATTTTGTTTAGTTTGTGAATGAAAGTACAGTAATAAACCTTTGCACACAGTAATAAAAGTCATTGATGTGTGTGGTAGATATATCAGAACGCACATTTAAGTTTTTATTGGGAGTCATGATAAGCTTGAAGTATAATGGAGATTTTCCCCAGATATCTTAATTTCTGAGTAATCTAGCTTTTTGTTATTTCTGCCATATCATATCGCATCTGTTAAAATACTTTTGTCATTTTTCAAAGATATTCTTTTTTTTAATGTAATCCATGTCAATTAAGTCATAGGACTGCGATTATTAATTTTTCTAGTAAAATCTCTTTCTCCTCCTCTATCATTATTTAATGTATAACTGTTTGCACACTACTGAAAAGCAAATGAGTAGTTAATAGGTATAAATTATAATACCTTATTGAAGTTACTATTACAAATATAATACATGTATATCGCATGTGTGATTACAACCATGTATTAATAGTTTTATAAAGCGGGTAGGCAATATGATTATGAAGTCTATAAAAAAAATGGTTACGAACCCCACAGAAACGCGAAGAGTCACACAGTCATGGAGGCTGCCATATATGCTTTCCTGGATGACATCACAGAAGCGCAGCCAACAAAAGTCATGCGCGTTTCAGTGCGCGCATGTAATCCCTGCGCTAAAATGACAAACTGCGCGATTTCATTGCGTTTTAAGTTTGCACGCACCAGAGGTACGCGTATGCGCAGCTCAGCCGTGCTTTAGAGCCTTTTCGCCGTGCGTTATCACTTTTTTTTTGCACGGTCACGTGGTGTTATTTGACCACTCAGGATGGCTACATTCTTGAACCCGTTTTATAATATACTATTAGTACATGGTTGGGAGTGCGTTGGTGCGATCTGGCAACACAAAGGTTTTTATCTTGGTGTACTATACACACGAGGCGCAAGCCGAGTGTGTTTGACACCACGATAAAAACCTGCGTGTTGCCAGATCGCACTAACGCGCGAACTCACAACCATGTATTAATAGTTTTATAAAACGGGTCGGCAATATGATTATGAAGTCTATAAAAATGGTTACGAACCCCATAGAAACGCCAAGAGTCGCACAGTCATGGAGGCTGCCATATGCTTTCATGGATGACATCACAGAAGCGCAGCCAACAAAAGTCATGCGCGTTTCAGTGCGCGCATGTAATCCCTGCGCTAAAATGACAAACTACGCGATTTCATTGCGTTTTAAGTTTGCACGCACCAGAAGTACGCGTACGCGCAGCGCAGCCGTGCTTTAGAGCCTTTTTGCCGTGCGTTATCACTTTTTTTGCACGGTCACGTGGTGTTATTTGACCACTCAGGATGGCTAAATTCTTGAACCCGTTTTAGAATATACTATTAGTACATGGTTGGGAGTGCGTTGGTGCTATCTGGCAACACAAAGGTTTTTATCGTGGTGCACTATACGCACTAAACGCGTATTGAAAAACTCCACAAACATACCCTGTTTTCCATTTTTTTGGCGTTTTTGACATCCTAAACGCGTCATGCGCGTCACGCGCCTTAGTCGGCAAAAACTACCCTTTTCACGCGTTTTTGGTCGCGCTTGTGTACAGTAATTTAGTGATCAATGATTATATCTAAGGTACATGTATGATTGAATATATACTTTAGAGCAAATTGAAATTAATGATTTTTGGGGTACACCCAAGGCCGTACGCAGAAATTTTTTCATGGGGGGGGGGGGGGGGGGGGCAAGATGATCGCTTTCAATATTGGATCATTTAAAAGTCTAAAACCCGATTTAAAAAAAGTATGATTTTGAAATTTCTGGGGGGCAACTGCCCCTGCCCCTGTCCCCCCCCCCCCCCCCGCTGCGTACGGCCTTGGGTATACCGTACAGGGCAAAATGGGGGAGGAACTTGCAAGATACATCGCAGTTGCCAATTTCTGTTTGATTGATTAAAACTTCAAAATTTCATAACTTTCTTATTTCTTATCGTATTTTGTTCAAACCTTCACTGATCAGTTTCTTCAATTTTTCGTCATCTTTTAATACCAAGCGTGGACTTCCCCTTTGATTATTCAATCTTTATCGGCCACGGTGTTATCTCTTTTCAAACCTCATAGACATGAAAATGGAAATGGAGGATGGAATTTCACTTTTAGAGTCTAAAGCTTGCATCGTAAAGGTAGTAAATACAATCTTGTTTGTTCGGGGTAACCTCGCTAGTCGTATGGACCGCTATTCATAAGGACCGCTATCCATAATGCGTGATTAAATGAATGGCGGATTTGTAGCAATAGCGGTCCTTCTAAATAACGAGCAAACCTTAGACAAATTACCTCGCTATCCAAATGGACCTCCATTGATAAGGACCACTATTCATAAATATTCATAAGGACCGCTATTCATTTAACACGCGTTATGAATAGCGGTCCTTATGAATAGCGAGCGGACCCCGTTTGCTCAGCTATTTATCGTTGCTATTAATTTTGTCTCTTCTTCTGCTTTCACGCACATGTTAAACCGATAAAATATACAATCGATGTGAACACAATGAAGTTTATTTATCTTCGTTTTATTAAGCATGGCTTTTCAATAGACAGCTTCTGTATAATGTATACAAATCTATGCACATGTATTCTCTGAGGACCTAGTGACGGGCTATTCCATGAACCTGCTTTTTATAAATGAGCCTCAATGCTTGGAATCCATTTTGCAACATTATTTGTAGCTATGTCCGGCAAACCTCCGGCAAACCTCCGGCAAGCTTTCAGGTTGTCATGAACAACCTTTGTTTGAAAGGTATGCATAAAATTTGCATACATTACCGAAGCGGTCTATTGATCATGTATGCACACGACTGGTCCTATGCCCTCTCATAACAAACAAATGATATCTGCAATTTACAAATGGAAAATAGATTGTTCCAGTAAATAACACGTCAGACATACCAAAATGCATATACGACCGGTACGTTTACCATCCTACTGAAAAGGGGACGTTAAAGAAATGACAGGGATGCATCCATGTTTCAGTCCTGGGGAGCGTTTCATCAAGTGTCTTGTCAGTGATTTTGACTGACAAATTTGCTCTCAGTCAATCACATGCAAGTATTTCAGTAGCTTATAACAGTTTTGGTAAATATCACTGACGAAACACTTGATGAAACGCTCCTCAGATCGTGCTTAAAAAACTGAATGGTTATTATGGGAAACGGTCCCCTTGGTCATCATGTGACATTGTACCGACCCATTAGGCATATTTAAAAAAAAATACCATCAAACACTTACTGAAATGACCGAATCGTAGGACAAGCTTCCTCAATATTAACAATATACCAATGAATCAGCAGGTTTCATTGACTCTCTACGAGTGGATCCAACTATAGTGGCAGTCAGTATAAAATAAATCCCCTCTTTTTGCTCTTCTTCCCCACTCGTTTCTTTATCTTTCCCATACGACACTATTCAGATTATGAAAGTAACTGTTTATAATAGCATATTCATCATAATGCTTTATTCCTAAACTATCGATTGTATATCAATGTCTCCTTGCAAAAGTGTGTCAATTAAGCCTTGCATTACTCCCTTAGATATCCCCTTCCCTCAAATGCTATTTTTAATCCCTGGCCTACCCCTATTTTAGAGACTCTCCGCCATCCCTAAATATTCGCAGTGTATATTCTGCAAAAATAATAAAAATAATAAAAAGGGCATATGCAAGACAACTGTTTTTCTTTCCTTCATTTAATTATGTTGTATATTAAGCTCATAAATGTATGAATGTTCTCATGGTCTGCTACCCATATCTTTGGGAATCCATTTAAAATTTAATGCCAGTGTACATATTAAGTACAACACCAGACATGCTTAGACTTTCATTTTCTGCAAATCAGAAGCTCAGCCTTCAGGAACTCAATATTTTTTAATGGCCCAAAGATATGGAGTAGCATTCCAAACAACAAGAAGATGAAGCATTCTTTAAAATCATTCAAAAGAGCCCTAAAAAGATTTACAACAGAATATGTGCAATACTATGCATTTTATGATCTGATCAGGCCGTGTGAGCGAAAATGTGTACGGTTGATGTGGCATGTGTGTGTGAGTGTGTGTTTTCAGAGTGCTTCGCCCTTTTCCCCCTCTTCATTTCTTTTGTTAGTTGTGAATTCTAGATTATCTTGCATTTCATGTTTAGGGGATTAACATTTAATAAGACTCATGTCTTCTAGTTAATCTCTTTATAAACACTTTATATAAGTTGTTTTGTTTTCCCCTCTGTTATCGTAATATGCATGTGGAAATGTATTTGCATAATTTTCATATTTTTTATGAAAATGTTAAATAAAGAACTTGAACTTGAATAAAAACCGGATGTGGGAATAAATAATTGTGAAAGGAAGCGGATGTTTGAAATATGGATGAAAGAAAGGTGAAACCAAGGTGAAATCATTTTAATAGTTACTGCACTATCATTATAGCAACACTGGATGAGAATGTATGTACATGTATACATTTAACTTTGACAATATTCTACATTTACATTTTGACAGAGCATGAGTACAAACGTATATAAAAATTTGGTAATAACTAAAGGAGGGTTACATTTTGATATTTTCGCAGCCAATATGGGGATTTTAAATGGTATATCCTTGCTATTGTATTTTACAACTGCAGGATTAGATCGAATATTTTTTTTTCTGAAAACTTTTTATCGAAGTAAACTTTCACTGCGAGTACTCAAGGAAGTATTTTCAACTTGTTAAAGGAATATGATAAAATGTTGTATATAAGTATATGAGCTGGATAAAGCGAAAGTGAAATCTGACTCAAAGAACCGGGATATCTCAATTAGAAGATGAGACAAGGATGACAGGCAGTTGATCAGCTTATTTATTTATTTATTTAGTTCTGATATTTATACAGGGAGACTCATTATCACCAATATTTGCGGTCTTACATGAGGCCCTGATAGCAATTTTAAGTAACAATAATAGCCAACAAAATCATGAAAATAAACTCTTAACAAAAAAGAAAAAAGAAAATACATAAATATATATATTGTATCCTTATAATCAACGTTGGTTGTTTACGAAAATGTTGAAATCGTTGCGCATTTCTATCATCTTAAAAAAAAATCATCATAATGTATAGTGATATTTTCTAAAATCCGTTGAAAAATAACCATGTATATATGAGTTATTATGAAATGGCATTATATAGTTTTGAAAGTACATACACAAAGTATAAAGACTACTTTAGCTCTGTATAGAAACAAAATTGTTCTATAAATATTTACAAAACATATTATAGGGTAGTATGCTTATTCAAAGATTACACAATGATTGCATGTAATATATATAGCAATCGAATATACAGTGTCTCTTATAAAACAATAAAATACAAATTATCTATTATTGATAATGAATGATATGAAATCATTCATACATTTTGAAAAGCATTATGTCATCGTACATTTTTGTTCAAAGAAACAAACCATCAAACATATTTTGCAAATCGGCACAACCAAAAATGACATATTTCTGATGAAGACAAAAACAAAATAGCATCAAGTGAAATTTCCTAGCAATAAGAACGAATATGACTTATTTACCATGCTCTTATGTAAACAATCAAACCAATCGTTTGTTTTCACAAGAGAATGCGTAGAAATGCGATAAGGAATGAGAGTCAAACTTCAGCTAAGAAACTTTCCTCTTGCCATTCTTATTGGGAACAGATATTTGCAAGATCTTTTGAACATATATTTAAATGTGTTCACAGAGCTTGCCATTTTTTAGTGATCTGTCCAACTCATTCCATGCTATAATTGAAGATACGAGGGGGCTATGATTAAAGCATTCTGTTTTATACTTTGGCACCGAAATTAAACCATCATCTGCCTGCCTCGTATGCTACTGATGAATTTCACTTACTTTTAACTAAACTTCCTTGCACGGTAAATAGGATGGTGCCAAATTATGTGTACACTTGAACATCATAGTAACGCGCTGAAATTCAAATCGTTCCTCATTTGGCATCCATTTCAGATTACTTCACTTGATGGGGTCTCATAACTTTTGTTTGAAATTATTCTAGCAGCTCGTTTTTTAACTTTCTGAAGTTTATACGTTTGTTCCTGATATCGATTTGACCACACAGGAACAATAACCAAAGTGATGCAACACGAATGCATTATACAGCATCTTTAAATAGGTTAATGGTAAATAATCCTTCGCTCGTTTTAGTACACTGACATTTCTCTGCGTTACCTTTGTTACTTTGTCAACGTGTTTGGACCAATTCAATTCTTCATCAATTAATATACCAAGACATTTGGCGACATTAACTCTTTTCAATACCTTTCCATTAATAGAAACATTGAAGGATGCTATTTTGTTTAAATTAGCACGCGAAGCTATGACCATCACGCATGTCTTCTCGGTGTTTAGTACAAGGCGGTTTTGATTAATCCATACCATTAATTCTTCCAATGCGAAAGAAAGATTTTCTTCAACCTCAGCTACGCTACTTCCACTCACAGTCCGCATACATATCAACATAACCTTCAGATATACAATTTGGTAAAGTATTTACATACTTAGATGAAAAATAATAATGGACCCAAAATAGATCCGTGTGGTACGCCCATCAATAAAGTTAATGAATTAGGTTTTGCACCTTTAAAATAATATACTCTTTCAAATGTCTGACATAACGCACGTGATGCATTATTTCCTATGATTAAATAAAAAATATAACATCAACTGCCCAAAACTTAAAGTGAATAAACAGATGTGTAACATTATATTACTACATGTAATTCTTATTGTGATGGTTTTGTGTGAAAGAGAGAGAGAGAGAGTGTGTGTAATTGGGTTTTTACAGACGTGTATCAATCAGATTTTATTATTTACGTCTGTGGATCGATCTCTAACGTCACCATCCGAAAGAAGTGATTCAGTCTCGAACCAACGTCCGTCTGAATAAGTTTGTAGGCGAACGTATACCGCTAGACCAACTCACATTTTCCCAAGAGAAATGAGAACTTGTTTAAAAAACAAACTAAATGGGTGTATCTTTCATTGGCCAGTTACATAAATTTCAAGAGTGAATCACAGCTCTAAAAGCCACGCTCACACAAGGCGACATTTTGATGACGTCAGTACCTACATGTGCTATAGAGACTGTCAAGGCATTTAACCCACACCAGTTGGTATTGTTTGCACTGTTCATTTTGCAATTACTTTTCAAACTAGAAAGGCCGTCAAAGGCGGCAGACCCACGCCTTAGCGGCGCTACAGATCGAGTAGTTTCGAGAGCGGGTAATTGTCGAGACCTAAAATCAAATGTAATTTAAAAGCGAAACAGATAATGAACTTTGTATTAGCAGTGGGTGGCAGGAAAGTAACTAAAATATTTATATTTTGGGGGGAAGCATAACCCACAACCCTTAATGCTAACTCCGACAGCCAAGGAAATTCGTCCCAGGCCCGTAACTAGGATTTTTGCGGGGGGGGGTTCAACATTGGAAAAAATGGACCTTTCTGAGGGAGCGAAGCGACCGAGTAGGGGTGTCGGGTCAGGGGGTGTGCCCCTACAAGGGTATGGGCATGAGCGTATAGTCAGAATTATTTGACAGGGGGTGGGTCAAATGTGAACCCCGAACATAATAATACCACATGTGTAGGATTCCCAAAATACTGCGAACGAATAAAGCGAGCGAGAAAAAAATAAAAATATACTTTTAAATGGCAAACTTTTATTGCATTAGTCACCAATAGGTGAAATGTAAAGCTATATCTCCGGTCATCTAGCTGCCATATGCAGGCATCATTCATATTAGTAAAGTTTTTAGGAAGTGAAGCGAAGGGGGGGGGGGGGGCACTTTGCTGTTGTTCTTTTATTGAAAGGTAACCCTAATATCTGGGCGCTATGGCGATAGGGCAGTGACGTGCCGAAAATTGTCATAACATTGAATATTTATGGACCTTGCTGCATGAAACATCTCGTTTATAAGGTTTGCGAGCGAGCGAAGCGAGCGAGGAGAAATGCAATTTACTTTGCTATTGCACATTTCAATATAAAAAGTGGACCAAACAAGTATTCGGGTTCCATGGCGATAGGGCAGCGACGTGCCTGAATATTGCAATAACATCCTATAGAAATATTCATGGACCTCGTTGCCTGAAACTATCACTTTAATATGTTGTTGCTCATAACATTTCAATATAGAAAGTAAGGTAACCATAATTTCTGGGCGCCATGGCGATAAGGCAGACGTGCCCGAAATTGTCATAACATTGAATATTCATAGACATTTTTTATTACAATAACATACTATGGAAATATTCTCGCTGCCTGAAACTCAGAATTTTCAGAATTTTGTGAATGAGCGAAGCGAGCGACGGAAAACGCACTTTACCATCTCCCAAATGTTTCCAAAACACCCCAAGTGTTATATTGGGGCATCTTGTTATTTCTGATTATAGTTTCCAAGAAGTCGATGTTTTATGAAATACTCCCATGGCACTCCGGTTGAACAGGCTGTATTAGAGGGCCATGATTTAAGGGCCTGAATGACTAGACCGGGTCCGCCAGGAGTATTCAACTTGAGAGCGGGAAAATTGTCCATTTTAAAGTGAACAGACACATTAAATACCCCTCTCTCTTTTCCAGTAATATTTTGAATCCTACACAGTGGTAGTATATGTTTGGGCTTCACACTACGCTCATGCACATACTCTTGGAGCGGTACACCCCCTGACCCGACACCCATACTCGGTCGCTTCGCTCCCTCAGAAAGGTCCACTTTTTCCAATGTTGAACCCCCGCCCCCGCACAAATCCTAGTTACGGGCCTGAGTATGGTTTCTATATTTCACTTTTATATTCCATTACCACAGATTTCATTTGAGTCTTCTCATAATTGTCACTGCTTATCTTCCCACGTTATCTTTGTATGGTGTTTTAAGCAATCTATCTCCTTGTATTGTCAGGATTTCCTGTCCAATCTAACACTTCTCAAAGATCAAAATACCCTTCATTTTCGTCCTATAGTCTGATAGGAATCAATAATCATCCAAATGTCAGATGTCTAAGAAAGTTTAATAATTAAAAATGTCATTCAACAGTTTCAATGGTCAATCAACTTCAACATATCTCCATTCCATTTTCGTCAGATTTCATTCGAATTCGTCCGACCTGGCAATCCGCTGCAAAATTTATCATCAAATCCATCTTTGCATGGCAAGTGGATTTCAAGAAATTGTCATTCAAATTCGTCACATAGACAAGACCTTACAACGAGCGGGTGACGATTTTGAATAACTCTTTGAACTCTTTCAGTCTTTGACAAAATCAATAGCAAAATGAAAAATAAATTCCAAAAATGAATGGCCAAAGACGTATGTTGACTAGGCCTTATTATTAAGTTGCAGGACAAAAGCAAATAAAAAAGTGTTCAAATTGACTGGAAAACCGGCTGGAAACCCTATTATCTCACATTAATTTCCACTTTCCTTCCTCTCTCCCCTTTCACGTGACCCCCTTGTGCGCCCCTCCCCTATTTAAGCCAGTTGGTATGAAAATTTAAAAAAAATTTTAACCTAAAATTCAACATTCTGATGTCACTTTGGATAATTTTTTCACCTTATGATTTCTGCTCGCCAGCTTGGGGACGATACTACAAACGAATTTGAATAATTCTTTGAATGACGCTTTGAAAAAAAAATCGATTCCAACATGGCATAATGTACAAAATTCGAAAATGAATGGTGAAAGACGACATTGATTAATTATAGATTTGCCAGATTAGGAAGTTACGGGACAAAATCAAAATAAAATGTATTAAAATAGACGGAAAGACCGATATTTTATCACGTTATTTTCCCTTTCCATTATCTCTCCCCTCGCTTCTTTTTTCTTTAAGCGGACCTTTGCTCGCCAACGGGGGGGGGGGGGGGGGGGGGGGGGGTTCGAACGAACCCCCTGAACCCCCCCCCCCCTAGTTACGGGCCTGCCGTCCCCCTATTACAAAATAACTAGATTTTTAAACTGCACACCATGCATAGGTCTAGTAGACCTTGAATGATTTCGGATATAACGAAATACTCTCGAATATCCTACAATCTGGAATGTTCCCTCTTCCCATAAAGTTGTATCGTTTCCTTGTGGTTTTCCCCTCTGCATATAAACGTAACCATCTTTATAAAGATGAGAGCCCTTTGCCAACCATCCACATTCGAACGGTATTTCTAAGACATGAATGCAAACTGACACCCAGATGTAACTCTAGACCGCCGAAAGTGATCATGACGGAGTGCCTTCTCTATCATACACGTAAGCAATATACGTGTAGTCCTTAAACTTGAGGTAGATTCGTATTGTATGAATCAAGACTCTACCAGACCTGGTCATTAGAACTACTGAAAGAAACACCTTTCAATGCTCTGCGTATAGCCTGTCCACTGAGTTGTACAGTTGTTGATGGTTGTGTATACCGATACGATCCTTGATATTTGACGGAATGCTTTTTCTCAATTAATGTAAGAACTTGTCTTCTAAGAACAGGAATGTTAAAATGTTTGAGGTCTTTTTCTTAAAACATCTCTGGAAATATAACTATAGTACCTCTTGAAAACATCGGCCACGTCATACGAGGTGGAATCAAAATGAATAATACTACAGACATGACGGAACAGAGCGACTACCAACGATGGCAGGAGTCCGACACTTTCATCGCTGTTATCTTCATGGAGTGTCTAGGATTGCTCCTTGCAGTAATACTGAATGCATTCCACTTGATTGTTCTAACCTTCAGCAGTTCTCTATTCACTGGAAATCTCCGTTGGTGTCTTCGTGTTTTGGCAATCATTGACATTTGTGGCGGATCGATCTGTTACGGAATGCAGATTTTGTTTTACTTTAAGAAATCAATCATAATGTATTCGATGTGGATATGTAATGTAGCTGTGGGAGCCTGTGCAATAATGGTGCTTTTTTCTCAATTCACACTCTTTGTGATTACCATCGACCGATACATCGCTGTGACCCGCCCTCTCAAGTACTACAATATTTTATCTCCGAGGAGAATCAGAATTTTATTTCTATTGGCTATCACGTTTGCAGTTTCGTTAGCCACAGCACGATCTATTCATAGTGCACGTATTGGTCAATGTGATTTTGACGGATTTCATCTGTTTGGACAGCAACTTATGGCAATGTACCAAATAACACCTTTATTTTTGGTGATTGTAACAACTGTTCTCAACTTACATGTGTTACTTATTGCTTTTGCGCAGAGAAGGCGGGACAAAATTGCTCGCCAATCGGTCATGGCCTTGCCATCACGTAGTTCGATTGACGCGCATGGCACGAAACAAAATAGTTTCCCTGAGAGGTTTAAAAGTGCGATAACAATTTCTGCCGTGGTTGGAGCCAGTTATCTCGTGTGGATGCCTTACCTTATTATAACAGTAATCATAATCACCTCCCCCGACTGGCACTTTTTCCCCCTTGGTAGGATATTAATGTACTGGTCGGTTTACGCAACTTTTTGGTTAAATCCACTTTTGTTTGGTCTAGTGAGTAAAAATTACAGAAACACAGTTGTACTTCTTATCCCCCAGATTAGACGACATCAGCGAAATCTGCCCTGTATCATAAGTACGATTAATGAATAGAGAACATTGTTGGATGCCCTGTAAAAAGTAAAATTGTCGTACATCGCGGGCAGACCCGAATTTGATATAGACCTGTGTACCCCAAGGATACATAATTTGGGGAATATGGTGGCCAACCTCCCGTGGGGACATTAAAATCTAATCAAAATTAATGGTGCCCCATCCTGATCCAGGAACTCGTGAGGAGACGGACTCCCTCCCTTCTAATCCGCATAAGGCCACGTGGGTAAATGACATTTGGGCCGTTTTTTTTTATATGACCAATTTATGACGTTATCTTTCTATTTCTGCTTCTATCCATGTATTTGCAAAAATAATCAAGTAGTTACACCTCTGTTTTTATTTCTTGATAATCAATAAATTGTTGTACTGCATGTATCTCTGTATTTCTGTTTTTCAAATTATAATAGAAATTGTGAAAATTTAGGCTTACCGTTTTCTTTTTTCTCTATAAATCAAATTACCTAATTTGTAATGAATTATTTCATTATCACATCGTACCTTTATTATAATCTCGAAATAAGATAATAAAATTAATCACAATAGTGGCTTCTTTTATAGCGCTCGTGTCTGACTTGACACTCCTGGCGCTCCACAATTATTACCACAGCTGATGACAGTTTAGTTAAACTTCAATGTGACTTACTATCCCAAATAGTTCAACGATAGACTCATTTTGATTTATTCATACTTGGTCATTATTATAGTATATATTGATACTTACTTATGTTGAATATTGTTATTGTATATTCACATTTACTATGTATTTTATTTTAATGTAAAAAATCTCAATTCAGCTATTAGCTAAGATGATTTATTCGAGTCTTGTACTAGTAGTGGTGTTAATTCTTTTCGTAAACCAAGCGATGTGAACCGAATTCTTAAAACCGTATAAATTCTCTATACCAAACCATACAGGAGTATTTTGAATTACAATTTGTACCTTATGAACAATTTCCTATTGTCCTGATGGCTACTCTCATAATGGTTATGTAATTTTACCATGAAGTATAGACATAATAGGGGTACGAGTCCGAAGTGAAATCCTGCAAAATGTCTTGGTAATGTTGCAAGTCCATCTCCAGCAGTGTGTTTCTGAAAAGAGAAACCAGATTTTCTAGTCAATATGGTAAATTTGTGTTGTTCATGGAAACGATCACTTTTTATATGATACCAAATAGTTTATAACATACAACATTGGATTGCACGAATGAGTACAGGCCTAAATGATTTCAAATGAGTAATGTCAAAAGTAATTTGCGGAAAGAAGCGATGTCTATACATTGCATGTTTACATTGCAAAGAATAAAAATTAAAAAAAAAAATAGAAGGAAATCTTTATGACGCCACTCATGCCATAAAAATCGGACCCCAATGTTTTATTTTTTGAATTAGTCTAAAAAAATAAAAATTCTTGGTCATTTAAAAAAACACACACACAAAAGCAATCTTTCATTGATCAACTAAACAAAGATCGATCTTTTTTGTCAATCAGGGTCCAAAGATCAGTCACCTATCGACCGAATCACGAAACCCTGACATCTATTGATTTTCTTGTGTATAAGTCACCTTCGATCCGTCCATTTCTTATCAGTATTCGACATAAAGGTTGTGGTGCCGTGGTTGAGTTGTTGCAAATTTTCGATTTCGGAATTGTTAAAACGAGCTTCGTTCCAAACAGATGGATCTTCTTGGGTTAAATGCATGCCGTAATTAAGTCTCGTCACCTGTCCAGTTAGGGTGTCATCGATCGTTCGTGACAGTCGAGTAGCCATCCCTTGTATCGAAGTCGTCTTGGCTTATCGGTTTCAAGGAGTTTGATGTCGGCAGCACATAATTTGTATGGATACCAGTTGATATCTGTTCTAACAATCATCATGAAAGCTATATCGATTGCTGATTAAATATTATTGTGGTTTCTATTCGATTATCCCAAGTCCTATCATAACAAAATCTAGTATCATAATTATAGAGTGAAAGACATTGTCTTTTTCATTATACGTATGTGGTTATTTGTATTTGATAAACATGACAAAAGAGCGTGAAAGAGCCAAAGCGAGAATCATGAGAATTAGAGGCATACAGAAAGGCAAAGAATGAGGAAGTGTGAAGGAGAGGAGAAAGAGAGGCAGAGAGAGACAGAGGCACAAAGAGAGGAGCAGATAATTAAGACGTACCGAGAGAGAGAGAGAGAGAGAGAGAGAAGGGATGGGGTTAGAAGTGGGGAAAAGGTAACGACGAAGGGAAGTTGATATTCGAAAAGAGATTTCGTTAGATACCGAGTCAAAACAGGGAGATGGGAGTTTGAACTCCCATCTCCCTGGTCCACACTTTTCCGCATGTTCCTGGCGGTGATAAGAAAGCACTTTATTGGGTAGATGATTATCCCTCTCTTTTTCGCTCTCTCACTCTCTTTCTCTTTCTCTCTCCTACGTATTTCAGAAAGAAAGAGGAAGCTAAAGATGAGTACGCTATACTGTATATAGCCAGACAGTGGTAAACTAATATACTGGAATAATTTTATTTACAAGAGAAACCGAATGGGCACTTTACCATGACTATACGGAGGATGTGGGGAAGAATGATTTCCCCCGGATTCATATGCTACTCAAGGTTTCTCAGTAGAGCATATGCATTTCGTGGAAGAAGTCTACTTTTTCAGGATTCACTCGTCAAAAGATATCATTTGATAAAATTCACTTTAGTATGAGAAAGATATTAAACTAATCTTCCTGCATAAACTAACGTTTCTGGTCCCAGTAATCTGTGTGTGGCATGCCGGCAAGCATTAATTTTATTATTGCCCGGTGACTGTCTCTCGGTTTCCAGCTGCATTGTATGACACTACTGCCGTTGAATAATCTTCCAGCATCTATTCGGACTACCAAAGAATCATAAAGTTGGGTTGTTAATTACCTTTTTGTCGATAAACTACTATAGTAATCGTAATTCTGAAAATTATAAGTTGGTGTATCATGTGTATTGTTGACCACAAGTTCTAGTGATTGTTACAAATAATATAATATAACTATTACTCCAGTAAATTGAATACAGATTCAGAGGTATAGGTCTTGCTGTTGCCATGTCGACTTCATCAGACAACCAGCGTTTTGCTACCATCATCTATATGAAATGCCTGGGGTTGGTCCTCTCTTTGTCACTTAATGGATTTCACTTGATCGTTCTAACAAAGAATCTGCATTTGAGCCTAAGAATATTGGCAGTCTTTGTTTAGTGGGTTTATGCAAATCAAGTTTTATTTTAACAATTAGGAGATCATAATTTCTTCTATGATTAAATGTAATATAGCTGTGGGTAGTTGTTTGTTGTTAGTGATGTCTTCTCAAGTGATTCTTTTTGTCATTACCATCGACAGATATATTGCCGTGACCCGCCCTCTACAGTACTCCAGTGAGGCTTATGCAAACTTTACTACTGATAGCTCTCTTGTTTGCTGTTTATATACTACGGAAAGATCTATACATGGTGCTTAACGAGCACTGTGATTTTATAGGACGTGAGCTTTTTCTCAAACAGCAACGACTTATTTTTATATACCACTTAATGCCTTTTACGCTGGTCATTGTCACGAGTGTTCTCAATATATAATTTTTACTAGCAGAAGCAGCCCGTAGACATCTACGGGCGCTAGCTGTGTTTATGATTAATCACCGTACCGTATATTTGTCACAATAATCAAGTGAATAAAAAAAAGTCGGCTAAAGTGTTTTATTTTTTTTTACCAAGAAGTATTTACAACGTGTGAGTATGTGTTATTTATCCAAATCTTGCATGAGTTCTGAAGAAAATACATGTTCATCTTGATGAAGACTAAATGATATGGATATAATTATGTTCGAGTAGTATATGCATAGAGCTATAGAGGGAGCGATTTTGATCTTGCCTTGTTTCTGTGGTTTAATACTCAGAGAAATTAAGGCCATGAAAACATGCATAATGTATGAGGATACAAAAATAAGCAAAAAATGAATTCATTGTCATTTTCTTTTCAGGGGGATTATGGCCCCCTTATATGGGTCTTGAGAGGACCGACGGATTGACTTTTCCCTACTACCCTCCCGTCATCCAAGCGCGAGGGGAGACGGGAGTAATATCCTATATGTATTCATATCATAGTGGAAATACTTTCGAAGGAAGTTTAGGTGGGGGCGCTCCTTCTTTACACCGTGGCAACCAACGTGATCTCCTACACCTCCCCTCCCCCGAATGATGTCTACAGATCGGTTAGTCTGTCTTAAAGTAGAACTTTAATGATTTTAAATATTGGCTTAATACTTATTATTGCATAGATGGCATAAATTAAACAAGGTTATCCAAATTCAACGCTTGGAAACATTTGAAGCAATGATTATTATCAATTATAAAACGGTAAAATACAGCCCCCGATATAGCAGCTGAAGAGCTCCTCGAACGCTGCTGAGATATGTGACGACACACCATAGACCAGTCCTGTCTAAGCAGACGATGTCCCATAACATCTTACACATTTTTCAGAGCCTATTTTGTCATCTCCTCTTCACTTATTTCTCTTCCTTCACTAGCGTCAGTCTTAATGTTAGTCTGTTGCCTCACTCTTGACTTCGTGTATGGTATTATTTTGATGAAAAATGCAGCGTTAAAAAAATAAAGGAATCAGTCACTTGTAAACAAAATAAGACGCCATTCTATTTTCAGCTGCTTGCACCGGGGCATGTTCGGCGTTTCAAGAGGGAGCGAATACCATTCTGCTATTATTCGGAGGGCTTTTCAATTTGAAAGTGGGGTTTATTTCATTGATCATTGACCCTTCTCCTGTGTATTTACAATCAAACGGTTATAGCTATCAGAATCAGTTTCACTTTCCCTTTATAATGGTGTGAAATAAGGTCATGTTTAAAAATACACCAAACTCTTTATAATTTGATAAATAATTGCATTGCAATTACGTTCATTCATTATAGGACGTCGTCTGCTTAAGCAGGATCGATCCCGAGTGTGACGACATCAAAACATCGCTATATTTCTGGCGAATCCTCGGATATTCCAGATGCTGAGAAGAGCTTTTATTTGTGTTGTTTTTATAATCATCAGATACGCAGTTGACATAAAACTTATACGATTGCCATCTGTAAGCTTCCCAGTTTCTAGTGATACATTAATTGCCATATTTGTGATTTTCTTTGAATATCTACTTTAAGGGAATGAATGATATATTTGAGGCGATATACAATAACATGTTTCCGACGGTATGAGGGCCATTTTCTCCATTCATGTCAATTTAGTTGTTGATAATAGGAATGATTTATGCGACAGCCACCCAAATGTGCGGTTAGGTAAACCCTAAACACTAACCCTAACCCTAACCCTAAACCCTAAACTCTAAAGCCTAACCCCAACCCTAACCATATATATTGTTTTCATTTTGGGAAGTTTACCGTAGTATATGCTTCCATGATATGAGTAAAAAGTAGAAATAGATTAAATTTAAATAAAGAGTCCTTAAATATTAAGTGGCCGAAATCCCCCTCCCCCCTTTTTTTTTACATTGTAACAGTTACTTGTGTGCCCCCCCCCTTTATTCTAAATCCTGGATCCGCCCCTGAACATGTGACTATGTGTTATTCATCCAAAGCTTGCATGAGTTCTGAATAAAATACATTTTCATCTTGATGAAGATTAAATGATATGGATATAATAATGTTCGAGTAGAATATCCATGCATATACCTAGAGGGAGTGATTTGATCTTGCCATGTTTCTGTGGTTTAATACTCAGAGAAATTAAGGCCATGAAAACATAACTTGCATAATTAGCGGGTCCTGGGAGGACCGTCGGATTGACTTTTCCCTACTACCCTCCCGTCACCCCAGCGGGAGGGGAGACGGGAGTAATATCCTATACGTATCCATATCATAGTGGAAATATTTTGAAGGAAATTTTGGTTGGTTTGGTTGTGGGAAAGGGGCTCCTTTTTTACACCGTGGCAACCGATATTCCTAAGTGACGTGATATCCTACACCTCCCCTCCCCCGAATGATGTCTACAGATCGGTTTAGTCTGTTATAAGGGAATGAATAACATATTTGAGGCGATATACAATAACATATTTCCAACGGTATGAAGGCCATTTTCCCCATTCAAGTCAATTTAGTTGTTGATAATAGGAATGACTGATGCGACAGCCACCCAAGTGTGCGGTTACGTAAACCTGAGACCTTATCCTAAACTCTTACCCTAACCCCAACCCTAACCCTATATATTTTATTCATTTCGGGAGGCTGTCGCAAAAGGAAGTTTACCCAAGTATATGCTTCCATGATATAAGTAAAAAGTAGAAATAAATTAAATTGAAATAAAGAGTCCTAAAATATGAAGTGGCAGAAATCCCCTCCTTTCTTTTATTCTATTTTTAACACGATAAAAACTACTTTCGAAAAATAAACTCAAGGGCAATTTCAAAGGCCTGATTGTAGTGCCCATAAAAATCAGGTTCGGATTATGTAATACGCGATTGTAATGTTCGCACATTTCTAAAGGTGACGGACGGGTTATTGAAATTGTCTTGAGTTTATTTTTCGAAATATTTTTATCGTGTTTTTTTAACATTTAACAGTTACATGTTCCTCCCCTTCACCCTGAACATCAACCCCCACATAAAAGAAATTGTAGCACATAAAGAATTAAGTTCAACTAAGAAACATACCCCCCCCCCCCACAAAAAAAACACAAAAAAAAACAAAACAACAAACAAAAACAAAAACAAAAAATTGTTCAATTTAGAAAGTAATGCCATGCTTCCATAAATCGGACTCCCTGGAGCCAAATTTTCACAAATAAGAGACAGAAAATTTTACGGGCAGCTGAATCGATCCAAATCGATCGCGACGATCGCCTCCCCCCCCCCCCCCCTCCCGGGGGGTTGTCTCATTGAGACCTGTACATTATCCACGTAAATCACTTGCTGAATTAAAAAGCAAACTGAAGTAGGGGCAGATTTTGATACCCTAAACAGGGAAACCCATCTATGTCCTATTTTTATACCATTAACGGCGCTTTTATATCTTGCTTGGTATTTTACATCCTATTTAGACCTACATCATCATCATAAGACTACTTTTTAGCCAAAAAGGAACCGTAAAAGAAATTTAACCTACTTTGGAACACATTACCGAACTATTCCCCTTCCGCGGATCTTCTGCTTATCAGATTTTCTGATAAAGTGTCAAATTAGGGTCTGTGCTTGCAGGCTACACCTTACCGGCCTCAATGAGACATCTAAACTGTGTGTATGTAACCATGAAGCTTCAATGTAACTCTGTAACTCTATGCGTGAAACATCGTACCTGTACATGTGCGAACGAATAACACGTGTGCTGTTGCGCCGTATATATACTGTACTTGCGGATATGGCCTTGGATTATATAGACGTCACGCTGTTCTAATTTGGCAATACACCAATTGAGGTTTCTCCCCTTCACATGTAAAGGGTACACTCTTAGAAAAAAATGGTGCTTATGGGGTACTCATTAGCTCCAAATTGGTGCCGGATTGAAAAGAAGTCTACAAGTTCCATTAAAAGGACCTTAGCCATAGTGCTTAGATTTCTCCACCTTCTGTTATGCGTATTAGTCTTTATCATAATCTGTAGATATTATTTAAACATGTCCACGATAATATCTATCTACATTCGTCATTTTCAAAATACTTTGGTTTGATACAAATTGTATAAATGTGTTCTATTGCATGTTGTTATAATTTATTGATTTCAGTTACTATGGATATATTGTATTTTTTTCGAAGGACGATAAAATATTGCTCAAGAGTAGGCTAGCTCTTTGCCAGTGCTCGTGAGGAGCACCTTTAAAGGTTTCGATGAAAACCTTTTCAAAAGGTGCTTAGGGACACCCTAAAAGGTGGCACTGGTGTGGCAAATATAAGCACCTTTAAAAGGTGCTCAAACAAACCTTTTTTTCTAAGAGTGTATGGCTTGGGCATGCAGCTACAAACCCGCTTCATGGGTTGGCAGAATTATTACTCCCTGCGGAAATTCAATGTTTAAAAATGAATTTGTGAAATATGGACGGCACGTCAGCCCTTAAGAAGTGCTTCCCACCACTCTAAGAACCATTCCCCGCCCGTGGGTACCAAAAGGCGGGGACCGAAAGGGCCAGGGGCGACGCCTAAAAAAGGCCCCGATTTGGCGAGGCAGAATGTGTGTAATTCATTGTTAAAATTCTTGAACCTTTTTGACACCCAAATTGCTGATTTAAAATCTTCCATTATTACCAGGCATATAAAGAGATTTCATTGGTTATTATGTATCAAAGGGTATTCATTTGAATTGCAACTTAGCAACATTTTTGTTGTTTAATTCCTTAGGTATTTTCTAGGGAGCATAGAAATGCAACCATGTATATAATCCACTTTCTTTCTCCATTCTTCATTTTCTTTCAATGTTTTTTTCCTTTTTTAAAAAATCTTCTCATCACGCCCCCCGGAATTTTCATTTTCATTGTTCATCTCTGAAATTCACATGAAACATTTTATTTTACAGGTAATTTTCAGGGCGTGGCATTGGTCAATAGTCCACTCGGTACTATTGTCATTATAATGATGGCCTTGATGGCTTCGTCCCCCCTACACTTTCCTCTTTGCACAATCGCGAACACGTACACACAAACACAACTCGACACATTACTACATGCACCTCTCTGCACTTGCACGCACCAAGCACTCCAAATTCATTATATCGTATTGCATACTAATTTGTTCTTCATTCATGGATCTGGATGATATATTAAATGATGAACTATTTAATTCTCAGAGCAAATACTATACTGCAAAAGAATTCATTTCCACTTTTAATTCAACAAACCAAAATGATAAACGAAAATTTTTCAGCGTAATACACATAAATATCCGAAGTTTGCAAAAGAACTTTGATACTTTCAATGAATTTTTATCCATATTAAATTCATTTCCTTTTTCTATAATAGCTTTGACAGAGACATGGTTACACTCAACGACACCTCCCATATTTGATATTGAGAATTACACATTTAACCATATAGATCGCAAAAATGGTAAGGGAGGCGGTGTTGCGTTTTATATTCACAATAATCTGCATTATAAAGTGAGGCATGATATTATAATTAACGGCGTAGAAACCCTATTCTTAGAAATTATTGACGATAACTATAAAAATAAAATAGTCGGTGTAATTTATAGACCACCTAACAACATAGCTGATATATTTTTAGATAAATTAGAATCTTGTCTTGAAACCGTATCTCGAGAAAACAAAGATATTTACCTCATGGGTGATTTTAATATAGATCTCTCTTTGCCTTACACTGCCCTTGGGCAACATTTTACTAATTTATTATCATCCTTTTCTTTCAAACCTCTTATTGACAAACCTACGAGGATTACAAATACAACACATACAATAATTGACAACATCTTCTCAAACGTGCTGAGTAGAAATAGTAATGGAATAATATATTACGATATTTCAGACCATCTACCAATTTTCACGATATGTTCAGATAATAAACGCTTACATCAACATTCAAATAAAGAACACATTACTCGACGAAAAGAAACCAAACGCAACATAGAGTCCCTAAAAACAGATTTGGGTACAGAAAGTTGGCAAGATGTTCTTCATGCGACAAATGTTAATAGTTCATATGAAATATTTATAAACAAACTTCTTCATTATTATGATAAAAATGTGCCTCTGACAAGAATAACTTCTAGCAAAAAGAAGAATAAACAACCGTGGATCACTCAAGGAATAATAAAATCAATATTTACTCGTAATAGATTATATAAAATATCACTTAAATCACCTACTTTGGCACATCAAAACAAATATAAAAAATACCGTAATAGGTTAACCTCTATTATCCGTTTAGCACGAAAATCATATTTTTCTGACAAAATTGAAAGCAATAAAGACAATAACAAAACATTATGGCATACAATTAATGAAATGTTAGGCAAAAAAAGAGAAAATGCACAAAATGTTGAATTCTTAGTGAATGGAAATTACATTAAAGACAATGGTCTTATTTCTGATGCATTTAATACATATTTTACCAATGTTGGCCCAAAATTGGCCTCAAAAATTGTTACTAATGATAATGATTTTTCACAATATCTAAATAATCATACCGACCACTCTTTATTTTTTAATCCAACGAATGTTCATGAAATTTTAGAAATTGTTCAATCTCTAAGTCCTTCTAAATCTAGTGGCCATGATGGAATAAGTGTATATCTATTAAAACAAATTATTCATTTCCTGGTTTCGCCGCTGGCACATATTTTCAATCTATCTCTTTCCCAGGGAATTTTTCCTGATTCACTAAAACTTGCCAAAATAATTCCAATATTTAAAAAAGACGACCCATGCCATATCACAAATTATCGCCCAATCTCGTTGTTACCAAGCTTTTCTAAAATACTTGAAAAAATTGTTTACAAACGTTTATACTCTTTTTTGGATATGAATAAATTATTAATCCCCAACCAATATGGCTTCAGAAAAAATCATTCGACTGACTACGCAATCTTACAACTTTACGACAAAATAACTGATTCATTTTCAAAAAAGGAGCACACTGTTGGGGTTTTTATGGATTTATCGAAGGCATTCGATACAATGGATCATGCTATATTATTATGTAAATTAAAGACATATGGCATCAGAGGGATCGTACTTTCCTGGTTTCAGGACTACTTAGATAATAGACGCCAATATGTTAATTTCAAATCTAAATCATCTAATATATGTACTGTGAAATGTGGAGTACCACAGGGCTCAATCTTAGGGCCCTTGCTGTTTTTAATATATATGAATGATATTGTCAATGCATCACCTTTACTAACATATGTTTTATTTGCAGATGATACTAACATATTTTATTCACACCTAAATTTAAACATGCTTGTTAAAACTCTGAATCTAGAGCTAAAGAAATTATCATTGTGGTTTAAATCCAATAAACTCTCTCTCAATATAAATAAAACAAACTTCATGTACTTTAAACACATTAATTCTACACATGTATTTCGTAATAATATTTTCATTGATGACATGCCCGTTACCGAAAAAAATGAAACAAAATTTTTAGGTATATTAATCGACTCAAATGTAACTTGGAATAGTCACGTTCGTAATATTAGCATGTTGGTAGCAAGAGGCATAGGTATTTTATATAAATTCAAATATTATCTTTCTCAAAGATCGCTATTAATGCTTTACAACTCATTTATTTTATCACATATATCTTACTGTAACATAGTATGGGGAAATAGTAACAAAATGAATATAGACACTATGTTGCGTCTTCAAAAGAAAGCACTCCGTATCTGTTCTCATTCTCATTATTTAGCCCACACCGATCCTATATTTCATAAGTTCAAAACATTGAAAATTAACGATATTCATACCTACCAAACTGCTATATTTATGTATAAATATTCCACTAACGCTACACCAATATCCTTTCATAATCTTTTTATCTACAACAGAGATGTCCATTCCTACCCGACACGACATTCATCTGATCTTCATTTAACAAATCCAAAATTAATAATAGCTCAAAAAACGATAAGACATCATGGTCCAGATGTTTGGAACAATTTACCTCATGATATTAAACACGCCGTATCTCTTTTTTCTTTTAAAGCTTTGTTAAAGAAGTATTTGCTATCCACTTATTCGTAAACTTCTCACCTGCACGTGCACCCACTTGCACACACTTCACTTCAATCCCTTTCCTTCCCCCTTTTTTTGTAGTAAATATTTGTTTTTCCAGTTAGTGACATCGCTTTTATGATATAGACATGTATATTAATTATGGTTTCCATGTAGCCCTTTCCACTGGCTGCTATTCATTCAAGCATTTTGCTTAAGATAGCTGGCCCCTGCATTTCTGTTATTTCTACTTGTTCATTTCGATTTATAATTATGTCTTTATTCTGTTGTCATTACTTAACTGTCACATTTTTGAATTTGAACAATTATGTTGTATACTATAATTGTAAATTTGTTATTTGATTTGACAATAAATGCAGAAACTCCTGCAAAAAAAAAAAAAAAAAAAAGGCCCCACATCCTTAGCATAATATATATATAGATAGAAGACTAGCAGAAGCAGCCCGTGGACATCCACGGACGCTAGCTGTGTTTATGATTAATCATCGTACCGTATATTTGTCACAATAATCGAGTGAATAAAAAGAAAAGTCGGGTAAAGTGTTTTTTTTTTACCAAGAAGTATTTACAACATATTAATATGTGTTATTTATTCAAATCTTAGATGAGTTCTGAAGAAAACACATTTTCACCTTGATGAAGACTAAATGACGATTGTTTTACTTTATGAATGACTTAATAATAATTTTATTTATGTTACGTCGGCCCTGTGGCCTGTGGATGACACACGATCTCATTTACACGAGGGCGGGATTCTCGCATATAGAGCATGGATAGATTTATAGTAGTATATCCATAGTATATCCACAGGCGTAGCCAGGATTTTTCAATAGGGGAAAGCTCTGACGTTTTATAGAAAATTTGGCTCGTAGCACTTTTTTTTTGGGAGGAAAGTTATTTCAACGTCCGGACTGCTTTTAGTTATGTTTTCTTTTAGTTGCTGAATAGGAGGGGCCATGGCCCCCTGTGCCCCCTGTCTACGCCAGTGAGTATATCCATGCATAGTGCTAGAGGGAGCGATTTGATCTTGTCATGTTTAATACTCAAGAGAAATTAAGGCCATGAAAACATAACATGCAACATTAGCGGTACGTTAATTTATTGTCATTTTTTCAGGTGGATTATTGCCCCCTTATATGGGTCTTAGGAGGACAGACGGATTAATTTTTTCCCTAACCCCCCCCCCCCCCCTCCATCGGCCTCCCGTCACCCCCAGCGCCAGGGGAGACGCCGGGAGTAATATCCTATACGTATTCATATCATTTTGAAAATATTTTCGAAGGAAATTTTGGTGGGGGGGGGGGGGGGGATTCTCCTTCTTTACACTGTGGCAATCGATATTCCTAAGTGACGTGATCTGCTACACCTCCCCTCCCCGAATGATGTCTACAGATCGGTTTAGTCTGTCATAAGGGAATGAATCGGAGGCAATATACAATAACATGTTTCCAATGGTATGAGGGCCATTTTCCCTTCATGTCAAGTTTGTTGTTGATAATAGTAATGACTTATGCGACAGCCGTCCAAATGTGCGGTTATGTAAACCCTAAACCCTAACCCTACACATTGTTTTCATGTTCGGTGGCTGTCGCAAAAGGAAGTTTACCCTAGTATATGCTTCCATGATATAAGTAAAAAGTAGAAATAAATTTAATCGATTTTAAATAGTCTTAAAATATGAAGTGGCCGAAACCCCCTCCCATTTTTTTAACATCTAACAGTTATATGTTCCTGCCCTTCACCCCTTCACCCCCCCAAAAAGAAATAAATGAATAAAGAAATAAATAAATAAACATAAATAGATAACTAGAAAGGCCGTCAAAGGCGGCAGACCCACGCCTTAGCGACGCTATAGAGTAGTTCCAATACTCTATGGGGTCAAAACTACAAAGTTACACATAATTTTTTTTTTTTTTTTTATTATATTCAGTTTTTATTCTTTTCTCTCTTGAAACAAATTACAATCATGGTAACACATACTACAAATATGATAATATTCTAAACAGTATAAATTTTCGTTTAACAAAAGGCTTCAAAAGAAATTATTTTTGTAAGCAGTAGCCATTCAAAGGGGATAACAAGAGGCACATCTCCCCCCCCCCCCCAATAAATTTTTCCATATCCAGGTCATAACTTTGTGTGTCCCCACCCTTGAAAAAATTCTTCTGAAAAACATATTTTATTATTGAAACATCCTCCCCTAAAAGTAATTGATTAGACATGTCAGAGAGTGTGGCGTGGTGAGGAAAAAAAAAAGTTAGCAATTTGTATTCAGTATTCAGTCATGTCAGTGTTACTGAATGTATTCATGTTCTATCTTTACATTGCAATTGGGGTTGTGTTTTTTTTTCATCGGGCTTGGATAAAATAAAAATGACGACAAAATAAGTTGGATCTCGACTTCAAAATGACATGCATGCGAGGCACAGAGCTAACTCACTCAGCTCAGTCACCACCCATAAACAAAGTCAAAGTGTATACTGGCGTACATTCGGCGAACCTCAGCCACCAGACGAATATAAAAAAAAATACATACAGTTTTTGTATATATTTTACAACTACGAAATCCACTCAAACAGACATAAATGAGTTATAAACTAACTCAAAGCTCAAATGACAGGACCGTAAGTACCCCAAAGAAAAAAGTTCAATCCTACTACTAGTACTACTACGAAATCACTGGCACTGCGAGTGACTGTACTACCGTACTCACTACCGTACTCACTACCGTACTCACAACCACACAGCCCATTCACAACACACGCGAACACTCGCGAGTGCGATAGACTCACTCACGTCGAACAAACTCACCAGATTTTCACCGAAAACAATTAAAATCACGTACTACACGTCCGCCAGGATAAAATAAATCACAAAAACTTCCACAACAAAGTGTAAAAAACCGGGGAAAATAAAATAAACTTCCTCGATGTCACAGTCAAGAAGGAGTCTAACCGTCTCACCACCACTCTCTACACCAAACCCACAGATACCCGCCAGTACCTCCACTCATCCAGCTGCCATCCCCGTCACTGCAAAACCGGCATCCCTTACAGTCAGGTCCTTAGACTTCGCCGTACCTGCTCTGAGGATTCCGACTTTTCCTTCCATGCCAGGAACTTGAAGAGAAATCTCGTAGCCAGGGGCCATAGCGCCAGGACAGCCCAACAAGCCATCAACAAAGTTTTTTCCCTCCCAGATCTGAAGTTCTCAAACAGAAAACTGACAGCCAGGATACCAATGACAGAATACCTCTTGTGACCACCTTCCACCCCAATCTCCCCCTCTCCGCAATATCCTTCAACCTCAGCCCCGCAAGCTCAAGGATCTCATCGTTCGTGCTGAAGTCCCCTCTCTCACCGGCCATTCTTCTCCCATTCAGCACGACACCTTCAAATGTACACCGTATGTGCTATACACATCCACGAGGGCGAAACTTTCACCAGCAACTCCGCCAACCTCCCTCACCAAACCAAGGGCAATATCACTTGCACCACCACTAATGTTGTATATCTCATCACTTGCAGAGTCTGCCGGACCCAGTACGTAGGGGAAACCAAGACCACACTCAAGAGACGCTTCTATGGGCACAGATCCACTGTCAATACAGTCAAGCTTGACACTCCAGTGGGCCGCCATTTTAACCTTCCTAACCATTCCATCAGTGATATGATTCTACAGGGCATTGAATCTTTAGGTACCCGTCCCGACACAGTCCGTACCAGCAGGGAGAAGTACTGGATTAGACGACTTCGCACCATCCAACCTCAGGGCCTCAACATCCAGGAGGGAAATGATTAATACATCTTTTTACTCCCCTTCCTTACATTATACTTTCCACTCCCATTTAGTTTACTAGTATTTTACTCCTCCCATCTCCCATACAGGCCCCGTGGCCTATTTTTATTACATATTTCTCACTGTATGCACCCTTATATCTCCCATGCATATACATACATATATATATACTGAACTACAAAAGGAACGTCGCAAATGTATGTGTTTGAAACTGTTTTATTTACAGTGAAACACATTCTTTATTCAAGAGTGAAAACTGAGAAAATGTTTTACTTTGTTTTGATTAACAAGTACAGATGTGCAATAATGACTCTCGTCGTTGATAGCGCCAGTTCTGACGTTGTTGGGCCCACAGGAGACGTTCCCGACGATGTCGAACGGTGAGGATAGGGCCCCGAGAAGGACGCCGACAAGACAAGTTGAAGCTTCTCAGCCGACGACGAGCAGTTGCTGCAGAAATTGGTCTGTTGTGTGTGCCAATAGTCTGTAGAGCCGATTCTGTTGCTCTGCGTAAGCGATCCTGCAAGTGGTCCCGGTGAAGATGGCGATCTTGACGTACTGTTGTCATCCTGGGACGACCACTGCGCTGACGATCGTTGGTGCTGTTGGTTGCATTGTATCGCTCCCGCAGTCTCTCTACTGTCCGAACGCTGCATTGAAGTCGTTGGCAATGACTCTAGGACGTTGGCCAGCATGAAGACGTCCGATGGCTTGTTCCCTCTGGTTTCGAGTCAGACGTGGCATGGTGACATCGCTCAGGAAACGAATGACAGGATGAAGGTTTTGGGTCCCTTTTAAACCCACTGGATAGAGGATGTGCATGTGCCTCGTGCTTTTCAAAAAGCTGCGCTCGAGTGCACTACCATGTTCACGGAAAGGATATGAGTTTTAATCCTACACAGAAATCACATTTTGTTATGATGATGTGTTATGGACGGTCAATGCCATATCTGTGATGTTAAAAAAGCATAAAATGTGATTTTACGTATCAAATTCCAATATCATGTGTAAAAGATATCAATTTGAAAAGTGCGACGTTTCTTTTGTAGTTCAGTATATATAACATAATTGTTTGTTATATTTGACTAACGGGTACATTAAGTCGACACCTAACAATGCAGTTTATTCCGTCATAATAGCGACCCCTACATTAGGTCGACAGTTGGTACATTAGGTCGACAGTTGAACAAAGAGAAAGAACAAAAACTGTCCTCCTAATGTACCCATTAGTCGTTTATATATATATATATATATATATATATATATATATATACAAATATTTTATTTGCATTTTACCTCCTGGTTGGGTTTAGACACATATATTAGAGACTTTGTATGCACATGTATGTATTTTTTAGTATATAGTATGCTTTACATCTTATAGTCTTGTATACAGTAGATAGCAAATATATATTTTTTCAATACACTTTACTCTATATGCCATATATAGGCAGTCCGTATCATATCAAATATTTCCTGGAAATCACACACGGACCCACTATTTTTTGAAAATAAAATCTTAAAAATACAAGATTTGTATCGTCATAATCTCGGTCAGTTCATGTATGAATTGAATAATAATTTGTTACTGGAAGAATATGACTATTCATAAATACTCCACACGACAATCAAATGAATTTCATTTACCCCTTACTAGAACTATCTTCACAAAATCTATATTTACTTTCACCGGACCAAAATTTTGGAATAATCTTAATTCGAATATTAAAGATGCTCCCAGTTCACACTCATTCAAGAAACAACTAAAGACTTTTCTTTTGGTTTCCTACCGGGAATCAAATTGATTCTTGGTAGGAAATTGACTGATTGAAACTTAAGATTCTTTATAGATGGAATCATCATCATCCCCATGACTTGTAAATTCTCTGTTAATTCTGCATCCTGCATTCTACTATAATTTTATTCAATTTTTGCTTCATATTTCAAATCGTGTTTCGTCCCCAATACTGCGCATGCTCTCTATATCTATCTTTCCCTCTTTTCGAATAAGCCAACGTTCTTTTGGTTTGTTTTTGTTTTGTTTTGTTATTTCCATTGGGTGCGTGTGTGTGTGTGTGTGTGTTTTCTTTTTTTTTCTTCTTTTTCTTCTTCTTTCTCTCTCTTTCTCCTTGTTCTCTTTGGCTTGTCTCGAATGGGTGGGGTGCGGGAGCGGGATGGGAGCGGGAACGGGCACACCCTTTCGAGACAAGCCCCCCCGGTTATCTCGAATGGACGCGTTCCCAGCGAGAAGTTCAATGAACGCGCCACTTCGAGACAACCGGGGGGGGGGGGGGGGGGGGGCTTTCCTCGAATGAGTGTGTTGAGTAGACTTTTGTAACAGACGTTTTAGAATTTTTTTTGAAAAATGTACTCTTGCTGGTTTTTTCGTTTTTCTTTTGTCTAAGATGTAGAAAATATAAAAAAACGGTATCTAAAAATGCTTTTGACAAGGAAATCATTATTTGTGCAAAATAAATCGGAGAATTGAATAATTATGCATTAAAACACACGGGGAAGAAAGGGCAAGTGGCGTAGCTAGGATTGTTAATTTATTTTTATTTTTTTGGCGTGACCTGTTAAATATTGTGAAATTGTGTTACAGACATGTGCTGACATAAGCCAAGGTGTGTTTATCATCTTTCCAAAGTTAGAAACACCTTTTAATGCCACTATCATTCTATCAATACCCACTATCAAAAGTCAAAACTCACATCAAAAGGTCGTTTGTACCCGGCCCCCAACTCCCCATACCAGGGGTAGGCCTATGCTCGTAACTCCTTTTCAAAAGTGACCCCCTATTCCGGAGAAGTTGGAATTTGTTTTACCCCCTATCCCGGGAAATTTTCTGAGATATTGGACCCCCTATCCAGGCAATTTAGGAAATTAACCCCCCCCCCCCCTCCCACCTATCCCCGGGAGGAAACCACCAGAGTCTGCGAAAATTGACCCCTATTTACATTTTCCCGGGAATATTTTTTCATCTTCCTCATTCATCTTCCTATTTTCTTACTCACCCACCAATAAGGGGTGGGGCATGGCCATCTTGTGCCCCCCCCCCCCGTAAAAAAATACGCCGCAGTGAATTAACATTCTATTCTGGACTGTCTGCCCGACCAGACCTTTGAATTTTAAATGAACATTCCATTATGAATTCATGCAACCTCATACATTCATTTGACCCCCGGTTATCAGTGACGGCACCGGGGGGCATGGGGGGGGGGGGGCATTTGCCCCCCAGTCAGAAGCTTTGCCCCCCAGTTGCCCCCAATAATTTTCGGAGTGAAAAAAATAAAAGGGTGGAAAATTTTGCTTGTCCGCCCTTGCCCCCAACAATTTCTTTTGCCCCCATTTGCCCCCCCCTCCACGGCACTTTAAAAATCCTGGTGCCGCCACTGCCGGTTATATTTTCTACATCTTAGACAAAAGAAAAACGAAAAAACCAGCAAGAGTACATTTTTCCAAAAAAATTCTAAAACGTCTATTACAAAAGTCTACTCAACACACTCATTCGAGGAAAGCCCCCCGGTTGTCTCGAAGTGGCGCGTTCATTGAACTTCTCGCTGGGAACGCGTCCATTCGAGATAACGGGGGGGGGGGGGGGCTTGTCTCGAAAGGGTGTGCCCGTTCCCGCTCCCATCCCGCTCCCATCCCGCTCCCGCACCCCACCCATTCGAGACAAGCCGTTCTCTTTGGTGTTGTCCGTCTTCTTTTGTTCGTCTTTTTCTTTTTTCTCTTTTCTGTGGCGATAAGTTATTTTTTTGGGGGGAGGGCGGTGTTGCAGTTATTAATTTTGGTGTATGCGGAGGTGTTAGGGTGTGTGTGTATGCGTGTGTATCTTTTTTTAAATGTATACTTGCTATATAAATTGTACAGAAATTTTTTTTTGAGGGGTTTGCAAAATACAAGCTTTGCTTTTTAGCATTCCCCTCCATTTTCAGCATTTATTTATTATAATTATCTTTGAAAATTACACTGAATGAAAATTATTGTTATTACATGCATTTTGTTCATGATATTATTTAGGATGTATTTACGTTTGTCTTTATATTGTTGAAAAAGGTTCATGATATTATTTATGATGTAATAACGTTATATTTTGTTGAAAAATGGTTCATGAAATTATGATGTAATTACGTTGTTATATTCTGTTGAAAATGGAAAATAAATGTAATGAAAATGAAAAATGAAATATATAATGTACATGGCAGTCAGACCCAACTCCGTAATACCGAGCACAGGTATATACTCCGAAAACGGCGTATAGAACTATATGAATATAGAGCCCTCATCGTTCAGTGCGAGGCAGTGTGGGCAAAAGGCATGGGGAAAATCATACAGTGTCCACCTGCTGTTGATAATATATTTTTCAAAAAAAATGCTGCGGATAAATTTATTTCAAATGTTTGTCATTTGAAATTCACTTCATATGACGAATCATTCAAGGATTTTAAAGATAATTGACACGCAGCATTATTTTTAAGAATATGTATATCGTTGGCAGGTTGACTTTGCAAGATTTTCCACATGCCTTTTGTACACACTGTCTCATACTGAACGATGAGGGCTCTATATTCATCTTGTTGTATACGCCGTTTTCGGAGTATATACCTGTGCTCGGTATTACGGAGTTTGGTCTGACTGCGTGGTGTCTGACAACTCGACTCCCTCACTATTTTCTGCCCTACCACTCCACTGTACTGGACTTGTACAGTACTTATTCATTTCTCTTACCCCTTGTCATTACATTGTTCCTTATCCTGTTTGATGTTGCCTTCCCATTTATCCTTTGCTTCCACATATTACCCATACTTGAGCTTGGGGCTCATTACTGTCCTTGCATCTCCACGCCTTTGTGTTTGCTTAATCCCCCTCCACACCTACTTGCCTCCTTGCTTTTGACTCCCCACACTCTCCTTTTGTTTCCATTGTTTTGTGCCCCAGCCCCCCTTACAGTTCCTGTTACATGTATACTGTGTTGTGTCTGTAGTCTATATACATATGCTTGCCTTGTTTTTTTATGTTTGTCTTTTTGCCTCTGACGAAGATTCTGCTAGGATCGAAAGCTCAGGCCCCTTTTGACTTCATTCTATATTTATATCTAACATTTTTCTAGTAAAGTCTCATGACCAATCCACGTCAGTCTATCTAGGTATTATGGTGCCCGGGGTGAACAATGAAGTTGCGCCCCTACCCAAATTTAGGCAAGCGGGGGGAGAAAAGCGAGCGATTTTTTTTCCATCTTAACCCCCCAAAATGCAATTTCTCATATATTTTACCCAAGAAATTTCGCGAATGAGCACTGCCATCTAAGGTGGAGATTCGATTTCTCTACATTTATAAAAAGTTTCTAATTTACTTGCTTCTCAAATGGGGCGCACTACTAACCTTTTATTATGCTATTTATAAACTATATCTTATGTTGCTTATACTGATGCGAAAAATTACGAGATCCTGGAGAAACATGAGTATGCGAGGAAGCAAAGCGACCGAACTTTCGAATTTTGTTGCATTCTAAACCCTCTAAAAACTGTATTTCTAATGCACTTACCTTGCGGATGGGTGGGGGGGGGGGGGGGGGGGGGGTTATTGCCATTTGGTCTAATGTCATTTGGTCCAATCATTATACGGTCTAACATCATTTGGTCTAGTATCAGTTGGTCCAATAAACATTTGGTCTAATCAAAATATCGGCCAGTCATTGTTTCGTCCAATGTCCAATATCCATTTCGTCTATGATCATATTTTGGTCCATTTATCATTTGGTCCATTATCAATTGGTCCAATTACCATTTGGTCCATTATCAGTTGGTCCAATTACCATTTGGTCCGTTATCAATTGGTCCAATTACCATTTAGTCGAATCATCAATTGGTCTAAACCCAAATAGTCCAATACCCATTTGGTCCATCTGTAACTTGGTCCATTTAACAGTTGGTTTAATGTAATGTCGTCTACACTCATTTCGTCTCATAATCACTTGGTCTACTTTCCATTTTGTCTAATTAGCACTTGGTCCAATTATCATTTGGGCTAATAACTGTTTGGTCTAATCATTATTTCGTCTAAAGAAAGCAGCAAACTGAGACCCATCATTGCAAAATTCAAATCGTACAGGATGCGTCAACAAGTCATTAGAGCTCGCCGGAAACTTGCAGGAAAGAGGATGTCAATTTTAGAAGACCTCACCGCAATCAACATGAATCTTCTGAACACGGCACGAAACTGTGAACATGTTAAATCGGCTTGGACTCTGGATGGACGCATCTTTGTCATCGGCAACAGAACTGGGAGCAAGAAGAAGCTGATTTCATATGAAACTGATCTGAAGAAGTTATACACTACCGGTACGTAGGTTAAGATAAATTATGTTTTCCCAAATACTGTCATTGTGTAAATACTATTATTACGTGAACTCTTCTGGTCGAATCCCTCGACCTCCTTAAACTCTTTTACCATTCATTTGTTGTTTTTTTTGTTTTGTTTTTTATATAGTTCTTACATTACCTGTTTGTTGTTGCTTTCCATGTTTTGTCTTCACTGCCACTGCACTGTAAGATTTGATGAATTTTCTTGTAAAACATGCATTACTGAAGAAAATCTAAATACTTTTCATTGTGAAAAGTCCATTCTAGAAGATATCTGCTGTTGCATTTCTACAACATGTTACCACAACCTCTTTGCCTTTAGTTCTGTCGATAATGCTGAATTACAATCGTTATTTGGAAAAAATGATAACTCTGCTGTTTTTAATTCTCTCAATATTGTGAATAGTATTGAAGATTTCTATTCTGATGAAATCGACCAAAATTTATACTCTAATTTAAATTGCAAATATTATTCAGAAGAAGATTTCTTATCCTCAGTTGAGAAAATACAGGCCAATTTTAGCATTTTACATTTTAATGCCCGCAGTATGTGTAAAAATTTCGACCAAATTTCAGATTTCATTGCATTACTTAATTTCAAATTTTCTATTTATGGATGCTCAGAAACTTGGATTAATGAAAATACGGCACTTTTATTTGATTTACCTGGCTATTCTTTTTTACACTCTGACCGTACCCATGGTAGAGGTGGTGGCGTTGGACTTTTTGTTTCAAATTCACTTGATTATAATATAAGAATTGATTTATTAACCCCTTCTCAATGCTATGAATCATTGTTTGTCGAAATTTCAATACCAAAATGTAAATATATTGTTGTAGGAATTATTTATAGAAAACCACAATGTTCAGTTCATGATTTTACTCAAGATTTTGAAAAGTGTTTAGATAAATTGAATGGTGAAAATAAGCAAGTGTACATAATGGGCGATTTTAATATTAATCTTTTAAATTTCAATAACAATGCTGTTAGTGATTTTCTAAGTGCAGTTCATGTACATTCTTGCTTGCCATTGATTGACAAACCTACTCGAATTACCGAAAGGTCTTCATCATTGATTGATAACATTTTTGCTAATAATTATGGCTCTAATGTTTTTTCGGGTATTGTATATAATGATGTTACGGATCACTTCCCAGTCTTTCAGATTACCTCAATGAAATTTGCTTTGAAATCACAAACTGTACATATTTTTAGTAATATCACTGATGAAAATATGAAAACATTTAAAGAAAAATTGGGTAATGTTGAATGGAGTGATATTATAGAATGTAAGGAAACTGAAAATGCATACAATAGCTTTATAAATAAATTCTCAATGATTTATAATGAAGTGTTTACTAAAAAAGAAATTAAACCTAGAAATAAGAAAATTAAAAAACCGTGGATAACTAAAGAAATAATTCAGAAGATAAAATACAAAAATAAATTGTTTAAAAATTATTGCTTTGATTTTTCTAAACGCAATCGAGAAAAGTATGTTAAAGTTCGAAATGCTGTTAATAAGATGCTAAGAAGTGCTCGAAGGAATTATTATAAGATGAAATTTCAAATATGTAAAGGTAACATGAAGAAGACTTGGGGTGCAATAAATGATCTACTGGGAAGAAGTAAAAATGAGTTACCATCACATGTTACAATAAATGATGTAGACATTTCAAATTCTAAAGATATTGCTGACAGTTTTAATAATTTCTTTGTAAATATTGGTAAGTCTAAGACTAATCAAGCATTGATTGGCAGAGAGAGTTTTCAAGAATATCTAAATATGTCTAATAGAGTTGTAAGTAATTCCTTATATTTTAAACCTGTTACTGAGGATGAAATACTTCGTATTGTAAAAAACATGACTTCCTCTAACAGTTGTGGCATAGATGATATTAATCCCACGGTTGTTAAGAAAGTAATTTTCATTATTTTGAAACCTTTGTGCTACATTTTTAATTTGTCACTTTTACATGGAATAGTTCCTGTTAAATTGAAAGAGGCTAAGGTGATCCCTGCACATAAAAAAAATGATATACATGATATTGCTAATTATAGGCCCATTTCCATTCTTCCTGTATTTTCTAAAATCTTAGAAAGAATTGTTTATGATAGACTTTATGATTTTTGTATGAAAAATTCTGTTTTCAATGGAAATCAATATGGGTTTTTAAAAAATGTATCTTCCGAAATGGCTCTTATTGATTTACATGATTTTTTAGTCCATTCTTTGAAACATTCACTGTATACTGTAGGTGTTTTTTTAGACCTAAGTAAAGCATTTGATATGATTAATTTTGATATATTACTATTTAAGTTAAAGTTTTATGGAATAAGAGGATTACCGTTTCTTTGGTTTGAAAACTATTTATCTCAACGCACCCAAATTGTTTCGTATAAAAATGTTTTATCTGATTCTCGTAATATTTCGGTTGGTGTACCCCAAGGTTCTATTCTTGGCCCATTATTATTTGTGCTATTTATTAATGACTTGCCATTTTGCTCCAAAAAGCTGAAATTTATACTCTTTGCTGATGACACAAATATACTTTACTCTACTAGCGATCTGTTATCATTAACTAATGAGCTCAATTTTGAATTGACAAAAGTATCAAATTGGTTTCATTGTAATAAATTAAAATTAAATACTGATAAGTCAAATCTAATGTTCTTCTATAATAAACAAAATACATTTCAAAAAAAGAATTTAGAAAAAATTATTATAAAAATGAATAATAACGATATTAAACGTGTTGAGTATACACAATTCCTAGGTGTTTTTATTGATCAACACTTGACATGGCATTCTCATATTGCACATATCAAGAATAAAGTGTCACGAAATATTGGTGTCATCAGCAAACTTCGTCAGGTATTACCTCAAAATATCATGGTTTTATTGTATAATACTCTCATTCTTCCATTTTTAAGTTATTGTAATATTGTATGGGGCAACACCCATCACACTAAATTACAGTGTCTTTATTTCTTACAAAAGAGATTTGTGAGACTAGCTTCTTTCTCACATTTCCAAGCTCACTCTGCTCCTCTATTTAAAGCTCTTAATATCTTGAACATATATCACTTAAATAAATATTTTAGTGCAATAGCTCTTTTTAAGCACAACCATAATTTATTGCCCGCAAATATTAGTAATATGCTGATTCTGAATAGTGCAATCCATAATTATAATACTAGAAATAGAATGAAATATCATTTATCTGCTATTACCAAAACACTTGAATTTTATTCCTTTAGACACAAAGCTCCCGTTGTATGGAATTCTTTACCACCTGAAATAATATCAATATCTACTTTCAATGGATTTAAAAGAAGACTTAAAAGTCATTTGATCGACACCAGTAGTTAAATTATACATGTTTTACAATGTACTTACTTATTTATTCACATGCACTTGTCCAGGATTTGTGCGGATGCACGTGTATTTATATTTTTATTTTGTATTTTTATAGATACACTGGTTTTTTTCTATGTAACATTAATTTTAATTGTTACTTTTTATGTACACAATGTATTACATTTTTAGAGGGGAGCTGTCTCGACAAACCTTTTGCGGTTTTTTACAGTAACCCTTTTTCCATTTGAATGTTATTCTGTACTCCTATTATAATTGTTCATTTTAAACTATTTTGATGGAAATAAAGTCTCTTTGAATTGAATTGAATTAATCATCATTTGGTCTAATAACCAATTATTCTAAAAAGCACGCGGTCAAAGGTAGCCCTCCACGACCCTCGGACGTCCACATGTGCTGCATAATTTTCAAGTTTAGATCCATCTTCTTTACGACAATCAGTTCAAGTTTCTACACTTAATTTCTGTCTGGAGTCTAGACCAATAATTGTATTTTTCTTGCCTTTCGTACCGTGGATATACTTATACCATGAGGAGGAGGGTGAATGGGGTGATGTATTGTACTACAATGTAACCTCTGTATCATTTTGATAATGTGAATTTTTTTTAAATTTTGCTATTATGATTATCATCATTATTATCTAAAACTTTTTCAGCATATAGTGGATATCATTTCAAATACAACAAACAGACAAAAGAGTAGGCACACAGTATTCTGTATTAAGAACTTATTTGTTTTAGACCAGATGGACATTGGAACGAATGAGTAATAGACAAACCGGTCATTAGACGAACGGAGATTTGGACCAAATGATTAGCAGACTAACGGGTCATTAGACGAAAGGATCATTAGACCAATTGGTCCATGTACGAAATGATTAGACGAAATGGTAGTTGTACGAATTGATGATTAGACCATATGGATATTAGGCTAACCGGCATAAGCCGAAATGGGTATTGGACCACATTAATATTGGACGAACTGAGTATAAGAACAAGTGGTATTTGGACTAAATGGGTTTAGACCAAATGGTAATTGGACCAAATTGTTTTTTGACGAAACGATTATAGACTAACTGGTCAATGGACGAAATGAGTTTTGGACGAAATGATTATTGGACTTAATGGTCATTGGACAGAATGCTAATGGACCAAATGGTTGTTAGACGAAATGGTTATAGACTAACTGGTCATTGGACCAAATGGTAATTTACCATATGGGGTACATAATCCTTAATGATCATACTTTTTCTTCATTTTCTACTCTTTTCTTCTCTCTCTTTTTGCGTTTTTGCGCCCCTTCAAGTGTCCCCCCCCAGTAGATGCGACATTGATCCACGTACAAGAAATTTTCTATGGGGTGCATGACATGAATTTGAAGGCGTATAAGTGCAAAGCTAAGATTTTAAATTCTTGTTCAAATTAAAACTCTACATTATATTAGCATATATCAATAGGTGATGGAAAATGCGATTTAAATTTAAACCTTAGCTTGATATAAGCCTTCATTTTACATGTTTACACCATGGCAAAGACTTTTGAACTATCAAGCTAAGGGGTAAATTTAAAATCGCCTTTTCCATCACCTATTGATATGTGGTAACATAATGTTGAGTTTTAGTTTGAACAAGAATATTTTATGTCACCATCTTACACTTCCTCTCTCCCCATCTCTCCATTTGTCTCCCTCTACCTTCAGACCTCTTAACTTTTCATATCACACGATCACCCTCTCTCTCATGCTTTACATTCCCTCTACACTCCTAATTGCAGTAGATTGGTTAATTTATTCTGGTCGATTTTGCCCTTATGACTATACAGTTAAAATAATGTATATTTATAGCAACTCAGTTATTAATCGAATCCTGTGTACATGTGTATTCATGTATTTCTTTTCATTTGCAAATTATGTTATTTGAATATTGATTATTCACCACTGTCATGACTGTAGGCTAATCATGGTAATACAAATTTATATTTATGCAAAATAAACCCCCGAGGTTAAGATAAGTATCACACCTAAGGCCAGGGGAGCGTTTCATCAAATGTTTTGTCAGTGATTTTCACCGACAAATTTGCTCTCAGCCTATCACATGCAAAGATTTCAGTACCTTGTAACAGTTGTTGGCAAAAAGCACTGACAAAACGCTTGATGAAACGCTCCCCAGGTCATCACAGACAAGCATGGAGTCAATATGTCATTTTGTTCTCTGAGTTAACGGACCACGCCTAGATGCTCCATAGGCCACCCTACAATAACAATGATAGTCTGGGAGCCTGTCCCGAAATAGTCACCCCATTTTACCAACGAGATTTGACACCTTAAAGGGGGTGTAAACCAGTGGCGGATTTTTTTTCTGGACCCCTTAGAAGAACAGCCTCTGGTTGAAGAGGGTGATCCAGCCCATGTAATCATCAAGTACAGTACACATACAGGATAAAACGCACAGCCATCGGTCAAGGGCCGGATCTCGCTATCCGATTCTGGCGAGAAAATTATTTTTTGTTATGCATGCACAAAGTTTTCTGGCCGCTTTGACGGAAATCACCTGACGATGAACGTCCATCCCAAGGATAAAAAGGACATGAAACGCATTTTAAAGGATATCAACGGATGCCAAATATCGACATTCGTTTCTAATGCGTTTGCCTCATCCGGCAAAGTGTGACAGTCGCATAAGTATCTGGGCTATGTGGTTGCCATGCTGAAATCTACCATTCATGTCTTAATTACACAAATACCTTGCAAGCCCCCTATTATGCCTTATCAAACAGGCGCAGATGGACAATGTGTGCGTTGAACATAATCCTTACAATATATCATTTGACTAACTTTGGGAAAGCAATAAAATTTTTACAATTTAATAATTTATCATTTAACACCAAATTGCATCCCCAGAAAGTTACAATACTCAAAATAGTACTATTTAAATGTGTCCTGAATTAAATAAGGCACTTGGAGTTATCAAGGTTGTACCAACCCCCCCCCCCCCCCCCCCCTCGCCCCCATTGATTTTTGTTTACTACATCTAGAGCATTTTAGGCAGCAAAGCTTGGTATAGGGGAACTTTGGTGTTTTTTCAGGGGCGTGATAAATGATTAACATCAAACAACCAATCAAATGGCAAGGATCTAATTAGGTGTCATATAATATTTTATCATGTACTAATTGCAGTTGAAACCAACAAAAGAACATGGTTTGCTCAATGGTAATTTAGTAATTGCTCGAGGCAATGGACAACCGAAACCCCATTAACAGACAGAGAAAATTCACACGCTTATCATGATATACCCTGTGAAACCAAATTTAGGATAAAACAACGACTGATATTCACTGGCGTAGACAGGGGGCACCGGGGGCCATGCCCCCCCCCCCCCCCCTATTCAGCCACTAAAAAAAAATGCGAAAGCGAAAAAGCGGGGGAAGTGAGAGAAATAGGCCTAAAAAGGCGCTACAAGCCGTTGCTGGCTCTCAAAATTTGCTAAAACGTAAAAGTTTTCGCGCTTCGGGGGAAATAACTCTCCTCTCCCTGCACCCACCCTGTTACCATGGGTGTCGATAAGATAAGAATTATGATACATTAACTTAAAACTTATAATTATCCAAACTCATAATGTTTGATCTTGAAATACCATCACATTCTTTAAGGACGTTCCTCAGTTATGTTTGTGCGCACCTCAGCTGCGCATCCTGGCTGGTTGTGTTACGTCATCATAACACCGGGAGAGTATTGCGCGCAGTTAAGACAATGTATACACACATTTAACACAATGCTTAATAATGGGTATGCAAGTGTGCGCAGTAAGAAGAACCCGGTAAATATAGATGAAATCAATAATATTCTGTACCTGCGAAAAATATACCAAATATTAACTAGCTTGAGCTGAAAGATAACATTTGATGCCCCTTATGAATTTTCTATAGGCAAAGTAAGTCGTATAGGAAAAATCATAACAAAGATAGATGTCCTTTGGAATTCATAGTCATGATCATCTACCTCCCATTTTTTTGTACACTAAATTAACACAAAAAGAGAGCTGGAGAAAGAAATTCAAATAATTATATGCCGAAGAATCATTTGTCTATGACCTTGGTTCTTGATTATTTTGTCAGGTGCATGGCCAGAAATATTCTCGAAATTACGTCGCGGGCCACTGAGTACTACACATACATACAAAAAATGTATGGGACTGACGTATCTTGCCAGAAAACGAGCAAAGATTTTGAATGTACAGTAGGGTTATTACGATCCCATCCCCTTCTTAGACAGGTTCCCAGCCTGCCATGCACAGTTTTCACTAGTTTTGCTAGTTTTTGGCTTTTTCCGCCACCTAAAGTTGCTGCTAGCACAAAAACGAGTGCATGGATCCCCCTTTTTAAAACTTTCTCCTTCTGTAGTATACAATTCTCTACAAATGTGGACAAATTTATGAATCTGGCATGGATTTTGAATGTACAGTAGGGTTATTACGAACCCATCCCCTTCCTAGACATGTTCCCTACCCTGCCATGCACAGTTTTCACTAGTTTTGCGAGTTTTTTTACTTTTTCCGCCCACTGAGGGCGCTACTAGCACAAAAACAAGTTCATGGACCCCCCTTTTTTAAACTTTCTCCTTCTGCAGTATACAATTCTCTACAAATCTTGAAAAATTTACGAATCTGGCATGGATTTTGAATGTACAGTAGGGTTATTACGAACCCATCCCCTAACTAGACAGGTTCACAGCCTGCCATGCACAGTTTTCACTAGTTTTGCGAGTTTTTTACTTTTTCCGCCACCTAAAGTTGCTGCTAGCACAAAAACGAGTGCATGGACCCCCTTTTTTAAACTTTCTCCTTCTGAAGTATACAATTCTCTACAAATGTGGACAAATTTACGAATCTGGCATGGATTTTAAATATACAGAAGAGTGATTACGAACCCATCCCCTTCCAACACTAGTTTTGCTAGTTTTTGACTTTTTCCGCCACCTGAGGGTGCTGCTAGCATAAAAACGAGTGCCTGGACGCGTGTTTACGTTTTACAACCTAGCCTAGGCATATTTTCCAAATATTGCAACGAAACGGCTCGAGCTCACTCTAAGTACTGACTGTGGCGTTGGATCGAATGCGCATATATTCCGTTTTGTCACCTGTACACTCCATACACTGATGTAGGCAGCTACGCGTTGAAGCACAGACGTGTGTATTTGACAGACGTGTGTATTTGACAAATGAAGCGTGATGAGGGGATGAGATAAACGAACAAGGGCACATTCACATTTATGCAGGGGGAAGGGGGAAGGGGGAAGGGGGAAGCGGGGAAGGGGGAAGGGGGAAGCGGGGAAGGGGGAAGGGGGAAGCGGGGAAGGGGGAAGGGGGAAGGGGGAAGGGGGGGGGGTTGACAATCAGTTGGCATCAGTTCAGTTCAGTTCAGTTCAAAATGACATTTATTTACAAAAAAAAATGCACACAAAAATATCAAGTTTGAGTCAAAATATAATGGAAGGCAACAGAGTCAGAGGCAGAGTCAGAGACAGAATAGAGGCAGAGCTAACAACACTGCAGTCAGACTCAGAGTCAGACTCGGAGCCTTCAGCGATTAAACCTGAACCTGAGGCTGAGCTTGAGACTTCATCATCACCCACCTCCATCATGTCGATATCGACTTCGTCGCAAATTGATTCTAGCTAACACACCCGACGTCGAATGATATGAACGACAAAACGTGCACATTCATTCATTCAAAGAACCCGCGTCTCGATCTCTCTACGTTACGTAATGCGCTCGCTACGTATGTGTAGGGTTGCTACAATGCGTAGGGTTGAGCTCAAGCCGTTTCGTTGCGATTTTGGAAAAATCTGCCTAGGCAAGGCGCTTCCTCCTTCCCCCTTCCCCCTTCCCCCTGCATAAATGTGAATGTGCCCTTGTTCGTTTATCTCATCCCCTCATCACCCTTCATTTGTCAAATACACACGTCTGTCAAATACACACGTCTGTGCTTCAATGCGTAGCTGCCTACATCAGTGTATGGAGTGTACAGGTGACAAAACGGAATATATGCGCATTCGATCCAACGCCACAGTCAGTACTTAGAGTGAGCTCGAGCCGTTTCGTTGCAATATTTGGAAAATATGCCTAGGCTAGGTTGTAAAACGTAAACACGCTGCCTGGACCCCCTTTTTAAAACCATTTTGGGATGCTCTAAAATGCAAGTTTTATAGACAGATTTTTGAAAAATTCCTTGATGTAGGAGGGGGATACCCACTCCCACCCCCGATCGGTCTCTTCGCTCAGTGGTGTATCTAGGGGGGCAGAGGGGCACGTGGCCCTGGCAGCACTTGCCTTGGCGCAAAAAACGCAAAGGAGAGAAATAGGGGGAAATGAAGAAAAATCATAATTTTTACGGATCAAGCGCCCCCAAATCCGCAGGGCAGTGCACTAGAAATCTAGTTTTTGAAGGTTTGAAATGTGAACATTTTCAAAAGCTCCGTCGCTTTGCTCCCTCGCATAATTATTTTCTTTTAGGATCTCGTAATTTCGCTCCCCCAGTATATAGTTCTTAAATAGCTTAAAGGGTTCAAAAAGTTTGAAAAGAAAATAAAGATGTAATTGCATTGCTCGCTGTAAGTTTCATCTGACTCCTGCTAAATATTGCGCTCCCAATATAGGATAAAGTGTATAAAGCAGCATTTGCAAAGGTTCAACTTTTGAAAGAAATCAACTTGAGGTCGCCTTGCTAAATTTCTCGACTCTTTCTCAAGCCTATAGGGTTTTCGTTCTGTAGAAGTGAGTGAATAGAAAACCGTTATCAATGTATAAACATCGAGCTTCTCTACCGCTCATCTGCGGTGGTCAAATGCAAAATGTCCCGGGTAAAATGCACAAGAAAATGCTTTTATTTAGGATTACAAATTGAAAAATGTGCAGCTCGGTCGCTTTGCTTCCTCGCTTCTATAATAACGTAGATACGTTTGGGGACTCGGGGGGGGGGGGGGGGGGGGGGGGCGCCTAACTTCATTGTTTTGCCCCGGGCGCCATAATCCCTAGATACGCCACTAGCTTCGCTCCCTCGCATGTGAAATGTTGCGTCCAAATAATTGAAAAGCAATCCTGGCGTCGAACTATAAATTTCCGCCTAAAAAAAATTGTTTTCTACAAGCTTTCTCTCAAATTTGCTAAAACGTCAGAGCTTTCGCGCTTCGCGCGGGTAGGGGGAAAATCCCCCCTCCCTGCACCAACCTAATCTTCAAGCACAGACCCTAATTTGACACTTCATCAGAATATCATAGTGTCTTGAGAGAAGCCTAATTCAGCTACCTTCTGGTCGTGTCAATGTTTTAGGAGCAGCTATATTACATGGCCTATGGTAGTCTTACAGTACAGAAGTTCTTTTACGACTGACCAGGGTTTGTGCCTCCAAACTAGCAACGACCCCTGTCACATACACTGCAATACTGCGTCAAAAGCACTGAAAAGCAGTCAGGGCGTCAAACTATAAATTTCTGCCTCATAAAAAATTGTTTGCTATACGAGCCGTTTATCTTTCTCTTTTTTTTCGAATTTGCTAAAACGTCAGAGCTTTCGCGCTTCGCGGTGGAAGGGGGGGGGGGGGAACTCCCCCTCCCTGCACCCACTCCTGCTACATACAGTGCAGTATTGCGTCCAAAATAACTGAAAGGCAGCCAGGGCGGTGAACTAACGTTCCGCCTAAAAAAAAAATATGCTGAAACGTCAGAGCTTTCGCGCTTCGCGCAGGAAGGGGGAAACTCCCCCCTCCCTGCACCACTCCTGTTACATACAATGCAGTATTGCGTCCAAATAACTGAAAAGCAGACTAACTTCCGCCTTTAAAGAGTATTACGAGCCGTTATCTTTCTCTCAAATTTGCTGTATAACATAAGAGCTTTCGCGCTTCGCGCGGGAGAGGAGAAACTCCCCCTCCCGGCCATCACCCACTCCTGGGGAGCACGCTTTGCGTGCTCATCACCAATTTCGCACTCTTCGCGTGCCCCACAACCGCCCCCTTAAAATGAAATCCTGGCTATGCGGTTGGATCCTTCGCGTCTGACCCCCCTATTGAAAAATCCTGGCTATGCCTGTGCTGATATTAATCATCTCTATAATTGTTTTTCGTAAAGATATATTTAGAAATAGTACAATATACCTCATACAATATGCACTTTTCGTAAGGTTCTCGCATTTATAAGTTTTGCTTTATAAGTGGTAATATAAGAAACCTACACTTTGTATGAAACCGATCTATTTTAGGAAGAATACAAGTAGGCCTTGGTCTGTCCTGCTCTGTTTCAATGTTCAAACAGATAATAATAGTGTTGTAGGATCATCTCACGATCATTTTACTCTCTTTGCCTCGTGGTATAACCCGGCGCAAAGAGCTTGGCGTACTAGTCGGTTGCTGTTAGCATATGGTTTCCTCTTATCCTCGAGTGTTTTGATTAATAATCAGCAGAGAGTCTAGGTTTAAATCATTGATTCAAGTGTACATGGTCTTGTACAATCATATGATCGGGATATAGAGCAGAAATATTTGACATCTTGAATATCATGTTTTGATACGCAGCAGGATTAAGAAAAGGGCGGTTGGGTTTGACATTATTATTAATGATCCTACTTATGTGTCGTAAACGCGTCTGTTTTATGGATTTCATGGAATTATCTTGAGGAAATTGCAATGGAGAATTCGACAGAGCATGCATGCTATGAACATGCCAATGCATTCGTAATCACGCTCATTTTCGTGGAGTGCTTAGGTTTGCTCCTTGCAGTGATACTAAATGCGCTTCATCTGGTTGTCCTAACCTACAGTACTTCCATATTCACAGGAAATCCTTTGTTCTGTCTTCGGATATTAGCAGTCTTTGACATCCTTGGAGGATTAATCTGTTATGGAATACAAATAATATATTATTGCAAGCGAGCGATAATAAATACTTCTGAATTTATATGTACTGTAGCTGCAGGTTTTAGTATAATGTCAGTACTTTTTTCTCAACTGACACTTTTTGTGATAACCATTGACCGATACATCGCTGTGACCCGCCCTCTCGAGTATTACAATATTCTTTCACCCAGAAGAATCCGAAGATTGTTAGTTGCAGTCCTTATGTTTGGATTTTCAGTGTGTGCAGGACGATCATTGCATGGTTTTTTTATTGGCCACTGCGATTTTGACGGAGATACGCTGTTCAAAAAGGAAAGTGCTAAAGCTATGTGGGTATACAGCATAATTCCATTAGTTCTTGTCATTGTAACGACAGTTCTCAATGTGCGTCTTTTAGTTATTGCACGCGCACAGAAGATGAGAGACACGATTGCTCGCCAATCACACATCGCCCTGCTGTCACGTGATCCAGGTGACGCGTATGACACGGAGCAAAATAATTTCTCGGAGAGATATAAAAGCGCGATAACAATTGCTGCTGTGGTTGGAGCCAGCTACTTGGTCTGGATGCCCTACCTTATAATAACAATAATAATTCTTTCTACAGCACAGTCGAACTTTTCTCCTGTTGGAAAAATAGCAATGTACTGGCTAATTTACGCCACTTTTTGGTTGAATCCCATCGTCTTTGGTTTAGTGAGTAGAAAATACAGGAACGGAGTAAGACGTCTAACTCACCACGGGAGATATTCGCAAGCTGTTGGACTATAGATATTACTGATCATGAATAAAAACAACCAATCTGTTGTAGGTCTCAGTGGTGTAGTGGAGCGTATACGCTTGTATACGCCGTATACGTCAAAAAGAAATTGGACTTTTTCGGGTATACGCGCGTATACTTTAAAAAATTATCAGGTTTTAAAATAAAACAAAATATATATATATAGGGGAAAAAAAGAAGAATTGTATGAAATTTATGAAAAATCGTCGAAATTCATACTCTGTGAGTTGTGTTCCACAGAATTAATTTGTGTTGGCGATCCATATACTCGACAAACTTTTGACAAATCAAACGTATGTATTGCATTATGATTGCGTATTATTTTTTACGTACATCCGATCCATATCCGGCCGGGCCCGCGGCGCGCGTGTGATGTGCATGTGGCGGACGGCGTGTGCCCAGCCCGAGGCCACTGGCCGGCGCGGCTAGGTACCAAGTGCGAGGCTAGCTGCTAGGCTAGGCGCGAGCTGGCTATATGCTAGTCATATAGCCGCTAGACCATCATCATGGCTCATGCGCCGTACAAAATAATGTACAACTTCAAGGCCAAAGGAGGCGGAGCTGATTTCGTGCAGTGGCCAGGTCCCAGGACCAACTAAGGAATTTCATTTGTGGGCGTTATTACATTTGTGGGTGCAACATCCCTATGCATAGGCCCTATATTCTCGCTACCACAAATACGCAATTTCGCCAACAGATGGCGTTTGTCATGCAAACCACGCATGCGCAGTGCTGACAATATCCCGATTGGGTCGACAAGTGTTTGTCTTTTTGCATTGAAAATGTACACAGGTATTACAAAAATCCTCGAGTTTGAGTATAAATTAACCGACATGTTTGAAAAGATACCATGATTTATTGAGACAATTGGTTGCATTTTCAAAATTTGAGTGGTTTATGTCATGCCATCCAAAAATTAAGCATTTTAGCACTCATTTTATTCATAAGCCGTAGTATTTCAATACGGACCGGAAGTGAAGTTGACGAAGATGCGGACCATTTCCATGCATAATATTGCCCTCTACGTCGAAAATTGCATATTTGAGGTAGCGAAAATTGCAGAACTTTTTGAGGGATTTATTTCAAAGAACAATTCTAAATAAATATATTGTGTTTATGTTGTTTCTCTGCAGTTTTCCTCCGTAAAATATCCAAATACTTTTGCTTGTATAATCAGGGCAATGTGAATGTTACATTGTATGAACTTCAAATCTACTGTATACTCATCTTTGCACTTCTAAAACGAATTCAGGTCTCAAAAAGCACAACTCAGTTGTAGTTAATTGTTAAACAGTTCGTTGTGTTCAATTACTAAAACTGCACTGTTTGCACATCCAAAAAAAAATGTTTAAAAAAAAAGTTATTAACATTGGGTATGTATCTTCATGAATATTTTGCTCAAGCTCCCAACAAAATGTATGAAATGAGTAAAGATGTTGTGCACTTGTAAATTGCCTCTTTAACAAACAAGACGTTTGGAGGTGACAGTGTGTCTTATAAAAATCTGTATTAACAATTAAATAATTACCTCATACAGTTTATGATAGCACAACCTTTACAGGTGATGAGAATATGCAGAAACTAGAACTAGAAAATCATTATTATGACAACGGTTTGATAATATTTGGATTAGTTTGTGCATTTTAGACATAATATTATGGTTGATGCAATGATTGGTCTGAAAATACGACTCACTAACCCTCACTAATGCTTGATGCCTTTTGCAAAAACTAAGATTTAATTATATTTTGATGTGATATTTATTGTTAAAAAGATGCCTTTGAAATCGTGTTTATAATCAGGGAACTGTGAATGTTACTCTGTCTAAACTACAAACTTACTACTTGCATTCACTTCTACAACTAATGCATAACTAATAACAACCACTGGCGTAGACAGGGGGCACAAAGGGGCCACCCCCCCCCCCCTATTCAGCCACTAAAAAAAGAAAAAGAAAGCGAGAGCGAAAAAGCGGGAGAAGTGAGAGGGTTAAAAGGGTTAAAAGGGTTAAAAAGGCACTTCAAGCCGTTATCTTACTCTCAAAATTTGCAAAAACGTCAAAGTTTTGACGCGGGAAGGGGAAAATAACTCTCCTCTCCCTCCACCAACCCCTGTCACATACAGTGCAGTATTAACTGAAAAGCAGTCATGGCGTCGAACTATAACTTTCCGCCTAAACAAATTGTTTGCTACAAGCCGTTTTCTTTCTCTTAAATTTGCTAAAACGTCAGAGCTTTCGCGCTTCGCGCGGGAAGGGGGAAACTCCCACTCCCTGCACCCATCCTTGTTACAGTGCAGTATTACGTCCAAAATAACTGAAAAGCAGCCAGGGCGTGGAACTATAACTTTCCGCCTAAAAGTTTGTTTGCTATAAGCCGTTATCTTTCTCTCAAATTTGCTAAAATGTCCCCCCCCCCCACCCTGCACCCATCCCTGTTGCAGAAGATGTAATTGCTTTGCTCGATATATCATGTATGTGTCATATGACTCCTGCTAAATATTGCGCCCCCGATGTAAGATAAATAAAGTGTATAAAACAGCGTTTGCAAAGGTTCAACTTGTGAAAGAAATCTCAACTTCAGGTACCCTTGCTGAATTTCTCGACTCTTTCTCAAGCCTTTCAGGGTTTTCGTTAGTTTTGCTCCCGATTGTAGAAGTGAGTGAATAGAAAACCGCTTATCAATGCATAAAATTCGAGCTTCTCTACCGCTCAATTGCAAAATTTCCTGGGTAAAATGCACAAGAAATTGCGTTTTTTTAGGGTTACAAATTGAAAACCCCCCCCCCCCCCGATCATGAACACGGATCGACACCCCTGTGGCCCCCCTATTGAAAAATCCTGGCTACGCCTGTGACCACAACTCAATCTTATTTAATTGTTGAACAGGTGTCTTTAATCATATGAAAATTACAAATACAAAAGTTAAACAGTGAATGTTATTAACAGCGGGTGAGTAATCTTAAAGAACATTTATTTCAAACTACTCAACATGATGTATGAAATAACTATATTTAGTTGCAGTAACAAACAATTAAGACATTTGGAGATCTATTACAGCGTGTCTTATAAAATTCTGTATAAGCAATTACATGTAAATGAGTGTTGCATAAACTAGAAATAAAAATTATTATGACAACGGCTTGAATCATCTTGGATTATTTGTGTCTTGGTGATTTAGACATGTATAGATCTATAGGGCTTATGCAAGGGTTGGTCTGAAAAAATGACTTGATGTTTTTTGGTCTGAAAATATGACTCCCTAATGTTTCAAATATTAATTAATTAACATTTTGAGATGATAATGTGACAGATGATTTGTGTGTGTGTGTGTGTGTGTGTGTGTGTGTGTACATGTTTACGCATTCAAACCGATGACATCGAACAAAGATAATAAGGGTCATCGGTAGTAATTCAATAGGTCATCGGTTGTCAACAATTGGTGAGGTTTATTCCGTCAATGAATTTTGTGACGCAATTCAATAGTGGAGTCATCGGTTGAAATTCGAACGATAGAAAACATGTGCGTGTGTGTGTGTGAGGGTGTGTGTGTGTGGGTGTGTGTGTGTGAGGATGTGTGTGGGTGTGAGGGTGAGTGTGGGTGTGTTTTCTTGTCAGGTCACGGGGGGGGGGGGGGGGGTTATTGTGTTTGTGAATCACCACCACAGCACGGTGCATCGCCTCGTCGTAACTTGGTGCTCTGAGGATTGAGCTATCAGTATAAGGGAGTATACCCAAAAAAATATTTACTACTACAACACTGGTAGGTCTACTTCTTCAAAAACCCTTTTGAGGTGCGCATATCTATCTAATTTCAGTGGCAGAACCAAATCTGGCATACCTTTGCCACAGAGCATCCGATCTGTTAACATGTGCCTATCTCATTCAGAGAATCAGGGGACCTGTCGATGGCTTTTGATAATGGAAGTAATAAAAGAAATTTCCATAATGTTCATCAACATTTTTTTTACAACGTTACTCCGCAGGATATGGCCCTTCAAGCATTAACAGTGTATTTAAATAAATAAAATTTATACAATATATATGATATATAACTATACTGATAATATCATTATAGTTATATCATGTATTTTGAAATTGGTATGTCGCTACCATTTTTTCCCCTCGGCATATCAGATATGATTTGTAAATTCATATTATGATATTACAAATCATATCTGATATGCCGAGGAAAAAAAATGGTCATTCACGATTTACCAATTACAAATAAATAACTCTTTAAATAAAACATAATGGAATGAAGTGCGTTCAAACTGATTCATGTAGCTCAGCCCATGTGCATTATTAATCTGACTTTTCATCGATTTGAATGATCATTCAGCTTGCAATAATATAATAATTTGCCCTTTTTTTTAAACTGAGCGATATGGATATTGCTATATGAAGATATGCTACATTCATTTTTGACTGAAATTGATTTTTAAAGATAAATATGCGTAACTCGCACATGGGAATCAAATGCTCTAATTTACTTCAAAAAAGATTTTTCTAAAGTTGAAAAATATCATTCAAAATTTTACGTTTAATTCCAAAAGGCGATAAATTCACTATGGTGATTAGGAATTACATGTATATTTTGTTCCCGTAAGCCAGTGGTGGATCCAGGAATTTGATATAAGGGGGGGGGGGGGGGGGGCGCGCCAGCGGCGCGGGAGCGGGGGAAGGGTGTGGGAGGGGTATCCCCCTCCACGGTAAGGACTTTTTCAAAAACTCACGTGCGAAAGTCGCATTTTAAGAGCACTTTGAGAGGAAAAGCTCTAACTCATCCATTGTCTGTACATGAATGACGTACCGTGAATGGGTTGTGTATGAGGAAGATTAAATACCTCTAAAGTTTATCAATTCTCAATATTTAAAATACGGTCGGCGTCATTTTATAAAAATATTCACCTTGAACGATGCAGTCAGTCAAATTTAAGCACATTTATTGATATTGAATGTTAATAGTTAATATACCTGAGGCCCATGATTTCACAAAGACATAATTGACAATTAAGATCGACTAGAAAATTATAGTGTGATGTGGGTACCTTGGCAAATATTATAACTACCAGACCAAAATGCCTCCCTTTTTTGAGTAGGACTGAAGCCCGGGGGGGGGGGGGGGGCATGTCTCATTGAGGCCTGTACATCATCCGCGTACACGAAAACTGATAAAAAGTGTACTTTTTTCAGCATTATAGGCGCCACGTAACCTGGGTTAGGCGTTTAGGGTATCAAAAACAGCAAACCTTAAGAAAAAGGGTATCAAACTCAAAAGTGATAAGCAGAAGATCCGCGGGGGGGGGGGGGGGGGGGAATTATATAGTTCGATAATATGTTAAATTTCTTTTACGGTTCCTTTTTGGCTAAAACATATATATGATGATGATGATGTAATTCTCAAATAGGATGTAAAATGCCACGCAAGATATAAAATCGCCGTTAAGGGTATGAAAATCAGATATGTTAGACAGGTTTCCCTGTTTAGGGTATCAAAACTACTCCTACTCCATGCAATCCCCGTTTAGGGTGCTTTTCAGAAAGTGATTTACTCGGAAGTTCATGAAAATTGAAAATATGGGAAAACACCAAATTTCATTGCCATACCTTAGCTCCTTAAGGCCACCACACACCCAACTCGGCAAAGGCAGTATTATCGATTTTACTATCTGTATGACTATTCAGAGCCTCAACCAAATATATTTTTCGTTTTTAAATGATTTGTCAAATGATATTACATTTTCTTCTGAAATCGGATCGCAGACCGATCGTAAGGTGTGCTGTAGCCTTTACGTTTCCGGAGGAGACTACGGAGGCACAACACTGGTCACTGGACAGGCAAACGGAGGGATAGTAGTTGGGCCTGCATGTTATGGCCTGTATTATAATTATTGTGCACGCGCTCACGCTCGTGGATCGTGAAATGAACAGTTACTGTACCTGAACTACTTTCCTAAAACTTTTCGCCTCGGTACCAAAATTTGCCCTTTATCATGATTTAAATCTTGAAGTATAAGTGGAGGGGTGCTTCTTACAATAAAATGTGGTGTGCTGCTATTAACGATATATTTGGTAATGAAACCAAAGAAAATTTATGAAAAGCCTGCTCTATATTTAAGGTGATGCTAAGAGTAAAAAAAAAAAAAAAAAACACAAAACAGAAAAATTAAGGGGGGGGGGGCGCCCTTGGCGACCCTGCCTGGATCTGCCACTGCTTAAGCTATGTATCAATATTTTTGCAAGTGTGGTCAGCTAGCCGTTTATGCAAGATTTTGATAAATTTTAAAATGTTTCAATAATTTTGTGAATATTTTTGATTTAGTCCTCTGGGAATGAAACCCCCCAAAATATCAACTTTATGGTAGGCAGTTTCCATCTGCAGTCACGGTGGGGCATAATTCGCTGACTTCAGACTAGGAGGAAAGTGCTGGAAATACCAATGGGTGTACAAGTCTCGCACACAGCAAACCCTAATTTCCCGTCAAGAAATATTACCCCTGGTCTCTGGGAGAGTCTTCGGTTGAGGGAAAGATAATGACTTTACCGTATCGGGTATCTCAGCCAGATATTGTCTTTTATTTTCATTACGCAGGTCTAGTCGAGCTCTTTCTCAATTAGGCCGTCCTCATCAGTCGAAAGGCTTTGGTGTTTTGGTATATTGTGTCCGTGTTTAACGCTATTTTCCGATTTTGCACTATACTGAGCTAAAGTAGGCCTAGTCTTTATGCTTCTTGTATGTACTTTCAAAACTATACAATGCCATTTCAAAATAACTCATATATAAATGGTTATTTTTCAACAGATTTTAGAAAATATCACCGTCTATACATTAGGAATTAAGATAGGAATGTGCAACAATTTCAACATTTTCGTAAAACCAATGTTGATTACGAGGATACCATATTCTTTGTATTTACATGTTTATATATATATATATATATATTGTAAGGAAATAACATATACGAGGAGGCGAGTTGGCTCAGTCGGTAACGTTTCTACCTGTCGAACCAAAGATCGTGGGTTCGAATCCACCCCGGGCGGATGACTGAAGCCTGCGTTGTGTGTTAACGTGCCCCTTCCTTGTTTCATAGACACAGGCTATGTTACAGTGGAAAACACTCCGTCCCTCGGATAGGACGTTAACTGGAGGTCCCGTGTAGAGGAAAGTCACCACCTTTGCACGTTAAGAACCCACTGCACTATTCGAATAAGAGTAGGGGAAACCCCGGTGTAGTGGTACACCTGTATATCCCAATCAGTTATATCGGGAGGAGAGACCTAAGGGTTACAGTGATTCAGTTCGCTTTTCCCCTCCCAGGCACAGGTGACGCCGAATACTTAATAATAATAATAATAATAATACAACAGCTTTGGCAAATCTCGTGGAAATAAATACAAATGTGAAAGAAATTGCGAGAATAACGTTGCGTAGCTGAATCAAAGTTCCCCAGAGCTGTCCTCCCTTTTTGAAATTTTTGCAAAGGCTGAAAAAATGTCTCCGCCGGAGACATTATATATATATATTATATATTATATAAATATATATATATATATATATATTTATGTATGTTCTTATCTATTTTTGTTATGAGTTTATTTTCATGATTTTGTTGGCTATTATTGTTACTTACTATTGCTATCAGGGCCTCATGGAAGACCACCAATATTGGTGATAATGAGTCACCCTGTATAAATATCAGAAATAAATAAATAAATAAATAAATAAATAAGTCCGGGTTTCCAAAATAGCCCGCTAAATTTGATCCGGGAAACTAACCCGATCATAACTAGCTCGAGTTAATTTGTAATGAAGACGCAATTAGCGGGTTATTTCGGTGGGTGAAATAGCCCGCTATTTGGCGAATTAGCCCGCTAATTCGCAGGTGAAGACGCACTCGGGCTTTGACTCGGGTTAATTAATTAATTATTATTATTGATTTCAAATTAAAAATCGCAAACAATATGATAACTGGAGTATGGATTCATTGACTTTGTAATATCGCAGGTACTGACGCAATCGAAATGACGCCCCTGTGAGCCGGGCTAAAACATGGGAGCGTTTCATCAAGTGTTTTGTCCGTGATTTTTACCGACAAATTTGCTCTCAGCCAATCAGATGCAAGAATTTCAGTAGCTTATAACCGTTGTCGGTAAAAAATCACTGACAAAACACTTGATGAAACGCTCCCCAGGCTTGATTAGCGAAACGCAGTCGAAATGACGCCCAGTGTGCACATTTCACTTTGATATTCATGATATCAGATGCAAAAGACTTGGTAATCAATAAACCTATTCTGGTCTTCTCATGTCTACTTTCATCCTGAACCTTGTGGTCCCATTGTGTGTGTAATGGGTTTTTACAGACGTGTATCAATCAGATATGATTATTTACGTCTGGGACCGACCTTTAACGTCACCATCCGAAAGACGTGAATCAGTCTCGAACCTGGGTCCGCTGAATCAGTTTATAACTGCCACTGGTAGCTGGATTACAGGCGCACGCCACAACGCCCAGTTAAGATGTACTGACTTCTTTCCATGCCTAATTTTCGTCAAATTATACTTGTGACTTTGTAATATATCTACTACTCCTGATGTTTAAAAAAAGATTACATAAAGACATTCATCAGATCTTCGACAACACGTCTGATAGACAATCGGTAAATAAAATATTCATATTGTAAATGGGAAGATATGACAACGTTTTGTTGTAAGTTTGGGGACATTTCTGAAAACATGCCCACATAACAATTTTGCAAATTGAATATTTTTTTAATGGACAAAATATATAAAGAGTATAGCATTTTTTTGTGATCTATCAATCAATCAATCATTTATTTCCACCATAAAAACATATTACAGAAAATCAATATAAATCAGTATAATAAATAATAGTGGCGGGATCATAGAAAACTCAAATATAGGCTTGTTAAAAATGACCCCTTCATACAGAGTATATAAAAACAGAATTATAAGAAATGATAGAATATCAAGTGTACAGAAGTTCATAACACTAAAGACAGGAAAAAAGAAAAGAGAGGGAAACATATACAATAATCTAGTACATTTAACATTGTGAATCAAGAAGATGTCGCTTATAAGATCGTTTAAATTGTTTTACAGTCATACTATTCTTAAATTTAGTTGGGAGGCTGTTCCAAAGGATTGGGCCATTATAAAAGATTGAATTTTGTGTTACCGATGTGCGATTTAGAGGAAGATGGATATTTTGCGCATTCCTAGTATTGTAATTATGAATGAAACAATTTAGAGTGAAATAGTAATTATAAACCAAAGGGAGAAAGTTGTTAGATAGTTTATACATAAAAATTGCGGTATCTAGAGTTAATAATTCATGGATAGGTAGGATTTGCATTTTCTTAAATAAAGGTAAACTGGATGAAAGATACGGGGAATGTGTGATAAGGCGAATTCCACGTTTCTGTAATTTATGAATTCGTTCAATATTTCTATTAGAGGTGAAACCCCAAACAATATTACAATAGTTTATGGGAAGAAACAAGAGAATGGTACAACATTTTCAAAACAGATTGTGGCAAGAATTGCAATCTATACAAAATCCCAATATTTTTAGCTAAAGTGTTACATATATAATTTACATGGTAGTTCCAAGATAATTTTTTCATCAACAATTACTCCTAGAAATTTAGTATTAGTCACTCGACTTATTTCTTTATTTCTGTAGTATAAATCTAAATTAGAAGGAATTGTAGTTTTAGTACCAAACATAATATAATTAGTTTTATCAATATTTAAAATTAACTTGTTGGAATTCATCCAGTTACTTATTCTATTTAATTGGGTATTTACTAAATCAAATAAAATTGTAGGATCAGGACCTTTACAAAAAACACTGGTAACATCTGCAAATAATATATAACGCAAATTTTGGGTTCAGTGTGGCAAGTCATTAATATAAATCAGAAACAAAAGGGGACCAAGAATAGATCCTTGCGGTATTCCGCAACTAATTGTTTTTACTTTGGATTCAACTCCATTAATTAATGTTAATTGTTTACGATCAGTTAGATAACTTGATAAAAGTTGTAAAGGTCTACCCCTAATACCATAATAATACATTTTTTGTAATAAAATTGAATGATTTATGACATCAAATGCCTTTTTTAGGTCAATAAATATGGTAAGAGCGTATTCTTTATTATTAATGGCTTGGTTTATACTATTGATTAGATCCAGTATTGCTGTAGCTGTGGTATGTCCCTGTCTAAATCCAAATTGATTATTAATGAGAATATTATGTCTTTTAATGAAATTTATGAGTCTATTGTAAATACATTTTTCTAATATTTTAGAAAATATGGTTAACACTGAAATTGGTCTATAATTATTGACATCATTACGTTTGCCCTTTTTGTATATTGGAGTTACTCGAGCTATTTTCATTTTGGATGGAAAGGTGCCACTTGATATACATTCATTGAATATAAAACTTAACGGTTCACTTATCAGATGGATAACACGTTTTACTACTGTTATATCGATACTATCTATACCTGCGCTTGTATTATTTTTCATGTTATCAACTAATGTTACTATTTCATGTTCACTTACTGGTTTAAAGAAAATTGAGTGGATATTTGGATGTTTAAGATAGTCGTCAAAAGAATTATCAGAGGAAATGTTATTAGAACTTTGTAAATTGATACCAATGTTAACAAAAAAATCATTAAAACAATTTGCAATATCTTAATTTTTTGTCATATTTACACTGTTAATTTCAAGTGACTCAATTTTATTTTCGTTTTTATTCTTTTTACTGTTTAAGATACTATTTATCATTTTCCAGGTGGACTTAATATTACATCTTACTTGATCAAACTTTCTATTATAATAATCCCTCTTAGCTTGTCGTAACTTTATAGTTACAAAATTACGGAATTTCTTGAAAGTTTGTTCTCTATACAATGATGGGTTCTTTAGATATTTTTTAAACAAAACTGATTTTTTATGACAGAGTTTGAGTAAATTTTTAGTTAACCAAGGGTTGCGGTTCTTTTGCTTTATACAATAGGATTTAATGGGAAAACTCTCTTCATAAATATCCTTGAAAACACGTAAAAAATTATTATAGCTTATGTCAACACTGTCTTCAAATATATGAGTTTCCCATACGACATTATGAAGTTCAGTACAAAAGGATTGCAAATTCAATTCATTAATACAACGTTTTTTATAGGTAACAGGCGGGTCATTCTTAACATAAGCAAAAGATGAAAATATTGAAAAAACTGGCAAGTGATCGCTTACATCACACAACATGATACCTGAGTTAATAGAAAGTATTTACATTTGAAAAGATATTATCCAACAAAGTAGCAGATGTAGAAGTTATTCGAGTAGGACAATCAATGGTCGGTTGTAAGTAAAAACTAAACAAAAGATTTATAAACGAATCAACTTTTTGAATTTACACCAATTTGTGTTAGGTCTAAATTAATATCACCCATAATAAAACAGTTACATAAATTGATATTGATTCTATTTAACAGGTTTGTAAAATCAGTAAGGAATACATCTATGTCAAGTCCTGGAGGACGATATATAACTCCAATGATTGTTTTCTTACATTTACTATTATTGGACAATTCAACAAAAATACATTCAAATGATTGCGTGAAAACTGACAAGTCATTTCTAATAAGATAAGTCAATGAATTGTGAACATATATTCCTGTTCCACCTCCTCGCTTGTTTTCTCTGTTATTACATATTAAATGGTAACCATCTATTTGATAAAGATCAGTAGGAGAGGATTTCTTCAACCATGTTTCTGTTAAACCTATTATCTTGAAATTATGATTGATACATATTCAAATTATCGAAATTTTTTGACATACTTCTGCAATTAAAATGTATTAATGAAAAGGAACTAAAAAATTCATTACCTTTATACTTAGAATTAAAGGCAGGCACATCGAGGTAGATATCTGGCAAGTACTTTTCATTTATGACATTAGCCATGACATAATAATACATTTATTATACAAGTAAGACTCATAAAAAACAATGAACGACATGAGGTAAATATCCATATGTACAGTAATAAACAGTAATAATTTGTTGAGTTTCCAGAAGAAGTAATAAAATTGAAGCAAGCAAGAAATGACAGGTAAGACATAAATTCAATATGCAAACAAACAAGGTACGACCAAATTCAATAAGTGCAATAAAAATAGAGTAATGGATCAGTAATTATATTATATGAAATTCAGAATACGAGCAACATGAACAGCATCATTGAAGCACTCAGTTAACATGTTGTAGTTCATAGTTCAAGGAGAGGGTATCTTCTTCAGGTCCTCCTCACATGTTATCAGTTTAGTAATGTTTTTACCTTTAGCTGTAGTACCGAGGAGAGCGATAATCCGGCCGTCTGATGACCAAGCTGTCTTGATACTCTTTGAAGATCGAGTCATTGATTGAGTTTTTGGTTCTTCAGAGTTAAATCCTCAACAATCACAATTTTTGATCCTTTCAACTTTTTCCTGTAGCTGGTCAGTTTAACTAAGAATACTTAATAGCAAAACACCACCCTTTCTATATTGCTTTTGCCATTACACATTTATCCTTTTCCATCCATGGGATGCTAAAATTGGTATTATTGTGTTTTCATTTATTTCGGCAAACCAACAATGATTGTGAAAAAATTGTGAACTATTTTGAAGACGTATTTTTGAAGAAGGGGACTAAAGCGCAGTAAAGGAAAATTCTACCGCAATCAAACCAACAATCAGGTCTGTGAAGTTGTTTTGATATTCGTTATTCGATATTCGATATTCATTTGATATTCATTTGATATTCAAAATTGCCTAAAGTCGGATTTTTTTTTTGACGTATGCCTGGCGCCCACGGTCCCCGATCTAATGCCCTGATGACCTTGACCTTGACCCCTCAAGGTCATGGTCAAAAATGGCGCCAAAAATGAATACTAGCTTTTTGACGAACTGAAAGTGGCCCAAAATCCAAATTTTTTCGACCCCTGCCTGGCGCCCACGGGTCCCCGATGTAATGGCATGATGACCTTGACCTTGACCCCTCAAGGTCATGGTCAAAAATGGCGCCAAAAATGAATACTAGCTTTTTGACGAACTGAAAGTGGCCCAAAATCCAAATTTTTTCGACCCCTGCCTGGCGCCCACGGTCCGCGATCTAATGCCATGATGACCTTGACCTTGACCCCTCAAGGTCATGGTCAAAAATGGCGCCAAAAATGAATACTAGCTTTTTGACGAACTGAAAGTGGCCCAAAATCCAAATTTTTTCGACCCCTGCCTGGCGCCCACGGTCCCCGATCTAATGCCATGATGACCTTGACATTGACTTCTCAAGGTCATGGTCAAAAATGGCGCCAAAAATGAATACTAGCTTTTTGACGAACTGAAAGTGGCCCAAAATCCAAATTTTTTCGACCCCTGCCTGGCGCCCACGGTCCCCGATCTAATGCCATGATGACCTTGACGTTTACCCCTCAAGGTCATGGTCAGAAATGGCGCCAAAAATGAAGGGTAGCTTTTTGACGAACTGAAAGTGGCCCAAAATCCAATTTTTTTCCACCCCTACCTGGCGCCCACGGTCCCCGATCTAATGCCATGATGACCTTGACCTTGACCCCTCAAGGTCATGGTCAAAAATGGCGCCGAAAATGAATACTAGCTTTTTGACGAACTGAAAGTGGCCCAAAATCCAAATTTTTTCGACCCCTGCCTGGCGCCCACGGTCCCCGATCTAATGCCATGATGACCTTGACATTGACTTCTCAAGGTCATGGTCAAAAATGGCGCCAAAAATGAATACTAGCTTTTTGACGAACTGAAAGTGGCCCAAAATCCAAATTTTTTCCACCCGTGCCTGGCGCCCACGGTCCCCGATCTAATGCCATGATGATCTTGACCTGGACCCCTCAAGGTCATGGTCAAAAATGAATACTAGCTTTTTGACGAACTGAAAGTGGCCCAAAATCCAAATTTTTTCCACCCCTGCCTGGCGCCCACGGTCCCCGATCTAATGCCATGATGATCTTGACCTGGAGCCCTCAAGGTCATGGTCAAAAATGAATACTAGCTTTTTGACGAACTGAAAGTGGCCCAAAATCCAAATTTTTTCCACCCCTGCCTGGCGCCCACGGTCCCCGATCTAATGCCATGATGACCTTGACCTTGACCCCTCAAGGTCATGGTAAAAAATGGCGCCAAAAATGAATACTAGCTTTTTGACGAACTGAAAGTGGCCCAAAATCCAAATTTTTTCGACCCCTGCCTGGCGCCCACGGTCCCCGATCTAATGCCATGATGACCTTGACCTTGACCCCTCAAGGTCATGGTCAAAAATGGCGCCAAAAATGAATACTAGCTTTTTGACGAACTGAAAGTGGCCCAAAATCCAAATTTTTTCGACCCCTGCCTGGCGCCCACGGTCCCCGATCTAATGCCATGATGACCTTGACATTGACTTCTCAAGGTCATGGTCAAAAATGGCGCCAAAAATGAATACTAGCTTTTTGACGAACTGAAAGTGGCCCAAAATCCAAATTTTTTCGACCCCTGCCTGGCGCCCACGGTCCCCGATCTAATGCCATGATGACCTTGACGTTTACCCCTCAAGGTCATGGTCAGAAATGGCGCCAAAAATGAAGGGTAGCTTTTTGACGAACTGAAAGTGGCCCAAAATCCAATTTTTTTCCACCCCTACCTGGCGCCCACGGTCCCCGATCTAATGCCATGATGACCTTGACCTTGACCCCTCAAGGTCATGGTCAAAAATGGCGCCGAAAATGAATACTAGCTTTTTGACGAACTGAAAGTGGCCCAAAATCCAAATTTTTTCGACCCCTGCCTGGCGCCCACGGTCCCCGATCTAATGCCATGATGACCTTGACATTGACTTCTCAAGGTCATGGTCAAAAATGGCGCCAAAAATGAATACTAGCTTTTTGACGAACTGAAAGTGGCCCAAAATCCAAATTTTTTCCACCCGTGCCTGGCGCCCACGGTCCCCGATCTAATGCCATGATGATCTTGACCTGGACCCCTCAAGGTCATGGTCAAAAATGAATACTAGCTTTTTGACGAACTGAAAGTGGCCCAAAATCCAAATTTTTTCCACCCCTGCCTGGCGCCCACGGTCCCCGATCTAATGCCATGATGATCTTGACCTGGAGCCCTCAAGGTCATGGTCAAAAATGAATACTAGCTTTTTGACGAACTGAAAGTGGCCCAAAATCCAAAAATTTTCCACCCCTGCCTGGCGCCCACGGTCCCCGATCTAATGCCATGATGACCTTGACCTTGACCCCTCAAGGTCATGGTAAAAAATGGCGCCAAAAATGAATACTAGCTTTTTGACGAACTGAAAGTGGCCCAAAATCCAAATTTTTTCGACCCCTGCCTGGCGCCCACGGTCCCCGATCAAATGCCATGATGACCTTGACCTTTACCCCTCAAGGTCATGGTCAGAAATGGCCCCAAAAATGAATAGTAGCTTTTTGACGAACTGAAAGTGGCCCAAAATCCAATTTTTTTCCACCCCTGCCTGGCGCCCCGGTCCGCGATCTAATTCCATGATGAACTTGACCTTGACCCCTCAAGGTCATGGTCAAAAATGGCGCCAAAAATGAATACTAGCTTTTTGACGAACTGAAAGTGGCCCAAAATCCAAATTTTTTCGACCCCTGCCTGGCGCCCACGGTCCCCGATCAAATGACATGATGACCTTGACCTTTACCCCTCAAGGTCATGGTCAGAAATGGCCCCAAAAATGAATACTAGCTTTTTGACGAACTGAAAGTGGCCCAAAATCCAATTTTTTCCACCCCTGCCTGGCGCCCACGGTCCGCGATCTAATTCCATGATGAACTTGACCTTGACCCCTCAAGGTCATGGTCAAAAATGGCGCCAAAAATGAATACTAGCTTTTTGACGAACTGAAAGTGGCCCAAAATCCAAATTTTTTCGACCCCTGCCTGGCGCCCACGGTCCCCGATGTAATGCCATGATGACCTTGACCTTGACCCCTCAAGGTCATGGTCAAAAATGGCGCCAAAAATGAATACTAGCTTTTTGACGAACTGAAGGTGGCCTAAAATCCAAAATTTTTCCACCCCTGCCTGGCGCCCACGGTCCGCGATCTAATTCCATGATGAACTTGACCTTGACCCCTCAAGGTCATGGTCAAAAATGGCGCCAAAAATGAATACTAGCTTTTTGACGAACTGAAAGTGGCCCAAAATCCAAATTTTTTCGACCCCTGCCTGGCGCCCACGGTCCCCGATCTTATGACATGATGACCTTGACCTTTACCCCTCAAGGTCATGGTCAGAAATGGCCCTAAAAATGAATACTAGCTTTTTGACGAACTGAAAGTGGCCCAAAATCCAATTTTTTTCCACCCCTGCCTGGCGCCCACGGTCCGCGATCTAATTCCATGATGAACTTGACCTTGACCCCTCAAGGTCATGGTCAAAAATGGCGCCAAAAATGAATACTAGCTTTTTGACGAACTGAAAGTGGCCCAAAATCCAAATTTTTTCGACCCCTGCCTGGCGCCCACGGTCCCCGATCTAATGCCATGATGACCTTGACCTTGACCTCTCAAGGTCATGGTCAAAAAATGGCGCCAAAAATGAATACTAGCTTTTTGACGAACTGAAAGTGGCCCAAAATCCAATTTTTTCCACCCCTGCCTGGCGCCCACGGTCCGCGATCTAATTCCATGATGAACTTGACCTTGACCCCTCAAGGTCATGGTCAAAAATGGCGCCAAAAATGAATACTAGCTTTTTGACGAACTGAAAGTGGCCCAAAATCCAAATTTTTTCGACCCCTGCCTGGCGCCCACGGTCCCCGATGTAATGCCATGATGACCTTGACCTTGACCCCTCAAGGTCATGGTCAAAAATGGCGCCAAAAATGAATACTAGCTTTTTGACGAACTGAAGGTGGCCTAAAATCCAAAATTTTTCCACCCCTGCCTGGCGCCCACGGTCCGCGATCTAATTCCATGATGAACTTGACCTTGACCCCTCAAGGTCATGGTCAAAAATGGCGCCAAAAATGAATACTAGCTTTTTGACGAACTGAAAGTGGCCCAAAATCCAAATTTTTTCGACCCCTGCCTGGCGCCCACGGTCCCCGATCTTATGACATGATGACCTTGACCTTTACCCCTCAAGGTCATGGTCAGAAATGGCCCTAAAAATGAATACTAGCTTTTTGACGAACTGAAAGTGGCCCAAAATCCAATTTTTTTCCACCCCTGCCTGGCGCCCACGGTCCGCGATCTAATTCCATGATGAACTTGACCTTGACCCCTCAAGGTCATGGTCAAAAATGGCGCCAAAAATGAATACTAGCTTTTTGACGAACTGAAAGTGGCCCAAAATCCAAATTTTTTCGACCCCTGCCTGGCGCCCACGGTCCCCGATCTAATGCCATGATGACCTTGACCTTGACCTCTCAAGGTCATGGTCAAAAATGGCGCCAAAAATGAATACTAGCTTTTTGACGAACTGAAAGTGGCCCAAAATCCAAATTTTTTTGACCCCTGCCAGGCGCCCACGGTCCCCGATCAAATGCCATGATGACCTTGACCTTTACCCCTCAAGGTCATGGTCAGAAATGGCCCCAAAAATGAAGGGTAGCTTTTTGACGAACTGAAAGTGGCCCAAAATCCAAATTTTTTCGACCCCTGCCTGGCGCCCACGGGTCCCCGATGTAATGGCATGATGACCTTGACCTTGACCCCTCAAGGTCATGGTCAAAAATGGCGCCAAAAATGAATACTAGCTTTTTGACGAACTGAAAGTGGCCCAAAATCCAAATTTTTTCCACCCCTGCCTGGCGCCCACGGTCCGCGATCTAATTCCATGATGAACTTGACCTTGACCCCTCAAGGTCATGGTCAAAAATGGCGCCAAAAATGAATACTAGCTTTTTGACGAACTGAAAGTGGCCCAAAATCCAAATTTTTTCGACCCCTGCCTGGCGCCCACGGTCCCCGATCTAATGCCATGATGACCTTGACCTTGACCCCTCAAGGTCATGGTCAAAAATGGCGCCAAAAATGAATACTAGCTTTTTGACGAACTGAAGGTGGCCTAAAATCCAAAATTTTTCCCTTCCTGCCTGGCGCCCACGGTCCGCGATCTAATTCCATGATGAACTTGACCTTGACCCCTCAAGGTCATGGTCAAAAATGGCGCCAAAAATGAATACTAGCTTTTTGACGAACTGAAAGTGGCCCAAAATCCAAATTTTTTCGACCCCTGCCTGGCGCCCACGGTCCCCGATCTAATGCCATGATGACCTTGACCTTGACCCCTCAAGGTCATGGTCAAAAATGGCGCCAAAAATGAATACTAGCTTTTTGACGAACTGAAAGTGGCCCAAAATCCAAATTTTTTCGACCCCTGCCTGGCGCCCACGGTCCCCGATCAAATGCCATGATGACCTTGACCTTTACCCCTCAAGGTCATGGTCAAAAATGGCGCCAAAAATGAATACTAGCTTTTTGACGAACTGAAAGTGGCCCAAAATCCAAATTTTTTCGACCCCTGCCTGGCGCCCACGGTCCCCGATGTAATGTCATGATGACCTTGACCTTGACCCCTCAAGGTCATGGTCAGAAATGGCGCCAAAAATGAATACTAGCTTTTTTTACGAACTGAAAGTAGCCAAAAATCCAAAAATTTTCCACCTACAGGGCCTTCCACGGTTCCACCCCCCCCCCCCCCCCCACCTCCATAAAAAAAGGGAGAAGGAAGGAAAAGGGATAGATGAGAGAAAGGGGAAAAATGAGGAAGAGAAAGGAAAAGGGGGAAGGAGGAAAGAGGCCGGAGGTGCGAAGGCCGAAAGGGCTTTGCTCCCACGTTGTCTCATCTCCCCATCTCCAAGAAAAAACAAGAAAAAACAGAGTAGGGTGAAAGGGAAAGAAAAAGGAGGATATAAATGGAAAGAAAACCAGGAGGAATAAGAAAAGAAAAGAACAGAAGGGATGTAAGTTTCCTGGAAATGAAAAAAAGCTTACTATCAATAAAGTAATTTAAATGCTTATCAAAGGCATTACCATCCTGAATATCTATATCTTAAAATTTAAGAATCACAATTTCATCTCATTTGATAACAGATGGGTGAACATAATTTTGCTGTAAACTGTTTTGCTATAATGTGCTGTATAATTAAAATGGTTTGTTTGTTAATTCTATTATGTGCAGTATTTTGTTATTAATGTGTTTATAAAGTATTGCAAAATCAAAAGCAATATTTAATAAAGATATTTGTATAAGGTGAAAAACCACCCCCCCCCCCCCACCAAAACGATAGAGAGAGAGAGAGAGACGGGAAAGGGATCTTTTCTTTTCATTCCAAATTCCATTTTGTATTGAACCTAATAGCAATTTATGGGGGCTCTTTGGCACAGTAATGGACATCGCCACTCCGCGCCTTTTTATGGTCTCCATTGCGTTAGTAGATGCCAGGAAAACATCAATACGGGGGTTCAAAATAGCAAAAAAATTGGCTCGCCGCTACGCGGCTCGCGGACATTGCCGCTTCGTGGCTTGTAGACGATGCTCCGCATCGTCGTTCGGTCAAACCCCCCCCCCCCCTTGGAAAAGAGCTAGATCCGCCCCTGCTGAGTGTTTAGGGCGGATTTCGAGGAAGTTAGCCTACATGACCATAATGACACCATCAGAAACAGACGTTAGTTATTACCGAACAAAAGATGAATAAGTAGCCCCTCGAAATCATAGGTGTCAAATTGTAAATATTTTCTTTCGGAATTTAGAAACTTTAGTCATTATAATATGTATGGACTTTAAAAATTTCAGAATGTTCTTCCGGCGGGAGGGAAAGCCCTTTATAATTATGATTTTGAGCCCCCCCCCCCCCCGAGATCGTCAGATACGCCATTTGTCACCATTATTGTAGCAATATGTAGCTCACACACACTTAGAAATAAAGGTACAGTTTTGCACCCTTCAAATGCAACACTGGCAGCACCTTTTTGGGTGCAACTTTGCACCCTAAGAAGCTTTTTGCACCTTTAAGGGTGCAGTTAGCTACATTTTGCACCCTTAAAGGGTGCAGAGTTGTACCTCTTAGAAAAGGTACAAATTTGCACCCTTTGGATGCAAAGTTGCACCTTTTAGGGTGCAAACGCGCATTAAAGGGTGCAAACAAGAACAAAAAGGTGCATTTATGCACCCTTTTCATGTAGGGTGCAAGATTGCACCCAAAAAGGTGCTGCCAGTGTTGCATTTAGGGTGCAAACCTGAACCTTTTTTCTAAGTGTGCATAATTTATGTGCTCATTTTTGAGTGTCTAAGGAGCGAAAGGGCTCACGGGCAGAGCTAATTTTAGCTGCTCCCGATCTCACTACTCTGGTACACATGCGGTGCATGTGCTGAGCTGAGCCAGCGGTCGCAGCGCTGTTTTTAACACTGTACATGCACCGACCTCTGTGTACATGCCACTGCACTGAATTCAGAACTTGATGTCGCATGAAGATTGGGAGGCTAGGGAGCGACCGTTCCCGGACAATGGGCTGTGCGCATTGTTTTCTCATATTCACATCTAGGAAGTGAGTCGGAAGCCAATCGAGGTGCGGTTAGTGAAAATCGCGTATCATGGGAGCGGCCCGAGAAGGTTGAAAATGGGGGACGTCACAGCGGTACATACATGTGTGACATTCTATGTGAGTTGAATTCGATATCAATCAGCGCAAAGTACGGAGGCTGGCTGTATAATCTGATCAGACGTCAGCATGATAGCCTTTCGATTTACGCTGGTGCACGATGCTATGTTCGATAGCGCTAGCGAATGGAAGCTGTAAATATATAGCGCACGTGAAGGACATTTGCTAGGCCCAGCGAAGTGTAATGCATTCTGGGATATCTTTTCCGCGCGCGCGAGCTCAAGAAAGTTATCGTAGTACATTATGCCTCCGAGACCTGACTTTCTACCAAGAAATCATCTTTTCACACTAAATTTGAATGTAACCCCATATACATGTAAATCTGACTCTAAATCTTAATTTTATGAAACAGTGAAGCTTTTCATGTATTAAGAAAACTACAATATTTTTGCAATAATCTGACATTTTGATGTTAAATCTGATGATATTGGCGGGCGGCAAATGCCGCCCACAGCCAGCTGTAAGGATAACTCCCGGGCGGATATAACCGCCCACGGCCCGCTATGGGTTAATAATAGCAATATATCACAATTTGTACAAAAACATAATAAATTATGAAAATAAAGAAATGCCAACTACTAAAGAAATCTGAATCACTCATTTCCTACCTATGTGTGCCAGAAATGAATCCCCTAGCGACTGATTGATCCTATACTTTTCCTTTGAGATTGATTTGGTTTGAAAGTGTGTGTTGAATAATGAAGCGTACGATTAAATTTTAACATAACATAAATATTCATATTCACATTTGGCGCTATTTTTGACCATGGCCTTGAGGGGTCAAGGTCAAGTTCATCATGGCGTTAGATCGGGGACAGTGGGCGCCAGGCAGGGGTGGAAATTTTTTGGATTTTGGGCCACTTTCAGTTCGTCAAAAAGCTTGTATTCATTTTTGGTGCCATTTTTGACCATGACCTTGAGGGGTCAAGGTCAAGGTCATCATGGCATTAGATCTGGGACCGTGGGCGCCAGGCAGGGGTGGAAAAATTTTTGGATTTTGGGCCACTTTCAGTTCGTCAAAAAGCTAGTATTCATTTTTGGCGCCATTTTTGACCATGACCTTGAGGGGTCAAGGTCAAGGTCATCATGGCATTAGATCGGAGACCGTGGGCGCCAGGCAGGGGTGGAAAAATGTTGGATTTTGGGCCACTTTCAGTTCGTCAAAAAGCTAGTATTCATTTTTGGCGCCATTTTTGACCATGACCTTGAGGGGTCAAGGTCAAGGTCATCATGGCATTAGATCTGGGACCATGGGCAGGGGTGGAAAAAATTTTGGATTTTGGGCCACTTTCAGTTCGTCAAAAAGCTAGTATTCATTTTTGGCGCCATTTTTGACCATGACTTTGAGGGGTCAAGGTCAAGGTCATCATGGCATTAGATCGGAGACCGTGGGCGCCAGGCAGGGGTGGAAAAATTTAGATTTTGGGCCACTTTCAGTTCGTCAAAAGCTAGTATTCATTTTTGGCGCCATTTTTGACCATGACCTTGAGGGGTCAAGGTCAAGGTCATCATGGCATTAGATCGGGGACCGTGGGCGCCAGGCAAGGGTCGAAAAAATTTGGATTTTTGGACACTTTCAGTTCGTGAAAAAGCTAGTATTCATTTTTGGCGCTATTTTTGATCATGACCTTGAGGGGTCAAGGTCATCATGGCATTAGATCGGAGACCGTGGGCGCCAGGCAGGGGTGGAAAAATGTTGGATTTTGGGCCACTTTCAGTTCGTCAAAAAGCTAGTATTCATTTTTGGCGCCATTTTTGACCATGACCTTGAGGGGTCAAGGTCAAGGTCATCATGGCATTAGATCGGAGACCGTGGGCGCCAGGCAGGGGTGGAAAAATTTTGGATTTTGGGCCACTTTCAGTTCGTCAAAAAGCTAGTATTCATTTTTGACCATGACCTTGAGGGGTCAAGGTCAAGGTCATCATGGCATTAGATTGGGGACCGTGGGCGCCAGGCAGGGGTGGAAAAATTTTGGATTTTGGGCCACTTTCAGTTCGTCAAAAGCTAGTATTCATTTTTGGCGCCATTTTTGACCATGACCTTGAGGGGTCAACGTCGAGGTCATCATGGCATTAGATCGGGGACCATGGGCGCCAGGCAGGGGTGGAAAAATTTTGGATTTTGGGCCACTTTCAGTTCGTCAAAAGCTAGTATTCATTTTTGGCGCCATTTTTGACCATGACCTTGAGGGGTCAACGTCGAGGTCATCATGGCATTAGATCGGGGACCATGGGCGCCAGGCAGGGGTGGAAAATTTTTGGATTTTGGGCCACTTTCAGTTCGTCAAAAAGCTAGTTTTCATTTTTGGCGCCATTTTTGACCATGACCTTGAGGGGTCAAGGTCAATGTCATCATGGCATTAGATAGGGGACCTTGGGCGCCTGGCATACGTCAAAAAAAAATCCAACTTTAGGCAATTTTGAATATCAAATGAATATCGAATATCGAATAACGAATATCAAAACAACTTCACAGACCTCCAACAATCAGCTAACTTAAGTTTGGTATTAGTTTCAGCTTTTTAGTTATTCCAAATGAAAATGTCGAGTTGTAGGCCTATTATTTTGGACACCTAGTACATATTCCACTAAGTTTATGTGGAGTTTTCTTTTTTTTTTCTTTTACCCCCCTTTTTTCATAAATCTTTAAAAGTAGTTATGTATGTTATAACTATAATGTACTATGTAATATTTCATATGTAAAACATGTATTGATATGGTGACTCCAAGTCTCCAATACAAGCCATATGTTTCCCGGGAATCTCCCCTCCGTGCACCGTGTTCCTTTTCAATATTCATATCTTTTTGTACTTGTGACTGTGAGAAGAAATATATGCTTTTGAAATCTGATATCTGAAATCTAAACCATCCAGCTTTCAGGTTCTCGCCTTTTTTCAGAGCTTCCTGTTCTCGATAAGGTTACAATATTTACAACTGGTATTACTACAAGGAAATAAAAGTACTAGCATCTCTATACAAAAAACGTGATATATTTTCAACATCGACGTCATGGCACTAATCAAGCCGGTATATCTATCCGTTATGCACGAGTATTCACTCAGATCACGCAGGAATGTTTCTCAACAAAGCGTTACAAGAGTCACGTGGGTAGAATAGCATACCTATCTTGGACATGATGGACAGTACAACGTGAAATATCATACTTATCTTGGACATGATGGACAATACAACGTGAAATCGATATACAGAAAAGAGAATACTGACCACATGTATAAATTATAAATCAGAGGACTGGCTCGAAATCATGCAACGGACATTGTTTATGTTCCATTTATGTGATTTTAAATATGAAATAAACTGAAATTGAAATATGATGGAGAACTCGACTGACACGTTAGAAGATAGCTACTACAGAAAACGTGACGCGTTTATTGTCGTTATTTTCATGGAGTGTCTCGGTGTGATTCTTGCATTGACATTCAATGGTTTTCATCTGATTGTTTTAACCTTCAGTACTTCTCTATTCACGGGAAATTTCCGTTTATGCCTTCGTGTTTTGGCAGTCATTGACATGTTTGGAGGATTAATATGTTACGGAATGCAAATCTTCTTTTACTTTAACAGAGAGCTAATGGTCTCTTCACTAATTAAATGTAATATAGCTGTTGGTGCATGTGTAACCGCAGTGACGTTTTCTCAACTCACACTGTTTGTGATTACCATCGATCGATATACCGCCGTGACAAGCCCTCTAAAGTATTACAATATTCTTACTCCTAGGCGTATCCGAATTCTGCTAATAGCAATTCTTATTTTCGGATTCTTTCTGAGTGTCGGACGATCCATTCATGGTGCGCTTGAAGATTATTGTGATTTCGATGGCAGAAAATTGTTCTCAGTGAGAGTTATGACGTCATACCAAATAGTGCCTTTAGCTGTGGTCATTGTCACAACTGTTCTCAACATGCATCTTTTATACATCGCATGCGCACAGAAGAAGAGAGACGAGATTGCACTCCAATCGAAAATGGCCGTGCGATCATGTGGTTTGGGTAACGCACATAACGAATACCAAGCTTGTTTCTCTGAGAGGTGGAAAAGCGCAATAACCATTTCTGCTGTGGTGGCAGCAAGTTATTTGGTATGGATGCCTTACTTCATTATAACAGTGATAATCCTGTTTACACAACCGAGGTTGTATGCGTACGGTGTGAAGATAACAATGTACTGGTTGCTTTACGCTACATTTTGGCTTAACCCTATTGTTTTTGGTCTAGTGAGTAGCAATTACAGGAAGGCAGTTGTACGTCTTATCCGTTTGGCGAGATATTCCACCTCTCCTGGACAATGAGCAGTAAAGCCGTGTTTGCAGCTTCGTATAAACAGTGGAATATCTAAGGTTTCACAGTTAGTACCCGGTCTCTAAAGCTCCGCCATCTTGTCGGGGTCCATTAGAAGGCCCAATAAGCACTTTGCATAATTCATGAGCGTAAATACATGATTCATTTTGTAAGATGCTCCCCGAGAGTAGCGTGTGCTTGTACGCAGTATGAACAAAATTTCGCACAACAGCTTAGGGCATGGGCAGTAAAAAAGCTCAAATTCACTAATATATGCATTTATGGTAATGTCTTCATCGCTTCAACGCAACAGATTCGGCGAATCAGCGACGAGAATTTCTAATTATGGCAAAGGGGCCTCGGTCAATACACTTTAATTGTAATCAATCTCCGAATCAAAATCTATCGCTTTGCAAATATGTAAACAATAAAGTTAAAAAAATGTAACCGGACGGGACCGAATCAAATCTAATCATGAATACAGATAATGTAAAAATAGATGTGAAGTATTTGACACGTCACCAGTGGCAAAAGTCTCTTTACTTGTTGATTTAATACCGGTGAATGTATTCATTAAATATGCAATAAGTATTAGGGGCGGATCCAGGATTTGGTATAAGGGGGGGGGGGGCACACAAATGCAGGTTTGTCAACTTTTGGAAAAGGTAGACACGTATTTTTTGCCAGCTTCTCGAAAAGTCGATAATTTATCGAAAGAATTTCGAATATTAAACAAAAAATGGACAATAAAAATGCATCAGCCACAGAGGGAGACAAACAGAGAGAGAGAGAAGGAAGGCCTAAAAATCAAGTAAGAAGTGACTGAAACCATGAATGTTCTCAGAATTGTTTTCACTTCTCTCTCACAATTAGAGATTTCATTCTCAAAAGTGAACATTACCGTATTTTGTAGTAAAAATCCGTATTTGCTAAACAAAACAAAACAAACCCCCCCCCCCAAAAAAAAAAAAAAAAAAAAAACGTACTCGGGAAACCGGTTGCTTTGATCTTTTATTTTTATGCAAACTTCAGTAACATTAAAAAAGTAATGTAGGTGATATTGTACTCTTTCTATTAGGCCTCCAGTTCAAACACTGTTTCATTTACCGGAATGACTGTGGGTTTTTTCACACTTGACCTAGCATTCAATGAAACTGATATCGAAAGAATTTGTATGAACTGTGTGAACATGAAAACATTCTGCTAAATTTGAAATGTTCCTTAAGTTTTTCATCATGTGTTACACGAACAATTTGCGTTTTTGTTCTACATGTATTTTCTTCCTTTTGTTTCTGCTTTCCTTTCCATTTATCTTTTATCATAAATTGAAACCATTCACTGTAAATGTGTGTTTATTATAAAATTATGTCCAAAGCCCTTTTGTTAAAATCACGATGATAATTATGTACAAATTTACCGTCGTGTGGCTGGCAGACGGGTTTTAGAGCGCTTTTTAGATTTTGATTGCTCTATACATTTATACCATTTAAAAACATGACAGGGATTAATAGATTGGAAGAGATTCATTGTGGTGAAGAATAATAATTGAAGAGAGTATATCAGTTGTCTCACGATGTGCAAACGTAAACGTAGGAAGTCTGACGTTTCGGCTGCTATATACTGCTAGCCTTAGTCATAGACAATGAGCCGAGATCACGCGTCTTAAATAGCGGCGGGACCCGCCCGGAGCAGCCGGATGTACGCTCGGACCACTCGCGCTGTGATTGGTCGCTGCCGTTGACCAATCACCGGGCGAGGCGTTGTTCCCTGCCGTGTCGGCGGGAGCGCGCTATCCTTGGCCGGTTCTAACCGGTTAGCTGCGTGGCGCTGAATAGCAGATAACCATTCGTTAGGGATGTCAATGCCGTTATCCCTATTTATGTTATTCGAGTGCAATCGGATCTGAATAGCGCTGTGGAGACGTGTTGCTTCTCTATCGCTGTGCATTGGGGTTTGGACACGATTCGTGAGGCTCTTTCGTAGAGACACTTCACTACCCAGTGGCGGCACCAGGATTTTTAAAGTGGGGAGGGGGGGGGGGCAAGTGGGCGGCAAAAGAAAATGTTGGGGAAAAAAAAAATGAAAGTTTGTCAAAACGTAGACCCGTATTTTTTTGGTCTCGCCAAACTTCCAAAAAACGCTCAGTAAAGGGGTTATGGGGCCCAGTTTCCCTCCATAATTCCCTGACAAGCACAAAAAAAAAAAAAAAAAAAAAAAAAAACGGCGCCAAAAAGGGGGGGGGGGGGGGTCCGGACCCCCGCGACTCCCACCCTCTGGATCCGCTTATGGGGGGCAAGGGCGGACAAAAAAAGAATTCCACCCTTTTATTTTTTTTCTCTCCGAAAATTATTGGGGGGGGGGGGGGGGGGGGGGGGGGCAAAGCTTCTGACTGGGGGGGGGGGGGGGGGCAAATGCCCCCCCCCCCCGGTGCCGCCACTGTCACTACCCCGCGCTTGACGGACTTCGGATGATGCGAATCAAAAGCCAAATATTGATCGGTATGCCGTGGGCTTCCTGTATACGGTAGAAGTCAAACGGCCTTCAGTGTCGCGGTGCACCATGGTATCAAGAAAGGCGATGCGCTCGTCCCTTTCTGTCTCCATAGTAAAACGGATAGAGGGCTGCTGCGCGTTCATGTGCTCGAGTAGATCAATGACGGATGATCTGGAGGTGATGATGAAAGTATCATCAACGTAGCGCTTCCACACCCTCGGGGCGCAATCGGGTGGGCAGATCTCCAGAGCGCGTTCCTCAAATGACTCCAAGTAGAGATTAGCAATGACAGCGGAAACCGGACTGCCCATTGTCGCTCCCTCCTGCTGCTCATAGAAATCACCGTTATACATGAAGTAAGTCGAATGCAGCACAAACTTCAGCAGGTCAACTATCTTCGCCGGTGATAGTTGAGTGCGTTCGGACAAAGATGCATCAGAGCTAAGCTTGAGAAGGGCGGCGTCACATGCGAAATTGATGGGTACGTTTGTCATGTTTGTGAATAACGATACCACATCGAATGAGACCATAACTTCGAGATCAAGTATGGTCTCGCTGCGCAGGAAATCAACGAAGGATGCGGAGTTGCGGACGGCGTGCTTGGATAAACCGACTAGAGGCGCGAGAATATCGGCGAGGAACTTCGAAGTGTTATATTAGGCGTCTTATCTTTTTGGAAGCGTCGGAAATCCCGCGGAAAGAACGGACGCCGCCTATTTGGTCATCCTGTTGACCAAAATCAATCACGGGATATCCGCATTGAAAGAATGCCGGCGTGGAGGTGTCGTGGTTCATTCACTTGACTCTCAGTCCAAACGTTGAGTGTTCGAATCTCAACCCGGCACTAGTGTCTTTTGGCAAGACATTAATCCACATTTGCCACTCTCCACCCAGGTGTAGTAAATGGGTACCTGGCAGGATTTATTCCTTGAAATGCACTAGCGCTGATTACGGCTGCCGGAGCTAAAGCCAGGGTAATAATATCCAAACCCTTTGGAAGCGCATAGAGACGTATGTATCATAACGTGTTATGCGCTATACAAGAACGGAATATTATTATTATTATTGTTCTTTCTGCACGCGTGCTCAGTGAGCCATATCCCGTGGGTGGGAATCTCTTTTACAGATAGGCGGCATCCGTTCTTTCCGCGGGATTTCCGACGCTTACAAAAAGATAAGACGCCTAAGCAAAAGAGCCAACGCATGATACAATAGGGCGCAACGGGATATCGGCTTGTGGATCTTTGGAAGTCCATAGATCCTCGGCGGCTGTTTCTGCGCAGGTCTCAAACGGCGGTAAACAGAATCGTCTATATCTCCATCCTTCAGGAAGCCGCGGAGGATGGTAGTAAGCTTGCGGCAGAGGCGCTCGGTTGGATCTGATTAACTCTCTTCAATTATGACAGGGATTTATCAACTAATAAAAAGGGGAAATGGATGGTCACTACCTAATTTCATTAGTTTCGTATCATTTTTTTTAAAGTTATGAGTATTTCAATGCTAACGACCTTCTGCTTCGCAATGGTGTGTGTCTGCGTTTAGCAGAACGGCGCGAAGCCATTACGCCCTTTTGCCAGCCGCACGACAAATTTAATTTTCACTTGTCTTTTTTGTTTGTTTTTGTTTTACTGAAGTTCTTTTGTTTCTTTATGCTTGCCTTCTATATTATGGTCCGACTGATATATTTTGTTCGATTGGTGGCCTAGCAGACATATGGAATACATAGTTAAAAAAAGAGGAAACAATTTGGTAGGAGTAGCCTTTTATGAATGAAGTGTAATTTTTTGTTGTCAAACCTTCAGATCATTGTTTGCATTATATAGATAAAGTTCTCGTAATGCCAATAAGGGCTCTTGTATCGATTTCCGACGCGCGCTATAAAGCTAATACTAAATTGAAGAAAATAGGTTTGAGTAATTTGACACTGGTATGGGTTGATTCCTATTTATGATAGAAAACATTGTGTTGCAATAATAGTGCTAAATCTGATCATCGATTTCCTTTTTAATTCCAAAATCGTTTATTTTAGGACTCTTCCATAAAAAATTACACATTATGTTAGACGTTTTGTAACATCGACAATTTGTAACGTACTATAATTATTCTACCCTTTATGAAGGTGAAACCATCATTTTAATTGTATATAGAGTGATTATAATATAGGTAAATGGAGAAAAAGCCAACTTAAATAGCTTTACATGAATGTTGATAAAACAATGTTTATGATTATTCGGAGGAAACAAAGATTTAGTTTTTGCAAAAATGATTCTATTTCTATAGAATATGAATAAATATGTATTGAAAGAGTTTTAAATTTATCGGTATTATTATCAATAATAATCTATTATGGGGGGTGTTTCATAAAGCTGTTCGTAAAGTTACGAATGACTTTACGAACGACTGGAACATGTTGTTGGGTGCTATACTAATCAAATTCTCGATCATTTAGCACAAGAACTGATCACCAGTCGTGCGTAAAGTCGTGCGTAACTTACGAACAGCTTTATGAAACACCCCCAGGTCTATTAAATCATGTTGATTCTTTATGCAGACAAGTCTGTAAGGAGAATGATTTCAACGCTATAGGCTAAAATGTGATAAGCTGTATCTGAATGTTGATAAAACAAAGTTTTATGATTATTGCTAAGAAATAAAATAAACTTTTGCAAAAAATAAGTTTTTACCCCTATAAAATATGGAGATATATGTACAAAACAACGCAACTAATTTTCTAGGTATTCTTATTGATGATAGTATATCATGGTCTAATCATGTTAATTATTTACGCAGAAAAGTACATGTATTTACAGGTCTCGCCATGTTCAGGACAGTAAAACTATGTATACATGTAATTTCAATGAAATTACTAAATAGATGTCTTATTCAATTACAAAATGATTAATGTTGGGAAAAATTTGGGTAAATAGGGGAAATTTGGGAAAGTCATAGAGCAAGATAAACAAATTCCAAAAAAGGGCTACCAGAGTGATTTCAAATTGCATTGTATTGGCGTTAAAAAACAAAAGGAAATCCAAATATGAAAATTCCTGTAAATGAACTACATGTTTACCGACAATGATATCCAAAGCATATGAAAGAGTAATTCATATTCTTTCCAATGGCAACTTGTTGATATTTCCAGGGTCATGCATCACTGAACACAATGGTCTTCTAAACTTTGTGCAAAAATCTAGTTGGTTCACTTTCTTGTGAAACACAATAGGCATGATGTTAAAGGAGATGCCTTTTGTGAAATGGCCTGGGTGCTCCAATTATCATTGTGGATAAATTTCTTTTTCAAATTTGTGTTAATGAGATGTTATTCACCCATGATTCAGGATTTTTGCTTTATAAAACACTTTTCAGATAGGAGTCATTATTTTTGCAAAGAGGAAGACAGCCTCGGTGAATATTAACAAGGTTGAATGCCAAAATACCAGAGTGAACCAAAAGCATTGCGATATCACAAAGAATTGCAAGTCAAAGACAAAGAGCGTAAAGAAGGAAAAACAAAAACTCGTACACGTGATTGAAGATTTTACTTTGCTGATTTTCAAAATCGGCGGAAGATGCCTGCAGCACTCAAGAAACACGAACATGTTCTCTGTGCTCTCTGAATATCTCACTTCTTCTTGGCCAAAGTTTATGACTAACATTCGTTCCATACTTTGTGAAGTTCTCTTTGTCAAGGTGCAAAATGAGGTGCACTATGAGATTTCCTTACTAATTAATGGATGGCCATGAAGAGCAACCAAGCTAGTTGACAAAAACATGCCTATTGTGTTTACATAATTTTGAAGACAATGGTGTTCAATAATGCGTGACCTGAAAACCTAAACAAGATACCATTGGAATGCAAATGAATTGGTCTTTCATATGATATGAAATTAAACGCCGGTAAATATATAGTCCATTTGCAGGAAATTTTCAAAGTTGGGTTTCCTTTGTTTTTTAAAAGCCCAGTATATACATATATATATATATATATATATACTCCATAAAATGATTTGTTTTTTCGTCTGAAATGGATACTTTCAAGGAATGAGTTAAATATTTTAGATGTATACTTATTATTAAATATCTTAATAACTTGTCTGCAGACCTTTACAAAAGTAGATTAAATGAAATCAATGTCAGTGTTGTAATCGTGATCTAAATATTGGTAAATGTCAAACTGAATATTAGAAGAATGCTATATGCTATAATGGTGCAACTTTGTGGAACAATATACCTCTAAATATTAAGCAAATCAGTAATTTCAAAAAATTTAAACAGTCACTAAGTCACTAAACAATTATTTTCTTGATACTGCAGCTAAGTGAAGAATATGCCAAAGCTGTTTTATATTTCCCAGTTTCTCTCTTCTTTCACTCTCTCTTTCTCAATGCCATTTACGCTTCCTTCGCCAAGTTTCTGTCATTTCTCTCCATGGTGTTCCTCTTAGTGACTTTGTCAAGTGACCTTAGCTCACTCACTGTGTCATTTGACCTAGCAAAGGTGTTGTTGAACTTGTTGCTAACGTTCCCGCTTCCTATGACGTCAGCCAGAGGAAAGAAGACACTCGGGACAATTGGGACGGTCGTGGAGATGGCACTGTAGGCGTAGGCAGGTACATAGTCACAATAGACAAGATCATATAGGAGTACTAGAAAACGAAACTGGCTACCCATACGATTGCGTTTATGATAACAGGCCTCCGTTTACTGCATGACGTGAAATGACGGATGGGTTCGTAGGTTTAACGGTACCGATCGTAACAGATAGCAACCTTCCCCAAGTTGAAAACGGTTGGGAAACCCTGCATAAATCCATTGCACATCCTCGAAGAATATCTTAGATTCAAGGAACGGTAAATAATCATAAGTATCGTAGAGACATAAAATAATACCAGCAATACCAGTAAGTAGGTCTGAGAGGACGAGATTTATGATGAAATAATTGTTATAGGTGCGGAGCTTCTTTTCGATGGCAAACGCTATCAGACTGATAATGTTGGTCGTCATTATCAAGAAAACGGTGTAGGCTGTGGTAATTCCAGCGATGCCCAACTTGACAACAGGCAGTAGAGGTGGCAATGATGACGTTGAATTGTAGTCAGGCAAAAAAAAAAAAACTCTCTAAGGTATAGGATTCGTTCAAGTAAAGTATCGGGTTTTTTTTAATCGGACTGGTCTCCAAGCAGAAAGTTAAGCAAAGACTTAAATATCTGACACGTGCCAGCGGTGGGATAACGGCAACGTTTTATGCGTCTGTATGATTGTACAATGTCCTACACATCTTTAGTACGGCAGTGACTATGTTCCCCTCGTACATAGCGACTGGTGAACGCTTTTGACTTTTTGTTTTGTTTATTTCACTTACGGCTTTTTTTTTTTACTTCGCTTTACATAGTACGTTAGTAGGCTTAGATTTTAGCTGAATTCGAGTAACTTATATAGAGAGAGGAAAAGTGCCCGCGATTACGAGTTGGAGGACTTTTCTGAGCCATGCAGATACGAACTCTGATTTATCAGATGATTTATCAGACCCCGAAGGCAAAGAAGCTCGAGTGGCAAGGGGAAATTCGACCATAATTATTATATGTTTGAAAGGGTTTGAACCCCTCGCAGAATACGGTGAAGGGCCGTGGGTGAAGTAACTCCAGGGAGCTCCAACGCGTTGGAGCTCCCTGGAGTTACGGGTGAAGTAGACCGAAAATGCTGTCTCTCGATCGTTAGGTCGTCTTAGCTAACGAACGAGAGACAGAATTTTCGGTCTACGGGTGAAGCTGCTGCAGCTGTTGTCGTTGAAAAACAGATTGGAAGACTTGACTCCAAGTCTGATCGTTGGAATAGCTGAATCTTATAGCTAGCTTATCCTTCTCTTCATGCCAAATTCGGAATACAGGCCAGGATCCTCAAAATCATCTTCGGCAAAGTGATCGCTGCAGATTGTACTCCACTCACTTGGCCGGCCCGCGTCTTTTTTTTCTGTAACCAAGCCTAGGCAGAAACCCCTTTTTGAAGACTTTGAAAGAGACTACAAGTATCGGACTTGTATTTTATTACTCAGTCACCTTATTTTTAAATAAGCAAAAGAAAATTTCGTAATATAAACTTCTGCCGAGATTCGAACTCTTGGTTCTTTCACCAAGAGAGGACTGGATTATCCGATTGCGCCACACAGAACAGCTGCTCGATGCCCTTGCTCGTTTTATTATATCGCTATAATTCGTTTTCATGAATATTTATGCAGACTAGTCTTGACGGAATAAACCGTATTAGTATGAAAAAATGCGAAATCTGCCTAGGCTTGGTTACCAAAAAAAAAAAGACGCGGCCGGCCCTTGCCACTCTGCCCGCGTGAGCTTTACATTTGCGACCCACAATTTCCGTAGATTTTCATCTTAGCAAAATGATGTAGGCTTACACCATCTTTAGGGGTCTTGCTACAGCCTGCAACTATACACCGATTAGGCATTATTGATGAAACTGTGTCCCAAAATCAAAGTTATTGTGAGGAATTAAACACACGAAAATACGCAATGCAAATGGTCGATGCGGTGAATATCATGCTCGGCACCGGGCTGGGCCTGCCGGGGGCCTCCGGGCGCGCACGGTATAGGTTAGTGGAATATTTTCCCTTACTTTTCATGCGTCACAGATCACGTGATCCCGATGTCGCTTCGATGGGTTTTTTTAGGGGCGGGGCTTATGACTGTGTAAATCAGCAAAAATATACTTTTCAAATGATTATAAAATATGACTGAATGCATAAAAATTGTGTGATGGATATTTTTTGGCTCCTGATGACACCTTCCTACGATAAATGGGCAATTATTTTTTTATTTTAGTGACCCTTTAAATAATTTAAGAACAGTTTAAATTGGGACGAAAACTAGTTCTAAAGTCTTTCATGTATACGCATAAGATGAAAGAACTTAAGTCAGAGTTAATATAAATTGATTTCAATCATGCTGTCTGTACATGAATATAAACATGATACATGTAGTCATGGGCGTTAATCGTTACGTAACTCTATTCATCATGGGGGGGGGGGGGGTAGTCAGAAAAATCTTGAACACGATTATCTTCTAGCCGTAGCCAATGCAATAGGCGAAGGATAGGACTTATTCGAGTGTACCTCCTAGCCTTATATAGTGAGCATACTTGGAGGTGTCGTGGTATAGTGGTTCATTCACTTGACTCTCAATCCAAGGGTTGAGTGTTCGAATCTCAGCCCGGCACTGTCTTTTGGCAAGACATTAATCCACATTTGCCACTCTCCACCCAGGTGAAGTAAATGGGTACCTGGCAGGATTTATTCCTTGAAATGCACTAGCGCTGATTACGGCTGCCGGAGCTAAAGCCAGGGTAATAATATCCAAACCCTTTGGAAGCGCATAGAGACGTATGTATCATAACGTGTTATGCGCTATACAAGAACGGAATATTATTATTATTATTATTATTATTATTGTTGTTACCCCTGCAAACGAGAAATGGTTGAAGAGGGGAGACCAACAAGAAGGGCATTACAGCAATCGAATCTGGATGCTACCAAGGCATGGATGATCTGTGCCGTAGTCTGCTTTGAAAAATATTTACATATTCTCATTCCGAAGATGAAATTTTGCAAATGGATGAAAAATCTTTTTCCATGATGAACAGATGGTAAAAAAACCCGCCCCAAAACAAAACCCGAACCCGATGGAGAGATAATATAAAAATATCTAAAAATTGAGTGACTGTGACGAGATCCCAGCACCACCATCTCAGTCTTTTCTGGGTTCAGTTTTAGCATATTACAACGCAACCATGCTTGTATGCCATCAATACATGATTCAATTTGATTGAAAGTCGCTGAAGCATCACCTGGACGAAATGTAAGATAGAACCTGATGGTAACGAGTAATGTCTCCAGGTGGTAATATGTAGATGGTAAAGAGCACCGGGCCTAAGACCGACCCCTGGGGTACACCACACTTGAGAGGACAAGGTTCAGATAGACTATCATTAATATATATTTCATAATAATATTATCAAAGGTTAGTGCAGTACCCTTGTTCAAGTGATAATTTTATAATTCGTAAAAAATACACTGGACATGTTGCGTACTGTTAAAACGCTCCGGTGTTTTAAAAGTGCAGTAAAAGTAATTCTTACAGCGGCGCGCCGCTATCAGACTTAAGCAATCATTCGTACATGCCACCCACGGTAGGCTAATTTTCTCTTAGGCAGAGTTTGGAATTCTTCTCTCTACGAATAATAAGGAAAATCTGACGTGTGTCATAGTACAAAAATGTTCTTTGACTATAACATATTTATTTATGAAATTTATAATAATGGAAACATATCCCCTCAACATTTTTTTCAAATCAAACTTCCGATTATAGTATATAACGAAAATTTCTTCACAATTTTACAATAATAATGCATTGATTCCTCGACCATGTCGACGAGGGTGTTGCACTAAATACTAAATATATTATGATAAACACAATTTAAAAAGTCATTTGTGATGGGAATAGCTTTCATCTAAAAAAAAACAATTACCGTAAAATGGTGCTGTGAATGATGTATTTTTGCATGGAAAAGAGTCCAGAATTGTCTCATCAACGAATTGATCAGCTGATGATGTTTTAAACAGGTTGGAAAAGTAACCCTACATATATTTTAGCATTATAAAATGAGCAAAGAATTATCTATCATTAAGGCCGCACGCCTGTTATTAGATCCAGTCATTTTGGGGTTAATTTTCAGTCGATGTCGTCACTGTTGAAAAAAAAAAATCATATGAAATCAATAATACATAATTATTTCTTTTTCTTCTTAACACTTTTTTAATATGGGATAAAAAGGGATAATTACTGGTTCAAATTAATCCCATGAGAGAGAGCAAGAGTTGATGCCAGTGGGAGTTTATGGGGACTTTATGAGCAGCCAAAGAAACGTCATAACCACTGTAGCTTAGACCAGGTTTGTGTATGGGTAGTCTAAGTTGCAGCCACTGTATAGAGAAAAAGTCCTGAAAAGCACCCTTTCATATTTGCAGGAAGTCAAGGAAATTGTATGAACTAGTCAAGACACAAGTTTGAATGGTGCCACTATTTTTTTTTTAAATTTGTCATTTTAACACATGAGCCTTTGTGGAAATAATTACGGGTGTGCGCCCTTAAACTTTTTGGTAGTGTTCATAAAGGTGGATTTTCACGGGCACGCGAACGTTTTGCGAAGGATGCGAATGTCAAAAAGTAAAAAGGCAAAGTCCAACATTCGCATTTTATGGTCCAAAGGTTTATCAAACTTGCGCGGGGGTTCGGAATCGTCGCCAATGATTCGTTTTTAGTTCGGCATGATTTCAAAAAAAAGTTTAAAATTTCTTGCCAACGTTTCCCGCCTCCCGCGAACAATTGACGACGCTTTCGAACCTCCGCGCAAGTTTGAAGAACTTTTGGAGCATAAAATGCGAATGTGAATGCGAATGCGAATTTCGACATTTGCATCCTTCGCGTGCCCGTGAAAACTCACATTAAACAAGATAAATGAATTTATGGAGCACCAATTCGGAAACAAAATTATTGAACGAAATGCTGCAGTCATTAAATTAAGATGAGAGATTCACTTCATGGTGTCATGAATTTTCTGTTTGTTCACTTAGTTATACTATTCTTCCGGGGTGAAGAGGTTGACATTTGCGATCCATAAATCATTTCACTTTAAGCCGGGCTCTATACGAGGCGTCATGTGTTGATATTAGGACGTCAGCATGGTCAGTGACTTGTACGGTGGTCTTTTGCACGTCGTGAAAGAGGGATAAAGTTTTTTAAATGACTGCAAAATGAAGAGTACAAACAATACTTCTTATTAGTACTGTATGGTTTAAATGACTGCAATGACTGCATTTGAACGTGTCATAATTAGAGTCTGTATAAGGACGGCCATTGCAATCCTTGCATTCAACCGGTCAGAAAGAATAAGTTTCTGTGATAGGTAATTGCAAGGTTGGTTTTGTTCACTCGAGGCTATAGTCCCATTCATATCCAGTGATGTTTGCTACGCCATATCTGTCATCATTTCTGAGAGCCCACATCGCCAACCAGTGCCGGTGTAGCGGCACATACGGTTCTCCGGCAGATACCGTTCTAAAACGACCAAGAACACTATCTGCCGGCAGGTATCGTTCCTAACGGCAGATATCGTTCTACCTCGGAACCATATCTGCCGGGTTTGACGTTGCAGATATGGTTCCCCGGCGGATTTGGTTCCACGTACGTCGCGGCAGATAAGGTGTATTGTATATTGGCAGATTTGTACGAGACACTCTCGTGTCTAATTGGTGGCACTGGCGAAAATGAATGAATGAATAGTTAGGTTTTAATACGTGTATCAATCAGATATGATTATTCAGTGGCGTATCCAGGATTTCCCAATAGGGGGGGGGGGGGGTGCCAGGAATTATTGATCGCCGTCATGGGGGAGGGGTCTTTGGAAAATGTTTGCTTCTGAAAAAGGGCTGAGATGCAAAATAGTGCTATATGTGACCAATTTTGAAGCCTATTTAATGAACAATATTTTCAATTGGTATGAGGATTTTTTTTTTTTTGCTAGTTTTTTTTTTTACGACGGCCAATGGGGGGGGGGCGCCTGTTGCGCCCCCCCCCCCCTGGATACGCCCCTGTTATTTACGTCTGTGTGGACCGACCTTTAACGTTACCATGGGCGTCAATCCTCACAGGAATTCTATTCAAGTGGGGGGACACACCTGGATGCAACAATAGGGTGTTCCCCCCCCCCTATTTAATGAACAATATTTTCAATTGGTATGAGGATTTTTTTTTTTTGCTAGTTTTTTTTTTTACGACGGCCAATGGGGGGGGGGGCGCCTGTTGCGCCCCCCCCCCCCCTGGATACGCCCCTGTTATTTACGTCTGTGTGGACCGACCTTTAACGTCACCATGGGCGTCAATCCTCACAGGAATTCTATTCAAGTGGGGGGACACACCTGGATGCAACATTTAATACTCCTGAGTACATCATGACATTATCATCTCACTCAACAGGCAATTCGAGCGGAAAGTGCGTATGTATCATATGGATCATAAATAATGTCAAATTTCAGATTGTTAAAATCAATTAAGTAGCATGTAGAGGAAGTTCCTCAAAGTGCCCCTGGGGCAATATTTTTTGTTCTCCATGAAATGCAACTGGGCTGTGAGCAAACTTGGTGGGATTCGTCCGAATAACATCCAAATTAGAGTTGATTAGAGTTGATAAAGCTAACCTGATTTTGCTTATATAAGGATATAAAAATAAAAATAAAAAGGGTAATTTCGAAGGGAAGGGATACCTAATTTGGAATTGCGTCCCTAAGCCCCCATTCCTGAGGTATGTACATCTGTCAGATATCAGCAACTTTAATGAAAATAATAAATTATTAGGAATTATTTAAAATTCAGATTAAATCAAAATGTGCATTATTGAAAGTCCATAAAAATACCCAGAATTAATTGAAACCTGTCATTTTTATTATTTTTAGGAGGGGTTAATTAAGGCAATGTTCCTTTGAACATACAATATCTTTTAAATTAATTCCGTTATTTTTGTCACTGGTACACCCTTACTTTGGCGCCCCTCCCTAAGTTACATCTCGATTTGTCGCCCCTAAATTTAAGATCAGTGGGCGCCCCTTAGTTTCAGGTCAGTTTGGTGCCCCCAAAGATCGATTTGGCGCCCCTAATTTTAATATCAATTTTGGCGCCCCTCCCTAAGTGTAAGATGCATTTGGTACCCCCTAATTTTAAGATAAATATGACACCTCTCAGGCACCTAATTTTATGATCAATATGGTGCCGATGAGTTCTTTTGTATACATGTATATTTGATTGTGAATTGTAAGCGCTATGATACACTTTTGTGAATAGCGCATTATAAATGACCGTTATTATTATTATTATTATAAGTTTATGGTAAATTTGGCACCCCTCTCACTAATTTTTCTTTCCTTTTTTGTTTTTGTCTTTTATTATATCCCTTCTTCTGTTTAATCCTTCTCTTTTTCTTTTCCCTTTCCCCCTTCTCCTTTCTCATCTATTTTTGTTGCCTTAAATTTCCCTTTATCTTTCTCTTTTCTCACTCTTCTTTCCCTCCTCTTTTTCTCAATTTTCTACCCTTTTTGGCGCCCCTTCGCGCTTACTCAGTGGCCATTTTATATATAGATCTGTGTGAGTGGTAACCGGATAGGGGTGAATGGGGCTCCATAAAGGAGGAGAAAAAAAAGAGAAAGGGGAGATAGTGAGAGAAAATAGAAAAAAGCGAGGAAAAGAAAGAAAGGGGAGAGAAAAAAGGAAAAGAGAGGGGAAAGAAAAATAATGGGAGGGGCACCAAATTGTTCTTAAAGTAAGGGGCACCATATTGATCTTACCATTAGGAGGCACCAAATTTATTTTCAAGCTTAGGGGCGCCAAATTGACCATAAAGTTAGGGGATGTCAAATAGATCTTTAACTTAGGGGCGCCAAAAATCAGGTCGCCCCCTCCGGGGTGTGAATTACTTATACCGCACAATACCTTGGAAGCGTGCAAACCAATTCATTTCCTTTGCTCTAATCATAATTTATGAAACAAATATTCTCCCTGACAGATTGATGAAACCATATTACAAAATCCTTATTTGTTAAATTCAATTTCTTAATCCTACTGTTAGCAGTCTTTGAATACGGTATCTAAAGCAGAGTTTTGTTTCTCTTTTGTGTAGTACTCTTGTTTCAGTCATGATTGATGTAAATTGTACTTAATTCAGCCCTAAAGCTGCCATGTGCAATGTTTTACATACCGAAATAAATTTGGCGAATGTGGACTATTAAAGTGAAAGTAGGCCTAATTAAAATTAATCAGATAGAAATTGGCAGAATGGCAACTTGCGATTATGTATCATATGAGTTCCTTTCCCATTAGATATTTATTTAAAACGATACCAAAATATTTCTCTTAAGAAAATAATTAGACACAATACACTGCATTATGAAACATATTCTAGACAACCCCTGTATGTGATTGACCTATTCCTTCATTAACAGGGATGCCAACCTCATAAAACGAATTCAAGTATTTTTAGGGGTGAAAAAAGGTATTTTGGGTAGAAAAATACAATTTTCATTTTTCTGCAATAGACAATGTGTACAATACAATTATGGGAAATATATTTTTACGAAACCTGCAGTATTTTTAAAATTAAAAATATAAATTACTGCAAAAAAGGAACAGTTGGCATCTCTGCATCCGATGATACTAAACAAATGGGATAAAAGATCGCTTGTGACGTTATCGCAATTTGCGTGTAATCGATTACAAACGTAAGAAACAAGTTTAAAAAACCCATATGTAATTCTGACATATCATTTTATTGCTTTCAAAGAGAAAGAAGATGAAAATGTTATGTATTTAGGAGTTGTAAATGTATCCACTATTTTGTAAAAAGATATTGAATTTGCTGTATTTCATTTCGCTTACTAGTATGTCAAAGATTTTAAGTTATTGACAAATAAAAAGCACTAAATAAAAAAAAAATCTGAAACTTTTTTTTTTGTTCTACTTTTATTCCGACCAACTAGTTTTCGGACTAGACTATCCCTTTAATACTGGAATTATTTTGTCACCCAAGTTTTGCTCGTAATGGTAGCCCTACCTAATTACTCCTAAGTGAATGACGCACGAGTTTGCTGTTAAATGGCCATTATTTAGTGTCTTTAAAATAAACCAATCCTAGATCCTAATAATTTCACAATTTGATAATATCAATTTTAGGCCATTTCTTAATGTGATAGGTTAACTGTAATCACAGAAGATTCTGGAATGGAATGGAATATCCCCCAAGAAAAAGTCAGGTCAGATTTGCCTCTGCCGAAATCTGTTGGAATCATGTTCTGCAACTATAATAAATTGAAAAAAAAAGAAGAAAAACAAAAATTGGTTTACAGTTTCCGCTACCATCATAGTGAGATTACCGATCTAGATGTAACTGTAACCAAAAAAGGTTTTATTCAGATTTATTTTAAACATAAGACATTCGTATTATCTACATCAATGGACATCATTTGATGGTTCACATTGGTATTGAATAAAACTATCATTATTTTACAGTTAATATTACTCGATCAATGTCCAAGAGGCCAACACAGCAATTTTAAATAATGATAAAATAAGATGTGGTATTAGGCATTTTGACACATCCTCACTCCATCTACAAAACACAGAAAACACTATTATTTCTGTGAAAAACTCTTTTATTTTGTGTCTATACAATCTTGATTCTTTGATTTCCCCTTCAAACCATATCCATGAATATGATGTAAAACTTACCTTTACACAAATGGGCATGGTTACATAAAACATTCTCTTACTACAAGTATTAGCTAAGTAATGCCTGTCTAAAGCTTTGGTAAAGGGTCAGTAATGTGAATTATACTTGAGTATCATCTAACATTCCTATATTACAAAGGTGTAGTGGTCATTGGATGATTTTTCAGCCGCTAGAATTCAAAGTTGGAAGTTTTTCAACCGTTAGAATTTAAATTGGCATCTAGGGCCCTCTCTCTGTAATATTTTTCTTTAAAAATAGCCCTTTGAACACTTACTTTAAAATTTAGTAATAGGCTATTAGAAAGGCACAGACAAAGACTATAAATTTTCAGCCCATTCCATGGTTGAGAAGGGGTTTTATATTAACAACAAAAATATGCAGATATTTCATTTTGATTGGGCACCCGCTAAAAATAAATTTTGATGGAAAATTGTTAAATTTATCCAATAAAACACACTTTTATTTCTTATCCTTCACATCATAACCGTTTTAGGGCACACACATTCATATAATCTAATAATGAATTGGAATAGTGACATGCACTTTTGGAGATTTACCAAAACTAAAGATAGGCTTAAGTTTTAGTTACCTCAATGCATACATATTGGAGTACCTTAAAACCTTAGAAACTGAATTTTATTTACTACTAGCGCAACTAATGTGTTGGTTACTAATGTTACAAAATTTGGACATGCATAAATTTCAAGAAGGGCTCAAAACCCAAAGATACCCAAGATGTCCTGAAGGCCTAAATGAATCTTTTTTTTTTATTCTCAAATTTGCAAAAAGTGTATTTCATTTCATTCCAAATTCAAGAAAGTTTAAGGTACTGCAGCATAAATAAATTTCCATTAATCAATATTTGTTTGCTCTTTCTTTTGATGAATATTTTTGTAATTCATATATTGGTTTGCCTAAGGTTTGCCTAATATATTGCCTAAGCATCACTAAAAGGAGACATCATTTCTGGGGTATGAAGTGTCCTAAAATTAGACTTTCTTGAAAAAGTAGTTTAACATTTTCAAAGAAATATGCTATAAAGACTTTCACTGGCAGGCTTAGAATATCACTGGACCTATAATTTTTTTTTCAGAATTGACAGATATCATGGTTACTCACATTATGGTTACTCATGTTACATTTGTCTGTGAGATATCAGCAGGTTGGGTTTTGTTCTAACATGCATCATTTGGGTTACGCTTGTATCATTTGCAATAACAACATATCAATAGACGTCCCAAAACCTAAATTTCATATTCATCATGAAAAAATTAATGGTAGGAATCATAATACAACTGTAGTACTAAACTTGTAGCTTAGTCTTGGCATACAAATCACACAGAACGTAGCAAAATCACGTTTAAACAAGATGAATGCGACTGCGTCTCCTATATGCCTCCGCCTAAATTCAGTTGATGGCTCAAACTCTTCTAGAAATATTTGATAACGAGGCTAAAAACCAGTAATTTCATGTAATTTTATGTAAATTGACCTCTGACCTTTGACCTATTTACCCCAAAATCTAATCAGTTCATCTTTCTATGGGTATGCATACTGGTACCAAGTTTGAAGTTCTCACCTCAGATAGTTCTTGAGATATCGCGGTAACGGTGCTAAAAACCACTAATTCCATGTAATTTCATGTAAATTGACCTCTGAACTTTGACCTACCTACCCCAAAATCTAATCAGTTCCTCTTTCTATGGGGATACTTACTGGTACCAAGTTTGAAGTTCTCACCTCAGATAGTTCTTGAGATATCGCGGTAACGGTGCTAAAAACCTGTAATTCCATGTAATTTCATGTAAATTGACCTCTGTGACCTCTGAACTTTAACCTACCTACCCTAAAATCTAATCAGTTCCTCTTTCTATGGGGATACATACTGGTACCAAGTTTCAAGTTCTCACCTCAGATAGTTCTTGAGATATCGTGGTAACGGTGCTAAAAACCAAGAATTTCATGTAATTTCATGTAAATTGACCTCTGTGACCTCTGACCTACTTACACCAAAATCTAATCAGTTCATCTACGTATGGGGATACATACTAGTACCAAGTTTGAGGTTCCTACCTCAAATGATTCTTCAGATATCGCGGTAACGAGAAGTGGGACGGACGGACAACCCGAAAACATAATGCCTCCGGCACCCACCTTCGGTGGGCGGAGGCATAAAAATGCCCGCTTGGTCTCATCCCACTTTGTCTACAACCAGTTGTCTAATAACCTATTTGTCTAATTGCCACTTCGCCTATAATTCACCATTTTGTCTTATTCCCATTTCGTCTAATGTCTGTTTCATCAAATGTCCACTTGGTCTAAATTCCTGTAACAGTCAGAAATAGGCCAAACATTCATTTGAAAACTAGAATTTAATTCGTCATGAGGACGAATTAGGTGGTCTGTCTTTCAATTGGTATGCTCATCATTGTAATCAGGATGATCATAATAATGGGGAAATACTAAACTGAAGATAGGAAGTCAAGAATGCCACGCATGGAGATGCTTCTTGAGGACAGGAATGTAGAAAATGTGTGGAACGGTCATTGGAAGATGTGATTATATTTGTGCAAGATAACAATCATGATAATGGTGATGATTATCATGATGAAGGTGATATAATGATGGTGATGACAATAATAATAGCAATGATGATCATGATGGTGATGATATTATATCATCATCATCATGATGAATATCATCATGACAGTGATGATGATAATGATGTTGAACGTAATCATGATGATGATCATTATATCATCATGACAGTGCTGATGATAATGATGTTGATAATCATAATCATCATCATCATCATGAATATCATCATGACAGTGATGATAATGAAGTTGATGATAATCATCAGCATCACCATGAATATCATGACAGTGATGATGATAATGATGTTGAGGATAATCATCATGAATATCGTGACAGTGATGATGATAATGATGTTGATGATAATCATGATCATCATCATGATTATCATCAACATCATTATCATTTTGAGAAATTGTGATATCAAATAGGACTAATGATATTGCAGGATAGCTTTAATACACTTCAGGGAATCAGATTTTCCATAGGGTTATACATAAACTACTGCACACTACTTTCTAATAGACATAACATGCAAAATAAGACATTTTATTACTTTGTTTGTGATTACTTATGTTATAATAGTCGAATAAGATGGTAAAATGAAAAACAAAAAGAAGCAAAAAAAAAAAAAATTTAATGGACCCACCTGGGATCGAACCTGGGTCACCGGAGTGAGAGGCAAGTGCTTTGACCAATATACCAAAACATTTCCCATAGAGATAACACGTAAACGAAATCGGGATTCTCAAATCACATTTTGTAGTGAAAAATTGGGGATGATCCCGACATCTGATCAAAAATTGGAGACCACACTTATAAAAGATTATAGTCTCAGCTATAACATACTAAAATCTGGAAGAAAATAGACCAAAAACAACTGAGATACAGCTCAGAGAACAATGTCATGTAGATTCATGATTCGAAAAAAAATCATCTTCCATAGACATAACACGCAAATAGGGAAAATTCTGACATGGCATCTTTAATTGAAAATTTCACTGTGATGACGTCATCAAGATGAAAAATGGTGGAAACTTATTTTGTAGGAAATTGCCTCAGCTACAACATATTAAAATCTGGGCGAAAAACGACTAATAATTACGAATCTAGAGTCAGATTTGCTTAAATGTGATGACGTGAAAACATGAAAAATGGAAATTTTGAATTCTGGCGCCATTTTGATGGTGTCATAAGGATTATAAGGGTCCAATGATACATGAAATCATATCTATGATTCATACCCTACCTGATGATGAAAAAAAATTGGGGGTTTAAGGACTATTTAAAGAGCTAGAGTTAATTTTGTAGAGGCATGTTTTTGCACGTTTTTACGTTATTTTCGCCATAGACGCGCGCACGGATTTTGAACTTTGACGCGCCCGTACAACGTTATTATTGATTGAAATTGATTGCAAGTTGATGGAAATGATGAAGAAAAGTGTCAGGATTGCAAATCAATAAAAAAACAGCGTTTTAACGTTATTTACGACTTGCACGCGCGTAAAACGCGCGCGCGGACGCTTACGCACGGACAATTTTGAAATGCTCAAAATGACCTGAAACGTATGCAGACTTGATCCTACGTTATTTTGAGCATTTTAAAATTTTGACGCGCGCGTACGCGCACGTCCTGACCTCTAGATGACCTGTGAGGTCATGAATTGATGACCCGTCATGTGAAGTTTATGTGATGTGAATATAGTTGATTTTTGATGATCGATTATGAAGATATAATCGATCTTGTAAATTTACAAAATGGCGTCTTGATGACGTCACGATGACCTGATGACCTCCAAAAGCTTAATGGACCATGTACATGATTGACCTCATACATGACATGAAACGCAATGATATTGACATGGCCGATTTTGAGATTTGGTGGGAACAACAATTTGTAATAAAAAGAAGAAATAATAAAAATAAAGAAGAAAATTCTGACAAAATTAATAGGTGATCTGTCGATATCGACAGACCACCTAATTAGACGAAAATGCAATTAGACAATTTGGCTATCATATAGACTAATTGGCAAATAGACCAAGCGGTCATATTCGGCTACTGTGGAACAATGTGTCTTGTTTAAAAGTTTAACATCTGTCGCCAACTCTGATACATGATGACTCTTATATATCCCCTTGAACTTTGTTTGCGAGTGTATAAAAAGCATAACTACTTTTATACCATTCATGGAAGTCATGTACAACATAGAAAATATTCATGAAGCTGCTATAGAGCTGTATAGAACCCTTCATACAGATTGCTCTAGGTTGTTTTATCCATCGACTTCACTTATTCCAGCTCATCTGCATTGAAAAGGAAACAAATGAAAAACAAAGACTAAACAAGATAAGCAGAAATAAAAACCTATAACTAAATTAAAAATTTTATGCCTATATATTCTTCTTTTAAAGTTGGGTTTCAAAATAGTCTTGGTAAGATGGAATAATATCAGTTATATTGGTCATTTTTCAAATACTATAAAAACAAGCAGAGTGGTCGCTACACTAATTTTTTGTTTGAATCTTTGTAAAAATCTGTATTTTGCCGTTAAGGCTGCTCTGGTACCTGCTACTGACACTGATATAATTTCCCCTAAAATAGGCCTTGTACATGTAGATGTTCATTCCATAGATTTAGCTAGACAAGGACAAATAACTATAAAGATATTATCCTGAAATTTTCCTCCCAGCCATGTCTATAAAGTAGTTTTATAATGAAAAATACATTTTGAGAATCACCAATAATATACCCCAACTTTAATCATTAGTAATGATTAAGATAATAATGGTCAGGTCACTCCTTTTTAAGCACCTAGGTCCATCACATATGATGCTGATGGCACTTCCAAAAATATATAATTAAAAATACATTAGAAAGTTTACTACTAAATTGCAATATGAATTGTAATAGAATCAATCCAATAACACCAGGAATAGATCACATTACTTGTTCCCTATGCTTATGGTACTAAACAGAAGTTATATGGCCTGTTATTATATTACAGTCCACTCTATGAGGTAATTGCCTTAATCCCAAGCTCCCTAATATAATGAGTATCTGTCTGTATGTTATACAGAGTATCTGTCAGACAAGAATACCTTGTCTGAGAACTTGTTTAACACATAATTTCTATACCTTAAATTGTGGTTCACAGTTTATGAGAACCTTTTAATCATTAGTTAGTGCCTATGTATTCTTACTAAATCCCTATAACCATTAAACTCTTCAAATTTGTTTTTAAAGAGCACAAAAGATGAACTATCGTTTGCAAATGAGTTACACTGTACAGTGTACACCGTTCTTTGTTCACATGTATTTGTGCATCTACATTTCTTGTGTCTTCTCAGAGCAAAAGTTGCCAAACAATAATGTTTGAATTTGTTGAAACACCTGAACAGAACATATAGCACATATTTAGCAGCATGGGAAGAAAGTACGTAATTTAACTTGCTCTACGGGTATCCCTGGTTACACATACCAATGAGACGAGGGACTGAACTGCTTCTGGAACAAGAACCTCACCTATGTATCTCGAACTGCATGGATTGATATACAGGTAAAAGTTGGGAGATGATGTTTTAGCATGAACATAGAGGAATGCTTAGAAATGTGCCTCTGCCTCTGGCTGTATATATTTTATTTTTTTAATAAGTGTGCTTGTTCACTACGTTGAGATCTTATGAGTACTTGAATTCTGAAGACACATCAGTTACCTTCACTGCATGTTATGATACATTTTATTTTTGAACAAGATTGCACAAGAGATAAATGCCGAACAATTCTTTTAAGCCGGTGAAGCGGCAGATACGGGGATCGGCAGATACCGTTCTAAAAACGGCAAAGAACACTATTTGCCGGCGGATCATGTTCCAACACCGGCAGATACCGTACCAAGACATAGCAACAAATAGTGTATGCAAACTGGATTCCAAGTATTGTAGTTCATTCATTAATAACAGGTTAATGGAATACCTCGTTACTAGGTCCACAGGAAAGAAACATCCATAAATTTGAATCACTTAGACAGGTCTATTATTTAGGCACGAGAGTGTCTCGTACAAATCTGCCAATATACAATACACCTTATCCGGCAGATATGGTTCCGAGGTAGAACGATATCTGCCGGCGGATACGGTATCTGCCGGAGAACCGTATGTGCCGCTACACCGGCAGATACCAGCATTCTGTACTAAGCCTAAAAAATATGATCATAAGAGAGAAATACTTGCATATTAGAAAGAGGATAGCATTTATTTCTTTGGAGATGTGTACAAAATAATTCACACCTCTACGAAAACAAATAAGAAGAAAACCATTAAATGATATTCCTGACCTTGTAATACCAAGGGGCATAAATATCCTCCTAAAAACATGGATTGTGGATTCTAATACTTACTGTGGTATTTGCCATGCAGACAGTTGTTGCAGTAACTTCTCCGGAACATTGAGTCTTTTTTGGGGGGGAGCCTGAACAAGTTCCTACAATGCATATGAGAGATGTGATAATTCGTACAAAGAAATGAATACTGTTTACATAATGACAAGTGTTAGATAATGAGTACGATAATAAGAGAATTAGAATATGCACATGTATGTACACTGAAATGGAATTGATTTGGTCTTTCAGCAAAGCTTTATAAGTCTAATTTAAAAAGGTACACTTGGTGTAGTTCAAAAGGGAAATATTTACCTCTGCCATACAATTATAGGGTTAGAAAGAAAGCAAGATATGGAAATTTTCTTTTTAATTATGAGCCTCAAATTACATCAATTTAATACCAGTTTTTTAACCCAGGCCATGGAATACATATAACTTGCACAAAAATTTTGTACAATGAGATAAGAAAAAGGACAGAAAAAATGGTTTCATACAGGTGAACACGGTTAATTATTTATTAAAATTATTATTATTAAAGGTTCCAATTTTATTGAATGTTTACAAAATCAGAAATTTGAATATTCAAAGCTTTGTTGGTCTTTGATATATTTCTCAAACCTTCACTGATATTTCTATTTTATTGTTTTTTGCTTTTTCTAAAACCAATTAAATTCCAGGGTGATTTTCCCTTTAACTTCTATAGGACTTTATTTTAGAGTATCCTCTAAATCACATTTAACCCCTGACAAGTTGCAAAGTACAGCTTACCCCAACTTGGGTTCTTCATGAAGAAGATACTTCTGTTGTATTCTTTTCAGTAGTTCATGCTCGACCTTTTGATATGAAAATGAACAATAAGGTTGTTGAAATCAAATTCTGAAGTGGTGAAACTCCCTGATTTTAACCTTTTAACAAATTCACCAGGGTATTTTGTACAAATGTGCTGGAGACACAAGATAAATAGCATGAAAGATAAGATAAAAAAACAAGTGGAATACCTCTGGCTGTCTCGCCTGCATTACATGATTTAATTTAACAGCAGTGCTGACTTTGAAAACAACTAAGATGAATAATTTTCCAATAAAAAATTCATTTGATAATAAAATACAAGTTCATTGACCTCAAATGACCTTTGACCTTTGCCTAGTGACATGAAATTTCATTCACCTATTTGCCAATTCTTGATAACGATATAATGAAGTTTTATGCGATAGGGACTTTCAATATTACCTTGAAAACTCAAGATCATAACTTGGTTAAGTTTTTGATGTTGATACCACAATGTGGTCAAAGTTTGTTGACCCAAAATGACCTTTGAATTGATTACCCATATGTCCAAGTTTCATGAAGTAGATCCATACTAACTTTCAAATTTATGATCACATTTCAAGAAGTTAACCTTGGTTAAGATTTCAATGTTGATACCACAACATGGTCAAAGTTCTTTGAACCTCGATCATGTGGAAAAGAAATCAAAGGACTTAAATACACAAATGGAAGTATTAGGGAGCAATTTAGAAAAACAATATTTTTTATTCCAATGTATGCAAAACGCCCATTTCTGTAAAAATTTTTGTGTGACAACATGCGACTACATGTTTCGTAAATTAGTAATGAACACGATTTGCAGCAGCAACAGATTTTCTTCAGAACAGTCAGAATAGGTTCAACTGATACATGTACATGTTTGTAGGAATATAATTTTGTACAAGATCAGGTGTGTGACGTTTCGTGATGCGTCTCACCTCGTCCGGCACATTGCTATGCCCCATGATTGAACGCCATTTCACACCATGTAGCAGATCATGCAGCCAGACAGACCTGTAATATGAAATATGTGAAATAATATTTGTTAGAAAGGCTATCATATTAAATAATGCTATCCATATTTCCCAGTTATCAATAACGTTTTTGTTGTAGTCGCAATGTTCTAAATATAAAAATGGAAAGTAACACAGTCTAAGTTTGGTAATACCTTGTGCCACCAATGCATAAGAGGGGTATGACTATTCCAAACTAAATGAAGTCTCGACTACGTGCAGTCAAAAGTTATGCCTCTGCCATTATCACTTAAGAAATATATTACACACCTAACATGTAAACTTTTAAAATAATGACCTCTGTGACCGTTGACCTTTGATCAGATCATTGTCACTCCCATATGCATAACACAGCCAAGTTTAAAGCTGGTCCCTTGAATGGTCTTTAGTTCACAAGAACATTATACTATCAGACCAGTTAAGAACCACTTATTTCCAAGGTGTGAGAAGATAGCAGGAAGCTGTATCAAATGGAAACATTTCAAGAAATTTGAGTAAGTTAGATGAAAAAATACATTCCAATTGATTTACGTTAAAAATAATATTAATATTTCCTCTCTAAGACTCTAACACAATTTCATACTGTATGGTACAACAATAATTCACGTTGTGTAAACAGTAAAAGAAAAAAGATCCATAGATCAGGTAATGAAAATATCTACACCTATGGTGGGTAATTATGGTATTCTTTATTCAGAATAATTGCAAAATGTAATATAATTTTTTTGAAGGCAAACAAATTTCCCATTTTCAATTTGTAATGCCCATTAACATGGAGATGAATGTACAGGTCAGGCCCCAGTTAAAAACTCTGGCTTATTTCATTTATATTTTTCTTCATTTTATCATACATTCTGATCTGACATTTTAGTTGTTTCTAGTAAGCTAACTTTTGATCTGATTTTGATTTTGTGCTATTGACTTACACTTTTACTACATGAACCTGTCAGCTCTATTACTTTGTATCTGCCTTACTCTAAATTTGTGGAATTTAATGTCATAAAAAGTAGTCCGTGTTGGATTAGACATGGATTAAACTCCAATGCCTTAAGTACTACAAAGAGGCGGGTTAGCAGCAAGGCGTAGTAGAGGGTCATTGAGTCAATTAAATCATTATTATTCTCTCATCCAATTTCTTTCACTGCATATTATTTTAAAAAGAGAGTTGCAAAGGTTGTTTGTATTTGTCCAAAATTAAAAACAGCAATAGATTAAGAGTGGCCAATGAATTTATTGTTGTTTACGCAAATGTTTGACGGCAATCCTCTGTCTTTGCCAGAAGTTTACAATGTGGTATCAAATTTGAAGATGCAGAGAGCGCATTCTCAGTGGTTGCTATACATGTATGATAACTGCCTGAGCATGCGCACCTTTCACAAAAACAACGAAAGGCCTGGTAACATGTGCTTAGTGATAACCAAATGAGCAGTGCTAAGTCATTTATAACTTGGGAATTTTTGTTTTTCAGAAAAGTTATACATGTGAGAACATTATTATAAGGCAAATTGAAATTTTCAGCCTACGTACATCTAGTTGTAGCAATGTTGCAATTTAGTAACTAGCAAGATTTGGCATCAAGGGTATATCTGCTGATAACTAATATGTTATGGAATAGTTATAGCAAATAACTCCAAAGATTAACACATGTTAGTGAAAAAAAATCCCTTGCATAATGAAGATGTCAAATTCTTCTTAAAAGGAGACGACTAATATTATACGTCTGTTTGGAGCCAGAAGGGCGTTAACTCTGTACAAAAGATAGGAATTAACGCCCTTCTGGCTCCAAGCATACAATATTTACCTGCTCTTTCCAACTTTCGTCGAGCTTTGGAGATGTTACATGTTCTATGGGAAAGGAATCTCCTACAAATTGAAAAGGACAAAACCAATAGGGAATAGGTAAGGAAATTCAAGATAAACTCTAAGCAACTTGCATCCACAAGTTCACTCTGGAATTTAATTAGTTCTTAAAAATGCAGAAAAATATATGAAAAATATGAGTGAAGGTTTTAAGAAAATCTACCAAAGAATAACAAAGTTTGGAATTCTTAACATTTTGATTTTGTGACATTACTTGTGAGCTGCTCTCCCATGAGTTGTTTATAAATTCCATCAATTTATCCTTTTTCATGGTTCTTAATAGAGGAATAGATCTACATGTATTTCATAGAGGCATAAATATGATAGTTTTGATGATATATCAACAGCATCGGGAAAATAATTAATATTCTTCTGAAATATTGACAATTTAGGAAATTTAATCTACACAACATGTGAGAAAAGTTCGCATAAAGCATTCAAAGTATGAAAACTATCATAACTTCATTTTTTTTCAGATGATTTTCATCAAACCTTCACTCATATCAAATTTAATTCCAGGGTGAACTTCCGCTTTAAATGTTGAATAAGATTACACACCCCATTTCAGTTAAAGGAGAATTAACCCCTGAGTACAAATTTACTTATATTGAAAGGTGTAATATATTCCTACTTATTGGCCTAAATCATTTTCTAATAAGATATTAGAAAAGGGTATAAATAAAGATATTCCAACACCCGGTATCGTCTCCTACTCATTTACATGGGGGCTGCCATTTTCTTGCTGATTTGGATTTGTACATGAACCATTGAGAAATGTTCCGGTCAGGAAGATATTTTGAATCCAAGACCTAAATTGATTTTCTTCATTACCTAAAATCCCATATGTGACGAAAAATATAAAGTGGGTGTTTACATGATTTATAAAAATTAAATCTTTATAATGATACTTTTAAATTGTCTGGTTTTGCTTAACAAAAATCTGTTTTCTTGGGTTTGCCAAACAGAGCAGAACATAATATATGCAGCATGCATTCTGACTTTTCAAGTCCCATTATCCGAAAGCAGGTGAATGCATAGTTTGCCGCTATAGATGCTCAGGGAAGAAGCATCCATAAAATTTGAATTAATTTGCTCCGTCCATTGCGTCACAGTATGTAGAAAATAGATTTATATTAAGCGAATATCGATTTTCAACAGAAATATATAAGGAAATCTTCAGTTTAAAAATAAATTGACATATCTATTCTATATTTTTAATCTCAAATGGGTTTTTAATTTTGAAAAAGGCAATTGGGCATTTGGATTAAGAAAATCTTCTTGTACACATAAAAAAATGGCAGCCCCCATGTATTGCTAGCAGACGATACATATTGCTAGCAGATGATAAATTTTGCTCAGAAAATCTTGATTCGTATCGATCTCGTATATTTTGACGCGAAGCCATATAGTCTAACAAGTAGGAATAAATAACACCTTTGAACACTATCGTCTTTATTGTTTGAGGTTAATTCTCCTTTAAGAAAATTATAACAAATAAAATGTAGATGTTTCTTACCTTTGGTGTACCCAACCAAATATATGGCTGGGTCTGACAGGACTGGGTCTGTCACATGGACCTTGCCGTCATCGATGTGGTACCAACCTTCTTGGTTCATAACTAGGCAAGTATAATGGCCACTCGACATCTATGCAGCTGTTAAGCGTGAAATATGATTAAGTGCAAAAAAGTATCATTAAACAGATGTGTACATCATTTCTGACCCCAGAAACCAAGTTCTACACCATATCCTACTAGACATAATAAAGATAACAGTACCAAAACCAGATGAAATACTGGAAAAATGCAAAATTTGTCCAAATTCAAAGTTCATTGACCCGTAATGTTTCATCTTAACATGGACACCGTCAAATAACATCATACTACGTGTGGGTAACTATCTTATCAAACACTGTTGTAATTACATCAGCCTCCTGATAGACTGTATCTTGGTTGGAGTTATGGTTTGAGTTCAATAATTTGCATTTTCCCAATAGAATTATGTACATGCAGTCTTCAAAGTTATGCATCAGTGAATGAAGAATTTGCTCAACATCTGTCAGTTGAGTTTGAGTCTTCACCGAAAAATTAGCTAATTAATCTATTAAACATTAACAGCATTACAACCAAGGTAACATGAACAACTTTGTTTTCAATAATATAAGAAAGATATATCTTGTCTAAAATAATGTGTAGCATGTCCCATCTTCAAAGTAATCTTCAGAACTATAAACAGATGCCCCACCTGATCTCTTACATTGAGTTTAAGACAGCCAACAACCGAAGGACTGTGCATATTTTGTTGTTATGATCAATTGGTTTCAAATTTCTGTACAATTGGGTACATTGTAACTTACAACCAAACTGTATAATCTATATTCAACCAGAACGCCATTCGATGCCATGACATCAAGAATGTGGTGCACCTCAAGGTGGTTGGAATTCTTTGGTAGCTAGGTCTTCCTCATGCCACATCTTCCCAACAACCTGCTCCTCCTGCCATCGATTAATTGCAATCCAGAGCATATCCTGGTGCATTTAGAATATGTGGTGATGCCAATTTCTGTGACTGGAAATGTCCACTGTATTTAAAAGAAAGAGATAAAAGTCTTATCTTTTTTCAATGCTTTATCTTTTCAATTCAAAATGTAATAGGAACAAAGGATCCTTTTATTTACAATAAATGTATAAGATTCTTCTAAATTAAAAAAAAACAACATATTTACAAATCTTCAAAAAGTTACATAAACAACAGACTGGAGATGTACTCACACTCGCCTAACTCTAGACCAGATTAAAAGCGCCAACAGTGGCAAAATATGAGTGAATCTGTTTTGAGCCAACAATGGTGAGAATGCAGTCTGCATACATTATGTTATTTTAGACAGGGCCAGAAATATGAATTTCTACTCAAATTAATTGCCGTATTCTAAAAGAAATTGAGACATTTTTGTTGACATATATTTATATTCATCCTAATACATAAGTTTCATCACAAATAATAATTATAATAATAATTCTTATTTACCCAGGGTAGCCACTTCAGCTCTTATGAACTGCTCTCACAGCGGGCCCTGCATAACATAAAGTTATTATTACCCTTCTTCATTCTAAAACGTTGAGCACCTGACTAGAAGGCAGAAGGTCCCATTTAAAAAAAAAAATCTTTGGTATGACTCGGTCGGGGATCGAACCCACGAACTCCCGTTCATGAGGCGGGCGCTCTACCACTGAGCCACCATGGAAAATTGTGTTATTGAACAGGACCTATTCACTCAATGATTAAAATATCTTCCTTACATTTCCTATTGGAATATGTACAATTCCTTATGATATGTCAAAATGGCAGCCCCCCAGGTACTACTGGGAGATGATAAACTTTGCCAACATTATCTGCATACTTCTTTCTGGAATAGTTCTCATTGAAATATTGTACTCCAGTTTGGACTTCCATTTAATTCACTCACCACTTGTCACATGTATACACAACTGAAGTCGGTGCCGACAAACATCTCCCAGGAATCCTGCATAGTTTTGCCCTTGCCCTGCACAGGCACAACCAAATATTGCATTGCACCTCCTTGGTGCGTCTGGCCACATTCAGTACAAGTTATGTTTTTGCCGACAACGTGACACCATCTGAAAGATAAAATAAGCAATGTTATTTTATAGTCAACAGTCACCTATAATTCATATCTTGACATCAGTATGATGTCAGGTAACCTTTTTAATACAGCCTGTACTCATAGCAGCTTTACCCTAATTGACGTACAACAACATTTGGCATACATTTGTGTACAAAGTACTGCTTTTCCTAAATTGCTTTGCGCTGTTGGCGACGGATAGATTCAATTATGGTTGTATCGCGCCCCGTCGCACGCAGCCGCCATTTTATATCTGCATGACAAGAGGAGGCATGGATACACAAACACTGGTTAGTTCTCGGAAATTTCTTATGCTCTTTTTAAAATTATTTTTGTAAAAAAACGTACGATCAAAAAGGCATAGCCTACTAATTCCAAAAGTTTCCCTAGGAGGAAACGCTGTGGTGAAGGACCTGTCGGTCCGCGAGAGTCGCAGAAAGTGTCATTTCAGAGCATTTCCATGTCCTGCCAACCCTAGACCGAAAACTCTGTCTCTCATTCGTTAGCCTCTTATTTGGATAGGGTTGGCTCTTCACTTAGAGACAGAAACGCTCCATTCACTCGCCTGTGCAAACCGAATACACATTGACTTACACACTATACAGTTTGAATGCAGCGTAAGATTTTCAAACCGAGAAAAACTTGGACCCTGAATTACCTGAAAAAGGAGCATTAAAAGGAATAAAACAATAAAATTGGTAAGTTGAACATGTTCGTTTAAGTATAGAGCCAAGGCCTAATCTATTTAATTTACACAAATATTGTTAAAATGTGAATAATACGATTTAGAAAAACAACATGCCTACTGTCAAGCGGCCGACAGCGAGTTTGCACAGGCGAGTGAATGGAGTGTTTCTGTCTCTAAGTTTGAGTCTAAGTGAAGGGCCGACCCTATCCAAATAAGAGGCTAACGAACGAGAGACAGAAAATTTCGGTCTATGCTATTGCTCAATTAGATTGCTGCCTGCTGGGGATGAACGCCTGGCTTCGTGATGTAAAAGGCGTAGCCTATAGCCAATTATTTTTTTTTTTTTACACTCACGAAGCCAATCCTGTCTAGCCAGTCCCCCGCAAAAATATTGTAAGGTCAAGTCAATCTTCAATTGCCAAAATAATCAACATTAATTTGATTGTGGGCATTAAACAGGTGGGCATTAACAGAAAGACAAGACAAGAAGGCTCGAAAAGATTTTTATTCAGTTATACCGTCGTAGATGATATAAATTATAATTACCGTTCTCGTCGTGCCGTCGTTTCAGCAGCCGCTGCTGCTCCGCAGGGTTGGCCACCACCTTCCGGGGAGCTAGGAGTAGGAGCCGAGCGCGAGCTGGCGTCTCCACCAGCTCCGCATGCCCCAACCATGCCAACATAGTGAAGACATAGGGCCTCATCATCATCATATTTGAGTCTTGAGAATACACTTCTTGGCCTTTCTACGAATAGCCTTCGTCATGTTATTGTTCGTTGAGGTTGTCGTTGAATTTTTGAGGTAGCTCTCAATTAAAGCTAGGGCCTACACCTCTTTTTCGAACTAACAGAGTTAGTAGCACCACACTCCATAATTCGCGACAAGTACAAGTGTGCACGTACGTACATTATATACCGGTACCATAGACAAATTAAAATTTAATACAGAGAAACGATAGCAAGAACGATATCTGCCGAAGAGAATTATAGGTAATGACGGCGCATCGATAATTGACGAATGGGCGTCATTCATATGGTGTCATTAAATCTTTATGATAATTATGTCCCAATATGTGATCAGTCAGCACAAAAGGGTTAACGTCGTTCCACTTAAAGGTCGAGTTCAATGAGTTGTATACCGTAGTTATGAAGAAGATAAATACATGTTGTTCACATTAAATTTATCACATCTCATGAATTAAGAGAAAAAACTTTTACATTCATAATAAGTAATTTTTCAAATTACTTTTTAATAAATTTACTATCTTTGACCAGTAGGATAATGTTATAAAAAAGGGGGGGGGGGGAGTGTGTATAATAATTGAAGGCCAAATTAAGGTAAGAATAAAATATCAGCCGGTGCAGAAGAAGAGGTATCCTTTGATTTTCTTGAGGGGCAACTTTCGCATTGATACCAATTTGTGAATCTTATAATTGTACCTTTCAAAGAGAATTATGAACCTTGAAAATTCGGCCATTTTAGGTGACCCGAAAACTATTACATTTTTATTCTTTACTTTCTTTCCCTCTTTCTCACCCCCCCCCCCCCCCACTAGCATACCCGGGGTGGGGGTGGGCAAGGGGACAGACTGCCCCCTAACAGCTTTTGACCCCCCCCCCCCTCTATTTTTTTTTGAAAGACAAGTATAAGCCTATTTAAGTGTGCCACCCCTTTCTTTTATAACCAACCTTGAAATTCATATTTTGCTTGTCAGAGAATTGTGGAGGAAAACTGGACCTCATCAAATCTGGTAACCCCCGCCCCACCCCCCGAATTTTGGAGGAGGAAAAAAAAATTCTCGAAGGGCTAGCTTAAAAATATTCCCCTCCATTTTCATCAAATCTTCTTTCACCTTTCCTCATCTTTTTTCTTCCCTCCCCTTTCTCTCTCTCCCTCTCTCTCTCTCATACACACACCTCGATCACACGTCCTGGTTCATTTTGGAGGGGAAAAAAATCTTGGAGGGCTAGCTAACCCCCCCCCCCCAAAAAAAAAAAAAAAAAATCATAAAATCTTCTATTTCACCTTTTCTCATCTTTTTTTCTTCCCTCTCTCTCTCTCTCTCTCTCTCATACGCACCTCGATCACACCCCCATCCCCATATGGTTCATGTCATTGATATAACGTGAGAGGACCTTTATCATGTTCACATGCAAATTTTCAATAACAATTATCTTTCTTACAATCAAGATTTAAGGTGCAATTTTATGCACACGTCAATTCGGGAATAGTTAGATTTTCTCACTTTTTAATGAATATTTTTGTACATGCAGAAATGATAAAAGTCTTTAGAGATGTTTAGACATTGTATTACTTCTTAAATAAACCCATCATTTATCTGCAGTCATACTCTTTCATGAGTTCTATTACAACTGACTTGTAATGGTCAAATAATATCATTCTTTTCTTGACAGTAGTACAAATATATACATTCATTAAAAAAATGAATTTCAATATAAATGAATCATACATTATTAATTTCAATCCCTATTCAAGAGGTAAATTATTGAATTTACACTGGAGAAATAGATACTATTAACTTTTTACCACTACACCCCACAAAAGAAGAAATAATAAAAAAAAATAAATGACCATCTAATTTCCATGTTCAATACGCACACCATGTTACTCTTGAAAAACAGATAATGTCTTTAAACGAAGAACCTTGATGGGAGGAATTTTAATTTGTAAAGAATTTTTAGGCATTTTACTCCCAGTGTTAAAGATCGTATGCTCGATCTGTAATGAAAAACACAAGTCAGAAAAAATTGGAACCAGCTGGTTCCAATTTTTTCTGACTTGTGTTTTTCATTACAGATCGAGCATAAGATCTTTAACACTGGGAGTAAAATGCCTATTTTAATTTGTTTACAAATTAAAATTCCTCCCATCAAGCTTCTTCGTTTACTAACCATTGTCTACGGCGGACTGTTGAATATTAATGAGTCAGAAAGAAGAGGATCTTGGGTATTTGATTCCAGTTCATCGTGACTTGGCCGTGAACCAGAATAGCCTGGTGGATAAGTCGCTGCCCGGAAAGCAGTAGATGACAGGTTCGAATCCCGCTGGTTCCATTTTTTTCTGACTTGTGTTTTTCATTACAGATCGAGCATACGATCTTTAACACTGGAGTAAAATGCCTACAAATTTGTTTACAAATGTGAGTCTTGTTGACACTTCTAAGAAATATAAATCAAATGATTCATCTTCCTTTTAGTTGGTACATGTATATTGCATATTAATAGTATTAAAAGTCTAACTAAAAAGGGTGGGGGGGGGGGGGGGGGAGGCGGGAGAAACACAAACAGAGATCTAATTCTATAGTTTGAATCTAAATAACAGGGATGCCAATTAGAATTGATAAAAAAGTGGGAAAATCATCTAGAATGGGCCCTTGGGTACTACATAAACAGTGGTTTTATATGGCTAAAATTATGTTGAAAAAGTAGGAATTGCTACTTTTGTCTGAACAGTGGCATCCCTGAAATAAAGTGTTGAATAGTATGGATTTTCTCTGAAGATCAATAATAGAATAGTAATTAAATTAGCACAAATTCACAGAATCAGTTAATTATTATTATTAATTTGTTATACATGGTGAGAAGATTTAATAAAGGAGAGGCCAAGTGGCTGTGGCAGTGCTTATCTTTATTTCATTAGGGGCCATGTAATGTCACTAGGCCACATAGAAGAGGAAGACCTCCTCACAATAACGAGCTACTACACAAAATGCTGCATGCATGTGACTGCAACATTTGACATGGGAGGGGGTGGGTAAGATGGTTAAGATATAATTGAAGAACTTTAAAAGGGACCGCGGAACCGGTGGGGGGGGGGGGGGGGGGCCCTGCAGCCCCCCACCTTTTTCAGTAAACACGTGCAAACGTACGCAGTGCAAAAAATGTGGTAATACACGCAGCACCCCCCCCCCCCCCCCCACTAAGCCCTCCACTTTCCAAGACGTTCCGCGGCGCCCGTTTAAAACTCCTCCTTCCGCCATTCTAATGATGCATATTAGACTGGAATCCAGGTATGATTTCAATATGAAGAAATTTAGATGTTTATCAAAGCAGGGGTCTATTTCACTGAAGAGTTGAAGTAGAAATCCATGTCTGTTGAAAGAAAAGAGGAAAGAGTTTAGAAAATAGCATCCATTGTGTATTTTATAATTTAGCAAGCAACAATTACAATTTGCAAAAAGACTGAAATTTAGAGTTTCCTATTAATAGTTAACATCGACTCTTTAAATGATATTAATATAATGATAAGTGGGAATTCTCAAAAGTATTTAAAGAGGAAAAAAATTTTTCCAGTTGGACAGATAAAATTTTCAAGGCTATTCAAAAGAAACTAAATTAGTAAAGTCACAAGAAAATGGCTTCTTAAACCAAAAAGTGTGTACCTTGATTGTATTGAGGTACTATAACAACCAGGGGCGTTGATTATGGGGTGGTAAGTGGGCAGTAGGAGGGCAAATAATATAGTTTTGCCCCCCCCCCCCCCCCAAAAAAAATAATTATATTTCCCTGACTCATGTTACCTTGGAGAAGCTGGCAATTAAGAGGCATTGAAAAAATCATGAAGGGTGCTATTAGGCTGTTTTGCCCCTCCCCCTTCCGAAAAACACATTGACGCCCCTGAAGGCTGATAGCAATCTTACTCTTAAAGCATATGCCTACCATGCAAAACTGAAGCAGCTAAGTAGTAATTGTTCCTCTCAGAATTTGTCTTCATTCTCAGTAGGTAAGCATTCCTCTTCATCATCATCATCATCTGTTGTAGAATAGATGAGGTAGAGAAGCATTACCCTGTATTAAGAAAAAAAATCACACAAACACTCATCCTCACCCTCTTCATCTTTTCAAAGAGGAGACTAACTACAATAGATTTATGGACTGTAATCAATAGTGTCATATTTGGCCCTAATATTACTACTACTACTACTACTACTAACAATAATAATGATCATAATGATAACAATAATAATGATCATAATGATAACAATAATAATGAAAATAATAATATCATCAATAACATACATTCACCCATCTTATTTTGTTTTGTTTCTGTTTGCAGGAATGAAATGTTAAATGTAATAATTAAGGGGACTAAAAATTTGTATTTATGACATCCCACTGAACATCCCTTAAATATATCATAATTGATATAAAGACACTAAACAGCTAATTTCATATTACACTGAAAACAGATCTCAGTGGTGGATAAAGGAAAAATGACAAATGAATTGTCCATTCCTCAGAAAAAAGAAAAAAAAAATGTTGTTTTGGTTGGACAATGTTAACTAAAAATGCCACAGACCTAGTCTATAATTTTTAGCTGTAATAGGTATAGGTCTAACTAGTTAGGTCTAGTCCCTAGCCCAGGGATGCTGCCACGAACGCTATGCGTTCAGGCTGCCGCAGTAAGGTCTAGACTTACCTGTTTATTTCTCATGTCTCATCAAGTAGGACTTTCCACTTCATCCGGCACATCCAACAGTTGTTAAGTTATGTAAGGAGACCTAGTAGATCTTCAAGTAGATCAGCCACAGGTTAGTTCCTTGCCATGTTTATCTGATGGAAATCAAAGTCAACATGAATGAGACTAATGAATGCAATACTGAAACAAAGGCCATCCAGCTATTTAATACTCAGGGGAGATTTATTACCTCTTTAAAAAGGCCTTTGATTCTGGTCTATAATCAGCACTAATTTATGTACCCCCTTCTCTCTCTCTCTCTTGAAATGTAAAAAATATAAAACCTCATCACCATCATGCTAGCCTAGACCGAAATTTCTCTCTCGTTCGGTCTAGATCATTAGATGCTTGCCTAGCTAGCCTTGGCTTTGGCCTTGGCTCAACTTTAGAAGAAAAAAGTGGGCCAAAGCTCATCTAACATTAGTACACCTAAGCAAATTAACTTTTACTAAGAACCACTACGTTAAAATTACAACCCTGCATTACCAAACTCTGTAGGCCTAGGCCTACATGTACACAAAGTAAACCTTGACCTGGACTGGTCTCTGGAAAATACTAGTATCAACATGAAACCCCCTCTTCATTCTCAAAAAAAAAATCCTGACAAGAACAGCCTACGCTACAGAATCAATTAATTAGAAAGGGTCTCACCTGGGCCCTTTGTCTTTCAGAATATAACGGGGTCTATGCGTCTACATCTAACTTAGATAACCAAATCATCGAAATACAGACTATAAGTTCGATCTATTTCGAGGTTTACGAAATCTGTCAGCCATTGACAATGACATCAATCAATACTATAGATCATCTATCTAGATAGTCCCGCCCGAAAGTCCGGGTAAGCCATCACGAGTGACAGGGTGGTAAGGGGAATCGAGCTGCAACATTTAGCTCATGACGATGGAAAATTGAATTGAAAGTTCGAGAGTAGATTACACATTGTTTCATGACATACAGCTCTGTAGAATCCCTTCAAAATGTAGAGAAATTGAAACAGATTACTCACAATGGCAGAACTTGTTATAAATATAATCTAATTTTCGAAAATTAAGCATAAATACAGGTGTACTCACCTCTAAACTTTCCACAACTTTTTTTACTTTGTGCGGGTGACGTCAAATTCACAGCGGAAGTGACGAAGAGAGGTCAAATCGTCCCTTTTCAATCACATTCATATTCATAAGGTCCGGTCCAATCAAAGTTTGATAAATCGAGTATGCAAAACAAAAATGAATAATGCATAAGGAGTTTCTCGATACTTTTCGATATTTTCTTGGTATCGGGGGCTTCGGGAAAATGAAATGTTACCAAATGGGCGTGGCCGAATGAAGGCCGAATACGCTTAGCCTGAATGGTGACGCTACAGCTTATATGCAAATGAGGGAAATCCGCGGGTGCTACCTTTCCGTCTATAAGTTTTAATTTGTCTATGGTTGGAACACGATCCGCCGGCAGATAGTGTTCTTGGCCGTTTTAGAACGGTATCTGCCGGAGAACCGTATGTGCCGCTACACCGGCCGCACAGAAACGCTGTTAGTAGCGGCTTTGTTAGCGCTAACAAGTCACAAACAAATCAGCCACTAACAACACGGGTATGATGACCGCACAGAAAGCGCTGTTAGGGCGCTGTTAGACACTCGCGCTGTTACAGCGCTGTTAATGGATTTGAGCCATAGAGTTAGGCAAAATCTATGATTTGTGCGTAGTGATCTATGTATAGATTGATGAATCTTGTTGATGCAGCATAGCACAGTGCGCGTGCATGCGTTGTGTATTCACGTTTTAAAATGTATATTTGCTGACAAATGACCAAAATAAACATGACATTCCTGCCGGGTGACGGGGCTTTTTCTAATCAATAATACTACACGTTCCCACTATATATATGCTTATCTATGTTGGTGGTTTACTGTGTGCTTGGTTTTCAGCCTATGTTTCATTCTTTAACAAAGGTTATTCAAGTTTATGATTGCATAAACTTACTAGATTAGCTACGACAATATATGAACAATTAACTTTGATTCCAAAGACTTTCGCGTGAAATTATTGCTTGCTGCAACTAATAGCATTTAGCTTTTAGATTAACATACTGTACCACAAAAAAATGCAAGCCCACTTCTCATTTATTTATTTATTTATTTATTGTTGAGTTTTTAGCTCTTCACTCATGGGAGTAGGCTTATTTGCCAATGATGATTTTCATCATGATGCTTCTCATCATCAGTAGCTGATGCATATGTAGCCTATTACACTATTAAGCTACACTGACTGTACTGAATGTATGGTTCATGGTTACTCACCGTAATGTTCTTCCTTCCGGCCTACAATGTTAAAAAGGTCTTCAAACACTGCTTGTAAAAACCTATACTTAAATGAATGAATGAATGAATTAATTTTTTCATATTACTGCAGAAATCTGCCATGAACATTATTGGTGAGCATACATCGTTCAAAATTCGAATACAGATATCAAAATAACAATTCCAAAAAGCAGTATCATGGGAGAAGCTAAGGAAAAGCACAGCTTTGTTAAAACGAGGTTCCCCAATAACAGAGAGAATTAAGAAATACATGTATGTAATTATGTATACATATACACATATAGCAATAAAGAGACGAGACAAGACGTGTGTAAAAGGAAAAAAAAAGCAATACCCAACACACAACAACATCACTAAACATCAAAATAAAATAAGCATACTATGAACTAGTATTATACTAGCAGTTAATGTCAGCCTATTGGGTTTATATAGTAGTAGAAAAACCAGATACACATAATACATGTATGTGTATTAAGTATAAATAAAAATATGTCTTAGGAAAGGTTTTGTTTATGTGTTTAGACACAGGCAGAAAACCAAATACTGTACAGTTGTTATGCAGTGGCGTATCCAGGGGGTGGCGCAACAGGCGCGCCCCCCCCCCCCCCTATGGCCGTCGTAAAAAAAAAATAGGAAAAAAAAAGTTGTTCATTAAATAGGCTTCAAAATTGGTCACATATAGGATTATTTTGCATCTCAGCCCTTCTTCAGAAGCAAAAATTTTCCAAAGGGGAGGGGGCACCCCCTCCCCTTAGACCCCTCCCCCAGGACGGCGTTTCAATAATGCCTCCCCCCCCCCCCTATTGGGAAATCCTGGATACGCCCCCTGTTATGGACTTACACTGTAAGAGCTAATTTTGATAATGTTTAAGATTTCTTCTAAAATATT